>CM060680.1:220995461-222246301 GCA_030686995.1 Artemisia argyi | reverse complement strand
TTTGGTATGTGTACTCGAGTCTTAACATTCAGACCACCACACGAACGATGATACAAAATCTTTTACAAACAATGATACTAAAACATGATACAACTTCTTCTAACTCATACGCATTACTTGAATTTCGCGTGTCATATTTATAAGATAAGTTATTATCTTCTAGGTCATGCCAACCGTGTACGGTTATGCTTTGCTTCTTGATTCTATTTTACGATACTCACGCCACTACACTTTAAGGTGAGTTCATAGCCTCGCTTTTACTTACTTAAACGTTTTATAAGCCTCGCGAGGGGGATACATGCTACTTTTATAAACTGAATACAAGTAGTTTTTTGGTATGCTGGACCCGATTACATGATTATAGTCACTTGAGTAATTCTTGCCAATTAAGTCCCCATCATGAACCGTTAATTATTTTTGTATAAACGCTAGTATTATGAATATGCATATTGGGCATTGACCAGCCTGGCCGAGTGAGTAGCGCTCACCTTTTAACGGTCACATAATATTGAGAGGTTGAGGTAAATGGCAAATATTACCCTGCCGGGGCAACTATTAAAACTAGGTTAAGGTTCGGTGTCATGAGCTCTATACTATAATCAGATAAACCGACATGTAATTGCAATACTTGTCGCCCGATAATTAATGCTTGTATTCAACTGCTTACTTATTAAACTCTATGAATTCACTCAACTTTATGTTGACTTTTTAGCATGTATTTTCTCAGGTTTTATTTGCTAGCTGAGCATTGGGAGCAATCGGAGTCGCGTGGATATCAAATATTGGAAGACTTGTTTTTCTACACATTCGATAACTTTTTATCTTTAAAATACACGCATGTGTCATGTTTTAATTCTTGTAACTTAAGTTTTAAAAAGAAATTGTTGGGACCTTTGTACTCTGATTTATCAAATCGAATGTGACATTTTATTAAACGTCTCTTTTGAGGTTGTTTTATGTAACTTGTGTGTATGAACTATGAAGTGACACCCAAATTGGTATTCCGCTGCGTTGTAAATTTTGGGGGGTGTCACATAAGTCTCCCACGTTTGGAGCGTTCTTAATCATATATAATAGTTGTATGATGTACTGTTCGTACATTCGCATTGTTCGTCACCTATTAGTAGTATGGATAGCGCTATTAGAGGTCGGGCCAACCTCTCGTCCACTATGTTACGGGACGCATATTATTTAATTAGGGGCTTTGCCTGGCATACATTATTATATATGTGGTGCTTATATTGTGACTTATTATGACCGCGTGTGCTTGACTACAAGACATAATGCTTTACCTACGAGGGGTTGTGAACACACAGGTTGCAAGTTTTGTGATGGACGAGATTTGCAACTGAGTGGATTTACAAAGCCTTTGTCTTGCGAACTTTCTCAAATGGTTTTTCATATTATATTAAACGTGTGTGCTCACCAACTATTTTTATAGTTGACCTCCGGTTTCTCTCATGCATTTCAGGTGATCGTCAGTTAGCTTTTCTACAAGGTCTTTGCATAATGAAGTTTTCACATGTCACTACTGATCATTATGTACTAAAATGCTATCTTTTAGGAACCAAACTTTATATTTTAAGTTGCCAATGTCGGCTATAACAATGTTGTAATGATATACTTTTCCTTTAATGTAAATTACAGTATTGTTCTATATCACTTTTGTGATGATTATTGATCATGTTGCACCTCGCGTTTCCGCCTTCGGCGGGGTGTGACAGAAGTGACTAAAACCACGCATTTGAGATGCAACGACTTGCATTAGATGCATTTCTATTCATATAGATGCAACATCTTGAGTTTCGAAAGTTAATTTGATGTATAGATGGTGCAAATTTATTTTCATGATTTTTGCACATGCAGAGGAACAAAAAACAAGAGAAATCATGAAATGCATCTAATATACGTATATGCATCTGATTAAAAGCTAGAAAAACACACTATGGTGCGTTATAATGCATATAAGATTATAAAGATGCATCTAATTTAGGTCGGTGCATATCGGATTTGTGGTTATAGTTCTTCTTATTCCTTCTTATTTTAAGTAATCTTTTTATTTGATCCTAACTATATATATATATATATATATATATATATATATATATATATATATATATATATATATATATATATATATATATATATATATATATATATATATATATATAGGATAGGGATACAATGAGAAGGGGTTTAAAATGAGAAGAGTAGGAAGGATTGTGAGAGTGACATGTGTCATCCCCATGCCACATCATATGACATGTGTCACCCCTCACCCCTCGAAAAAAAAAATTCCCGCAAAAAAAAAAAATTTTTTTTGTGCAAAAAAAAAAAAAAAAAAAAAAAAAAAATTCTCCCAAAATTTACTGCATCACATTTATGATTTCACTGCATCTCAGTTACTGCATAACGTTTCCTACCTCACTGTTACTGCATCACGGTTACTGCATCACACTTATGATTTTACTGCATCTCGGTTACTGCATCACGTTTCCTACCTCACTGTTACTGCATCACGGTTACTGCATCACAGTTATGATTTTACTGCATCACGGTTATTGCATCATAAATGTGATGCAGTAACTTTATAAATGTGATGCAGTATAAAAAGTTACTGTATCACAGTTATAAATGTGATGCAATAACTTTATAACCGTGATGCAGTAATTTTGGCGGGATTTTTTTTTTTTTTTTTTTTTTTTTGCCAAAAAAAAAATTTTTTTTTGCGGGAAAATTTTTTTTTCCGCGAGGGGGGGGGGGGGGGGGGTTGACACATGTCACTCTCACAATCCTTCCTACCCTTCTTATTTTAAGAACCCTTCTCATAATATCTCATTTCTATATATATATATATATATATATATATATATATATATATATATATATATATATATATATATATATATATATATATATTTTTTTTTTGGGTAAAAGGGTTTTACCAAGGGGTGTTCATGGTTCGGTAATAAACCGAAAACTGAACCGAACTAAAAATTCGGTTTTCTGTTTGGATATGGTTTTGGCTATCTGAACCGAAAACCGAATTTATATATATATATATATATATAGTATCTTTATATATATATATATATATATATATATATATATATATATATATATATATATATATATATATATATATATATATATATATATATATATATATATATAGAGTATCTTTATTTTCAGAACCCTGTTAAGTGCGGGAACTGCGAGAACTCCAATTTTGCATTAGAAAACATGCATGTTCATATAAAACATGTATGTTTTCTTACATACATCTTAATACACATACCTACGTAACATACATGTTCATATAAAACCCTGTTAAGTGCAACATATCAATGCAACATGGTTTTATATGAACATCTATGTTACACAGGTATTTGTATTAAGGTGTATGTAAGAAAACATACATGTTTTATATGAACATGCATGTTTTCTAATGCAAAATTGGAGTTCTTGCAGTTCCCGCACTTAACAGGGTTCTGAAAATAAAGCTCCCCTATATATATATATATATATATATATATATATATATATATATATATATATATATATATATATATATATATATATAAAGATATTAAAACTTTGTCCTAATATAAAACACACTCTATATCCTTGAAATACTTATTTTTCCCAAAAATCTATATAATTAACTTTAAAAAAATATAAATGGTGTAATTCAAGTAAAAAATTCGGTTTTCGGTTTTGACCCATAACCGAACCGAACTTCGGTTCGGTTACAAATATTTTCGATTCGGTTTGGTTTTCGGTTATGACCCAAAATTTTTTTTAACCGAACAACCCGAACAGAATAAACCAATTAATCGAGAACCGAACCGATGAACACCCCTAGTTTTACCTTGGTAAAATGTATAAACTCTTAATCTTTGCATTTGTATATTGAAAATGGAAAGTATTGTTCATATGTTCTGACGAACATGTGGTTGAAAAATCTGAATTTGATTCCAACTTAATGTGAACAAGTGGTTGAGAAATATGAATCTGACTAATATAATAATATTCATTTTTGTAAAAATACAAGAGTGTGTTAATTATTAATGTTTACAATAAAATTAAAAATAAAAACAATTTTCACAATATATGACTTGACACCGATACAATAATAAATGGTTTAGGCTTGTGGTTAAATGGGTGGTTGACATGGTTAAGACGTTTAATAATGGGTCGGGTTTGGGTTGACATTCTCAACCCATCAAAACATGTTTGGGTTTTGATAGAGCATTTTAACACGTATTGCCAGCCAAATTATTATCGCCTTGTACATCTTTTATTTAATAAAAAGTGTGCGATGACTCTCTTTCTTTAAGCGTATATTCTATATGAAAGTGAACAAAATAAACAATTCGAAATGAAAATTAGATCTAAAACATAACAAAATAAAGAAAACAAAGTTATGATGCATTAATAGGTGTTAAGACGCCCCTTCAACATCTATTTTAATAAGAGGTTTTTATCTCTTACCACCTCTAAATAGGCAGAAAAATACACACTTACTTAATCATGATTAACTTTTACCGCCTCTAATGACAGGAAAAAACAAACACACTTTTTGGTATAAAGTCTAAACATCTGACTGAGTTAGATTAAAAGGTTGATTAAGAGGATATTAATTATTATTATTTTTATTTATTTGTTTTTTTAACAAACACAATCTAAGCAACTGTCATTTATAGTTTCTTACAAAATATGAAAAATTTCCATATTCTTCATTTAAATATATTAATTCTTCTTCGTAAAATGTTTAAAGTTTTGAGTGTTATTTGATGTAGGTTCCATTTCATGTAAATTACTTGTCTACGACATAGCTGTTAAGATCTCGATCTAGCTTTTAAGATCTTACGATCCCATTAAGAAAAAACGAGACGATCCTTTGTAGGATCTTAAGAAGCATAGGATCTTATGTATCATCTCGATCTTACCATAGGATCGTAAGATCTCGATGCTACTTCCCTTAATTTAACTAACTAATAAACTATAAATTAAGAATTTTGTTAAATTAAAATAATATAGCAAGCGTTGATTACTGTAAATGTTTAATAAGAGCAAGATATATAGATTTTTTGGTTAAAAGATTCAGCGTCCTTAACTACCGATTATATATTTTTGTATTTTAGAGCATCACGAGTCACATTCTCATATCTATAACTTTCAGAACTCTTTTTTATTCTCTAATTTGTTATACAATCATCTTTGAATACGAATTACTAAAAAAATAAGATTTTTAGACATTTAAGTAGGATCTTTCAATCTCGATCTGATCTTACGATTCCGATCTTGCAAAGAAAAAAATGATCCATAGTAAGATCTCGATCTTAACAGCATTGGTCTACGATATATGCAATATAAGTGTAGTCTTTCATATACCAACTACCAAGTCTTCTTAAAAGTCCCATGTGATTATACATGGAAAATAGTTGTTATAAGTCGAATTGTCTTGGTCAAGCTAAAAAGGAATGTGTGAATGATAGAGCATAGGTTGCATAAAGTCTTCTCAAAAGTCTTGGTCACAAAATGCAAAAACAAGAACACCCAATCCATCATAAACATGATAACAAAACCCTGGTTACTGTCCCTCACGCTACTCGCAAAATCCATGAAAAATCATTTCTTTATTGATATCAACTTAACGTGAAATAAGTGGTTGATAAATTGAACCTGAGTGATATAATAGTGTTTGGGTTTTGATATGATATAGCATTTTAACACGTTTTTGAGACTAGTTATTAACATTACATCTTTTATTTAACAAAAAGTGTGTGATGCTTCTCTTTTAGTGCATACTATACGAAAGTGAACAAATAAACAATTCGAAAAAAAATCAGATCTAAAAAAAACAAAAAAAAAAAAAAAGTTTTGATGTATTAAAAGGTGTTAAGACACCACTTCAACATTTACTTCAATAAGAGGTTTTTACCTCTTAATGAGCGAAAAAAAAGACAAACACTTAGTTATGATTAACTCTTACCTTCTTTTAATGACGGCAAAAAAATAAACATACTCTTTGGTCTAAAGTCTAAACATCTGACCGAGATAAAAAGTTTTTTTTTTTTTTTTTTTTTTTTTTTTAACAAACACAGTCTAAGCAACTGTCATTTATAGTTTCTTACAAAATATGAAAAATTTCCATATTCTTCATTTAAATATATTAATTCTTCTTCATAAAATGTTTAAAGTATTGAGTGTTATTTAATGTATGTTCCATTTCACGTACAATTACTTGTCTACGATATATAGTTATACAATATAAGTGTAGTCTTTCATATACCAACTACCAAGTCTTCTTAAATGTCCCATGCATGTGATTATTCATGGAAAATAGTTGTTATAAGTCGAATTGTCTTGGTCAAGCTCAGAAGGAATGGTGTGACTGATAGACCATAGGTTGCATAAAGTCTTCTCAAAAGTCTTGGTCAAGCTGAGAAGGAATGTGTGAATGAGACCATAGGTTGCATAAAGTCTTCTCAAAAGTCTTGGTCACAAACTGTTATTATGCGAAAACAAGAACACCCAATCCATCATAAACATGATAACAAAACCCTGGTTCCTGTCCCTCACGCTACTCGCAAAATCCATGAAAAATCATTTCTTTATTGATATCAACTTAATGTGAATAAGTGGTTGAGAAATTGAATATGAGTGATATAATAGTGTTTGGGTTTTGATATACAGTAGCATTTTAACACGTTTTGTGAGACTAGTTATTATCATCTTGTACATCTTTTAATTAACAAAAAAGTGTATGATGATTCTCTTTTAGTGCATATTCTATACGAAAGTGAACAAAATAAACAATTCGAAAAAAAATCAGATCTAAAACATAACAAAAAAAAAAAACAAAAACAAAGTTATGATGCATTAAAAGGTGTTAAGACACCACTTCAACATTTACATCAATAAGAGGTTTTTACCTATTAATGAGCAAAAAAAAAAAGACAAACACACTTAGTTATGATTAACTCTTACCTTCTCTTTATTTTACCGGGGTAAGAAGCCCTTTTACCCAAAAAAAAAAAAAAAAAAAAAAAAAACTCTTACCTTCTCTTAGTGACGGGAAAAAATAAACACACTTTTTGGTCTAAAGTCTAAACATCTGACTGAGATAAAAAGTTTTTTTTTTTTTTTTTTTTTTTTTTTTTTTTTTTTTTTAATAACAAACACAGTCTAAGCAACTGTCATTTATAGTTTCTTCCAAAATATGAAAATTTTCCTTATTCTTCATTTAAATATTTTAATTCTTCTTCATAAAATGTTTAGAGTTTTGAGTGTCATTTGATCCATGTTATATGTTCCATTTCACTTACAATTACTTTGTCTACGATATATGCAATATAAGTGTAGTCTTTTTCACTTACAATTACTTGTCTATGATATATGCAATATAAGTGTAGTCTTTCATATCCCAAGTCTTCTTAAAAGTCCCATGTGATTTTACATGGAAAATAGTTGTTATATGTCAAATTGTCTTGGTCAAGCTGAGAAGGAACGTGTGAATGGTAGACCATAGGTTGTTTTAATGATTTGTCTTCATTTCACCAGTTGCGTGTCCATCACAAACTCTTAACATGCAAAACTAAGTATAAAAAGCCAATACTTGTTCTCACAATTTTAAGTAAATTTCCCAAAAATGAAGTCACCACAAGCAATAATTCCCTTATCATCTTCCTCTCTTATTTCTTTTCTCTTTTATGGTCTCGTGATAATATGTCTTATTTCCGCTACTGTTTCTGCTTCATATGGCAGTAATGAGACTGATTATCTCGCTTTGTTGTCATTTAAGTCAAAGATCACCCATGATCCATACAATGTTCTAACCTCATGGAACCATTCCTTTCATTTCTGTGACTGGAGTGGTATTTCATGTGGAAAGCGGCACAAACGAGTGACTGTTTTATGGCTTGATTCGCAAGGCTTAGAAGGCTCGTTGTCTCCTCATGTAGGAAACCTTAGCTTCCTACGTGTGCTTTCTCTCTCTAATAACAGCTTTGAAGGAACCATCCCTCATGAACTTGGTCGTCTGTCTAGGCTACGTGGTCTTTATCTTTATATTAACAAATTCAGTGGAGTCATTCCAACAAACTTGTCTGGTTGTTCTAACCTCGAAGTGCTTTCTCTCGGTGGAAATAAGTTAACTGGAAGCATACCCAAGGAGATGGGTTTACTCTCTAAACTTACTCGTCTTGGAATATTCGACAATAAGTTAACAGGTGGAATCCCACCTTTCTTGGGGAATATCACATCAATGGAAGTGTTCTCTGCTATCGGGAACCCGTTTGGTGGGGGAATTCCAGATACCTTGGGTCATTGGAAAAGCTTGACGGCATTTCACTCTGGTGGCTGCAACTTATATGGAAGCATCCCTCATTCCATTTTCAACCTCTCACTCCTAGTTAATTTCACCTTAGCTGAAAATCACCTCACTGGTAATCTTCCTTCAGAAATTGGTAATCAGCTCCCAAATCTTGAGTACCTTCAGTTATGGGGTAACGAACTGACAGGAGTTCTTCCACCTTCTCTTTCTAATTGTTCTAAATTATGGTTTCTTGAAATGAGTCTAAACAATTTTAGTGGGAAGTTGACTGTTGACTTTTCAAAACTAAGAGATATTTACGAAATTAGATTAAATAATATTAACTTCCATGGACACGGAGAAGTTGATGACCTGAAGTTTATTGATTCTCTGAAAAACTGCACCAGATTAGTAAGATTGGAACTTTATAATTGCAACCTTATAGGTGTACTTCCAATATCAATAGGTAATCTTTCTGATCAACTCAGCATTCTCGCTTTAGGAGACAATCAGTTATTTGGAAGCCTACCTTCAAGTATAGGTAGTCTAGTTGGTTTGACCATTTTAGATTTAAGAATTAATATATTCAAAGGAAAGATTCCCAGTACCATTGGAAAACTTAAAAAGCTACAGTATCTTGGTCTAAATAGCAATCAATTTTCAGGGCCTATCCCTGACGCCATCGGGAACCTATCATTGTTGACTGAACTTTATTTAGAGTCCAACAAATTAGAAGGCCATATTCCATCAAGCCTTGGGAATTGTAAAGAACTTATTGGGTTAAACCTTAGAAACAATAGACTCGGTGGTAAAATACCCAAGCAGCTTCTTCAGCTTCCAAAACTAACTAATTTTTTACAGCTTTCATACAACCACCTGTCTGGTTCAATTCCATCGGAGATTAAAGACCTCAAGATGTTGAGCGGTCTTGATTTATCTTATAATAAATTATCAGGCACCATTACTAGTAGCCTTGGTGAGTGTATTAGCCTTACACTGTTATACCTTAGTGGCAATAGATTTGAAGGCATTATACCATCTTCATTAAGTTCATTAGGAGGATTGGAGGTACTAGACATTTCTCAAAATAAATTATCAGGAAAAATTCCTCAATTCTTTGAGAAATGGCATTCCTTAGAGTTTTTGAACCTATCCTTTAATGATTTTGAGGGTGAAGTACCGGTTGTAGGAGTGTTTGCCAATGGAAGTGCATTTTCGGTTTTGGGGAACAATAGGCTTTGTGGTGGTTTGGTTACACTAGAGTTACCCAAGTGCAAGGAGACGGGTAGTAACAAAAAAAGGTTTCCTTTCTTCATATTAGTCATTGTGATTGCACCGACGTTACTCATCGTATTTTGTTGTGTGTATCTTTTGTGTAAGAAGAAACGCAATAGTCAACCATCTCAATCTTCAGGCAATGAAAGGTTCTTGAAAGTTTCATACAATCAGCTTCTCAATGCTACTGATGGGTTCTCTACAGCAAATTTGATTGGCGAGGGTGGGCACAGCTCTGTTTATAAGGGAATCCTCGATTCTAATGATGATAAATCTGTTGCAGTTAAAGTTCTAAATCTTCAAAGTCGAGGAGCGCAGAAAAGCTTTATAGCAGAATGTGAAGCATGGCGTAATATTAGACACCGTAATCTGTTGAAGATAATAACTTCATGTTCGAGTACTGATTTCCATGGCAATGATTTTAAAGCGCTAGTTTACGAGTTTATGCCCAATGGAAGTGTACATGATTGGCTTCATTCAAGTGCATATACATCGAAACTGAACCTTCTTCAAAGAATAAATATTCTTAGAGATGTTGCCACTGCACTCGATTATCTTCACAATCGCTGCCAAACAACGATTGTTCACGGTGACTTGAAGCCAAGTAACATTCTACTTGATGATGATATGGTGGCTCACGTTGGAGACTTTGGTTTAGCTCGAGTACTTGATACAGACTTAAACCAAAACAGCTCATCCGGGGTTAAAGGAACAATTGGTTATGCACCTCCAGGTAATTCCACTTTTATTCCATGATGCTTATATTTATTTCCAGGTTAAAGTTTGTAAGTTAATTAATTGTTATTCATATGTAGAGTATGGTATCGGGAGCGAGATGACAGGTTGTGGGGACGTCTACAGTTTTGGAATATTATTACTAGAGGTGATGACTGGGAAAAAGCCGACAGACGGCATGTTTAACGATGGTCTTAGCCTTCATAAATTTGCTTACATGGCATTACCAGATCAAGTAATCGATGTTATTGATAATGATGCAATTGTGTTGCAAAGTACGGAAGCGAATGCAAAGAAAGTGGAAGAATGTTTGGCAGCAACTATCAAGATTGGAGTATCGTGCTCTGTGGATTCCCCACCACAACGGATGAAAATAGAAATTGTTGTCAATGAATTGCAGCGTATTCTGGATGTGCTTCAAAATATATAAGGTACTCTCTTCTCCCTATTTGTAAAATCTGATTTTACATGAGTTTGTTAACGAATCATCACTAACTTCGTTTTATTTTTGAACGATTTCAGGTCAAATACCAAGCTTTCTTAGTGAGATTTGAAAGTAACTGCAGCTAGGAGCAGTGCATGTCGTAGTTATATAAACGTTACTTTGTCAAATATGTTTATAAATGTGTTTTAATTTTCTTGTTGCATAAGTACTGTAAGAGAGACGTAAGAGTGTATTTACATTGTTGATGACTTTTCTTGAATATTTGAATGAGAAAGCTTAGCGCTTTCCCCTCT
The DNA here is from genome assembly GCA_030686995.1 of Artemisia argyi. Taxonomy (NCBI): domain Eukaryota; kingdom Viridiplantae; phylum Streptophyta; class Magnoliopsida; order Asterales; family Asteraceae; genus Artemisia; species Artemisia argyi. The sequence goes on along the minus strand of CM060680.1, from coordinate 222,235,233 downwards.
TTTGATTGGATGCAATAAGTGTTTCGAGGAGAGTATGATTCAATTTCATAAAAAGTTTAAGTTTTCATGTTTGGACCCAAAATTGAAAAATTTGGGGCAAAGTTTGTTGGTTACATCATTGGTTAAAATCTTGTATCATTTCATGGCTCTATATGTTTGTTCTATTACTGCAAGATCACTTTATTTTTTATTTTATTGGAATTTTTTTAAGTCATATGGGTGTTTCACTGTTTCGTTAGGCGTATCTGCATAATGAATATTGTTGAAAGAATGAAAGTTGTAGTCAGATTACTATTAGGTATTTGTAGTTTGTTTACAATTAGGCCCGGTACTTGTTACCGTCCTTTTACAGAAAACGCGTACAAAAAGGAAATGCTTCGACAACCCCATCCCATAAATCCAGAGGCCAAATCTGGGGAACGTACTTTTACTTCTGAAGTCATCAAAAATCGACAAATTGCTTGATTTCGAGTTCATGGACCCGCCACTTAAACATAACATTCTTAACTACATGTATCTAGTATGGATAATGGGAGCATTAAACAACACAGGAAGTCTGACTGATATTGGGCTAAAAATGACTAAGTTCCCGTTGGGCCCACAGCTCACTAAACTGCTTTTAACATGTGAAGAATTTAGTTGCATAAACGAAGTTTTACCGATTGTATCTATGCTCTGAGTCCCGTCTGGGAAGCTAACAAATACTGTGGAGACTGGTGTAGCACTCATTACATACAACTGAAAGCTCTACGAAAGGCTCGGGAAGGGAGTTCTCAGTTACTTGACATCTTGAAAAAGCTCATGATCTGGCTGACATCATGTGGGTTGAATTGGGACATCATCAGAAAAGCGATATGCTCAGTTTACTTCCATAATGCAGCAAAATCTAAAGGAATCAGAAATACATAAGTATTATGTACTGTGAACAACTTTGCTGGACATGTCCACTTATACATTGCTAGTTTGCACAATTAACCCAAAACAGAAACAATAACAAAACCTACATAAGCTGATTTTCAGCTACATGCCTAAAAATATGCCGTTACCAATTGCTTTTCTTTGCTCAACATCAACTATTTGTTTGTAATTCATTGTTTTTTCTTTCGATCTTTGGCAAGAATGTTGACACATTAATTTGTTGCAAAAATGAACATAGCTGCTCAAATAGTTGACCAGATATACTTGGTCCACTACTAAATATTGGGAATAAGTGGAGGCATGGCTTAGCTCCTAACTGGAATGAACAAATATGTAGCCGCGGGCACTGTTTAGTTTCTACTAGAGTAGTAGCAATCTTGCCATCTTACTGTAATTCATCTACTAACTCGGTTCTGGTTAATCCCAAACTTGAATTTTGTATGGGTAGTTAGTGCTCTTTGAGTATAATGTCTCGTGTTCTTGTTGCGGATTTGCAGAATGTTGGGTTAAACCGGATCATGTACTAGTATTGTTGTCTTATGATCTATATGATTACTGCACATTTGATACAATATATGTCTAGTATAGCAAATTGTTTGCGCCGCGGTTGGTGTTTACAGTATAGTACTACATTTCGGTAGAACATAAAGCTTGATGTTCATCATTAACGAATAGGCTGTGTAAATAAGCTCTTACTCTTTGCATTTATTCATTTGAGATCTCTTGCCTAGCTTTATTAAGTAACTCCCAATACCGTCTTCCACGGGTTATGGGTCCCAATACCGTCTTCCACGGTGTATGGGGAGGTTGATATGTAGACAGCCTTACCCCTACCTAAGGTAGAGAGGCTGCTTCCGGTTCTACCGAAGGTAGAAAAGGACCTCCAGCCTTTTGTAGGGAGTGAGGATCGAACCCTTGACCTCTTGGTTGAGAGGCAAGGGGTTTTCCGACTGATCCAACTCTACTTGTTTATGTTTAGCTTTATTAATATATGGATCGAACCCTAGCTTTATTAATATATGGATATGTTTAGTTTATGTTTAGCTTTGGCCCATGGATGTTTTGCCCATGACGTATTTACTTCTCTAGTTCTATTTAAACAGTGTAACGCGATCATTAACTAATAGCCTTATGCCTTTCCAATTTTATGCTAGAAATATGACCTTTGGAGCTATAAATGCATTGTTGTCCATTTGAGAGGGTAGAACATAAAGCTTGCTGAGTGATCGTCGATAAAAAAGAAAACGTACCACCTATTTCGTTAGATATGTTAGTAGATATATGCCCACAGATAGAAAAACAATTTTTGACAAACGAGCAAGCAACCAAAATGACATATTTCATCATTTAGGACCACTATTACATCCAACAAACATTCACTATATACATTGGCATATTTGATTCCTTGAATTGTAGGCTCCTTAATGTGGATTCAAAAGTATAGTCAAAGTACTACGCTTAACCCATATTTTTTTTCTTGTATTTATGGATATTGTGTCACATTGTCGTGTCACGGTGAACAGAAGATATGGCCTCTTTGAGTTTCTAGTGAAACTACAAGTCAATTTTGCGTCTCTTATTGTTCATACACACTTATGGCTTCAAAGCATTTCATAGTAGTTATACAAGAAACCTTATGTTGTTGACAATAATAAACTTACAAAATGATCTTATATAAGTTTCTGGTTTTGTCACACTCGTGAATCATCTCCAACACAACTCGGCATATAGACAAAGACCAACAATTGCCATATACTAACCGGATGAAAAAGTAGCATCTGAAATGATTAACTGTTTCTTCTGCTGTTCTAAATTGTAAAAGCAGACCATAAATAAGCTCACAAAACAACCAGACTTGAAAATTAAACTAAAATTACAAGCACACTGTCAAACCATCATGTTTGATTCATCTTTCTCTCCCGTTGCTGCTTCATTGAACATGTACTGGATTTGATACTCAATCAAGTACTGTGTAGATCTGTTCACATCCCAAAACAGTTCATAAACTCGGCTCACATCTTCCATTTCCACAACCTTCCCTTACCTCTTCTGGCAAGCCAATGCAGCTAATGTGATCAAGTTTATGGCGTGTCTCAGAGATGCCTCAATCCCAATTTATGTCAGCAAAACCTTTGCATCATCAGATATGTCCACATCTTCCTCTTGACATCTTATATCAAGAATCTTGCGAATATCGTCTTCTGAGTATGGTTGTGTGGAGATGATGAGAAGGCGATCCAGGAAATCGATTGGAATCCCTTGGGGGGATTTGTAGTTTGTGCCTCGGATAGTTGTGATTCCTCGGTTGGTGGCAACAAAAAGTATTGGTGCCATGTCTTTTTATAAGGCACGGTTTAGGAAAGAATAACACTCAATATCAAGCATGTGGGCTTCATCTATGAACAGAACACCTGGAACAATCTCTGCCTTTCCTTCCTCTCGCCACTCTGCAACCTTTGTATCGATCTGTTCCCTCACTTCAGCTCATATTTCTCTGGTGTCACCAGTCAAAAGAGCAAGAGGACCCTGTTTTCTGCATTTCATAACGAAAATAATTAAGTTTTCAGAAAGATCAAGTACCATAGTTACTTTGAAATTTCCTAGTTTCTGCATTTTTTTCTCATCATAATCCAAGTTATTTCATCATGCAAAAGTTCACCGACTCCCCCTGCCCCATAGACAACAGAATTTACCGCTGACAATTGCACAAAAAGACCATCTTTGTTCTATTATCACAAAGTGTAACTTAAGAAAACAACAGTTGTTTCAGCCATGACCATCAAAAGTTCCACCTAATGCATATTCCCAGAGGCCCAAATGAGGCATCTAACTTCAAAGCATCCTAACTGTAAAGAAATTAATCCAAAATTCCTAATTTCAATCAAAGCTTATGTACCATTGCGAATGGGCATCTATGCTCTTATCAGTTATATTACAGTTATTAGCATGAAACACCAACCTACATTTTCATTTGTCCCATTTTCATTATTGTACTTTTTTGTTCTTCAGGGTCAAACAAATCTTATCAAAACCAAGACAAGGATTTTGAAGAAAATGATACGGGGTAATTCTTAAGAAAATGTCAATATCAGAGGTTACAAAATAACCAAAAATCATCAATATGATAGGTCGCAAAAGTCATCATTTTAACGACACACATGTTTGTATTTTGTAAACAAAAAAACACTATATTTACCCAAAAAAACATGTGGGGCTCTACAAAACAAGTTAAAGAACAGAAACTCCCTAATGCAATGCGCAGTCAAGAAATAGAAGCATCAGTCATGACTTAGAGAAAATGGCACTTTTGTTCATAGCAAAGAAGAGTCCTAGATTTCAAAACAGTTAAATTATAAACTTTTAAGTCACATGTGTTGAAGGCATCATACCAGATTGTAACCTAATGAACAATGTGTCATATAATCAACACAGTTGTAAACTTAATACACTACTCATGAGCCCCAAACACAGATATCGCCTCTGTAGGCACTATGATAATTGCAGTACTTATAAATATTTGAATGATCAAACTTTAAAATTAAACTAATTTACATGTTGACATGAAAACAGAGTTGTATACAAGCTTTCTTTCTTATCAGCTAGTAGTCAGTGCAACAAGCTAAATACCCTAACATATGATAACATTACATATGGTTTCAAGCAAACTAGCACAAGATCATACACAGTCTCCATCTCAGTCGTTTTCAATGTCAGCTTCCCCATTTTCGAAACACCCTAATTACCAAACAATTGCAAAATCTAGTGAGACATGGAGCTCGAGTACATATTACATTATGTATCAGTGCATGCATACAACTAGAAGCCATGGGGTCATGATCACCATTCAGAAGTTCATTATAAAAGCATAATAGTCCGTATCAAGACTATGGTTTATTGGCAGTGATGAGTGACCCCTATCATTTTCGCATTCAACTTATTATGCAATGTGGAAATGTAGTGGTCCTTCAGTCTATGGGATGGCAACGGGGTCAGGTATGTCGGGGATTGCATTTACCATCCCCGTCCCCAATCCCCAAGTCCACATCCCCTTCCCCATTGGGGAATAGTTTTGCTTCCCCATCCCCATCGGGTATCGGGGATCCACATCGGATATTGGGGATTTTTAAGTTTCTTAAAAATCGACTGATATGTTCTCTTTCACATGTCTACGTACATATAAGCTGAAATCAAATGAGCTCATAAGCACACATATAAGCCTGCACAAACACCCCCTAAGATTAGCCCTGTGTATCCCTGACCAAGAATTTGAAGGTACCTCAACACTAGCATTAACTGTAAACACGCAGCTAATTTGAAACAGTAAACCATAACTTTAGAAATGCATAGCAGTTTCTATAAATTAAAAGTGATATCAAAAGGAGAGATGTTAACGACTTAACACATACAAACACACACATATACATTAGCTTAATTTGTATAAACATGCATCCTTACCCAGTTGCTCTTTCCACCATCCTCAAATCCTTCTTCCTTTATCATATCACCCACAATAAACTCCATAGACACACCCTTATTTCCATTCCTCTGAACACTTTTCTTCACAAAGTTTTCCATACCTCCAATAGCTCTTAGTTGAGTGTCATAACCACCAACAATTACTTCATCCCATCTGTCATTGAAACTATCAAACACCTCACTGAATTTTGGCTCATCAATAATCACTACAAGATTGTTATCATTTGCTTCTATAACCTCATCCTCTTCAATATTCTTACTAATGTCTTCATTCTGCTTCCTTTTATAAAACCAAGTAACCATACTATCATCACTAACACTACAATCTTGATTATCCAAAATCTCGTTTCCTTCATCTTCTTTTGAATTCTTTGGTTGATTTCCTTTAACTTCAACATCTTCTTTACATATTTCACTAAGAACCTTCAACCCAAAACTGTTAGTGATCACTCCACTTCATTCCTTTTCACCATCTTTCCATCCTCTCTCTCCTTGTCAACTTCAACAACACGTGTTTCGTGTTCATCAATAAAAGGCCTCTCACTGTTTTTATTCATTTCAAATCCATTAGCACCATCACGAATCTCAACACCACCAAGAATTTAATTTACTCAAATCTCCTCCCCTGTCGTTATCTTTAACCTCATCATCTTTTTTATTCTGATTACCTAAAGTGCCATCTGTTATCCACTTATCCCTAATTTCTAAATTTGTAATTTGTGAATTCTCAGGCTCTTATGCTTCTAAAAGACTAAGGCCTCGTTTGTTTTTTCAAAAAAAGCTCTTATTGCCTCTTTTCACTTCTTTCCTCTGCGGGCGCGCAGAGGAACATGTTTGTTTTTTTTCAGACAAAAGAGCTTCTTTCCTCTTCTAAAATGTAGACATCTCCTTCCTCTTATTACCTCTTCTTTCACTTCTTACCTCATTATTCACAAACCATACATCTCTTTCTCAATATTCATTTTTTTACGTTTTCTTTTGTTTTTTTACGTTCTCATCCGTTTTTTTTACGTTTTCGTCCGTTTTTTATGTTTTCGCCTTTTTTTTTACGTTTTTGCCTGTTTTTTACGTTTTCGTCTGTTTTTTTACGTTTTCGTATGTTTTTTTACGTTTTCGTCCGTTTTTTACGTTTTCTTCTTCTTTTTAAATGTTTTCTTCTGTTTTTTTAAGGTTTTCGTTCGTTTTTTTACGTTTTCTTCTGGTTTTTCACGTTTTCGCCCGTTTTTTTTACGTTTTTTTTCTATTTTTTTATGTTTTCGTCAGTTTTTTATGTTTTCGACATTCTTTTACGTTTTCATCTGTTTTGGTCTGTTTTTTTTTACATTTTCAACCATTTTTTTTTTACTTTTTTGTTTGTTTTTTTTATGTTTTCATCAGTTTTTTAACATAAAAAAATTAAAAAAAAATCGGGCGAAACATAAAAAAAATGGACAAAAATATAAAAAAACCGACGAAAACGTAAAAAACGGTGGAAAACGTACCAAAACGGTAACAAGCGGAAGAAAACGTAAAAAAACTTGTAAAAAAGAAAAAGGAAAAGATAAAAAGTACTTCAATAGCACAAAAAATAGTTTTGAAAAAAAATGAAAGAAGTACTTCAATAGCACAAAAAACAAACGGTCTTCTTCTTGCAGATGAGGAGCTTATATGTACCTCTTCTTCTGCAGACATGGTTTGCAGATGAAGAGGTAAAAGCTCTGAAAAAACAAACGACACCTAAGATTAGCCCCTTGTATCCCTGACAAGAATTTGCAGGTATCACAACACTAGCATCAACTGTAAACATGTAGCTATTTTGAAACAGTAAACCATAACTTAAAAAATGCAGAGCAATTTCTCTAAATTAAAAGTGATACCCGAGGAAGAGATGTTAACGACTTAACGCATAGAAACATACACATATACGTTAGCTTTAGAATTGGCAAAACAGGAGGGTCAGTGTAATAATGGGTCGAAACATGTTCGGGTCAAAAGGGTAAGTTTGGGTACGGGTCGTGTTGAATATGCACTTTAGTCGCCTTTTGACCCGTCTGACCCATTCGACCCCTTTCCTTTTATAACACTTTTGACCCAAGCCAACCAATTCACAAGCAAATGGGTCGAAATTGCCATCTCTAGTTAGCTTAATTTGTACAAACATGAATCTTTATACAAACACGCACCATAGATATCATTTTCTTCTAGAGACATAATTAATGTTTAAAGTTGTAGCTGTAACAGCTAAATCCAAAACTAATTCATGTTATTTTAGAAAACCAAAATTCACATCATTTGAGCAGATAAAACGGGTATTAAACCAGCATAGTTGCACCGTCACTTATTGTCAAATGCTAACAAGCCACAAACATCAAAAGCAATCTCAAATCCATATCCTAACAACTGACCAACAAAATCTCAAAAACCTGAATCCAATCTCAAAATCTCGAAAACCGAAAACCTAAACATCATAATTCAACAATCCAAGCTAAACCCGGTTCATATCCTAAATTCATACCACATTTTATCAAAACACCAAAATTCACCCCATTTACACACACAACATACGCATCCAACAAGGGTAGTTACATCATCACTTATCGTGAAATACTAACAATCAGTAAACATCAAGAAGCAATCTTAATTCCATATAAAAACAACTCAAATCTTAAAAAACATCATAGACTTAGCAAAATCTCGAAACCCGAAACCCGAAAATAAATCAGTTAACAATTAAAGCTAATAAATCTAAGCTTGCAAGAACATCAACAAATCTCGCCATTATCTAAACATCATTTACACCAAACTCTAAAAAATAATCTTATGGTTTTTCATCAAACATCTGGTGAACACTCGGTGTAAAATGAGCTAATGTATGGTTTTTCAAGTATGTATACCTGTCAAGAACACACATATTTGAAAGACCACAGATTGACTGATTTTACACATACTTTACAAAATCTTTGACTAAACTCGTAGATGATAGTTAAGTCCGCTGCTAAATGGAGTGTGAAATGAGGGAAACAAAAAAAGTGTGATGTGATTGGAATTGTGGGACATTGATTCTCAAGGGGTGGGATTGGATGGTGGACATTAATTAGAGTGAATTGTTTGTTTGGTTTGTAGATGGGTTTAGAATTAAAATTTGGATTTAGATTTAAATTTAGATTTAGATTTGATATAGGAGAAAAGAAATATATTATAAAATAAATAAATAAATAAATTTTTATAGTTTAATAAATTATTTAAAATTAAAATTTAATATTAAAAATGAATAAAAAATGAAAAATATGTGATTGACATTGTAACATGACTCATTTAATTAGAAACGATGGCAAAACCCATTTTACCACTTGGGATTTTCGTATGCCTAAATATAATGGCTTTAACCCAAATCCTTGGGCTCACCGTTATTTACCAAACAACAATTTTCAACATTGAATCTAAACCTAATCATAAAACCCATCAACCAAACGCATTGTAAGTGGATTTAAGAGCAAGTGGGCTCTTTTCTCTTATTGCATATGATATGGGGAATAGTGGCTTTTCTTTGCCTTGTAGATATAGATCATTTAACAAAAAATAAGTGGGCCCTAACAAAAAAGAAACACAAATCTTTTAGCAAAGGGATCAATAAGTCATAAAGAAACACTCACTTACTCCACTACAAAATATTGGGAATAAGAGGAGCCATGGCTTAGCTACTAATTAGAATGAACGAATATGTAGCCGCGGGCAATGTTTAGTTTTTACCAGAGTAGTAGCAATCTTGCCATCTTACTGTAAATTCATTTACTTACTCGGTTTTGGTTAATCACAAACTTAAGTATTGTATGGATACAACAATTAGTTCTCTTTGAGTAATCCGGATCATGTATGTAACAAAAGGATTACATCATTTCGAAATAATTTTGACAAAATAATCTTATTGAAAAAAAATACCAATCAGATTGTTCGATTTTCACAGATGGCAAAATCAAGCAATGTGACTGGTTAATAAAATGGTTAATTCCATATAATTTGAACCCTTAAAAAGTCATATTTATCCAATCAAAACCAAAAATACCACATATACCCAATTTAAACACAAAATTTGTCATATCTACCCATATTATTATTAAACCAATCAAAAGTCAGTTCACATTATTAAATACCCATTATAACCTTCATACTAGGGATGAGTATGGGTACCAACTACTGAAAAAATGGTACGGTACCAAAACGTACCAGTACTGACCCATACCGATACCGGTGTACTATATCCGGTACTACTAAAGAAGCTTGAAAAAAAATCGGTACAATTGAAAAACGGTACGGGAAAAGACCTGGAAATCCCGTATTTGGTACCGAAATGCAAAAGGCCTTTTTTTATATAATTAAGGTGTTGATCCAAACACTCCTAAAATCCGGCCATGCTATTTAACGATGATACAGTTAGAAGGTGCATGCAATTTCATCATACATATGGACGTTAAAGTTTACTCTTTTTTTCCTTCTAAGACTCTTGCTCTAATATAATGTAGAAAATCTAATAGGCGAGAACTCATTGCAGTGATTGTGTTTATGAGATAGAATGTCGAAGAATGAAATTACTATATTAATAATGAAAGTTAGGACGGGTTATGAGATTGTATGTACTCTGACTGTTTTAGTGTACGTTTTACATACTACATAAACTTTGGTTAACAATATCCGCGTTCATTAACATAGAATGCTCAAATAGTTGCAAATACCATACACATTCTCCTGCGAGATTGGTATTGATTTTGTTTTAAAATGCCATACACATTATATTTACACTGACTTGAAACAAAGAAATATATACATAGTATCGAATCTAATCGTGAGTTATCCAAACTAGGCCTTGAAATAATGCAGCTGAATTATCTGGATATCATATCTCCAAATAATAACAAATATGTACAAATCTGTTAAAAAAAGGTAAAAATGAGTCAGCTAAGGCTATCTGAAAGTTGTTATGGTTCAAGAAATTTCTATACAAATTTGACTGACCACTATAAAGTTACCACCATTTTTTGCCCCATTACAAATTGCAAACTAATATCTAACAACAAGAAAACCCATCGGTAAAAACTTAATTTGGCCTCCATTATGTAGTTTTGTGCTTGTACGTACTATCATCATATCTCATTCATGTTCAAATATATTTCGGGTGAGTAGTGCTATTTAAACTTAAAACACATGCCTAAATACATGCATAATGCATAAATCATTTGTAAAATTATATCATGTATTTTCTCTCTTCAAATCTCCACCAATTATTTTTTCAAATCAACTAATCAAATAATTATGTACATAAGTAAGCATGCTAATTAGGCACAAAAATCATTTTTCTTTTCGAATACTACAAATTCCATACGATTGTGGTTCACTTTTGGTTAACTATATAAAAGAATTTGCTATTGGTTATTAAGAGGGTAAATTCACTTTTGATTAACTGTAAAAAGAATTTGTTATTGGTTTTTAAGAAGGGTAAAATAGTCTATAAATATCAAATTGATAATTATTAAGTTTTTCAAAAATTTTAGAATGAATAAATTTGTAAAATGGGTAGATTTGACAAACTTTGTGTTTAAATTTGGTATATATGATATTATGGGTTTTGGTTAGGTAAATATGACGTTTAAGAGTTTCAATTGAGGATATATAAAATTAAGGGAAGCGATTGACACACTTTAATATTTTATTAGGACACTTATGGTACAAACAGTTAAAGCAGTTTATACTAAAAGTATAATTGTTTAATTCATAATGAGAAATAGGGCTGATCACGGTCCGAAAACCGGATCGGACCGAGACCGACCAAGACCAAAACCACGGACCGAGGACCGGACTGAATGTGTTCGGTCTGGTCCTTCGGTCGGTCCTGTCCGAGAAGGCGTTATTGGTCGGTTGTATGTAAGACCTGACCGGATTAGACCGAGGACCGAATTTGAGGTAAAGTATGGACCGACGACCGGACCGAAATAGGTTCGGTCCGATTTGTCGGTTTGGTCCGGACCACGGTCCCATATGCTCACCTCTAAATGTCTCAATAAAAATTAGGAGTGAGTATGCTAATTACTTCCCATAAAATTAACCTTTAATAAAAAGTAAAAAATTACTTTGATTTAAGTCATTGTTTGTTAAATTTCGTATATTTCAGGTGGCAGTGACCACCCCTTTCAATAGCAAGGTGCGTTTTAGACATATAATATAGCAGTAATTTACTTCAGAATGTGCATTGTTGGCCACTATTTCTTCATATTTATTTAAACATACTATAATTTTTGAAGAATTTCAAAGAAAGTCAACTCTGGGTAAAGTAAACAAATGTTTACTTATTAATAGAGATAAACTTTTGTGCCAATTCTGTAAGCTTCTAAAACTTTTGTCGAATTTTGATACATTTGACCCAAAGAGAAGATAAGGCAAGCAGACTAGGTTAACAATACATACCTACAAAAGTGTTAAAATGTATCATTCAAAATTTATAGTAGGTTTAATAAATATGAAGAAATAGTGGCCAACAATGCACATTATTAAGTATAACATATTATATGTCTAAAACACACATTGCTATTGAAAGGGGTGGTCACTGCCACCTGAAATACATAAATAAATATATGCAATATTACAAGACACCGAATGATTTCATAACTTACGGATATCATCCAGAAATAAGGACGCTATCTTAACAAAAAAAATAAATCATAAATAAATAAATAACCTGCATAAAATTAATCTAAAAAACCAATGAGGCCACGGAAACCAATGAGGGCAATTGCAGCTAACTAACCGACCATCCTTATCAAGCAACATATAAATTTTGTAAAGCAACATATAAATTTTGTAAAGCAACATATAAATTTTGTAAGGCATCATATTGATATTGGAACCTGTATCAGCTAAAGCATGGTAGAAAGCATGGTAGGTTAGGTTCTTTCCAAATGAATTGGAAGAACAAAACATCCAGGATCCTCAAGTTCTCTAAGTACTTTATACCCTTTTACCACTTGTGCAGCAGCCTCTTCTTCATCCTCATCTTCAACTTCTCCATCTATCTTAAGTCTATCCATGAAAATTCCGTCTGAAATCTTTGTATGCTTGTCTGCATTCTTCAAAGTTTCAATAATGGGCCTCTTCTCATACAATAACATGATCCTAACATACACATCAGCTTCCAATTCTTCCCTAGTAAGCTCTTCTCTATAGTTATTAGACTGTTTATGGTTAATGAAGGTCCTTTATCTCTATACTTCATCTTGTAAATTTGTTGTGGTTTGCTTTTCAGTCTCTTACTTTTTCTCATCTTGCATACAAACTCAGGTGCTTCCAATAAAAGTTCATTAGGAAGTGGTGGCAAATCATCTTCACTAATCTCAGCAAGCAATGCATCAAGTTTTTGCAAATGGTAAGCAAATCATTGGCAAAGTCCACAATACTTCTAGCCAATTTCAAGAAGGGTATCCCAAGGATTACATTAGGTTCCCATTCATTATCATTAGGATTGACATAGAATTCAACTAAAAACAACTCTCCTTTCAAGCTTACTAAAAGTTTCTTAGTTACAATCTCATTGCCATCCTCTCTTTTTTCACATTCAACACCTAGTCTTTTGAAGAATTCTTTATGTAGCAAGTTTTTATTATAGTCCAAGTCTGCAACAACATCACAAGCATATAATTCTTCCACAAAACATGGTGTGAGAAATTTCAAATAGCAATCTGAGGTATCCATTTTACTAAAGGTATGAACCCTTTGTTCTTTCTTCAAACCACTTTCAACTGTGTCTGAATCAAAGAAATTGTTCTCTCCAATACTTTCTAATTCATCAATCCATCCGCAGCTATTCTCCTGTTCCAACTTCTTTCCTAGCCTATTGTTTTGACTCATGGCTAAAATAGCTAAATTGTGCAAAAACATCAAATGAAACATTAATAGGTTAGTCAAATAAGTTATAAGCACATATTCATACTCCAATAATCTCATATAACTTATGTATGTCAAGATATGCGTTTGTTTTATCATCATTGAAGAGAAACAAGTCTTCTGTAAATATTTTTGCAAATAAGTTCGTCGTACTTTAAGAAAAGTGCGGCGGTTACGTGATTTTTTAACCGTTTTATTTGAATTTCTCCAGAAGTTCGGTGATCTTAAGAATAAAATCGGCGTGCTTCTGGGTTTAACCAGTTCACCATAGGAAATATAATCATTAAGAAACTCAGATGAAAGTTGAAAACAAATTGCAATTATCATATCATTCATAAGAGCAATCCAATATAACATTCTTAAGCAAACAATTAAAAAGCAAAAGCAAAATATTTTTGTGATTTTCATTTTAATGTGCAATTTATACTTATGCAGTAATTCAGATAATAAAAACAAAAGAAAAATGAATCTTATTTTCTCAAAACCAGGATAAAAGCATTACACAAGTTTGTTTTGGGGGTTTTTGAAATTAAATCCAACTGTTTTTCCAACTGTACTGAAAATGCGGCAGGTTTTATCTGAAAAACCGGCGTTCTTTGTTTCTCAGAGTCCAAATTCTTTCAAATTTTTGTAATAAAACTTTGTATTAAGTAAGTAAAAACTAACATAAAGATCAAATTAACCTCCCCGGCAGCAGCGCCAAAAAACTTTGATGTGTTTCGAAAGCTTTAAATTTATAAGACAATTTTCACCATTTCCTTAATACACAAAAGACATGGGTAAAAGTATAACCCCCGTTAATAGTAAAGGATTTAGGTAAGACCAGGTCGTCCCAAGAGAGGTAATGGTTCCTTATGTTAGCTATGATTAATAAAATTAGATTCCAATGATTGTCACTTATCACTAAAACGTGTTTGTTAGATTTAAGATTTTTGTATTGTTTCTCCTAATTGATTCAAAAGTATGTTTATTCAAGGCTGAGCACATGACAATCATAAGCAATAGTATCACAGAAGGTACATGGACAAAGCATAGAAGTAAAGCATGATGGTTGATCATGTAAACCAGTATATCTATTCTATGTTAAAGAATCTCCTTTCGGCCTTTGAATCTATAAACACAGGATGCATAAAGTGTGGTCCAAGTATAAAGTATTACATATGCATTTATTCTAGTCAAGCCGTTACACATGAGACTAGCCCTTAAACGCGTCATAGTCAAGGTTATCGTTTGTTTTACTAAGCAATTCTCATAAGCATAGCAATGACTTGTTATAGACAAGACAATTCATGATATAGCCAACATGATTGAATCTTTTGACCTTTAAGCAATCACAATGACCAATCAAGACAAATGATAATAGATTAAACAGTGACATATCAAATGCATATATCATAGATTCAATATTCATGATACAATTCTCATAATAATCATGGCAGAAATGCCTCAAATAAACATAAAGTTACTACTCCATACTCTTAATAAAGTAAAACATGTAAACAAGTATTATCATCATAACAACGAATGTATACCAAAGATTCTCGTGCTCCAAGGTGTATCTCCAAGTGTACCACTGACTCCAACTCCTTAGCTAGTGGTTTTGATGCAAACCACTACTAAACTACTTCTTAGTGATCAAGATATTATTCTTGATTGAGGTGTATGTATAACTCTAATTTGGACCTCTATATATAGTTGATACGTGGGAATCGCACCAGGCTTTACCTCTCAAGGGATCTTGAGAAGCTTACAACCCCCACCAGGCAGTGTACCTGATCGTTGTAGTATAGTATAGTGACAAGTACCGGAGGATTGATCGTTCAGCAAGGAATAGTGTCGCTAGGATTAGAAAATCTAAATACTAGTTCTAAAGATGAGGGATGATTATTTTTGTATTTTTATGTTTTTTTAGAAAGCAAATAAAATTCTCGGGTTTGAAGGATTTGGGCGGAATTAGTTGCTAGTCAACTAACCCAATACTAAAGATGCAATTAAAATAAAATACTAGAAATGAAAATAAACTAAATTATACTAAGGTTGTGAGCAATAAGTGGAGAAAATGTGTTTACTTAGATTTCACTACTCCCTAGATATCTTTTACACGTTAATTACTTGTTATAGTTGCGTGGATGACGGATTGTATTCCTTAATACCATTCATGGGGTGGCGCACTTAATTCCCCAATCCTATGAGTGCCTACTTCACTCCTATGTCGAGCCGATATAAGCTCCTAACATGGGATCATTAGAATTTACTCATGCATTAAATACAACCAATAAAACCTAGTACACATCGGTTCATGTTTCCTAAGACGTTCAAGCATGTTACACAATGGAGATCTGCCAGTTTTCTTAAGCCTAACATCGAATTCATTCATCCAATACAACCATAAACAAGTAATCAACACATAATTAACATCTAGGTTTCATTAGATCCAAGCAAACACAAGATAAATCTAGCCTAACATGGTGGAATTAAGACAAGAACAAGATATAGACAACCAACACATAGACATATTAATTGAATTAAAAGAGTACTTATCTCAATTACACATGAAAGGGATCAAGGGTTGAGAACCCTTGAAAAACCTGTAAAAATCGTCCTAAAATCGTAACTAGGGTTTCTCCAAAACTTCTCTCTTTTTAATGTGAAAATTAGAAAACTATATATAGGAAATAGGGTCTGACGGCGTCAAGAACAAAATTCTGACGCCGTCATCTCGCCGCCAAAATACTCCTCGGACTGCCTTGATCTACTTTTGACGCCGTCATGTCCTAGGCCGTCACGCATTTAACTCTTGACGCTCTACTTTGTGACGCCTTCATGAATCCACTGGGCCGTCATGGTTTTTACTCTTGACGCCGTCAAAAATTCCTTCTTGACGCCGTCACCTACTGTTCCCAGCAAGGAAAATTAAGACTTTGGCGTTTTCTTCACTTTTATGCTCCAAAAACGTCCGAATTGCTTCATTTTCCAGATTTCTCTCCCAAAGTACCTAAAATCACAAAAGGAACGATTTAGGGCAATATTTGATCAAATAAATTCAATTCCGGGCTTAAATGACCCCCTAAAAGTGGTTCATTTTTCGCCTCATCATATACCCTTACACTTGAGATTTGCTTGTCCTCAAGCAAATATGCTTTTATTCTAATCAAAAGACAAGTTAGAGGTCATTTAACACTAACATAAAAGTAATTACAACAAATAATCGTTCCACAAAAGACCAAAGACAAGCACGGAGGTCATATACTAGCACCTCACAAATAGTGTTTAGATACTCACATCTCTCGGGTGTAATAAAGTGATATAACATTATGGAAATGGATGATATCTCTCACTACCTGTCATAGCAAAATAGATTACCATAGGCTTGGGAAAGGATCAAACCTCCACCACATGGCGTAAGCACCTAGGATAAACTATCAAAGAGGTCTTTTAAAGGGTTGTAACGTTAGGTATAGGGATATGAAATACACGGTTTTGTTAGATAAAGGAAGTTTTTACTGGTGGCGAGCTAACAATCTTGGTCAATTACATGTACAATTTGGCGTTGCTAAGCCAAGACTAGACTCGACTTAAGCTAATAAATCAAAAAGAACAAAAACATAAAATAAACATAGAATGAAAAGGGATGGTAGTCCGTATGTTTTTTCTATTTTCTTTTTCTATTTTTTTCTTTTCTTTTCTTCTTTTTTCGATTTTTTTTTTTTTTTTTTTTTTTTTTTTTTTTGCATACACTCTTACCCTACCATCCAAAATAATACATCATAGGGAATGGAAATTCCCCTTACACTTGAATCTTTACATACTTTACAATAAACTAATCTAATGACTCGAATTAAGAAAATCAAAACACTTGGAGCACTTTTAAGATTAACGTACATATGGGGGTAATATATGATGTTCTTCCCCATTACTCCATAAAATAAGTACTTTACCCATGAGTCCCAATCGTCCCAAAACAATATGTACAAGGATATGACTCGACTTAGCAACCATGTAATCAATTTGAAAGTTAACTTAAGGTTTAACAAATAACAATAATGCACTAAAGATAGAAACGAAAAGATAGGCTCGGAGGGGTGTACTAGGGGTTTCGTGTACTAAAAATGAGTACAACGCTAAGGGTGTGGGAAAATTAGTTCTTAACTAGCCAAGTAATATGACTTAAATGGTCAAGTAATTATAATACGGGTTTAACACAAGGGTGATCCTAATGCCTCTTATCATGTAGTAAATCCTACCACACGAATGTAGTCTCACTAGCGGTCTCGGGATGTATCACTAACGCAAGTTCTAGAATCTAAATGCTACCGGTACACTCATAAGCACTAATAGTAAATGCTTTTCCTATCAAATCTAAAGGCGAACCTCACGTATTTGGGTGGAAAATTTTTCTGAATAGTACGGTTATGTGCTAGTCATACAATCTCCTATCCATGAGACGCTTGCTATGGCTAAAGTTTCACTCCTAAATGTTGTAAAAAAATTTAAATTTGGCGCTAAAATTACACTAACAAGTATTTCTCATAGTTTTATTACACGTCTACCATCAAACAAAACAAACTCAAGCGAAAGTGTACATGTAAGGTATCATCATTTTACCCTCCCCTTACACTTAGGATGAACATTGTCCCCAATGTTCAAGTAAAGAATGTAAAAGTGAAATAAGTAAAACAAATGAAATCAAATACTCCCCTGATTCGCTCGGTATGGATTATAAGGTGTGGCCAGGTTAAATCTTCCTCCAAGAAGATGAACAATCAAAGCTTCCCTTCCAGAATATAAATCATCTTCTTGTCATACATAACCTGTAAATCCTGAGAAAATAGACAAAACAACCTCGCATAAAATCGGCGGCATCCTATATAAGTTACTAAATCCTAGAAAACAAAGTAAGATATAATGCTTGTGGAATGAAGTTTGCAGATTTCCTGGAGATTATAAAAGTTAATAATTCACAAAAAACCATAAGACTCCGTTAGAAAAACAAAACTGGTAAAATTTCCAGATTTTTACACGTGACGCCGTCAAGAGTTAACTCTTGACGCCGTCAGAAGTGACCTGCAGAAATTCTTATGTTAAGTTTCCGGAAAATTTCTAGAAAAACTTGGTCCTACTTCCTGGAAAATCCTGCAAAACTTCATTATGACTCAATACAAGCATTTGACTCTAACAAATACTAATATGCATGTTCATTTAATATTGTGGAGAATCATGATCGGTTTATTTCTTAAAAACATATTTGGGGTTTCCCCTTACACTTATCTTTTGCAAAAATACTTTTAGGGTGGAGTTAAGACTAGGCTAAACAACAAAGTAAAGTATTTCCACTATTTAGTTTTGAAACATGATCTATCAACAATAAAAATAAAGCATGCATACGGAAGCAAATAACAAACAAACAAAATAAAAATCACACAAAGCATGGGTTGCCTCCCAAGAAGCGCTTTTCTTTATTTACGAGTCTTGTAGCTAGACTAAAGGCCATGGGTTACTATGTGACCTCATCGTTGGTTTCATTCTCTAGGTCATCTTCTAAACCAGTTTTGTACTCTGGACCTAGTTTCAAGCATTCTTTATAGAAACCAAGCATCCTACTCTTCACATATTCAACTCCTCTACGTCTATCCTCCTCATTCCTATAGTAAACCGCTTGTTTGTGTTCCTTTTCTATGTTTGATAGGAGGCGGTATTGTTCAATCTTATAGGGCGTTTGATAGGCAACCTCATCATTCTCATTCTTGAACCTAACTATCCCTAGAGTCGGGTCATAACTCATCCTAGTGGCCTCAACAAATGGTTTTCCAAATATTACTTGGCTTAGGCAATCATCTATCACCGGACGAGTGTCTTCAACTATCATAAAATCTATCTCATAGGTGAGATTACCTATGATCACATGCAATCCCTTCACTCTCCCTATAAAATTACTTATGAGGTTCCTATTGGGCATCATCCTAAAATCAAGTTGCTTTTTCATTACCCAATTATAGTAGGTCCTAGTCATGATGTTTATAGGAGATCTAGGATCTATATAGGCTTTCCATACATGCATATGCCCAATGTTGCATGGTATGTTGATGTTAGAGGGATCACCTACTTTAATAAGGGGTGAACCAAGGATATATGGTGTCTCGGGATCATCGAATAAATCTTTGTGATATTCCCATTCTTCCTTGGTAGGCAACTTATCAAAGTGCTTTTCTATAGGCTCTACCTCTTCTAATTCCTCTTCCTTTTTAACCTCAACTTCCCTACTTTCATCCCTAGTCTTGGTTTCTACTCCAACTTCATCTTTGTCATTTTCTTCTATATTCTTATCTTTTGGCTTAATGGTGACAACATTGACAAAGTGGACATGTTTAGATGATGAGGGGTCCTTAATTTGGATTCCGTTATTGGTGTCCCTAGTGTCTTTCCTAGGTGTGGTTAATGCTTGGTTGTTGAGGGCTTTCAACAAGTTGTCTATCTTGTTGGTCATCTCTGTTTGTTGTTGGTTGAATTCGGTTTCAAACCTAGATATGCGAGCTTCTTGAGATGCCATGAAATTAGACATCAATCCTTCAAGATTGTTGGTACTACCATAGTTGTTAGAAGGATTGTTGTTGAAAGTACGGTCGGAGGGTGGACCGTTTGGTTGGTAACGATTAGGCGGATTTGAAGAATTGGGTTGATTTTGTTTCCACCTAAGGTTTGGGTGATTTTTCCAAGAGGGGTTGTAGGAATCACCATAAGGGTTTGGCTCGGGCTTGAAAGTGTACCACTTATCTCCCGCTCCGTCGGTACGCGTGGATGCGTAGTCCGCAAAAGCTGTTCCGGGGAGTTCCACACAATCACGAGTGTCATGGGGACCACTACATAATTCGCATGAAGAAGTGATTTTGTTCACTTGGCTTGAAGGCTTAGGAGCTTCGTAAGATTTCATGAGAAACTTGACTTGATCCTCAAGTTCCATGATCCTACGGTTGGGAGTGCTAGAGTTATTCGAAGGCAAAGATATTGCCTTGACCGTTTTGTTCAAATCACGGGGATCATTCCAACTTTCGTTGTCATAGAGAGCAAGATCTTCTATGAGTTCCCATGATTGTTCCGCACTTAGATCACGCAGCTTACCACCGGCCGATTGGTCAATGGTTCGCCTCGTGGAGAGATCGATATGGTCATAAAAGATTTGGACTTAGAGCCAAAGATCTATGCCATGATGAGGGACATTTTGGAGTAAGTCCTTGAAACGAGTCCATGCTTCATAGAGAGTTTCACCTTGACGTTGTTGGAACATCAAGATGTCATTTCTAAGCTTAGTAGTTCTCCCCGGTGGGAAAAATTGAGCAAGGAAACGAGTGGTGAGATCATCCCATGTGGTGATGGATCCCGCGGGTAAACGCTCAAGCCATTGACTAGCTTGATCCCGTAGAGAGAATTGGAATAGGCGTAATCGGGTTGTCTCTCTAGTTGCAACATCTAGGTCTATGGAATCTACGATTTTAAGGAAGTCCTTAAGATGTTGATTTGGATCTTCGGAACAAAGTCCATGGAATGCACATCCGCTTTGCACCAACCGGATGGTGTCGGATCGCAAGGGGGTCACATTGGCTCCGGTGAGCTCAATGGTGTTTCGATAGCCTTGGTGGCTAGGTCGGGAATACTCTCCTAAGGTTCGGGGCCTAAGGGGTTCTATTGGTGGGTTTTGTTGTGGTGGGATGATGGGTTCAAAGATGTTACCACCTTCCATGATGTCGGATGGTAAAGGTTACGAACAAAGACACGAAGAAGTAAGATAGACTAAAGAGAACCTAAAAAAAATAAAAATAAAATCTTACTAGAAAGGAATCTAGCAAGTAGACCTAATAAAAAGAGATTCTAACCTAGACAATAACTATTCCCCAGGCTACGGCGCCAAAAACTTGATACGTGGGAATCGCACCAGGCTTTACCTCTCAAGGGATCTTGAGAAGCTTACAACCCCCACCAGGCAGTGTACCTGATCGTTGTAGTATAGTATAGTGACAAGTATCGGGGGATTGATCGTTCAGCAAGGAGTAGTGTCGCTAGGATTAGAAAACCTAAATACTAGTTCTAAAGATGAAGGATGATTATTTTTGTATTTTTATATTTTTTAGAAAGCAAGTAAAAATCTCGGGTTTGAAGGATTTGGGCGGAATTAGTTGCTAGTCTACTAACCCAATACTAAAGATGCAATTAAAATAAAATGACCCCCTAAAAGTGGTTCATTTTTCGCCTCATCAATAGTGCAAAGGCAACACTAATACGTCCCTAGTGAGTAATGACAAGCAAATGATCGGCCTCTTCATTGATGTGGCTCATTAATGTAGAAATACATAACTGTCATTAGAAGTGCGCCGCACAATTGGTGTAAAACCGGCGGATTTCTCTATTACGTATCCGGCTCTCTTTCTCCATATAACCGGCGTACTTGATTGTTTGACTCGTGTTTGTATAGTTGACCAAAGGTACATTTAAGCGGCGCGCTTTCTCCATAAGATCGACGTGCTTTTGTTCAAACTAATAATAATTATCTTGAGTTATTCATTTCTTATGCTTCTTGCGTCATTTCACCAATCTCCAATCCTTCACATTCATTCACGTATTAAGTACTAAAAGTCCTAATAATAAGGTTATTTTCTATATAATTTACATAATATCGAGGGTATAAATATGTATAATACGAGACTCATCAGAACCCAAGAGCCTTAACAAAACATTAATTCTGTAAATCCAGTTACAGCCTAAGCACCTAAAGAAAAAAATTAATTCTGTAAATCCAGTTTGAGCCCATGAGCCTTAACAAAACATTAATTCTAGAAATCTAGTTTGAGCCCAAGAGACTTAACAAAACATTAATTTTGCAAATACAATTTGTACCCAAGAGCCTGAACAAAACATTAATTCTGGAAATCCAGTTAGAGCCTAAGAACCTTAACAAAAAATTAATTCTGGAAATCCAGTTAGAGCCTAATAGCCTTAACAAAAAATTAATTATGGAAATCTAGTCTGAGCCCAAGAGCCTTATTAAAACATTAATTCTGGAAATCTTGTTAGAGCCCAAGAGTTTTAACAAAAAAGTAATTCTCGAAATACAGTTAGAGCTTGAGATCCTTAACAAAAAATTAATTCAGGAAATCCAGTTTGAGCCCAAGAGCCTTAACAAAATGTTAATTCTGGAAATCCAGTTTGAGACCTAGCGCCTTAACAAAACATTAATTCTGGAAATCCAGTTTGAGCCCAAGAGCCTTAACAAAACATTAATTCTGGAAATCCAGTTTGAGCCCAAGAGCCATGACAAAACATTAATTCTGGAAATCCAGTTTGAGCCCAAGAGCCTTAACAAAACATTAATTATGGAAATCTAGTTTAAGCTCATGAGCCTAAGAACCTTAACAAAAAATTAATTCTAGAAATCGAGTTAGAGCCCAAAATACTTAAGAGAAAAATAATTCTGGAAATCCAGTTATAGCCCAATAGCCTTAACAAAAAGTTAATTCTGAAAATCCAGTTTGAGCCCAAGAGTCTTAACAAAACATTAATTCTGGAAATCTAGTTTAGGGCAAAAAGCATAAACGGAACATTAATTCTAGAAATCCAATTAGAGCACAAGAGCCTCAACAAAAAAATTAATTCTGGAAATCCAGTTAAAGCCTAAGATCCTTAACAAAATATTAATTCTGCAAATCCAGTTTGAACCCAAGAGCCTTAACAAAGCATTAATTCTGGAAATCCAGTTAGAGCCCAAGCACCTTAAGAAAAAAATTAATTCTGGAAATCCAGTTTGAGCCCAAGAGCCTTAAAAAAACATTAATTCTGGAAATCTAGTTTGAGCCCAAGAGCCTTGTGGAAAACTAGAAGGGGGGGTTGAATAGTTTTGCGTCTTTTTCGTTTAATGAAAGTTTCCTTTCAAAGAATTGATAGTAATTATAAAAACCTTTGAAGCCAAAATATATATACAAACTAATCTACATATATCACATAGACACTACTTGTTTAAAGTGTTGAATAGAAATTATAGTTTCATATGTCTCACTTAAATACAAGTTTGTACTAATGTAAATATATGTGTCTTAGTAGTTATATATATATATATATATATATATATATATATATATATATATATATATATATATATATATATATATATATATATATATATATATATACTTGTGTTTTACTAATGTATAATTAATGTTTCAAATGGAAACTAGTTTGATCTTTATGTGAATTCAATATATGCACAACACACAATATAGACAATATATGAAAACCTAGTAAGCAAGCAAGTAAAGAGTAAGAGATGGAAAGATCAAACCAAGAGACAAAGGATTTATAGTGGTTTGGCTACAAGG
This sequence comes from Artemisia argyi, assembly GCA_030686995.1. Lineage (NCBI taxonomy): Eukaryota > Viridiplantae > Streptophyta > Magnoliopsida > Asterales > Asteraceae > Artemisia > Artemisia argyi. The sequence goes on along the minus strand of CM060680.1, from coordinate 222,211,570 downwards.
ACACCTTCCTTGCCCTACTCCACTCCCCGAGCACCGAACTCGAGAGTTTTCTCCACTAAATCAATAACCTCCCTTATGGCGGAGAAAACCGTACACACCAAATGCTTACACCAATTTTCGACACAAAGCAAGATGTCGAGTTCTAATTGTAGCTAGAACCAATCTCACACCAAATATCACACCAAGTAATCTTCACACCTTTATCACACCTTCACACTTTCTTCAAGACCTCACACCACAAGTATCTTCACACCTTCAAGTCACTAAAGTCTTTGCACCTTCAAGGCATTAATGTCTTGACACCTTCAAGCCACTAATGTCTTCACACCTTTAAGTCACTAATGTCTTGACACCTTCAAGCCACTAATGTCTTCACACCTACAAGTCACTAATGTCTTGACACCTTCAAGCCACTAATGTCTTCAAGTCTTCTTCACTTGAAACCCTCAATATCTTTACTGCAAGTCCCTATTGCTACAATCTCCTATCACCACTACTATCTAACACTTCTTCTTCACTTCAAGTTTCACCTCACACTTACAACAATCCTAGATTCTTCAACTAAATCTAGCTAACCAATACATACACCTTATTCACCAAAGTATGAAAAATTTACAAGAAAATATAAACAAGCAACTTAGATAGCAAGATGATACTAAGTTGCAATACTTCTAGGAGAAGTATTCTTCTCTTTGCACTTTGAATGTTGATGCTTAAATCACTTTGAAACAAAGATCAAAGTATATAAGATCAAAGGATTTTTAGAGAAAGGAAATGGATGTTTAGATCAAAAAGTTTTTGTGCAAAAAGGTAAGAAAAATATGTGGAATGATCCAATATTTATAGGGCCAGAAATTACTGTTCGGGAGCGTGCCGGTCCCCTTAATTATAGGCCGGTCCCCTTGATGATTAAGGGGGCCGCCTAGTAACTTTAAGGGGGCCGCCCTCCTGAACGTTTGAAAAGTTTTTCTGGATAAAATTTGCCCTTTTTGGTTGGAAATTTGAAATCATATCTTTGTGGTTTAATAAAGCTATACCAAAAATGATTTACAAATATTTATAGAATGTTAAAATCATTTTATAAAGTGTTATGTATTAATACAAAATTTCCTTTGATCTTATAATGCATTAATCACTTTGTTTATTCATACCTTAAGTGATTAGATGGTGAAAATGAGTATTTACTACTAAATACTTGTTTACGTCATAACCTTTGGTTTGATGAGTTTTCGTTTTGTGATTATCAAAACTAAGAGATATAGAAAGATATGAATAATGTTTTTAGTCAATTATTTATATCAACAATCTCCCCCTTTTTGATGATTACAAAACCTAAACTCATTAAATCCAAAAATTAATTTTTAAACAAGTATTTAGTGAGTTTATATTCACTTCTCCCCCTTTTTGTAGAATCAAAAAGGTTTAAGCCGATAAGGTAAAGACTCCCCCTTGATGTATGCTCCCCCTCATTTGAGGGCACCAAGGGTTCGAGTTATGGAATTCTTGCAAGAAAGATATTAGAAGCATAAGCATAGCAAAAGCAAACACATATATCACAATACCAACAAGTAATAAGCATGGCAAAAGATAATAAGGAATACATATTAAGTCATACATTGATAGAAAATGATTATGTCAACCCATAATCATTGTTACAAAAGCCATAACTATAGAATACTAAGGTTAAGTATAGCATCCTATTGTGCTAACAAGGAGTGTCACCAAACTTTCTTGAATCCCAAAATGGTTGAAAGGTTTTATTTGAAAATGAGAAACATAAGCATATAAAAATGCTTGGTGGTTTAGTGGGGATAAACTTTTGGTTTGATGGATGTTGGTGAGCTTGGGGATGTGGAACTTGTAGGTGGTGGGTTTGAAGTTGGGTTTGTTGGTTGAGGGTGTTGATGTTGTTCAAGTGATGGTGTTTGTTGAGATCTAGTAAGAAGATACTCAATCCAAGTGAAGTGCTCATTCAAGGCAATGGTTTGTTGTTGGAGGAAGATGCAACAAGGGCAATTGTTAACATGCTTCTCAATTTGGTTGTTGTTATGTGGTGATGATGGTGAGCTTGATTGTGGTGGATCCAAATTGCGTTGTGCAAGATGTAATGCTAAAAGAGCACTAAGCTCATGAGCCTCTTTTAGCTCCTCAACGAACTTCAAGTGTTCGGAGGAAGGTGATGGTGGTGGAGCTTGATAGTTGTCTTGGGTGAAAGTTTGAACTTGCAACATGGGAGAGTCATGTGAAGTTGTAGGATGTGGTGGTGGTACTCTTGGTGGTGGATACATGGTTGAGCTTGGGTAATCATGAAAACATGATATGGGTGGAAGAGGTTCTTCATGAGTGGATGGTGTTTTTGTTGAATGAGCAATATGTGAAGTATTGATTGAGATGTTGGGATTGTTGTTTTGGGATTGAGCATGCTCATTATAAGAAGAAGCATTGATAAGGGTATGAATGGAAGGTGGGTTGTGATATGACTCATTAGAGTGGGTTTGAGTTTGAGTTGTAGGTTGACTTGGAACAACATCACTTGAGTTGTGACAAGAGTCAAGTTTCCTCCTCCAAACGGGTTTGACGGAGATTCTTGCGGTTCTTGAAACCTTGGGTTTATGGTTGTTGGAAGATGACATGTTTGAGGGTGATGGCATTTATGATGGGAAGAAGGTATTTATAGTGTATGAAAAATGTGGTTTAGGTAGGTAAATTTGAGGGATAGTGAGGGACAAAATATGTTTGTGAATTTTGGGAAGTATAGGTTGAAATGGGTCAAAAAGTGATAAAGAAAACAGTATCCTCGACCATCAGATGGCCGGTCCCCTTATTCATTAAGGGGGCCGCCTTATATAATTAAGGGGGCCGCCCATCTGGTGAATTCCAGAATTCCAGAAATGGGTTTTTTGGCAGAAAATTTTCAGAAAGGTTATGTTTTGGGGTTTGGATTCAAGCAAGTTCAATTCTTTGAAGCAATATAGGGCATACTATTCATGTATCAAGAGAATATAATAAAGATGAGTTAAGTAGGCAAATAATTTCCAATTTTCATGCAATCTACTTATTGGTCAATAAAGTTTCACAACTAAGGAAGCAATAAGACATGCTAACTATGATAAATTGGCTAGTTTGAACAAAATAGTGAGTGCCTACAAGAAACAAATTGGAAGTAATGATTGTATGGACTTTAAGATTTGTTACAAACAAGATCCATATGGGCAAACCGTGATTCTCAAGAAATGATTTGATTAAATTGTGAATGTCATTTTTACATATATGCAAGACATATATGAGATAACCAAAGAATGTTTTAGGCAAAATGTTTTTAGTTTTATTCAACAATGCTTGAAAGTAAGTTTTCATTTAGATGTGAGAGTGTTGAATGAGATATACCCTAACATCTATAGTTCCTATGTTTTCGCATGTTTATCTAACTTAATGCCATAAATCTGGGAATGAAATAATTTAATGAAAAGCAAAGTTCATAAAGGTAAACTAGCGTTAGGTATATAAAGGAAGTGCAATTTAATCAAGTTGGAGAATGAGTATGAGACTATTACTAGTGATGCTCAATTCAGGCTAAACACGACCATTTTTACGGGTTACACACACCCAACTTCTCACATAGAAGCAATTCAACCGTTAGGTTAAATTGAATTTCTAGTCAATAGATTCTCCAGTAGTCATTCTCTTTTTAGAAGAAATCGAGTTCCTAAATTTACCTATCGAAGATTACCAAATATGAAGTTTTCTTGATTCACTAATACTTGGCTTAATGTTTTGAAATACATTCAAGTTTGTATCCCAATAAAACAAATTTTGTTTTGTTTTTTAAAAAGAAAAATGTTTCTATCTTGATAAAGATCAAAATAATGTTATGATAGCTTATGATTAAGCATGTTGTTTGAAGAAGCATAAAATAGATATTCGAAAGATTTTAATTCAAAGAGAGAAGTTTTTAAATATGATGTTTTGATTTTGACAATCAAGAAATTTCAAGAGAAAGATATACTTCAAGAGAATCAATTAGGCCCATTGTCACATATAATCATCTCTAATGGCAACCAAAGATGTGAAATAGATATAGTAGACATTTAACATCTAAATGCAATGAGATAGGAAGGGACAAAGAAAATCATCAATGAATACAATATAGACATATGTATATATATATATATATATATATATATATATATATATATATATATATATATATATATATATATGCATAGAAGGTACATTGCAATATTGAGTTACTAGCAAGTCTTAATTATCTATTAATCTAATTAGTTAAGAACATATAGATTAAATGATAAATATTCTATTATAGATCATAGAAGATATTCAATACAAATGAAAACTAAGATAGATTAAAGTATAACAACAAGAGAGTTAATTGTCCTAATATCATGTATGCATATATTTGTATTTATGATCTAAAGGCATGGCAACTTATGGATTAAATCACATTAGTATACTAATCATGGCATACTTTGATATATTGTGACATTAACAAGATTTTGAAAAGAAAACTTACCTCAGGTCCAGCTTTCCTTTAAGAGTGGGCAAAGGAGCAGTAGAAGAAGTCTTAAAAGTTTGCCCAAAGCATGTAGAAGTAGCAAAGACGAATCCCAAAGCAATAGAGATTAAGAATGGTAAAACAAGAGTCCTTCGTCATGAGGTAGTAATAAACACGCCAAAAAGTCAATGCTCCAATAGTGAGAGGTAACCCGCCAAGATCATAGATGACCGCAACCAATACATAATCAACACGTGTGTAGACTACAATTGACAAAGATCTTGGTACCCAGATTCTCATGGGTCCGAGTTGATTAGTAGAGAGCATCCAATGCATTTAAATGCACATGATGAGGATGTCATCAAGAAGTACAAGAGTTCATCATTTGTTTGTTTTAACAAACAAACAATAGCTTTCTTGACTAGAGAAATAATCAGTGGATATAAATAATAATAGTTCTAAATTTTTTCACTAGGTTTAACAAATTTTATTTGTTTTGAAGTATTCGTTAAGTAATCATTTTCAGTAAATCCTAAGCCGGTTTTATCATAAAATGACTTTTGAATGTTAAGTAGATATTTTAAAGATTTAGAACTATTTTCAAATTTAGCCAATATTTTTGCTTTTTCTTTTTCCATTTTAATTTCATGTTTGTAGTCTTGACAATTTTTACATTCAAGATCAATTTCAATATTACTTTCAAGTCTAGACATTTTGTCTTCTAAAATTATTTCTTTTTCAAAGTTATTTTCAACGAATGTTGAAGATTCATTTTTGAAAATATTTTTTGATTCAATGTTGCAAAAATGTTTAAAGTTGTTTTCCAATTTTGAAAATTCTAATATAAATTGATCATAGCAAAAATGTTTGGTTTTGGATTGTACCTTATTTGTTGTTGTACAATCTTCACATGGTATACGGTGATCAATTCTATTGTTCATGTCGCTCCATGTTTTGTTTGTAGTGTTGCTTGGATCTTGAAGCATGTAATCCTTGCCGTCACTACTTGTATTCTCATTAGTTAGAGAATTCATGTAAGCCATATTTTCGTCATCTTCATTGTCCTTGTTGCACCATGGTTTATTGACATTCTTTCTTCGGATTAGATACATGTGTTCTTCGTTATTTGTACCTTCAATAATCATATTTGAACTAGTAGTACATGTGTTTATTTCAACTAAATATTTATCTATTAAATTTTCTAGAGTAACTATTTTATGTGCAATATCAAGTTTATCATCTTTGGTTTTACATTTCTCTTGGTGAAATTTTAAAAGACATTTCCAAATATCATTTGCCGTTTTATAAAGAAATAATCTTTCATATTCAATTCTTGGTAGAGTTTTGAAAATAAGTAATTTGGCTTTAGTGTTTTTATATTGATTTTGAAAATCCATTTTGGTTGGTTTAAGATCACCAATTGAAATGATATGCCAAAGATCAAGATCTATTGATTTCACATAATTTTCAAATTTGTTTTTCCATTCAAGAAAATGATCATTTTCAAATAATAGTGGTTGTTGCATAAATTCCCCTTCTAAATATTTTTCAAATTCCATAGATCGTTACAAGTTTTAAAATACAATCTATTTTAAAAATCTTGCTAGACGTGGCTCTGATACCAATTGTGGAAAACTAGAAGGGGGGTTGAATAGTTTTGCGTCTTTTTCGTTTAATGAAAGTTTCCTTTCAAAGAATTGATAGTAATTATAAAAACCTTTGAAGCCAAAATATATATACAAACTAATCTACATATATCACATAGACACTACTTGTTTAAAGTGTTGAATAGAAATTATAGTTTCATATGTCTCACTTAAATACAAGTTTGTACTAATGTAAATATATGTGTCTTAGTAGTTATATATATATATATATATATATATATATATATATATATATATATATATATATATATATATATATATATATATATATATATATATACTTGTGTTTTACTAATGTATAATTAATGTTTCAAATGGAAACTAGTTTGATCTTTATGTGAATTCAATATATGCACAACACACAATATAGACAATATATGAAAACCTAGTAAGCAAGCAAGTAAAGAGTAAGAGATGGAAAGATCAAACCAAGAGACAAAGGATTTATAGTGGTTTGGCTACAAGGACACCTTCCTTGCCCTACTCCACTCCCCGAGCACCGAACTCGAGAGTTTTCTTCACTAAATCAATAACCTCCCTTATGGCGGAGAAAACCGTACACACCAAATGCTTACACCAATTTTCGACACAAAGCAAGATGTCGAGTTCTAATTGTAGCTAGAACCAATCTTACACCAAATATCACACCAAGTAATCTTCACACCTTCACACTTTCTTCAAGACTTCACACCACAAGTATCTTCACACCTTCAAGTCACTAAAGTCTTTGCACCTTCAAGGCATTAATGTCTTGACACCTTCAAGCCACTAATGTCTTCACACCTTTAAGTCACTAATGTCTTGACACCTTCAAGCCACTAATGTCTTCACACCTACAAGTCACTAATGTCTTGACACCTTCAAGCCACTAATGTCTTCAAGTCTTCTTCACTTGAAACCCTCAATATCTTTACTGCAAGTCCCTATTGCTACAATCTCCTATCACCACTACTATCTAACACTTCTTCTTCACTTCAAGTTTCACCTCACACTTACAACAATCCTAGATTCTTCAACTAAATCTAGCTAACCAATACATACACCTTATTCACCAAAGTATGAAAAATTTACAAGAAAATATAAACAAGCAACTTAGATAGCAAGATGATACTAAGTTGCAATACTTCTAGGAGAAGTATTCTTCTCTTTGCACTTTGAATGTTGATGCTTAAATCACTTTGAAACAAAGATCAAAGTATATAAGATCAAAGGATTTTTAGAGAAAGGAAATAGATGTTTAGATCAGAAAGTTTTTGTGCAAAAAGGTAAGAGAAATATGTGGAATGATCCAATATTTATAGGGCCAGAAATTACTGTTCGGGAGCGTGCCGGTCCCCTTAATTATAGGCCGGTCCCCTTAATGATTAAGGGGGCCGCCTAGTAACTTTAAGGGGGCCGCCCTCCTGAACGTTTGAAAAGTTTTTCTGGATAAAATTTGCCCTTTTTGGTTGGAAATTTGAAATCATATCTTTGTGGTTTAATAAAGCTATACCAAAAATGATTTACAAATATTTATAAAATGTTAAAATCATTTTATAAAGTGTTATGTATTAATACAAAATTTCCTTTGATCTTATAATGCATTAATCACTTTGTTTATTCATACCTTAAGTGATTAGATGGTGAAAATGAGTATTTACTACTAAATACTTATTTACGTCATAACCTTTGGTTTGATGAGTTTTCGTTTTGTGATTATCAAAACTAAGAGATATAGAAAGATATGAATAATGTTTTTAGTCAATTATTTATATCAACATGCCTTAACAAAACATTAATTCTAGAAATCAAGTTAGAGCCCAAGAGCCTTAATAATAAAAATTAATTATGAAAATCCAGTTAGAGCCTAAAAGCCTCAACAAAACATTGATTCTGGAAATCCAGTTAGAGCCTATGAACCTTAAAGAAAAATTATTTCTGGAAATCAAGTAAGTGCCAAAAGTCCTTAAGAAAAAAGTAATTTTGGAAATCTAGTTAAAGCCCAATAGCCTTAAAAAAATTAATTCTGGAGATCCAGTTTGAGTCAAAGAGCCTTAACAAAACATTAATTCTGAAAATCCAGTTAGAGCCCTAGAGCCTTAACAAAAAAGTTATTCTGGAAATCCAGATAGAGCTTGAGAGCCTTAACAAAAAATTAATTCTAGAAACTAGTTTGAGCCTAAGGTCATTAACAAAACATTAATTCTGGAAATCCAGTTAGAGCCCAAGAGCCTTAACAAAAAAGTAATTCTGGAAATCCAGTTAAAGCTTGAGAGCCTTAAAAATATTAATTCTGGAAATCCAGTTTGAGCCCAAGAGCCGTAAAAAACATTAATTCCGGAAATCTAGTTTGAGCCCAAGATCCTTAATTACCAAACATTAATTCTGGAAATCTAGTTTGAGCCAAAGAGCCTTAACAAAACATTAATTCTGGAAATCCAGTTAGAGCCTAACAACCTTAACAAAAAATTAATTCTGTAAATCGAGTTACAGCCCAAAATCCTTAAATAAAATTAATCTGGAAATCCTGTTAGAGCCAAATAGCCTTAACAAAAAATTAATTCTGGAGATTCAGTTTGAGCCCAAGAGCCTTAACAAAAGTTTAACTCTGGAAATCCAGTTAGAACCCAAGAGCCTTAACAAAAAAGTAATTTTGGAAATCCAGATAGAGCTTGAGAGCCTTAACAAAAAATTAATTTTGGAAACTAGTTTGAGCCCAAGAGCATTAACAAAACATTAAATCAGGAAAACCAGTTAGAGCCCAAGAGCCTTAACAAAAAAGTAATTCTAGAAATTCAGTTATAGCTTGAGATCCTTAAAAAAATTAATTCTGGAAATCCAGTTTGAGCCCAACGAAACAAGAATTCTGGAAATCCAGTTTGAGCCCAAAAGCCTTAACAAAATATTAATTCTAGAAATCTAGTTTGAGCCCAAGATCCTTAACAAAACATCAATTCTTTGCCGAAGAACCTTTACAAAAAATTAATTCTAGAAATCGAGTTAGAGCCCAAGGGCCTTAAAAAAAAGTAAATCTCGAAATCCACTTAGAACTTGATAGCCTTAACAAAAAATTAATTCTGGAAATCCAGTTTGAGTCCAAGAGCCTTAAGAAAACATTAATTCTGGAAATTTAGTTAGAGCCTAAGAGCCTTAATAAAAAAAACTAATTATGGAAATCCTGTTAGAGCCTATGAGTCTTAACAAAAAATTAATTGTAGAAATAAACTTGGAGTCCAAAATCCTTAAGAAAAATAGTAATTCTGGAAATCCAGTTAGAGCCCAAGAGCCTTAACAAAAAAATTAATTCTGGAAAAGCAGTTTGAGCCAAAGAGCCTTAACAAAACATTATTTCTGGAAATCCAGCTTGAGCCCAACAGGCTTAACAAAACAATAATTTTGGAAATCCAGTTAAAGCATAAGAACTTTTAGAAAAAATTAATTCTGGAAATCGAGTTAGAGCCCAAAATCCTTAAGAAAAAATAATTCTGGAAATCAAGTTAGAGCCCAATAGCCTTAACCAAACATTAATACTAGAAATCCAGTTAGAGCCCAAGAGCCTTAACAAAAACGAAATTCTGGAAATCCAGCTAGAGCTTGAGAGCCTTAACAAAAAATTAATTCAGGAAATCCAGTTTGAGCCCAAGAGCCTTAACCAAACATTAATTCTGGAAATCCAGTTAGAGCCCAAGAGCCTTAACAAAAAATTAATTCTGGAAATCCAGTTAGAGCCTAAGAGCCTTATAAATAAATTAATTTAAGAAATCGAGTTAGAGCCCAAAATCCTTAAGAAAAAAAATAAATTATGGAAATCCAGTTAGAGCCAAAAAGCCTTAATAAAAAATTAATTCTCGAAATCAAGTTTAGGGCCAAAAGCATTAACGGAACGTTAATTGTAGAAATCCATTTAGAACCCCAAGAGACTTAACAAAACATTAATTCCGGAAATCCAGTTTGTGCGAAAGAGCCTGAACAAAACATTAATTCTGGAAACCCAGTTAGAGCCTAAGAACCTTACAAAAATATTAATTCTGGAAATCGAGTTAAAGCCCAAAATCTTTAAGAAAAAAAAATAATTCTGGAAATCCAGTTAGAGCCCAATAGCCTTAACAAAATATTAATTATGGAAATCCAGTTTGAGTCCAAGAGCCTTAACAAAACATTAATTCAGGAAATCTAGTTAGAGCCTAAGAGCCTTAACATAAACGTAATTTTATCCAGTTAGAGCTTGAGAGACTTAACAAAAAATTTATTCTGGAAATCTAGTTTGAGCCCAAGAGACATAACAAAACGTTAATCCTGGAAATACAGTTTGAGACCAAGAGCCTTAACAAAACATTAATTCTGGAAATCTAGTTTGAGCCCAAGAGCTTTAACAGAACAGTAATTCTGGAAATCCAGTTAGAGCCTAAGAGCCTTAACAAAACATTATTTCTGGATATCCAGTTAGAGCCTAAAATCCATAGCAAAAAAATTATTCTACAAATCGAGTTAGAGCACAAAATCCTTAACAAAAATTAATTCTGGAAATCCAGTTTTAGCCCAATAGTCTGAACAGAAAATTAATTATGGAAATCTAGTTTGTGCCCAAGAGCCTTACCAAAACATTAATTCTGGAAATCCAGTTAGAGCTTGATAGCCTTAACTAAACATTAATTCTGAAAATCCAGTTAGAGCTTGAGAGCCTTAACAAAAAATTAATTCTGGAAATCCAGTTAGAGCGCAAGAGCCTTAACAAAAAAATTAATTCTGGAAATCCAGTTAGAGCCTATGAGCTTTAACAAAACATTAATTCTTGAAATCCAGTTAGAGCCTAAAAACTTTAACAAAAAATTAATTAGGGAACAAAAAATTAATTCTTGAAATCCAGTTTGAGCCCAAAGAGTCTTAACAAAACATTAATTTTGGAAATCCAGTTTGATCCCAAGTGCCTTAACAAAAAAGTAATTCTGGAAATCCAGTTAGAGCTTCAGAGCTTTGATGAGGCACAAAGTGTACCGCTTTTAAGGGGTCATTTAAGCCCGAATTCGAGATTATTTGATCAAATATTGCCCTAAATCGTTCCTTTTGTCATTTTAGGTACTTTTGGAGAGAAATCTGGAAAATGAAGCATTTTGGACGTTTTTGGAGCATAAAAGTGAAGAAAACGGCAAAGTCTCAATTTTCCTTGCTGGAACAGTACATGACGGCGTCAAGAGTTTCAAAGGAGGTGGATGTGGAAAATACACATGACGATCCAGAGAGTTTTTAAGCATAGTAGATGATGTCGTCACCCAAGGCCGTCAGGGTCCAAGTATTAGTGAAGGCCCAAAGGAAACTCCTACATGACGGCGTCACAAATAGATTTAGGCAATACGATTTCATTATGGCGGTGAGTTGATGGCATCGCAACCTAACACATGACGTCGTCACGATGTGTAATCTATATATAGTTTTCCAAATTTCATTCATTAGTGTGCAACTTTGAGGGAACAAACCATAGTCCAAATTTTATCAGCTTTTCAAGGGTTTCAACCCCTTGAATCTTTCATGTTCAATTAAAGATAAGTATTCCTTCAAATCATTCAATATGTCTATGTGTTGTTTGATTATATCTTACACTTGTCTTCTATTTAACATGCTAGGCTAGATTTTTATTGTATTTACTTAGATGTAGTGAAACCTGGATGTTAATTGTGGGTTGATTGTTTGTTTATAATTGTTACGGATGATTGTATTCGATGTTAGTCTTAAGAAAACTGGCAGACTTCTATTGGTAACTTGCTTGAACGTCTTAAGAAACATGATCGGAGGTGTACTACGATTTTTTGTTGTATTTAATGCGTAGGAGAATTCTAATGATCCCATGTTAGGAGCTTCTAACGACTCAACATAGGAGTGAAGTAGGATCCTATAGAGTTAGGGAATATTGTACACGGCCCTACGACTAGTATTAAGGAATATGACTCGTCATCAATGCAATTGTAACAAGCTATCAACCTGTAAAAGATATCTAGGGAGTAATGAAACCTAAGTAAACACAACTTTCCTCATTATTGTTTCCACCACATTAGTATTTTAGTTGTATTTTCATTTATTTTATTTTATTTTGATTGCATCTTTAGATTAATTGGGTTACTTGGCTAGCAACTAATTCCGCTCACTACTTCAAAACCCGAGATTTTAATTGCTTTCATAAAAATACAAAAAGAATCATCCCTAACCTCTAGACCTAGTTTAGTAGGCTTTCTAATCCTAGCGACATTATTCCTGAGTTGAACGATCAATCCCCCGGTACTTGTCACTATACTATACTACAACGATCAGATACACTGCCTGGTGGGGGTTGTAAGCTTCTCGAGATCCCTTGAGAGGTAAAACCTGTTGCGAGGGTGAGATCCCCACGTATCATGTTTTTGGCGCCGTAGCCCGGGGAATAGTTATTGTCTAGGTTAGGATTTCTTTTTATTAGGTCTACTTGCTAGATTCCTTTCTAGTAAGATTTTATTTTTATTTTTAGGTTTTCTTTAGTCTATCTCATTTCTTCGTGTCTTTGTTCGTAACCTTTACCATCCGACATCGTGGAAGGTGGTAACATCTTTGACCCAATCAACCCACCACAACAAAGCCACCCACAAAACCCACCACTAGCAAACCCACCTCCTAGGCCCCGAACTTTAGGAGAGTATTCCCGTCCTAGCCACCAAGGCTATCGAAACACTATTGAGCTCACTCAAGGAGCCAATGTGTCCACGTTACGATCCGACACCATCCGGTTGGTGCAAAGCGGATGTGCATTCCATGGACTTCGTTCCTAAGATCCTAATCAACATCTCAAGGATTTCCTTAAAATCGTAGATTCCATAGACCTTGATGTTGTAACTAAAGAGTCGACCCAATTACGCCTATTCCAATTATCTCTACGTGATCAATCTAGTCAATGGCTTGAACGTTTACCCGCGGGATCCATCACCTCATGGGATGATCTCACCACTCGTTTCCTTGATTAATTTTTCCCACCGGGGAGAACTACCAAGCTTAGAAATGATATCTTGATGTTCCAACAACGTCAAGGTGAAACTCCATATGAAGCATGGACTCGTTTCAAGGACTTACTCCAAAAAGTCCCTCATGTGAAAAACTAGAAGGGGGGTTGAATAGTTTTACATCTTTTTAATTTGTTATAAAAGATTGTTTTAGTGTTTTCTTCATTTTCAAAATTTAGATTCGATAATATATGATCTCAAGTCTTGCACAATATAAACATCAATAAATAAGCAAAGTATAGCAATGGTAATGTAAGTAATGAAATAAATGAGAGATGGAAAGATCGAACCGCGAGACAAGAGATTTATAGTGGTTCGGCTACAAGGACACCTTCCTTGCCCTACTCCACTCCCCGAGCACCTAACTCGAGAGTTTTCTTCACTATATCAACAAGCTCCCTTATGGCGGAGAAAACCTTACACACCAATTACACACCACAACTTCGTCACAATGAAAGCACACCTTCTTCACAACTACTTCACACCAATCTACTACACACCCAACAACTTCACACCTATTTTCTTCACACCAATTATCTTCACTACAATCTACTTCACACCTATCTTCTACACACTAATTATCTTCACTACAATCTACTTCACACCAATCTACTAGCCAATCACACTATCTATATTCCTAACACAACTATCTACAATCAAATATTCACAACACACTACACAAAGATATATGTAATTATTCTTGATGATGCACCAACAACTTGGATGTGGAGGTCACAACAAGTTGTAATACTTCTTGTCTTGGAGGATAGAAGTATTCTTCTCTTGCACTTGAGAGGATGATGTAAGAATCACTTTGAAACAAAGGATTATGTATTTATGATCAAAGAGTTTGGAGAATAGAAATGGGGATCTAGAACAGAAAGTTTAGGAGTGCAAAAGGTAAGAAAATTATGTGGGATGAACCAGTATTTATAGGGAAAAAAATTACTGTTCTGGAGCGTGGCATGTCCCCTTAATGATTAAGGGGGCCGCCCCTTCAGAACGTTGGATTTTCTTGTCTTCTAGTGGAGAAAATTTTTCTGGATAAAATTTGCCATTTTTGGTTGGAAATTTGAAATCATATATTTATAATGAATTAAACATATTCTTTTAATTCCAAAAGTAATTTTGTAAAAGATATAGAATGTTTAATACATTTTATAAAAATTCTAGTGATTTGAAAATTTTTCCTTTGATCATAAAATGCAATAAACACTTTGTTTATTCATACCTTAAGTGATATGGATGCAAAGACAAATATTAAGCACTAAAAACTTGTTTACGTCATAAGTTTTAGATTAATGAGTTTATGCTTTGTAATTATCAAAACATAGAGATATTGTTAATATGCTGACAATGTTTTTAGACATTATTTATGTCAACAATGTGGAGTTTGTTAGACTCTTTGAACCGTTTTGAGCACTAGGGTTAACAATAACAATGACAATAAATGCAGCGGAATTAAACAAATTAATAGTTATTGACACAAGGTTTTTCCATCTAAGCCTCAAATATTATTTGATCAGAATAATACGGTTACACCTAAATCTGTAACAGGAATCAAAAGATTCTTGAGGCTACGAAACACTTCTAGTCTAGGCGTTTATATTCTACGCCCTAGACACACACACACCTTTAGATATCTACATTATGGAAGACTTAATAATAAAACCCTAACCCTTGATCTCTTTATATAATAGAGATATAGGGTTTACAAAATACTACGAAGGACTAAAATATAAATATTCTTTTGCAAGCAAGTCCTTCTCCATCTTTTGTAGAATTCTTTCTTGTCGTATTAAGTCCCTATTGTTTCATTCTTTCTTGTTTTGTATTATCAAATCTAATAGACCCAACAATCTTCCCCTATTTGATGATGACAAAACAACCACGAATCTTGTACGAACTTCCCTAGACGAAGTAGAGAAATTGAGATAATTAAATCTCGCCATGAATGAAACAATCTTGTCTTCCCCTTAATCCATGCCATTCCACTCCAAAATTTCTTCCCCTTTTTGTTATCAACAAATAGGGAATGTAAGTCGTAGAAACTTCCCCTCGAGTGGTGCATGTACATCGAATGATTAAACACGTCATAATATGCTTCCCCTGAAATCAATGTGTTAACCATCTTCTTGATTCTTCAAATCTGTAGGCTCTATGTAATGATCACTTGTGAAGAAAACCAAATATAACGAACTTGGTGAAGAAGTAGAATAACCCAAACTTGTGTCTTATGTCTTGTACTAGCCACGTGACTCCAAACTTATACCCAAAACTGAATATATAAGTAGACCGCGATCCCTTGACAAATCCTCATCTTGAATGAGACACTGAGCACTACAATGTAACTCCTTTAAGTGATAGCTAACTAGGTCTTCGTCCATCCTCCCCTTGACCTATGAAAACTAGATTTGACAAGTCATCGTCACCACCGTATAAAACAAACAAGTTATCTTCAAAGTGTAACACCCACTTTGAGATATGATAAGAACACAAACTTGTGAAACTCAACTACAACATCAAATATGTGATAATCCATCTTCTTCGTAATCAATTAATCAATAAGAACGAGCCTTTTTTAATCCTTTAAGAACATAAACCAAACTCCTTGTGTGTGTGAACCAATAATCTTCCGTGTGTGTAAAACCATCTCTCAATACCAATCAAACTACTCATAAAATTCCTTGTAGAATTACCTTAAAACCATGTATTCTTGAAGCCTCTTCCCCTTAAGTAATTAATCTTGACAAAACAAAGCTTTCAAGAACCCTTGAATATCGACAAAAAATACTCTTCCTTGTTGTCGTTTGAACATATAAAAATCACAGCAATAGTTAACAAAAACGCAGCAACAGAAAAATAACTCGAGCAGCAGAGTACTAAAGCTAGCAGCAGAATGAATTATAATATCGAGCAGCAAAATCATAAACCATGGTAGCAGTAGTATCAGATAAAACGAACAGCACTGTACCTTTTCACTTGTAGCAGCAACCAAACAGTTATCCCATTAAATTCAGTACACGACAAAGCATGACTATAGCGACCAATATTCGAAAAGCAACTCACGTGACTACATCAACTCATTAAGTATTTGTGATACGAGGTTTTCATTTAAGCAGCCAAGCAGATACGACAAAGTATCTTGAATTTTGTACGAACTTAATATGCCTTTAACGCCCCATTATACGGACCCATGATAACTTCGACCAATAATATCCAACAGCAGCAGCTAAGTCTAATTAAATCGTACAAGGATATCAATTTTCCACCGTCCCACTATAATAAAATAGACCAATAACATCATTCGGTAGGAGACGTAATATTTTTATAAATTTACTGACCCATGATCAAAAACGCATCACAAGGTAAAATTAAATAATCAATCATCACCTACCCATGTGCAAATACACAATTAATATTTGATCTTCAACCATCGTACGTCAAAAACCTTAAAGCCAATCTTATAGAAATTTTGTTGCCATGTTTGGAATATCATACAGTTGACTTTACTTAGCATAAAAATTAATTCATACCTTCATCAAACTTTGGACATCGACAAATAAACCTTCTTAAAAAAACTGCTCCAATTCATCAATATAAAAACCTTGTAAATCCCTAGGTAACGAGCCCACCTGTCTCTGATGCCAATTGTGGAGTTTGTTAGACTCTTTGAACCGTTTTGAGCACTAGGGTTAACAATAACAATGACAATAAATGCAGCGGAATTAAACAAATTAATAGTTATTGACACAAGGTTTTTCCATCTAAGCCTCAAATATTATTTGATCAGAATAATACGGTTAAACCTAAATCTGTAACAGGAATCAAAAGATTCTTGAGGCTACGAAACACTTCTAGTCTAGGCGTTTATATTCTACGCCCTAGACACACACACCTTTAGATATCTACATTATGGAAGACTTAATAATAAAACCCTAACCCTTGATCTCTTTATATAATAGAGATATAGGGTTTACAAAATACTACGAAGGACTAAAATATAAATATTCTTTTGCAAGCAAGTCCTTCTCCATCTTTTGTAGAATTCTTTCTTGTCGTATTAAGTCCCTATTGTTTCATTCTTTCTTGTTTTGTATCATCAAATCTAATAGACCCAACAAACAATCTCCCCCTTTTTGATGATTACAAAACCTTAAACTCATTAGGTCTAAAAAATAATTTTTAGACAAGTATTATTAGAGTTTAACATTCTCTTCTCCCCCTTTTTGTAAAATCAAAAAGGTTAGGCCGTTTAAACTTCATAAAATAAGTTAAACGGGTAGAGAGCTCCCCCTTGATGTATGCTCCCCCTCATTTGAGAGCACCAAGGAAACGAGCTATGGAAATCTTGGCTACAAAAAATATGTTAGGAGAACAAGACATATATATATATATATATATATATATATATATATATATATATATATATATATATATATATATATATATATATATATATATATATATATATATATATGCAAAACAACATTTATGCAAAAATAAATAGATTCATTCAAGCATTAGATGATCATAAAGATGGTCATCATTACAACATTCAATATGCTTGAAGCATATTGATTATAATAAAACAAAATAAACTACATAGTTCTAAATTGCCGAAGAGAGCATTTGAACTTGCTTGCAACCTATGGTTGAGTGTTTTATTTGCTTGAGGCGAACATAAGCATAGAGCTTAGATGTTTGATTGAGAGGGATATGGAGTGGAGTATGGAGCGGAAGAGGTGGATCTCACGATGTTGTATCGTGTTAAGGGTGGTATTGGATGATTACGAGTGAGAAGATATTCAATCCAAGAAATATCTTCACTCAAGTAGAGGATTTGTTTTTGAAGGAATATGCAACAAGGGCAAAAGTGAGTGTGGTTTGTAACTTGATCCAAGTTGAGAGAGTGGGGAAGACAATTTGCATAAGGTGATGATGGAGGTTTCCCTTTGTTGCGTTGTGCAAGATGCATAGCAAGGAGATCACTAAGATCATGGATTTGGTTTATTTCATCACGGAACTTTTGTTTTTCCGTGGCAATGTGGAGAGGATCATAGTGTTGATATGGATGAATTGGGTTTGTGTAGTTGGAATTGTAGTTTGATGGTTGATCAAACTTGTATGGATCATTATAAGCGGTTGGAGGTTGAGATGTGTTGGGTTTGAAACTGCTGCTATGGTGAAACTGCTGCTATGAGTGAAACTGCTGCTAGCTTTATGGTTCTGCTGCTGATGTCAAAGTGCTGCTGAGGTTAAATGCTTCTAACAGAACCTACTGCTGATGGGATAAGGATGTATACGGTTTAGATAAATATAGAATAGATTGTGTAAATATTATATTTATCTAGAATATTCTTATCGTGTAGAGAAAGGTATTGTAAACCTAGTAGGATTCCTTAGTCTATAAAAGGAGGATCCTAGGGTTAGATTAGATATAGAATTACGTATTATTTACACTTCAAGGTTGTAAAACCCTAGCATTGTCGAGTGCTCGTATTAATAATATTGAAGTGTTGAAAGTAAATCATTATTCTTCTTAAGTTAAGCTTTTATATTCCGCGTATTTGCTTAAGTGTTTAATCAAGTTAAATTCTATATAAGATCGTTTAAGCTCAACTGGGATCAACAAGTGGTATCAGAGCTTGTGATCTAGAAGTTATAATCAAGAAGATTTTTGTTTCTTAAAAGTTTGCTGTTCCAAAACTATTGCTAAAGATGGGTGATGAAACTCATATGGTGACTGCTTCAAGGGTACCCATGCTCAATCCTTCTGAGTATGAGCTATGGAAGAGGAGGATCAGACAATACATTCGCATGATCGATTTCAACATGTGGAATGTAATAGTTAATGGTGATTCTGTACCAGAGAAGAGTGTTGATGGTAAGGAGATACCAATTAAGTCTGCTGAAGCTAATGCAACAAGAAAGCTGGAAATCAAGGCTCATAGTATTCTCTTAATGGGAATACCTAATGAATTTCAAATGGACTTTGATGCTGTGAATCAGGAAAAGCATTGATGGATGCTGTGGAATTCAGGTTTGGAGGGAATGATGCTACTAAGAAATCCAGGAAAAACATGTTGAAGCATCAGTTTGAGAACTTTACTTCTGAAAGTGGAGAGAAGATAATTGGAACATACAAAAGGCTAAATCAACTATTTAGTCACCTAAAGCTTGTTGGCTATGTGGTTCCACAGGAAGATGTGAATCTCAAGTTCCTAAGAAGTCTTGCACCTGAATAGAGTATGCATACAGTGGTTTGGAGGAATAAGCCTGACTTTGAAACAATGAAGTTGGAGAGCCTCTACAACAATTTAAGGGTGTATGAATCAGAACTGGCTACTTCTTCTACTTCATCCTCTAGTACACAAAATCTTGCTTTTGTTTCTTCAAAATCCAAAGAGACTCAAGAATCTCACTCTACTGCTTATGGAGTCTCTGCTGCTGAGGGATCTGCTGCTGGTTCGAATGATAAGAATTCCACCAGTGATGTTTCTTTGTGTGCATTCTTGGCTGAGCTTACAACTACTATAAGGTCACATGTCATCAATCAAGATATGGATCATATTGATCCAGATGATCTTGAAGAAATTGATCTTAAATGGCAAATGGCTATGTTGACATTAAGGACAAGAAAGTTCTGGAAAAAGACAGGAAGAGAAGTCAAATACAAGGCTAAGGAAATTCCAGGGTTTGACAAGTCTAAGATAGAGTGCTACAATTGCAACAGGAAGGGACATTTTTCTAGGGAGTGTAGATCTCCAAAGAAGAATGCTGATGTTCCAAAGAAGACTGAAGAATCAAAGACAGCACTTGTGTCATGTGATGGGCTGGGAGATTATGATTGGAGTGATATGGCTGAAGAAGAACCAAATTTCTCTTTGGTAGCTGCTGTTCAACCCAAAGTGCATAACTTTGCACTTATGGCATATGGTTCATCATCAGGCTCTGACTCTGAGGTATCTTATGACTCTGAATCATCTGGTTGTTCTTTTAAATCTTGTGCTGACACTATAGAAGAACTTAAGGCTAGGAATGAGAGTCTAAACAGAGAAATTGAACACCTAAAATTTGATAACTTAGGTTACAAAGTAGGTATTCAAAATGTTGAAAGAAGGTTAGAATATCTCAAAGAGTGTGAGAAGGAATATGTAGATCAACTTAACCATAGAGATATAGAAATTTTTAAGAAAAACAGTGAAGTAGAAGTTCTTAAAAATAAGTTAGAAGAAGCTGAAAAAGATAAAGAAAAAGCTCTTGCTGATAAAGATAAACATGTAGTAAGAGTACAAAAACAACAGTATGCTTCTTATTTGGTTAATAAGTCTATAGAGAGCACCTTGATGAGAAAAGGTAGTGGAATTGGATATAATGAAGTGGCTCCTCCAGCCAAAAGTGCTTTTGCTCCACCAGGAAAAGAACTATCCTTCATTAGTGAGCTAGACATTGAAAAACCTATAGGTGAATGTAGCACAAGTGTCTTAGAAACACCTAAGGTTGAGGCTAGAAAATTCCCTGAAGCTCCTACTATAGAAGAATGGTATTCTGATAGTGATAGTGATAGTGATAGTGAAGAGGAACAGGTTAAACCAGAACAAAGTGTGAAAAAGGAAGAAATTCCTACAAAGTTTAAACCTAAATTGGAACAGGTTAAGTTTGTTAAACCTGTGTTAGGAAACAACCTCTCTAGGAAATTGGTAGAGTACAATGAGGTACCTAGAGAACAGATGAGAAGTTTTAATAATAAGCCTAGGGGTAACCAGAGAAACTTCAACAATCTAGTTTCACACAGACTAGGTAATCAGTTTCAACTTCAAAAGAAGGCTTGTTATAAGTGTGGTAGCTTTGACCATTTGATTGTTAGATGTCCTGAACACCAAAAACCTATTTGGAATCAATACACTAGGGTGAATCACAAGTATGTGACAAAACAGACTCACCCTCATCCTAATAGGAATATGGTTCCAAGAGCTGTGTTATTGAGATCTGGTGCAACTAGATCTATTTATGCTGCTAAAACAAATGGTGTTTTCAAAACCACAACTGGTTCTTCTACTGGCTCTACTGCTAGTGGATCTACTGCTAAGGATATTACTAACTCTGCTGCTAGTGGATCTGCTGATGCACAAGACTCTGCTGTTAGGTCTGGTGACAATGCTGCTGCTGAAGCTATGGTATTGTTAAGCAAGAAGACTACACCATTACCAACTCCTTCACTACCACAACAAACAACAACAACAATCACATCATCAGCACCAAGAAAACCTGAAATAGGGATTGTTATAAAGGAACCTGCTGCTCAACAAAAGAAGATTATTTCTTCATCTTCTACTGCTAAGGACAAGGGCAAGCAAGTTGAAAAACCAAGGATTATGTATAAAGGGGTTGATTTCACTGATGTACCTTTTGACTCTTGGCCTAAGAAATTGCAAGTTGAACATGATACAGCTGCTGCACTTAAAGTACAAGAATTGATTGATATGGAAGATCAACAGTTGGCTGAGAAAAAGACTGAATAATTAAAGAGGTATGATGAGTGGGTCAATGAAAAGATAAAAATAGATGCTGATATTGAACTCAATAAGCTGATAAAATTTGAAGAAGATGAAGTTCCAACTTTTGATGTGGAATCTTGGTTAAGAGAGTTCACAACAAAGAAGAGAAAAGAAAATGCTGCTGCTAGAAGAAAGAAAAAGATACTTAGAGGTCCAACTGCTTTACAACAAAGAAGAGCATATGAAAGGTATCTAAAGAATATGGCTGGATGGAAATTGATAGAGTTGAAACCTTATTCTGATCAAGAGGTTTTTGACTTGTATCAACAAGCTAAGAGGAGAACAGATACTTTTTATCCTATGGGATGTGCTGAGGATTTGCAACAAATTGCTCAGATGAACAAGAAGTTGGTACCTGAAAAGTAGCTGAAGCAGAGCATGTTCAAGATGCTGATACTGCTAAGCATCCTGATAGTAATGCAGCAAATACTACTTCTTCTGTGCAAGGTGGTAAAAGAAAAGGTATTATTCATAAGTCATTTGCAAAGAAGAAGAGAAAGATTGGGGAAGGAAGCAGTTCTATGCCTGAAAGAGATGAGTTTAAACATGATTATGATCACATTCTTTCTGAGCATTTGAAAGATCAATTGAAGGTTCTCACTATGGTTGGAAAGATGGAGGAACCTGAAGTAGTTGATGCTAAGCCAATTGGAATTAAATATCCTATTATCAAAGTTACTACAGGATATGATACAAAGATTGGAGGATTTCATGATGTGATGAGATCTGATGGAAAAAATTACAGGTTTCTCAGATTTCAACAAATGCTATACTACTTTGATATAGAGGATGTTGATGACTTGTGGAAGTTATACAAGGAAACGTTTGGAGCTAAGAAGTTTGATGGTGATAAATATGAAATAGAGAAAATGGATCATATAATTACTAAGTATGATAATGTTCTCTGGAGAGCTCTGAAACTTATGTATGAACCTTCCATGGATGATTCTGAATGGACAGAGATAGTGCAATATAAGGTAAAGCAATGGAGACTTTTTCAAGACTCTGGAATTCATATGATGACTATTGGGCCAATTATCTTATATATGCTAGCTGAAAATGATTACCCAGTGGTAAGATACTGGAATACTGTCAACCAGATGGTTAATAGTAGTAGATCACTTAAGTTGCAGAAAGACTATAATTCTGATGATCAAGCATTCAATTTGCTGTCAATGTACAAGAAGATATTTGATCAACTGGATTCTCAAGGTCTGAAGTGTTTGGAAGCATCCTCCTAGTGATTAGCTGAGTTTTAAAGAAACTTATTTATTTAGAAATAAATAATAAGTTTAGGGGAGGATTGTTGGGTTTGAAACTGCTGCTATGGTGAAACTGTTGCTATGAGTGAAACTGCTGCTAGCTTTATGGTTCTGCTGCTGATGTCAAAGTGCTGCTGAGGTTAAATGCTGCTAACAGAACCTACTGCTGATGGGATAAGGATGTATACGGTTTAGATAAATATAGAATAGATTGTGTAAATATTATATTTATCTAGAATATTCTTATCGTGTAGAGAAAGGTATTGTAAACCTAGTAGGATTCCTTAGTCTATAAAAGGAGGATCCTAGGGTTAGATTAGATATAGAATTACGTATTATTTACACTTCAAGGTTGTAAAACCCTAGCATTGTCGAGTGCTCGTATTAATAATATTGAAGTGTTGAAAGTGAATCATTATTCTTCTTAAGTTAAGCTTTTATATTCCGCGTATTTGCTTAAGTGTTTAATCAAGTTAACTTCTATATAAGATCGTTTAAGCTCAACTGGGATCAACAAGATGTGTAGTTTGGCTTGAAGGAAGATGTTTGGCCAATGTTGTACGGTTTGTAAAGAGGGTCAAATGAATGACCTTGTTGGTTTGATGTAAAGTTTGGGAAGTAAGAAGTTGGAGGTGTGGAATGATTTCCAACTTCATTGGTGATGATGGATTTGTTTCGAGGGCTTTTTCTTCGCCAAACGGGTTTTTCCGTCATCCTTGCTAGCCTTGAGGCTTTTGATTTTGGTTTGTTTGGAGAGTTCATGATGGGATGAATGGAGAGTTTTTTAGGATTGGGGATATTTATAGTGTAAGATTTGTATGTTAAAGGATGGATAAGGTTTGTTTGGGAGATTAGGACAAAATATGTTGGTGAAAAATGGGAAATGTAGGTAGAAATGGGCTAAAAAGCAGAAAAGATTCTGTAAACCCGACCATCAGATGGCCGGTCCCCTTAATTAGGGGGCGGTCCCCTTAATGATTAAGGGGGACGCCTTACAAAATTAAGGGGGCCGCCCATCTGGTGATTTCCAGATTTCCAGAATTGGGTTTTTGGCAGAAAATTTCCAGAAAGGTTGTGTGTTTGGATTAGAATTCAAGCAAGTTCAACTCCTTGAGGCAATATAGCATCTAATCTAACTACAATATAGCATGCATGTAACAATACTTAAGTAAAAGAGCAATTAAGCAATTAGTAATAAGCAAGAGAGGGCAAACAAAGGCAAGGGCACTTAATCTTCCTAGAGCAACTATCTTAGATCAAAGGCAAATGTAACTAGTTAGTGGAAAACTAGTGATGGAGCAAGATGACAACATTATTAGAGAATTTGTCCTAGTGTGTGTCTATATGCAACAAATTTGTAGTTGTGATTGTTTCGACTCCTAAATGCAAAGAGAGACAACGATCCTAAGAAACAATCCAAAAAATCTCCTTGATTCAATTTTTTCTCGATTCATGAATGTCAATAATATATATTAGATTATATATTTTGACAATTTATGTGAGAGTTTATGCATGATTAAGGAAAAAGTTTTTAGCGTTTGTCAACAATGCAAGGAAATGATCTTCATGTAATTCCTAGATGTGAGAATAGTTTTCAAGAAATTTTGATTGGGTTTTACAAGAGCGTATATGCAATGAAAATGAGATTTCCCAATCTTTAATTTTGTGCAAAATAGATTCCTAGACTCAGAAGTGAAGAAGTGGACGAAAAGTAAATTTTGTGCAAGTATAAATTTGTGTTAGTTCAATATAATTTAGTCAACTTGTTCCATCATTCCTAATCCTAAACGCAAGTGGTTGAATAATTCACGCTTAAGGGGTTTTGTGAATATATTCGCAATGTTATCTTCCGATGCAACTTTTTCTATAGATATGTTTCCTTTTTGTACATTATCCCTAAGAAAGTGGTGGCGTATTTCTATATGTTTAGTCCTAGAGTGTTGCACCGGATTTTTACTTAAATCTATCGCACCTTTGTTATCGCACATAATGGGAACATTTTCTAACCTAATGCCATAGTCTACGAGAGCTTGTTTCATCCATAGTGCTTGTTGACATGCCTTTCCAGCGCTTACTTATTCGGCTTCGGTGGTAGAAATAGCAAGAGCGGTTTGCTTCTTCGAAAACCAAGATGTTATACAACATCCCATAAACGTGCAAATACCGCTAGTGCTTTTTCTATCTACGTAGTCTCCCACATGATCCGAATCCGCATAGATGATGGTTTCTATGCCGAATCCCTTAGGATACCATAATCCTAAGTGTATAGTGCCTTTAATGTATCGGAAGATACGCTTAACCGCTTCTAGGTGAGAGGTTTTGGGATCCTCTTGAAAACGGGCACAAAGGCAAACACTAAACATGATATCGGGTCTACTTGTCGTCAAGTATAGTAAACTACCTATCATTCCTCTATACTTGGTGTTGTCTACGGACTCACTTTCATAATCCTTTGTGAGTTTTACTTCCGTAGACATGGGAGTTTTCATGGGTTTTGAGTCTTCTAGGCCAAATTTCTTAAGCATTTCCTTAATGTACTTAGATTGATTAAAGAATATTCCATCTTCTAATTGTTTTATTTGTAATCCTAGGAAGAAGTTTAGTTCACCCATCATACTCATCTCAAACTCATCATGCATGATTTTGGCAAATTCATCACACATGTCTTGACAAGTTGATCCAAATATAATGTCATCAACATATATTTGAACAATGATGAGATTTGGGTCTTTCCTTTTTATGAAAAGAGTGTTATCTACCATTCCCATGGAATAATCATGTTTAATAAGAAAATATTTCAATCGATCATACCAAGATTTGGGAGCTTGTTTGAGTCCATACAAAGCTTTCTTTAACTTATAAACATAATCAGGTTTTGCGAAATCAATGAATCCTGGAGGTTGTGCCACATATACCTCCTCATTGATACAACCATTAAGGAATGCACTTTTCACGTCCATTTGAAATAACTTAAAATCTAGGGCGCATGCATAGGCAAGTAATATTCTAATAGATTCTAGTCTAGCTACGGGGGCATAAGTTTCGTCATAATCAATTCCTTCTTGTTGATTATAACCTTGGGCAACTAACCTAGCTTTATTCCTAGTAACTATTCCATTTTCATCTAACTTATTCCTATATACCCATTTAGTTCCTATGATGGTCATATTCATTGGATTTGGGACTAATTCCCAAACATCATTTGCCTTAAATTGATTTAATTCTTCTTGCATAGCTACAACCCAACTTTCATATTTTAAAGCCTCATTAATATTCTTAGGTTCTATTATCTAATGGATGTGATCTAGATTCTTTAACATTAACAATTTCGTTATTTCCTAAGTGAATGTCTTCATTATCATTTCCTATGGGTTTTGTTTTACTAACCTCAATAGCTTCATCTTCAACTAAGTCATCATCTTCTAAAGGTAATGTTTTAGGAGGTGGTGGTGTTTCATCAAATGTTACATTTAGTGATTCTTCTACTTTCATGGAGTGTTTGTTAAGAATTATATATGCTTTACTATTTTGTGAGTATCCTAAAAATATTCCTTCATACGATTTTGGATCAAACTTAGTGAGGTAATCCTTAGTGTTTAAAATATAAAATTTACTTCCAAATACCCTAAAGTAGCTTAAGTTTGGTTTTCTACCTCTTAGTAACTCATAAGGAGTTTTTCCTAGAATTCTTCTAATTGATACCCTATTTATAATATATGTCGATGTATCTACGGCGTGACACCAAAATTTTTGTGGGATGGATTGTTCATTTAACATTGTTCTACTCATTTCTTGTAGTGACCTATTTTTTCTTTCTACTACGCCATTTGATTGAGGAGTACATGGAGCAGAAAAATTGTGAGATATTCCATTTAAATCACAATATTTTCCGAATTGTACTTCGTTATCAAATTCCCTACCATGGTCCGTCCTAATGGCAACTATTGTGCATCCTAATTTATTTTGAATCATTTTACTAAATATTTCGAATTTTTCAAAGGCTTGGGTTTTGTCACTTAAAAACCTAGTCCACGTGTATCGTGGGTAGTCATCTACTATTACTAAGGTATATTTGTTTCCTCCATAGCTCCGCACAGCGGATGGACCAAAAAGATCCATATGTAATAATTCTAGGCACCTAGTAGTGGATACTATATTCTTAGCTTTATGACTGGCATGAGCTTGTTTTCCAATTTTACATGCATCACAAAAATGCTTGTCATATTTTAGGTTAGGAAAATTTCTAACTAGTTCTTTAGAAGCCAAAGATTGTATTTGTTGCATGTTTGCATGTCCTAATCTCCTATGCCACAATGTGGAATTTTCATCTAGGGCCGTTAGGCATATTCTATCTTCAGGTTTGTTTCCTAGTTTCATAACATATATGCCTCCTTTCCTAATTCCTCTACCTATAATTTTTCCATTCTTAACTATTTCGCTATCTTCTTCGGTAAAGGTAACTCTACATTTATTATCGCATATTTGGCCTACACTAAGCAAGTTATATGTTAAATTATCTACATGCTCAACATTTTCAATAGTAAGTGAGTCTTGAGAAATCGTACCTTTGCCAATAATTTTTCCACGCAAGTCACTACCAAAAATAATGTTACCTCCATTGTATGCCTTGTGTGTAGAAAATAGCTTGCGGTTACCCATCATGTGCCTCAAAAATCCGCTATCCTTGATCCATTCGTCAGGCTCCAAGTCAATTCCTAAACATATTTCGTCGGTTGCTTTTGCCACAAAACACTTTTCGTCTCTTGGTTTTTCCACTTCTTCTTTGTCACTATCGCTCCATGTTCCACTAACAAATGCGCCTTGATTTTCATAACCCGGCGGCTTTAGACATTCACCAATGAGATGATTTGGACTTCCACATCTAAAGCACTTTCTTTTCCCGTAGTTATCACTTCTATTTCTTTGGAACGATTTTCTTTCATCACGTGGTGATCTAGTGAATCTTCCTCGTCTCTTGAAGAATTTCTTGAATTCTCTTACGGCCATTGCATATTCTTCATCTTCACTTTCGTCACTTGAGTCCTCATCGTCACTAAGTTCCTTTTTGGCTTTTAGAACAATGGATTTGATTTGTTCTTTCTTGACTTTGACCGTTTCCGAATCTCTTTTTATAATTTCTTCATGGACCTTCAAGTTGCCAATAAGTTCATCAAGTGATAACGTCATCAAGTTCTTTGATTCTTCAATTTCCGTGACCTTAGCTCGCCATTTTGGATGCAATGCCCTAAGGAATTTCCTAACACAATTTTTACTAGAAAATGTTTCATCAAGTGCTTTTAAACTTGTGATAATAGTGTTAAATTTAGCAAATGCATTATCAATTGATTCCTCTTCCGGAATCGTAAATTGTTCATATTGTTGTACAAGAAGATCTATTTTATTATCTTTGACTTGGCTATTACCTTGGTGAGTAACAAGTAGTGATTCCAAAATATATTTGGCGGTTTTACACATAAAAATTCTTTCATATTCTTTACATGGTAACGCATTATAAATCACCATTTTAGCTTCATTATTTTTAGCTAGTTTCTTTTTCAAATTATCATTTTGTTTTTCAAAAGGTACAATTTCATCCTTTCTAGTTTCCTAGATATAGTTAGTGATACTACATGCCCATTGTTAGTAGGAAGAGGATTTTTAGCAACAGCTAGTGCCATGATAGATTGTAAGGAGTCTAAGATAGCGGTAGGAGAGGGTGAGACTTGGTCGGTTTAAGATGTTAAGAAGCATAGCTACGATTGTGAGGACGAACCGACACCACATTGGGTAGAGATGAATAGGAAACCATCTAGATATGGGCCTTGGATAGAAAGAAACTTTATAGGACCTCAACGCCCATTCTATCTAGAAAAAGATTTCATCGATAAAACACATTCGGTGGAACAACTCAAAGCTAGAGATGAGGAACTAGACCCTTTAAAGGATCCCCTAGTCTTTAGGAAAATGATTGAATTCTTAAGCGTAATGCCTATCAACATAGAGATGAACAAGTGGAAAAGGGAAGGGGATAAGTGTAAATGGAAGTGGGACAAGCCACCTAAGGAAGGTGACAGATCATGGCATATAAAGATGATTTTATATGATCCGGATGGAGAAAAGTTTGAGAGGTCATACCGTACCAAGAAAACCGATATAGGATAGCCCATGGCCTTGAGTCTAGCTACAAGACTCGTAAATAAAGAAAAGCGCTTCTTGGGAGGCAACCCATGTTTTGTGTGATTTTTGTTTGTTTGATTGTTATTTGTTTCCGTGTGCATGCTTTATTTTTATTGTTGGTAGATCATGTTTCAACCTAAATTGTGAAAATGCTTTATTTTGTCGTTTAACTTCGTCTTAACTTCGTATAAAGGTATTTTGCAAAAGCTAAGTGTAAGGGGAAACCCCAAATTTGTTTATAAGAACGAAATTGATCTTGATTCGCCACAATATTAAATGAACATGTGTATTAGTATTTGTTAGATTCAAATGCTTGTATCGAGTCATAATGATGTTTTGCAAGATTTTCCAGGAAGTAGGACATAAGTTTTTCCAGAAATTTTTCGGAAACTTAACGTAAAGATTTCTGCAGGCCACTTCTGACAGCGTCAGGGTTTAACTCCTGACGGCATCATGTGTAATATTCTGGAAATTTTGCGAGTTTTGTTTTTCTAACGGAGTCTTAAAGTTTTTGTTAATTCTTTAGTTTTATAAACTCCAAGAAATCTGCAAACATTCATTCCATAAGCATTATATCTTAAATTGCTTTCTAGGATTTGTTACTATATATAGATTGCCGCCGATTTTACACGAGGTTGCCTTGTTTGTTTTCTCAGGTTTAACAGGTTATATATGACAAGAAGATGATTTATATTTCTAGAAGGGAAGCTTTGAATGTTCATTTTCTTGGAGGAAGATCTAACCTTGTTGACACACTATCCACATCGAATGAATCAGAGGAGTATTTGTTTTCATTCTTTTACCTATTTTACATTTACATCCTTTAATTGAACATTGGGGACAATGTTCATCTTAAGTGTAAGGGGAGGGTAAATGATGATACCTTATAGGATACAATTGCACTTTAGTTTGTTTGTTTGATGGTAGGTGTGTAATAAAACTAAGAGAAATACTTGTTAGTGTAATTTTAGCGCCAAATTTAATTTTTTTTACAATATTTAGGAGTGAAACTTTAGCCTTAACAAGCGTCTCATGGATAGGAGTTGTATGACTAGCACAAAACTGTACCATTCAGAAAAAATTTCCACCCAAATATGTGAGGTTCGCCTTTAGATTTGATAGGAAAAGCATTCATTATTAGTGCTTATGAGTGTACCAGTAGCATTTAGATTCTAGAACTTGCGTTAGTGATGCATCCCGAGACCACTAGTGAGACTACATTCGTGTAGTAGGATTTACTACATGATAAGAGGCATTAGGATCACCCTTGTGTTAAACCCGTATCATAATTACTTGACCATTTAAGTCATATTACTTTGCGAGTAAAGTCAACTAATTTTCTCACACCTTAGCGTTATACTCATTTTTAGTACACGAAACCCCTAGTACACCCCTCCGAGCCTATCTTTTCGTTTCTAACTTTAAGCATTTTACTTAAAGGAAGAATTTGTTACAACCCACCCAAATGTGCAACCAAATCACCTTAGCCTTCCGTGTATGCACTCATCTTTAGTGCATTATTGTTACATGTTTAAACCCTTAGTTAATTATCTAATTGATTACATGGTTGCTAAGTCGAGTCATATCTTGTACATATTGTTTTGGGATGATTGGGACTCATGGGTAAAGTACTTGTGTTATGGAGTAATGGGGAAGGACATCAAATTATTACCCCATATGTGCATTAATCTTAAAAAGTACTCCAAGTGTTTTGATTATCTTGATTCGAGTCATTAGAATAGTTTATTGTAAAGTATGTAAAAATTCAAGTGTAAGGGGAATGTACATTCCCTATGATGTATTATTTTGGATGGTAGGGTAAGAGTGTATTGATTCTTGGAAATCAAGTTATATAATATAGTAGTAAAGTATCGAAATGATCCGCGAGAAATACGGATCACCCGAGTCGTTTCCCAGTGAAGGTGAATGGAATTAAGAATATTGATTCGTGTAATCGTGAATTGAAAAGTGGTGAAAAAGGCAAATAGTGATCAAATAATTCAATTATCAACTATCAATTAAGAATTATGCAAAGAGTACAAGCTAGTAATGCACCAAAGTCCTAAACGCAAAAACGGGAATGCACGCGCGATTATTTAAAAGTAACGCGCGAAATAAAACGCGAGTTTTAAGCTACACTAATCCTACGGACTTCAAATTAATTTTCAAAAATTAAAAATGATAAAAGAAAATTTTAAGAAAAAGAAAAATATTTTTTTTGACTTTTTATTTAATTTTTATGAATTAAAAACTAATTAAACTATTTAATAATTTAAAAGAAAATGAAAATAAAGTAAGAAAAATGCAAAATTATTTTCTAAAAATCTAAAATAACTAAAAACTATTTTATAAAATATTTTTGGATTTTTCTGGGGTTTTTCTTATTTTTTTTTGTATTTTCTGGTAATTAAAAAGTATTAAATAATGATTAAAAATGAAAATTAATTAAGAAAAGTAGCAAATAAACTCAGAAAATTATGAAAATTTCAGGGAAAATCTAAAATCTTATTCTGAGTCTAGGAAAAATAGAAAGAATGAAAAATAAGCACTGGAAGTGCTTATTAGCTTAAAAATAGCTTATTAAAGTGCTTATTAATAAGCTCAGTTGACCAAAATTTGACCAAACTTTTATCAAATGCTTTTATGACTTAAGTGAACTTATGGGAACAAGAATCAGGCCTTATGATGCTCAGAAACACAAGCAGTTATCAGAAAGAGTCACAATAAGCACTTAGAGAGCAAATAAGCCAAGCAGAATAAGCAGATGCCAAAAATCACTTGAAACAGGTACTATAAGCTATATTATGCTCAGAACAATCAACAAACTCAGCTAGTGATCTATAATAAGCATTTGCAGCCCTACTTTAAAAACAGAATAAGCTTAATCCTACAATCTAAATGGGCCAAATAAGCAGTTCTAAAAAGCTAATTAGGCAAAACTATTGGTGAAATTCTACTTACTACTACTAGTGCAACACAAATCAAGCAAAGAAATAGATACTAGATGCAATCTACTAGGTCTATTATGCCCAAAACGTTGGGCCTAGAACTGTGGTGCAGGGCACCCAAGGTCACAATAAGCAGATTTCAAGGGCTTATTCAGGTGATCAAACAAGTTTCAAAGCTCATTTTTCTTTTTGAATTATGTTAATTAGGTACCAAGCTATCCAAAACAGTAATCAAAAAGTATTTCCAATGAAAATCAAGGGCTATGCTAGCAATTAAACTTCTTACCAATTTCTGAGTTCAAAAATCTTTTTGACTTTTCTTATGAAACAGAAAGTTGACTATTATGATTTTTGATTACTCTAATTTGATTATTTATGACATAATAAGCTAAGTTATGATTATGTTAAGCTTCTATTATCTATTGTGCAACTATTTTAAAGATTTCTAAACCTAAAACTCACTTAAGCTAACTGTGTATGGATTACTAAGTAACTTTTGACTTTTTACTAATAACTAACCAATTTTATGATTTAACTAGTCTAATATTACCCTTAGTGAGATAGCCAAACTATTATTATCCTATTAACTAGAGCTTAAGACAGCTAAACTAACACAACCAAACACCCCCTTAAGGGTCAGTCAAAACAAGTTTACACTACAGATAACACCAAAACCTTTCCAATCCAATTCCAAAGTACCTAATATGATTTAGACTCATGATTATAACTAGAAACATAGACCATAAACATCATATATCATAGAAAGCACAAGATCACAAGTCTAAGCTTATGTGAGACAGTTAAAAAGCAAATTGCATCAAAGATATTCAAGAATGTCCAAATAGCAACAATCAAGCAGTATTGAGCTATAATAAGTAGTATCTAGTGTAAATAAGCTACTTATGACAGATTTAAGCTATATTACCAATAAGCTATAGAAATGGAAGTTAAAAGTGAAACTTACAAAGCCAAATCCCCCTCAGCATGAACAGAGGGGGTTCACTATGCTTGCCTGTCTTTTGACAGGCCAAGTGGACACCTTCTTGGCTGCCTTTCACCACCAACATGCTCAGCTTATTCAATAAGCTGAGTTTGACTTTTTGACTTTTTTTTGGAAAATTTTTGTTTTTGAGAAATAAGAAAGGAACAAGTTTACTGAAAGGTTAAGAGATGTAAATAAGCTTTAACAAACAACATTTAAGCACTAAAAAGAGTTAAGAAAGGATAAAAGAACATATTTTTGGCTTTTGTAGATTTTAAGATTTTTTTGGTTTTTCTTTTAGATGATAAACAATAACAAAAAGCTAAATATAAACAGAATAGTAAAGCTAGAGTAGTAATAAGAAAGCTTGATTTAAACAGAAATAAGTAAGAAATAAGCTATAGATAAGCAGTAAATAAAAGACAATAAGCAATTAAAGTGTAGTGAATTTTAAAGAAGACAATCAAAAGGAACTTTCATTAATATAAAAATTGAGTTACAAAAAGGGCAGAGTAACACTACAATTACTCTACAAGTCTAAACGTATCTAGGAGGGGGGTTTATATAGGAGAGCATGGAGGTGAGGTGCTAGGGTTTGGGAAGCTACTAGAAGAGCAATTGAGGCCACAAATCTTCAATCCAACTCAGAATGTTGTCATCCCACCAATTCTATCCGTTTATTCTATCCTTATCCCACTTCCACGTTTGAGCACCCAATCAGTGAGCTAGAAATGGTCCACGTATGCTGGGGAGTGTCGACATCTTCTAACAACGTGTCAGGTTCTAGAAGGGTGAAACCTCGTACTAGAATCTTTGGGTGAAAAGGATGGGTATGAGGTAATTTAAGTGAGGTGCAGGGTAAGTAATGGGAGGGATGCACAGTAAAAAGGCGCGTTGGGTTATTATATTATTGTTTGAGTTTGGGTCGGGTTTGGGGGTTTGGAGTGGGCCGGTTTATATTAGGGAGGTGGTGGTGGGCTTGTGTTTTGGATAAGGGACATTGGGTTAAATTAATATGGGATCCGGTTGTAGTAGTAATAAAAACCAAGGGACCAAACTTGTAATTCTGCAACTGTGAGGACCCAATCTGCCAATCTTCAAAAATATAATTCCAAGGGCTCTTTGTGGCATCTAATGAATGTTGGAGGGCCTGTGTTACCAATCTTCCAAAATATCTTCACAAGGACTAAAAATGACATCTTCTGAAAGTGGAGGGACCAAATGTGAACTTTTCTTCAAACTTCATTCCCGGGTCGCTTATGTAATTCTTGAAACTTTGAGGACTTCATTTGACCATATGAACTTCACTTTAACCACTAGCTTCCCCGGCTCCGGCTTTATTCACTTTTCCAAATCTCGTGCCCGTTTTTGTCGTTTTCTCGTGATTTTTCGTCTTTTCTTTAATATCCGTTCCTGCACATTCACAAACACAAAAACACACTTTCTTTGGCATTATTGGTTAGTTTTTGGTTTATTTGGTCCAATTTTGGCTAAGAAAAGGTGAGTGAATAAGCACTCACCAAAATCCCCCGGACTAAAGTATTGTCGTGTCCTCACGCAATGTGATCAATTCACGCTCACGAGATAAATAATTTCATAACTCTTTCTACTAACTTTGTAAAGTAGCAAAAAGGTTCAAAAGAGATTACAAAATCGTTTAATTCCGTAAACGCTCCGTTTTCCAAAATTTATTTCTTTATTCCACTTTATTCTATTTTTGGACTTTTCTCACTTCATACTTGTGACGGTTTGTTGAACTTTCATTATTTTTGCAATAATTTTTAGGGTCGACAAGTAGAAACACTTCTATTTACGAAGTGACCATACGGATAAAAATCGTCATCCTTGATTTTTCACGAGCTCCCAAACTAAGCGTAAAAACGAGATCACAGCTCATCTACAAATTTAATGCTAACACTACTCATAAAAGTTACTCGTGGATACTCCTTACTCCCATGTCCTAGGTTTTTGTATCTCCTTATTTTATTTTTGTTGAGAAATGAATCGCTTCATATTTTCTCGTTTCGATAATTTTTTATCCGATAGTGACACCTAAGTTTAAACACTAAGTAGTTAATCATTTTCTCTTAAGAACCACTGCAATAGAAATTCGGTCCACATCAAGGAATTTGGGGTACATACAATATCAAGGATATAAGTTGCGGAGTACAATCATGTGCACCTCATGTGATTGATTACTAATCACGTATCACATGCACCTCACGCGCCAACAACTTATTGATACATACATAGCTCTTATTCAACAATACTACAACTTTCATATTTTTCATTTCTCATTTTTTTCACTTTTCTCTTATTTTTCACTTTTTTCTTTGATTTTTTCTCATACATCAATGGAAGCTTATCGGGTAGCTCCAAAACCACATGCATAATCAACTTTTGACTTTTGATTTTTTTACTTTTTGGTTCTTATTTTTGGTGTTCCTTGATATGTACCCAACTTCTAAAGCAAAAATTCTCTTAAGAAAATAAAGAACTAAATATTATTTAAACCGAAATACCACTAATTAACCTAGAACATCTATTATATATAGGTGACGTATCTGATGGGAGTAAAAAGCCACGAGTACCTCCTATGAGGTCTAAAGAGAACCACTACTCCACGTTTAGCATTAAACTTGTAAATAAACTCTATCATTTCTCGTTCTCTGCAAATTTAAGATCTCAATTAATGAGATTAGCAGATGCTTAGCCAATAATCAGCCACGTATATATAAAGTCAAGTACGGGAACTTTGCAAACTCTTAAAAAGAATTCGCGTTTAGTAGCTCCTAATGTAAAAGACTAGCGGAAGCTTTTCAAGTTGTGCATGTATAAAGCCAAGTACGGGAGCCGACAAAAGAGTGGCTCCTAGTGTACAAGACTAGCACAAACTTTTATGATTATCATTGGTTAAGGGAACAAGCTAGGGCTCAACACGCCCGGTCAAGTCAAAATATTCATTCCTACTCTCGCCAGCAAGAAAGTCAACAAGGTGTCAAATCACTTATTCAAACTTTATTCATATTTTTGCACAACTTTTTCTACTTTTTCTCATTTTTTTTTTGTGCTTTTACATGACTTTTTCATTGATTTTTCCTCAAAATTTTTGAAATTTTCAATTTTTCAATTTTTTTCATTTTTGGTGGAAAAACGGAGTTGCAAGAGTACATGACATGGTGAAAACTGCAAGGTCAAAATCGAATCGAAGATTCACCCCCCCGGACTAGAATGAAACATTGTCCTCAATGTTTTACGGGCAAAGGTAATCCTAACAAATATCTAGGGCCGTTTATTAAGTATGCCAAAGAAAACGTTAGTCGATAAGATTTTCGGATATAGGATTTCCAAAAGCATCGATGAATGAGACTCGAGTGGAGAGAAAGACAAAACCACGAGCACGAGAGTCATCATAAATCGGGGACAATCCTGGACAATCATCACAAACAACCACGAAACACGAGATTGGAAGAGGTACCCCCTCTTCACGTTATTTATTAGAAATTAGAAATATAAGAAGATGATTTTGGATAAGCATGGGTTGCCTCCCACGAAGCGCTTTGTTTTTTATTACCGAGTCACGTAGCTTGAATCGATCCCCGAATTCAATCGTCCTTGGGGAAAGTTTGGAGATCCGGGACTACCATGGTTGGTACGTCCCCTCCGAAATAGTGTTTCAAACGGTGACCATTCACCTTAAAGTTGGGACCATCAAGTTGAGCCAACTCAATCGTTCCATAAGGGAATACTTGTGTTATGGTGAATGGTCCAGACCAACGGGTTTTAAGCTTACCCGAGAAAATCTTCAAACGAGAGTTAAAAAGAAGCACTTGATCACCAACGTTAAAAACGCGGTCTTTGATCTTGGCATCATGAAGTCTTTTTGTTTTCTCTTTATAAATTAAAGTATTCTCGTAAGCTTGATCACGGAGTTCGACTAACTCATTCAATTGAACTTTTCGGTGATCACCCGCGGTTTTTAAGTCAAAATTTGCATGTTTTAAGGCCCAGTAGGCCTTGTGCTCTAGTTCGATGGGCAAATGACAAGCTTTCCCGTAAACCAGCTTATATGGAGTACACCCGATTGGGGTTTTGTAAGCGGTCCGGAAAGCCCATAGAGCATCGTCTAATTTGTCGGCCCAAGAGGCACGGTGCTCACCTACGGTCCTTTCTAAAATCCTTTTGAGGCCACGATTGGACACCTCCACTTGACCACTCGTTTGTGGATGATAAGCCGTGGAAAGACGATGTGTGACACCATATTTAAGCATAACTTTAGCGAATTGGTCATTGCAAAAATGGGTCCCACGATCGCTTATGATGGCTCGAGGTGCACCAAATCGGGCAAAGAGATTTTTCAAAAACTTAACAACAACTCGGGCGTCATTAGTGGGGAGCGCCTTCGCTTCAACCCATTTGGACAAGTAATCGACGGCCACGAGAATATACTTATTTCCTCTTGATGACGGGAATGGACCCATGAAATCGATGCCCCAAACGTCAAAAATTTCACAAACTTGAATTGCATTTTGTGGCATTTCATCTTTTTGAGAAATTTTCCCTTGACGTTGGCAAGAATCACATGTCTTCACCAATTCATGGGCATCCCGATATATCGCCGGCCCGGAATCGAACACTTTCTTTGCGGTGAAATTGGCACCATGATGTCCCCCCGTGGGTCCACTATGGCATGCCTTAAGAATTTCAACGGCATGCGTACCGTGAACACACCGCCAGATCACTTGATCCGCACATACTTTGAACAAATAGGGGTCGTCCCAAAAATAATGTTGGACATCTTTAAAGAATTTCTTCTTTTATTGGGACGACATCCCTTGTTTAATGAAGTTCCCCGCATGGTAATTCGCAAAATCGGCAAACCATGGGGTACTTTGGTCAAGTTTAGTCACACTCCCAAGTGTCTCGAGAGGAAAAGCATCGTTAATTTCCTTGTTCTCAAGAACACTTTGATGGGGGTTCTCAAGTCGTGAAAGGTGATCTGCAGCAAGGTTCTCAGCTCCTTTTTTGTCTCGTATTTCGACAATAAATTCTTGGAGCAAAAGAACCCACCGCATTAAACGTGGCTTAGCATCTTGCTTTGCCATTAGGTATTTCAAGGCTGAATGGTCCGTATACACTTTGCACTTTTTAAGTAGCAAATAAGACCTAAGTTTCTCAAAAGCATAGACAACCGCTAACATCTCTTTTTCGGTAGTTGTGTAGTGATGTTGGGCGTCATTCATGGTCTTGCTTGCATAGTGTATAGGTTGAAAGTACTTATTCTTACGTTGCCCCAGAACTGCACCAATGGCATAATCGCTAGCATCGCAC
This sequence comes from Artemisia argyi, assembly GCA_030686995.1. Taxonomy (NCBI): domain Eukaryota; kingdom Viridiplantae; phylum Streptophyta; class Magnoliopsida; order Asterales; family Asteraceae; genus Artemisia; species Artemisia argyi. The sequence continues at coordinate 222,173,128 of CM060680.1, read as the reverse complement.
ATTAGCTCAAAAGGTAAGTCCCAATCGGGGGCAACTAAGATTGGTGCCTCCGTTAACTTCTTCTTCAAAACATTAAATGCATCGACGCATTCAATTGTGAAGTTAAACGGAGCATCCTTTTCTAAAAGGTGGGTCAGAGGACGAGCAATTTTGGAGAAGTCTTGTATAAAACGTCGGTAAAAGCCAGCATGACCAAGGAAACTTCGGATTCCTTTGACGGTCTTAGGATAAGGTAGCTTAGCAATAACATCAATTTTTGCTCGATCTACCTCAATCCCAGATTTTGAGATCTTATGGCCGAGGACTATGCCCTCCTTAACCATGAAGTGGCTCTTCTCCCAATTTAGAACCAAGTTGGTGTTTTCACACCGTTTTAGCATATTCTCTAAATGGGAGAGGCAAGAGTCGAAAGAACTTCCATAGACGGAGAAGTCGTCCATGAATACTTCCATGGTTTTTCCAATCATATCGGAGAAAATGGCCATCATGCACCGCTGAAACGTGCCTGGGGCATTACAAAGGCCAAAGGGCATTTTACGATAGGCAAACGTTCCATACGGGCAAGTAAAAGTGGTCTTTTCTTGATCCTGGGGATCAATGGGAATTTGAAAGTACCCAGAAAAGCCATCGAGAAAGCAATAGAACTCATTCCCCGCTAACCGTTCAAGCATTTGGTCCATAAAAGGAAGCGGGAAATGGTCTTTACGTGTCGCATCATTCAACTTGCGGTAGTCGATACAAACTCTCCATCCGGTCACAAGTCGAGTCGGTATAAGCTCATTATCATCATTCTTCACAACAGTGATTCCGCCCTTCTTTGGAACACAATGAATCTGGCTAACCCATGAACTATCCGAGATTGGATAAATCATTCCAGCGTCAAGGAGTTTTATAACTTCCTTTTTGATCACTTCGTGGATTTGTGGGTTAACCCGTCGTTGTTGTTGGACGGACACTTTGTGATTATCTTCAAGTAGAATCTTATGAGTGCAAAATCGAGGGTCGATTCCCTTAATGTCGGATATTTGCCAAGCAATCGCACCTTTATGCTTTCGAAGCACATCTAAGAGTCGGGTCTTCTCCTCATCTTTTAAATCCTTTGAAATTATTACGGGCAATTTATTATTAATTTCCAAGTATGCGTATTCGAGATGAGGAGGCAAATCCTTGAGCTCGAGCTCCGGAGGATTCTCAATAGATGGCTTAACTTATTTTACGTCTGCCATTTTTAGGTCCATCGGAGGGGAAGAAACAATCGGGTTTCCATATAACAATTTTTCAATTAATAAAATATCCCCCTCCGGATCAAAGTTATTATTATCAATTTCCGGTGAAAATGATTCATTTGAAAGACAAGCATTTATTTCTTCCCAAGCGAGATCACTTCCCTCAAACGGAGTGAGGGAAGGGGAAGAATCGGAGACGATCGGTTCAAAAGAAGGAGTGGGATTGCCACTCGAAGCATTTCCGGTGAAACCAAGAAGTTCTTGAGCATACTCCTCCGTAGCTTCGTCAATAACATCGATTCGATTGACGGAAGAAACATCGTAGTCGGAGGAGTATCTCGCGGTTTGATCGAGGTTAAAAGTAACGGCTTCATTTCCAACACGTAAAGTAATCTCCTCATCGTAAACATCAATTAGAGCATGACCGGTTCTTAGGAATCCTCTCCCGAGAATGAGAGGAACCCGTGAATCGGCATCGAAATCAACAACCACAAAATCTGCAGGGAAATGGAATTTCCCAACATTGACAAAAATATCCTCAGCTATGCCAATTGGACGAGACGTAGATCGGTCGGCAAGCTCGAGGGTCATAAATGTCGGTGTCAAGTTTGGAAGAGACAACTTTTTCCAAATCGACAATGGCATAAGGTTAATGCTAGCACCAAGATCGGCCAAGGCGAAGCATTGAACCATACCCGGAAAATTGCACGGTATGAGAAACTTGCCAGGGTCTTCAAGCTTTTCGGGTAGCTTTTTAAGAAGGACCGCCGAGCAATTCTCGTTCATTTGTGTTCTTGACATTTCAAAAAGTTTTTCCTTATTATTCAAAAGTCCTTTTAGCATTGAGGCAAATTTAGGCATCAAAAGTATAGCATCCGCGAGAGTTATATCAAAGTGTAACTCTTGAAAAATCTGATAAAACTTTTCCATTTGGTTTTTATCTTTCTCGCGGTGCTTTTGGTCGTTTTGACGTGACGGATATGGCAACTTTGTTTTAACCGGTGTTTCTTTTTCATTTTCATAAACAAGTTTTTCCTTTCCTTTAGACGTCGAGACCACCGGAGGTTGGATGTCGTCGGTCCTTCCATTATTACTAGGAATTTCCGTATCCGTTGTCGCCTCGGGTTCACGGGCAACTACCTTAGGAGGTAGAGAAGAAGAGGTAGTCGGAGCCGTAGGTCCATCATAAGTTACACCACTCCTTGTGATGATCGCTTTAGCATCGCCCCTCGGGTTAGCGATCGTGTTGCTCGGCAACGTTCCAGAGCCCGAGGGTCGATCATTTAAACGCTTGTTAAGATCATTGATTTGATTAGCTAACAACCTCGTTGTTTCCTCTTGTTTTATCATAAAAGCTTGTTGGTTTTGAAACAATTGCTTAATCAAATCTTCCGTGGGCGACGGATTTGAAACAGCAGCTTGATTTTGATTATTAAATCTTCCGTGGGCGACGGATTCGTTTCTCAGTGAAGGTGAATGGAATCAAGAATATTGATTCGTGTAATCGTGAATTGAAAAGTGGTGAAAAAGGCAAATAGTGATCAAATAATTCAAGTATCAACTATCAATTAAGAATTATGCAAAGAGTACAAGCTAGTAATGCACCAAAGTCCTAAACGCAAAAACGGGAATGCACGCGCGATTATTTAAACGTAACGCGCGAAATAAAACGCGAGTTTTAAGCTACACTAATCCTACGGACTTCAAATTAATTTTCAAAAATTAAAAATGATAAAAGAAAATTTTAAGAAAAAGAAAAATATTTTTTTTGACTTTTTATTTAATTTTTATGAATTAAAAACTAATTAAACTATTTAATAATTTAAAAGAAAATGAAAATAAAGTAAGAAAAATGCAAAATTATTTTCTAAAAATCTAAAATAACTAAAAACTATTTTATAAAATATTTTTGGATTTTTCTGGGGTTTTTCTTATTTTTTTTGTATTTTCTGGTAATTAAAAAGTATTAAATAATGATTAAAAATGAAAATTAATTAAGAAAAGTAGCAAATAAACTCAGAAAATTATGAAAATTTCAGGGAAAATCTAAAATCTTATTCTGAGTCTAGGAAAAATAGAAAGAATGAAAAATAAGCACTGGAAGTGCTTATTAGCTTAAAAACAGCCTATTAAAGTTCTTTTTAATAAGCTCAGTTGACCAAAACTTGACCAAACTTTTATCAAATGCTTTTATGACTTAAGTGAACTTATGGGAATAAGAATCAGGCCTTATGATGCTCAGAAACACAAGCAGTTATCAGAAAGAGTCACAATAAGCACTTAGAGAGCAAATAAGCCAAGCAGAATAAGCAGATGCCAAAAATCACTTGAAACAGGTACTATAAGCTATATTATGCTCAGAACAATCAACAAACTTAGCTAGTGATCTATAATAAGCATTTGCAGCCCTACTTTAAAAACAGAATTAGCTTAATCCTACAATCTAAATGGGCCAAATAAGCAGTTCTAAAAAGCTAATTAGGCAAAACTATTGGTGAAATTCTACTTACTACTACTAGTGCAACACAAATCAAGCAAAGAAATAGATACTAGATGCAATCTACTAGGTCTATTATGCCCAAAACGTTGGGCCTAGAACTGTGGTGCAGGGCACCCAAGGTCACAATAAGCAGATTTCAAGGGCTTATTCAGGTGATCAAACAAGTTTCAAAGCTCATTTTTCTTTTTGAATTATGTTAATTAGGTACCAAGCTATCCAAAACAGTAATCAAAAAGTATTTCCAATGAAAATCAAGGGCTATGCTAGCAATTAAACTTCTTACCAATTTCTGAGTTCAAAAATCTTTTTGACTTTTCTTATGAAACAGAAAGTTGACTATTATGATTTTTGATTACTCTAATTTGATTATTTATGACATAATAAGCTAAGTTATGATTATGTTAAGCTTCTATTATCTATTGTGCAACTATTTTAAAGATTTCTAAACCTAAAACTCACTTAAGCTAACTGTGTATGGATTACTAAGTAACTTTTGACTTTTTACTAATAACTAACCAATTTTATGATTTAACTAGTCTAATATTACCCTTAGTGAGATAGCCAAACTATTATTATCCTATTAACTAGAGCTTAAGACAGCTAAACTAACACAACCAAACACCCCCTTAAGGGTCAGTCAAAACAAGTTTACACTACAGATAACACCAAAACCTTTCCAATCCAATTCCAAAGTACCTAATATGATTTAGACTCATGATTATAACCAGAAACACAGACCATAAACATCATATATCATAGAAAGCACAAGATCACAAGTCTAAGCTTATGTGAGACAGTTAAAAAGCAAATTGCATCAAAGATATTCAAGAATGTCCAAATGGCAACAATCAAGCAGTATTGAGCTATAATAAGTAGTATCTAGTGTAAATAAGCTACTTATGACAGATTTAAGCTATATTACCAATAAGCTATAGAAATGGAAGTTAAAAGTGAAACTTACAAAGCCAAATCCCCCTCAGCATGAACAGAGGGGGTTCACTATGCTTGCCTGTCTTTTGACAGGCCAAGTGGACACCTTCTTGGCTGCCTTTCACCACCAACAGGCTCAGCTTATTCAATAAGCTGAGTTTGACTTTTTGACTTTTTTTTGGAAAATTTTTGTTTTTGAGAAATAAGAAAGGAACAAGTTTACTGAAAGGTTAAGAGATGTAAATAAGCTTTAACAAACAACATTTAAGCACTAAAAAGAGTTAAGAAAGGATAAAAGAACATATTTTTGGCTTTTGTAGATTTTAAGATTTTTTTGGTTTTTCTTTTAGATGATAAACAATAACAAAAAGCTAAATATAAACAGAATAGTAAAGCTAGAGTAGTAATAAGAAAGCTTGATTTAAACAGAAATAAGTAAGAAATAAGCTATAGATAAGCAGTAAATAAAAGACAATAAGCAATTAAAGTGTAGTGAATTTTAAAGAAGACAATCAAAAGGAACTTTCATTAATATAAAAATTGAGTTACAAAAAGGGCAGAGTAACACTACAATTACTCTACAAGTCTAAACGTATCTAGGAGGGGGGTTTATATAGGAGAGCATGGAGGTGAGGTGCTAGGGTTTGGGAAGCTACTAGAAGAGCAATTGAGGCCACAAATCTTCAATCCAACTCAGAATGTTGTCATCCCACCAATTCTATCCGTTTATTCTATCCTTATCCCACTTCCACGTTTGAGCACCCAATCAGTGAGCTAGAAATGGTCCACGTATGCTGGGGAGTGTCGACATCTTCTGACAACGTGTCAGGTTCTAGAAGGGTGAAACCTCGTACTAGAATCTTTGGGTGAAAAGGATGGGTATGAGGTAATTTAAGTGAGGTGCAGGGTAAGTAATGGGAGGGATGCACAGTAAAAAGGCGCGTTGGGTTATTATATTATTGTTTGAGTTTGGGTCGGGTTTGGGGGTTTGGAGTGGGCCGGTTTATATTAGGGAGGTGGTGGTGGGCTTGTGTTTTGGATAAGGGACATTGGGCTGTGTTGTTTTTGGGTTAAATTAATATGGGATCCGGTTGTAGTAGTAATAAAAACCAAGGGACCAAACTTGTAATTCTGCAACTGTGAGGACCCAATCTGCCAATCTTCAAAAATATAATTCCAAGGGCTCTTTGTGGCATCTAATGAATGTTGGAGGGCCTGTGTTGCCAATCTTCCAAAATATCTTCACAAGGACTAAAAATGACATCTTCTGAAAGTGGAGGGACCAAATGTGAACTTTTCTTCAAACTTCATTCCCGGGTCACTTATGTAATTCTTGAAATTTTGAGGACTTCATTTGACCATATGAACTTCACTTTAACCACTAGCTTCCCCGGCTCCGGCTTTATTCACTTTTCCAAATCTCGTGCCCGTTTTTGTCGTTTTCTCGTGATTTTTCGTCTTTTCTTTAATATCCGTTCCTGCACATTCACAAACACAAAAACACACTTTCTTTGGCATTATTGGTTAGTTTTTGGTTTATTTGGTCCAATTTTGGCTAAGAAAAGGTGAGTGAATAAGCACTCACCATGTATGCAAAAAAAAAAAAAAAAAAAAAAAAAAAAAAAAAAAAAAAATTAAGAAAAAGTAAAAAAATATAGAAAAAAGAAAAGAGAAAAAAACATACGGACTACCATCCCGTTTCAATCTATGTTTATTTTATGTTTTTGCTATCTTTGATTTTTTAGCTTAAGTCGAGTCTAGTTTTGGCTTAGCAACGCCATATTGTACATGTAATTAACCAAGATGATTAACTCGCCACCAGTAAATATTGCCTTTATGCAACAAAACTGTGTTTTCCGTATCCCTACACCTAACGTTATAACCCTTCAAAAGACCTCTTTGATAGTTTATCCTAGGTGCTTACGCCAAGTGGTGGAGGTTTGATCCTTTCCCAAGCCTATGGTAATCTATTTTGCTATGACAGGTAGTGAGAGATGTTTTCCATTTCCTTATTGTGATATATACTTTATTACACCCAAGAGATGTGAGTATATAAACACTATTTGTGAGGTGCTAGTGTGTGACTTCCGTGCTTGTCTTTGGTTTTTAGTGGAACAATTATTTGTTGTAATTACTTTTATATTAGTGTTAAATGACCCCTAACTTGAATTTTGATTAGAATAAAAGCGTATTTGCTTGAGGACAAGCAAATCTCAAGTGTAAGGGTATTTGATGAAGCGAAAAGTGTACCGCTTTTAAGGGGTCATTTAAGCCCGAATTCGAGATTATTTGATCAAATATTGCCCTAAATCGTTCCTTTTGTCATTTTAGGTACTTTTGGAGAGAAATCTGGAAAAGCAAGCATTTTGGACGTTTTTGTAGCATAAAAGTTAAAAAAACGGCGAAGTCTCAATTTTCCTTGCTGGAACAGTACCTGACGGCGTCAAGACTCTCCACATGACGGCGTCAAGAGTTACAAAAGAGGTGGATGTGGAAAATACATGTGACGATCCAGAGAGTTTTTAAGCATAGGAGATGACGGCGTCACCCAAGGCCGTCAGGGTCCAAGTATTAGTGACGGCCCAGAGGAAAATCCTACATGACAGCGTCACAAATAGATCTAGGCAATACGATTTCATTATGGCGGCGAGTTGACGGCGTCACAACCTAACACATGACGCCGCCACGATGTTTAATCTATATATAGTTTTCCAAATTTCATTCATTAATGTGCAACTTTGAGGGAACAAACCCTAGTCCGAATTTTATCAGCTTTTCAAGGGTTTCAACCCCTTGAATCTTTCATGTTCAATTAAAGATAAGTATTCCTTCAAATCATTCAATATGTCTATGTGTTGTTTGATTATATCTTACGCTTGTCTTCTATTTAACATGCTAGGCTAGATTTTTATTGTGTTTGCTTAGATGTAGTGAAACCTAGATGTTAATTATGGGTTGATTGTTTGTTTATAATTGTTACGGATGATTGTATTCGATGTTAGGCTTAAGAAAACTAGCAGACTTCCATTGGTAACTTGCTTGAACGTCTTAAAAAACATGATCGGAGGTGTACTACGATTTTTGGTTGTATTTAATGCGTAGGAGAATTCTAATGATCCCATTTTTGGAGCTTCTAACGGCTCGACATAGGAGTGAAGTAGGATCCTATAGAGTTAGGGAATATGGTACACGGCCCTTCGACTAGTATTAAGGAATATGACCCATCAACCATGCAATTGTAACAATCTATCAACCTGTAAAAGATATCTAGAGAGTAATGAAACCTAATTAAACACAACTTTCCTCATTATTGTTTCCACCACATTAGTATTTTAGTTGTATTTTCATTTATTTTATTTTATTTTAATTGCATCTTTAGATTAATAGGGTTAGTTGGCTAGCAACTAATTCCGCCCACTCCTTCAAAACCCGAGATTTTAATTGCTTTCATAAAAATATAAAAAATACAAAAAGAATCATCCCTCACCTCTAGACCTAGTTTAGTAGGCTTTCTAATCCTAGCGACACTATTCCTGAGTTGAACGATCAATCCCCCGGTACTTGTCACTATACTATACTACAACGATCAGGTACAATGCCTGGTGGGGGTTGTAAGCTTCTCGAGATCCCTTGAGAGGTAAAACCTGTTGTGAGGGTGCGATCCCCACGTATCAAGCTTCAACAAAATTATTTCTGTAAATCCAATTTGAGCCCAAGAGCCTTAACAATACATTAATTCTGGAAATCCAGTTAGAGCCTAACAACCTTAACAAAAAATTAATTCTATAAATCTAGTTAGAGCCCAAAATCCTTAAGAAATAAATTATTCCGGAAATTATGTTAGAGCCCAATAGCCTTAACAAAAAATTAATTATGGAAATCTAGTTTGAGCCCGAGAGCCTTAACAAGAACATCAATTCTAGAAATCTAGTTGGAGCCCAAGAGCCTTAACAAAGAATTAATTCTCCAAATCCAGCTTGAGCCTAAGAGCCTTATAAAAAAATGAATTCGAGAAATCGAGTTAGAGCCCAAAATCCTTAAGAAAAAGAGAAATTTTGGAAATCCAGTTAGATCGCAAGAGCCTTAACAAAAAATTAATTCTGGAAATCAAGTTTAGGGCCAAAAGCATTAACGGAAAATTAATTCTAGAAATCCAGTTAGTGCACAAGAGCCTCAACAGAAAATTAATTCTGGAAATCTAGTTAAAGTATATTTACCGGGTCGTTGACCTTTTACCCCAAAAAAATCTAGTTAAATCAGAAGAGCCTTAACAAAATATTAATTTTGCTAATCAAGTTTGAACACAAGAGCCTTAACAAAACATTAATTCTGGAAATCCGGTTAGAGCTCAAGGACATTAAGAAAAAAATTAATTCTGAAAATCCAGTTTAAGCCCAAGAGCCTTAACAAAACATTAATTCTGAAAATCCAGTTTATGCCCAAAAGACTTAACAAAACATTAATATTGGAAATCCAGTTTGTGACCAAGATCTAGAACAAAAAATTAATTCTTGAAATCTAGTTAGAGCCTAAGAACCTTAACAAAAAATTAATTCTTGGAATCGAGTTAGAGACCAAAATCTTAAAAAAAAAAATTCTAGAAATCCAGTTAGAGCCCAATAGCCATAACAAAATATTAATTATGGAAATCCAGTTTGAGCCTAAGAGCCTTAACAAAACATTAATTCACGATTTGGGAATCGTGTAGTGTAAGTGAATAGTTAAAGAGTGATAGAGTGAAAATAGCAATCAAGGTATTCAATTATTCACAAACAATGATAAAGCATGCAAAGAGTACAAGCTATCAATGCACACAATCCTAAAACGTACAAACGGTAATGCACCCGCGTTATTTAAAACGCGACTATTATCTAAAAATGATCCTACAAACTTGAAAATATTTTCTAAAAATCTTAAACTATAAAAAAGAATTTCTAGAAAAAGAAAAATATTTTTTTGACTTTTCTTTTATTTTCTATGATTTAAAATTGAATTTAAGAATTAAAAATGAATTAAAAATGGAGAAAAATAGAAAAATAAGGTGGAAAAATAAAATTCTAATTCTGAAAATTCTAAAATACTATGAAAGAATTTCTAAAAATCTTTTTGTATTTTTCAGACCTTTTTATGACTTTTTATAAATTATTGGTAATTAAAAACTATTTAAAACTTGAAAATAATCAAAAGAAAATAAGAAAAATAGTAAAAAGCCTTGGAAAAATCTGGAAAATTTCCAGAAAATCAAAAATAATAAAAGAAACTCAGAATAAAAATTTGAAGTTAAAATCAGCATATTTGGAGCTTTTTTTGACTAAACTGCTTATCACAAGTGCTTATTTATAAGCACTTGTGAACCAATCTTTGTAAAACTTTGAACACTGACCAATTATGATGTATTAAGCTCAGATGTGACAGAAAATGATGTATGATAAGCTCAAAAATGCTCAAATGCACAGATTAGTAGCAATAACTATGAAATAAGCACAAAGGCTATGCAGAATAAGCACTAGTATACTCAGAAGCTATCAAACCAATTATAATGCTAGAACTACTCAGATTAAACACAAGAGACTAGTCTAATCACAATATAAAACTCAAACACAAGCTTAGCATGCTACAAGTCACAAACAGAAGTCAATCACAACCTATGAACTTACAAGGTCAATTCAGCAGATGAAATAAGCTGCTATTAAGAAGCTAATTGGATCTACTGCAACTCTGCTAGTCAGAGATCACAAATCTACCAAGAACTTGGATCTCCAAACTCATTACCCTACTTGAATGACGCCTTGAAAACAGGTCTCAACCTGTGGTGCAGGGGACTATGGTGTCCACACAGGCAACTACTAGCTTAAATTTCTATAAGCTAAAAAGCTTCAAGACTGAAATTTATTTTTGATTAATGTTCTTATACTAACAAGCTTTAGAAAACAGCTTTCAAATTTTATTTCCAGTTAATAATAAAGCCTACAGGTTATCCCAAAATTCTGACCAAATCTGAGTTTATGACCTTTTTGACTTTTTGATATTACTTCTAAAGTTGACTTTATTGAATTTTAAATGATCCTAAATGCTAATAGATGTTATACTAAGCTATAATGCTACTGAATTAAGCTACCAATACTAATTTGATACCTACAATGTAAACTACTCTCTCTAAAAGCTGATTTATGTGGCTGAAAATCAGTGAATAAGCTAATATTGACTTTTAATGAACTACTTACCAATTTTATGCATTACTTAGACTACAACTGACATATGTGAGCTATGAATGCAGTTAGATTTAACCTACTTGATAAGATCGTTTAAAGCTCGAGGTTGTTTAGACCTCATCTAGGGATTGCACAATAATAATGAATAAACACGATACGCAGCGGAATAAACAAACACATCATTATTATTGCTAACAAGGTTTCTCGTCATCATCTCTACTCTAACATTCACCAAAGCCCCAATGCTACGTGATCAAGTGTAGCACGGTTACATCCTAACAGCTATCTAAGATAGTTGAGGCTTAACACAATCTACCCTAGGTGTTTCCCATAAAACACCTGTACACTAGTCTAGGCGTTTTTCCAGCCCTAGACTTACACACACGTTTTTCTGATTTTACATTGTGGAAGACATGTAAAACATATTCCCTGTATCTCTTTATATAATAGAGATACTAGGGTTACAAGGAATAAACTAGAATAATAAAAGATATGCTGTAATCTTTTTCTTTCTTTGCAAGTTTCTTCCTTTGTCTCCATAAGTCCTTCATCTTTCATATTTGTCAATATCAACTCAAAGTATAATTCCTAACAATCTTCCCCTAGTTGATATGACAAAACCAAGTATATGAAAGATGTCGTCTTCCCCTCAAACCATGCATATCATCAAGGATCTTCAAGCTGCAATCTTCAAAGTATTCTTCTTCCCCTTTTTGTCATCATCAAATAGGGAACAAATGTAAGCAACCTTGATCTTCACAACTACGAATCAATATTACACATCCAATCTATCTTTCTAATGTTTCTAAGTCGCCCACCATTAAGTTTTCCGCATCTAAAAAATGGACTTGAAACAGTAGAAATCAAAACTAGAAGTAGTAATAATAACCAGCAGTAGTAAAAACCTTCACCTCGATGTAGCACATAAATGGTTAAACATTTGAACACTAAAGCTTCCCCTGAAACCCATATGTTAACCATTTGTTGAATCTTCAATTCTGTAGGCTCTTATGTAATGATTACTAATGAAGAAAACTAAGTATAACCAACTTGATGCTGAAGTAGAACCACCCAAACTTGTGTCTTATATCTTGTACTAAAATTGACTTCGAACGTATACCTAACGTATAGGGAGATCGCAACCTCTTGACAAAAAATTACTGAGCACAATAACGTAACTCCTTCAAGTGTTTTGCCAATTCGTAGTCACCTGAACGAACAAACAAGTTATCTTCAAAGTGTAACACCCACTTTGAGATATGATAAGAACACGCATCCAAGAACTCCACTTCATCATCAAATAGGTGATAAAAACTTTTCTTCGTAATCAATTAGAACAAATAAGAACGAGCCATAAATCTATTAAGAACCAATAAACCAAAACTCCAAAAATCCTTCTTGTGTGTGTATCTTCCCCCGTGTGTGTGTTGGTACCAACTTGCTCCAAATCTAATAAATACTTCCCCTCACTGCTCATAACTCATGCCCATAAAACTATTTTCCAATACTTGATAAGCCACCAGTACAAATAAACACAGCAGTGAAAACGAAATACACTACCAGTGGAAACCATGTATGAGCAGTGGAAACAAATTTTGGCTTCAGTGGTAACGTATAAGCCTTGCAGTGGTAACTATTAAGTGTGCAGTGGTAAAATTTAGCCTTGCAGTGGTAACGTATAAGACTTGCAGTGGAAACGAGGAACGTGCAGTGGTAAAATTCAACCTGTAAATACTTCGAATCCACCAATCCCATGATTCTCTCGACATCAACACAAATCATATAAACATGTAGCTTCTGATTTTTCTCATGTTGCAGCCAAGACCAATATCGTACAACAGTTGCAACAAACTACCAACCTACTGTCCATGTGATCCACAACCTTTTTCATTTTCTTGTCGCCACATATATCAAACAGCAGCAGCCAAAATTCAATAACTGAGATATACCAGTCCACAAACATATATAAACCTGCTCCCAAGATTGAATAAATGATAAATCGTACCTCATGTGATTCACCTTTATAATAGAACAATAATAATTGCACATACTGACCCACGAATGAATTAAAGTCACCTATGTACTAATTAATTAGGTACGAGGTAACAATCACAATTATTCACCAATCAGCATCGACCACATATCCATCCTTCTTGCATCGTTAGGGTTCATCATAACTCGTTCCAGCATCATCATTAGGGTTCATCACAGGTTTTAAAACCTGCTCACCAAGTCTAATGAAAGTACCAGTAGAAGCATGTATAGCAGATCCAGAAGCCCTATTAATCGTACTCCTCTCACCAATTAGGGTTTCTTTTGTAGTCGTCCTTTTCCTTTTTTTTTTTTTTTTTTTTTTTTTTTTTTTTTTTTAAGTATAAAGACGACACTTTTTAGCCTTTAGTGACACTTTTTAGAGTCACTAGAAACCCTAAAAATTTGAAATAATATACCTCTCTGCAGCAGTTTTCAAGAATTTTTATCTTTTTATTGGAAGCTCAGATTGAAGATCCCTCCGGTGGAACTCTTCCTTGATATGTTGAGAAGCTCCAATAAAAATTTCAGCCCGATCCAACGGTTAACGAAGGAGATATCGATGTTTGAAAACTGACCTGCAGTGAGTTTTTAAGATACGAACCAATTCGAATTTTCTTCCATCTTCGACAAACCAAACCTTGTTTAATCCCACGATCATGAGCCCCATGGCTCTGATACCAATTGATAAGATCGTTTATAGCTCATCTAGGGTTAACAATAATAAAGACAACAATCATGCACAGCGGAATATATAAAACATCTTTATTATTGAACAAGGTTCTTCGTCATCATCTCTACTCTAACATTCACCAAAGCCCCAATGCTACGTGATCAAGTGTAGCACGGTTACATCCTAACAGCTATCTAAGATAGTTGAGGCTTAACACAATCTACCCTAGGTGTTTCCCATAAAACACCTGTACACTAGTCTAGGCGTTTTTCCAGCCCTAGACTTACACACACGTTTTTCTGATTTTACATTGTGGAAGACATGTAAAACATATTCCCTGTATCTCTTTATATAATAGAGATACTAGGGTTACAAGGAATAAACTAGAATAATAAAAGATATGCTGTAATCTTTTTCTTTCTTTGCAAGTTTCTTCCTTTGTCTCCATAAGTCCTTCATCTTTCATATTTGTCAATATCAACTCAAAGTATAATTCCTAACACTACTATCTCTAATACTCAGCAGAACAACTTAAACCAAACACTCCTTAAATAGTGACTATATGAAGCAACTAGATGTAAATGACTACAAACAATTGATCAATTATCCTAAGTAGTTTCTACTTGCTACACAGAAATTATAACAACAATAAGATATCACTAGATTCAATCACACTCAGATCCTCTAATTCACAAGTTATCAGGTTATCAACTAGTACTCGGATGATGAAATGAAGCAGCTCAGACCAATACTCACTCAAATCTACAAGACAATGATCAACTCAGATCCACAACAAGATAGTAACACAGATATGAGATCAAACTTCAACCACAACTACTAGTATCCAAACTGAGACAGATGATCAACTATCAGAAACACTACTCAGATTATCAAACTCAAACTACTTATTATCACTATCAAAAGCAAAATCCAAACAGAACTTTACTAATGTTACTCTAAAACAGATCAAAACATTGAAATCTATAATCAAACAATCAATTCTAAACTATGATCAAACTAACACAATTATTCAATTAAGCTACTATTACTTTAAAGCTAAGCCTATGCTATGAATGAGAAATGAATACAGAGAATACCACAAGCTCTCCCTCAGCTTGAACAGAGGGAGTTCACTAAGCAAGCCTATCTCTTAGATAGGCTGATTTCATTCTTTCTGTATCAGCTATCAAACAACTCAGCATCAAATTGAAACTTCTTCTTGGAATGGATTGGAATAGTACACATGAACCACAAGCTTTCTAAGCTTGTATATGAAATGTATAAGCTGAATTTGAGCTTATTAAAGATCTAAAACTGAATTTGAAACTTTTTTTTTTTTTTATATTTTTCTGATTTTTTTATTATTTTCTGAATTTGAAGTTTTTGAAACAGAATTGAAAAAAAATTTGAATAAACTAATTTTGAATACTTTTTGTCCTAATGCTTCTATGGATGATACTACTAGTGGAGTGAAGGCGGTTTCTTACGCGAGTGCTACTTCTAATGAACCTCAGAAACACATGTCTAATTTTCGGAGGTTGGAATGTAGCAAAAAAAAGGATGATGTTGACCTTTCAGTTCCACTGATAATAGTGGAAGAGGTAAACACGAGGTTTGAGAATACTCTCTATGGTTATTTCCTTGGCCAGCGCCTTGCTTTTCCTGTTGTTGATTACTATGTCCGCAATGCATGGGCTAAGTTTGGTGTGCAAAAGGTAATGATGAATGCAAAGGGGTTCTTCTTCTTTAAGTTCAATTCGAAGAAAGGTGTTGATGATGTGCTTGAAAACGGTCCTTGGTTGATCAGAAATGTTCCCATTATTCTTAAACCATGGACTTTGAACACTAATCTTCTTAAAGAGGATTTGACTAACATCCCTGTCTGGGTTAAATTCCATGATGTCCCCCTTGCAATGTTTTCTGATGATGGCCTCAGTCTTCTAGCCACACTAATTGGTACGCCTAAAAGGTTAGATGCTTTTACAAGCAATATGTGCAAGGAATCGTGGGGCCGTAGTAGTTTTGCTAGATGCATGATAGAAGTGAAGTCAGATGAGGTGCTGCGGGACAGCCTCACTGTTGAGATACCATTACTTGACGGTTCGGGTTCGACTATTGAGAAGATAAGGGTTGAATATGAGTGGAAACCACCTCGTTGTGACAAGTGTAAGATATTTGGTCATACTCTGACTGACTGCCCTAAGGTTGTTATACCTCCTGTTCAGTCTACTAAGCCTGTTGATGATAGTTTCAAGACTGTCAATAACAGGAAGAAAGGCAAACAAGGTGGTTCTACAATTCCGGGGAAAGGAGGGTTTACTAAACCTGTTGTGGGTAAGAAGTTTCAATATCAACCCAAACAGACTCCTCCTGAACCCAAGAATGTTGGTGGCAATAAGAAGAAGACTCCTGATGTGGCTAGCTCTAGTGGTACAACGATCTCTACATCTAACCAGTTTGATGCTCTTAATATGGATGGTACGGATTCGTTTGGTATTCCTACTGATGTCACCAATATGGATGTGGATGCTGGCTGTACTATGGAAGTTAATGTGGATGCGTTGGTTAAGACTGGTACTACATCACAAGAACCCCTTGTGAGTGATTTAATGGGAAATAAGGAAGGTGGTTCTACTCCTGTAGTTGAGAAAATTAGTAAGCTTGAAAAGCTACTTATCGATGGGAAAGCTACCCTCCTGGATGATAAAGGTGTTCCTATTCCGTCTGCATCTGCCAATAAGAGGGCTAATCCTTTCTCTAAGGTGGGTGATATTGTGGTTACTGATAGTGATGATGAGGAGGTTCTTAACACGTTCGACGAATCAGCAAATCTTTTTGGTGGAGGTCATGAGCGTGAAGATGAGTGGGATGAATATGATGATTACTCGAAGCAAGTTTCTGATCTTCCAGGGGAATTGGATGCTCTTAACGCCATTTATGGCTTTAATCTCCAAGGTCGTAGGAAGTAGGTTATATTTTTGTCCGAGTCTTTTAATGGTTTGTTTTCTTGTCTAGAAAATTGGAAGTATCTTGTTATGTAAGCATTTCGCCTATGTAACGGGCTGAGATATGAGAATCACTCATATCCGTTGTACTTAAATGTTTTTTGGAGTAATATATTTACCGGGTCGTTGACCTTTTACCCAAAAAAAAAAAACTAATTTTGATAACAAAAGAGAGTTTAGAAGAGAAAAATAAGCTGAAAACTAATTGTAATTAAGCTAGTTATAAGCTAAATTTATACTGAATAAGCAATAGAAAGTGATTAATAAGCTGAAGATGTAAAAAGGAAACTCGAAATTTTATTAAAAGCTCAACTAATCTATTACAATAACTAGTCTACATACATTTTGACAGCATAACTCTACTTAAAAATCTACATACTAGAAGCTAAAAATGAACACCTATTTATAGGGAGTGAGGTGAGTGAGGTAGTCCACAGTCCAGGTTGGCAATCCGTGCCATATTGTGCTTCTTTGAGCTCATATCAGCCATCAGATTGGATTTGTGCTTCTTCAAATCCATATGAGCCCTCAGATCAAATCTGTGATGTGTCTTGCCCAATCAAACTTCGCCATATGTCCCATTTGAGTGCTAGTACTATCTCTCCGTGTCAGATATGAGTCAGACCCTTCTAGAAGGTTTCCCAATGATTGGTATGACGTGCCTCCTCCAATCTCATTGTGCCACGTGACCTCTGATAGATTCTCTTACATTCTTGACATGTGCAGGGTCACGTGTGGTTCTAGAAGGTTTAATTATTAGCAACTGATGGCTAGGTGTAGTGGTTTGAACCAATTGATATTATTGGTGTTCTAGGGTTCATGAGGTACTGGGTTGGGATGAATTGGGGGAGAAAATGGCGCGTTTGGTTTGTTTATATTATTTTGACCGGTGGAATTTGGGCTCGGGTCAAAAGAATAAGGTTTGGGCCTTAGGTTATTATTGGTGGACTTGGATTTGGACTTTGGGAAATGGATTTGGACCTGGTTGATTTATATTGTAAATTCAAATTTGGTAATTTGAACTCCAAGGACCATTTGTGTAATCTTTCAAACTCCAAGGGCTGAATGTGTAATTTCCTTAAAATAAATCACAGGGACTAATCTTGCCAAGTCTGCATAAATGAAGTACTGAAACTGACTCTTGGAACCCTGGTTTTGACTTTTTGACCAACTTCTACTCTCGTGCCCGTTTTTCCAGTATTCGTGTGATTTTTCGTCTTTTTATGATAAATCCGTTCCTGCACATTCACAACATAAAAACAAGTGTTTTCTTGGCATTTGTTAGCTCAAATAGTCGTTTTGGGTCGATAATTGGTAATGAAAAGGTGTGTAAATTAATACACACCAAAATCCCCCCGACTAAAGTATTGTCGTGTCCTCACGCAATGTGATCAATTCACGCTCTTGGGATAACTAATTTTAAAACTCTTCCTACTAACTTTGTAAAGTAGCAAGGAGGTTCGAAAGAAGTAATAAAATCATTTATTCCCGAAAACGCTCCGTTTTCCAAAATTTTCCTTTTATTCCTTTATTCCACTTACACTTCCTATTTTTGTACTTTCCATACTTCATAATTGTGACGGTTTGTTGAACTTTCATTATTTTGCAATAATTATTAGGGTCAACGAGTAGAAACACTTCTATTAAGAAGCGACCATACGGATAAAAATCGTCATTCTTGATTTTTCACGAGTCCCCAAACTAAGCTTACAAACGAGATCACAGCTTATCTACAAATTAGATGCTAACACTACTCATAAAAGTTACTTGTGGATACTCCTTACTCCCATTTCCTAGGTTTTGTATCTCAATATTTTATTTTGTTGAGAAATGAATTGCTTCATATTTTCTCGTTTCAATATTTTTAAGTCCGATAGTGACACCTAAGTTTAAACGATAAGTAGTTATTCATTTTCTCTTAAGAACCACTGCAATAGAAATTCGGTCTACATCAAGGAATTTGGGGTATATAGATATAAGTTGCGGAGTACAATCACGTGCACCTCATGTGACTGATTACTAATCACTTATCACATGCACCTCACGCGCCAACAACTTATTTATACATACATAGCTCTTATTCAACAATACTTACAACTTTCACTTTCTTTCATTTTTCACTTTTTTCATACTTTTGATACTTTTTACTTTTTTCTTTCTTTACTTTTTTCATAACATCAATGGAAGCTTATCGGGTAGCTCCAAAACCACATAGATAATCAACTTTTGACTTTTGATTTTTTCACTTTTTGCTCTTATTTTTTATGTTCCTTGATATGTACCCAACTTCTAAAGCAAAAATTCTTTTAAGAAAATAAAAAACTAAATATTATCCAAACCGAAATACCACTAATTAACCTAGAACATCTATTATATATGGTGACGTATCTAATGGGAGTTAAAAGCCACAAGTACCTCTCATGAGCTCTAAAGAGAACCACTACTCCACGTTTAGCATCTAACTTCTAAATAAACTCTATCATTTCTCGCTCTTCGCAATTTAAGATTCCAAATAATGAAACCTGCGAATACTTAGCCGATAATCAGCCACGCATATATAAAGTCAGTTACGGAAACTTGCAAATTCTAGAAGAAGAATTCGCGTTTTCTAGCTCCTGATGTAAAAGACTAGCGAAAGCTTTTAAGCTGCGCATGTATAAAGTCAAGTACGGGAACTTGCAGATTCTTAAAAAAGAATTCGCATTTTATAGCTCCTTGTGTACAAAACTAGCACAATATCATCATTGGTTAAGGGAACAAGCTAGGGCTCAACACGCCTGGTCAAGTCAAAATATTTATTCCTACTCTCGCCAGCAAGAAAGTCAACAAGGTGTCAAAACACTTATTCAAACTTTATTATATTTTTGCACAACCTTTTTCGACTTTTTCACATCTTTTTGTGCTTTTTCATGACTTTTTCATTCATTTTCTTCAAAAATTTTCAAATTTTTCATTTTTCAATTTTTTTTATTTTTGGTGGAAAACGGAGTTGCAAGAGTACACGACATATGAAAAATGCTAGGTCAAATCGAATCGAAGATTCACCCTCCCCCCGACTAGAATTAAACATTGTCCTCAATGTTTTGTGGGTTAAGGCAATCCTAACAATAATCTAGGGCCGTTTACTAATTATGCCAAAGAAAACGTTAGTCGATAAGATTCACGGATATAGGATCTCCAATAGCACCGATGAATGAGACTCCAAGTGAAGAGATAACGAGCACGAGAGTCATCATAAATCGCAGACAATCCTTAACAAACATCACAAACAACTACGGAACACAAGAGTAGAAGAGGCACCCCCTCCTCACGTTATTTGTTAGAAAATAGAAAATAAGAAGATGAAATTGGATAAGCATGGGTTGCCACCAACGAAGCGCTTGTTTTTGTTCACCGAGTCACATGAGCTTGACTCGATCCCCGAATTCAATTGTCCTTGGGGAAAGTTTGGAGATCCGGGACTACCATAGTCGGTACAACCCCTCCAAAATAGTGTTTCAAACTGTGACCATTCACCTTAAAATTGGGACCATCTTGTTGAGCTAACTCAATGGTTCCATAAGGGAAAACTTGGGTTATTGTGAATGGTCCAGACCAACGGGTTTTAAGCTTACCCGAGAATATCTTTAACCGAGAATTAAAAAGTAGCACTTGATCACCAACGTTAAAAACGCGGTCTTTGATCTTGGCATCATGGATTCTTTTTGTTTTCTCTTTATAAATCAAAGAATTCTCGTAAGCTTGATCACGGAGTTCGACTAACTCATTCAATTGAATTTTTCTGTGATCACCCGCGGTTTTCAAGTCAAAATTGGCATGTTTTAAGGCCCAGTAGGCCTTGTGTTCTAGTTCGATGGGCAAATGACAAGCTTTCCCGTAAACCAGCTTATATGGAGTACACCCAATTGGGGTTTTGTAAGCGGTCCGGAAAGCCCATAAAGCATCGTCTAATTTGTCGGCCCAAGAGGCACGGTGTTCTCCTACTGTCCTTTCAAGTATACGTTTTAAACCACGATTGGAGACCTCAACTTGACCACTCGTTTGTGGATGATAAGCCGTGGAAAGACGATGTGTGACACCATATTTAAGCATAACTTTCGCAAATTGATCATTGCAAAAATGGGTCCCACGATCGCTTATGATGGCTCGAGGTGCACCAAATCGGGCAAAGAGACTTTCCAAAAACTTAACAACAACTCGGGCGTCATTGGTGGGGAGCGCCTTCGCTTCAACCCATTTGGATAAGTAATCGACGGCCACGAGAATATATTTGTTACCCCTAGACGACGGGAATGGCCCCATGAAATCGATGCCCCAAACGTCAAAAATCTCACAAACTTGAATCGCATTTTGCGGCATTTCATCTTTTTGAAAGATTTTCCCTTGACGTTGGCAAGAATCACATGTTTTCACCAATTCATGGGCATCCCGATATATCGTCGGCCAATAGAAGCCGGAATCGAAAACTTTCTTTGCGGTTAAGTTGGCACCATGATGTCCCCCCGTGGGTCCACTATGGCATGCCTTAAGAATTTCAACGGCTTCCGTACCGTGAAAACACCGCCGGATCACTTGATCCGCACAGACTTTGAACAAATAGGGGTCGTCCCAAAAATAATGTTGGACATCTTTAAAGAATTTCTTCTTTTGCTGGGACGACATCCCTTGCTTAATGAAGTTCCCCGCATGGTAATTCGCAAAATCGGCGAACCATGGGGTACTTTGGTCAATTTTGGTCACACTCCCAAGTGTCTCGAGAGGAAAAGCATCGTTAATTTCCTTGTTCTCAAGAACACTTTGATGAGGGTTCTCAAGTCGTGAAAGGTGATCTGCAGCAAGGTTTTTTGCTCCTTTTTTGTCTCGTATTTCGACATTAAATTCTTGGAGCAAAAGAACCCACCGCATTAAGCGTGGCTTAGCCTCTTGCTTTGCCATTAAGTACTTTAGGGCTGAATGGTCCGTATAAACTATGCATTTCTTAAGTAGCAAATAAGACCTAAATTTCTCAAAAGCATAGACAACCGCTAACATTTCCTTTTCGGTAGTTGTGTAGTGATGTTGGGCGTCATTCATGGTCTTGCTTGCATAGTGTATAGGCTGAAAATACTTGTTCTTACGTTGCCCCAGAACTGCACCAATGGCATAATCGCTGGCATCGCACATTAGCTCAAAAGGTAAGTCCCAATCGGGGGCAACTAAGATTGGTGCCTCCGTTAACTTCTTCTTCAAAACATTAAATGCATCGACGCATTCATTCGTGAAGTTAAACGGAGCATCTTTCTCTAAAAGGTGGGTCAGAGGCCGGGCTATTTTTGAGAAGTCTTGAATAAAACGTCGGTAAAAGCCAGCATGACCAAGAAAACTTCGAATTCCTTTGACGGTCGTAGGATGAGGTAGCTTAGCAATAACATCAACTTTTGCACGATCTACCTCAATCCCAGATTTGGATATCTTATGGCCGAGGACTATGCCCTCATTAACTATGAAGTGGCACTTCTCCCAATTTAAAACCAAATTAGTGTTTTCACACCGAATTAGCATATTCTCTAAATGGGAGAGGCAAGAGTCGAAAGAATTTCCATAGACGGAGAAGTCGTCCATGAATACTTCCATGGTTTTTCCAATAATATCGGAGAAAATGGCCATCGTGCACCGTTGAAACGTGCCTGGAGCGTTACATAAGCCAAAGGGCATTCTACGATAGGCAAACGTTCCATACGGGCATGTAAAAGTGGTCTTTTCTTGATCCTGGGGATCAATGGGAATTTGAAAGTACCCAGAAAAGCCATCCAGAAAACAATAGAACTCATTTCCCGCTAATCGTTCAAGCATTTGGTCCATAAAAGGGAGCGGGAAATGGTCTTTACGTGTCGCATCATTCAACTTGCGGTAGTCGATACAAACTCTCCATCCGGTCACAAGTCGAGTCGGTATAAGCTCATTATCGTCATTCTTCACAACAGTAATTCCGCCCTTCTTTGGCACACAATGAACCGG
This sequence comes from Artemisia argyi, assembly GCA_030686995.1. Lineage (NCBI taxonomy): Eukaryota > Viridiplantae > Streptophyta > Magnoliopsida > Asterales > Asteraceae > Artemisia > Artemisia argyi. Next base: position 222,150,554 of record CM060680.1, on the reverse strand, counting down.
GCTAACCCATGAACTATCCAAGATTGGATAAATCATACCAGCGTCAAGGAGTTTTATAACTTCCTTTTTGATCACTTCGTGGATTTGTGGGTTAACCCGTCGTTGTTTTTGGACGGAAGCTTTGTAATTATCTTCAAGTAAAATCTTATGAGTACAAAATCGAGGGTCGATTCCCTTAATGTCGGATATTTGCCAAGCAATCGCACTTTTATGCTTCCGAAGCACATCTAAGAGTCGTGTCTTCTCCTCATCTTTTAGGCCTTTTGATATTATAACCGGTAATTTATCATTTTTTTCCAAGTATGCATATTCGAGATGAGGAGGCAAATCCTTGAGCTCGAGCTCCGGAGGATTCTCAATAGACGGCTTAACTTCTTTTACGTCTGCCATTTTAAGGTCCATCGAAGGGGAAGAAACATTCGGGTTTCCATATAACAATTTCTCAATTAATAAAATATCCCCCTCCGGATCAAAGTTATTATTATCAATTTCCGGTGAAAATGATTCATTTGAAAGACAAACATTTATTTCTTCCCAAGCGAGATCACTTCCCTCAAACGGAGTGAGGGAAGGGGAAGAATCGGAGACGATCGGTTCAAAAGAAGGAGTGGAATCGCCACTCGAAGCATTGGCGGTAAAACCAAGAAGTTCTTAAGCATACTCCTCCGTAGCTTCATCAATAATGTCGATTCGATTGACGGAATAAACATCGTAATCGGAGGAGTATCTCGCGGTTTGAGAGGTTAAAAGTAACGGCTTCGTTTCCAACACGTAAAGTAATCTCCTCGTCGTAAACGTCAATTAGAGCACGACCGGTCCTTAGGAATCCTCTCCCGAGAATGAGAGGAACCCGTGGATCGGCATCGAAATCAACAACCACAAAATCCGCAGGGAAATGGAATTTCCCAACATTGACAAAAATATCCTCAGCTATGCCAATTGGACGAGATGTAGATCGGTCGGCAAGCTCGAGGGTCATAAGCGTCGGTGTCAAATTAGGGAGAGACAACTTTTTCCATATCGACATCGGCATAAGGTTAATGCTAGCACCAAGATCGGCCAAGGCGAAGCATTGAACCATACCCGGAAAATTGCACGGTATAAGAAACTTGCCAGGGTCTTCAAGCTTTTCGGGTAGCTTTTTAAGAAGAACCGCTGAGCAATTCTCGTTCATTTGAGTCCTTGACATTTCAAAAAGCTTTTCTTTATTATACAAAAGTCCTTTTAACATTGATGTAAACTTTGGCATCAAAAGTATAGCATCCGCGAGAGTTATATCAAAGTGTAACTCTTGAAAAATCTGATAAAACTTTTCCATTTGGTTTTTATCCTTCTCGCGGTGCTTTTGTTCGTTTAAGCGTGACGGATATGGCAACTTTGTTTTAACCGGTGTCTCCTTTTCATTATCATTAACAAGTTTTTCCTTTCCTTTAGACGTCAGGACTACCGGAGGTTGGATGTCTTCGGTCCTTCCATTATTAATAGGAATTTCCGTATCCGTTGTCACCTTGGGTTCACGGGCAACTACCTTGGGAGGTAGAGAAGAAGAGGTAGTCGGAGCCGTAGGTCCATCATAAGTAACACCACTCCTTGTTATGATTGCTTTTGCATCGCCCCTCGGGTTAGCGATCGTGTTGCTTGGCAAAGTTCCAGAGCCCGAGGGTCGATCATTTAAACGCTTGTTAATATCATTGATTTGAGTTGCAAACAATCTCGTTGTTTCATCTTGTTTAGTCATTAAAGCTTGTTGACCTTGAAGCAATTGTTTAATCAACTCTTCCGTGGGCGACGGATTTGGAATAGCAACTTGATTTTGATTATTGAAATTTTGCCCACGGTTTTGAAAATTGCCATTGTTATGATTTCCATGATTATTATTCTGAAAATTCCCATTGTTTTGAAAATTATTCCCTTGAGACAGGCCTTGGTGGTAATTTCCCCGGTTTTGATTTTGAAAATTCTGATTTTGTCCTTGAAAACCATTATTTCCGCGGTTGTGATTTTGATTGTTATTGAATTGATGATTACGGTTTTGCACATTGTTATTCTAATTCACTTGATTAGGTTGATTAAACCCGGGTGGTCCTTGAAAATGGCTCGAACGGTAGCTAAGGAGATTACGGTCTCCTTGAAGAGGTGGGTAACCGTTGCCACCCATATTCGCAGCATACACGTTCTCTTGAGCAAAAGAGCCGGTCGTCGGACATTCATAATACGGGTGTGGACCACCACAAGTTTCACAAACGACATTGACCATATTAACTTGTGTGTTTTTGTCTTGATTAGGCATCATTTGGTACATTCTTAGCATAGCCGTCGACAAATCGTCAATTTTCTTATTCAAGACGGCTAGCTCGGGGTTAGAAGAAGAGTTTAGAGTCGCAGTCGATCTTATTGGCTCATTCCTCTCGGTTGAGGAATCCCAATAATTGTAATGGGCCGTCATATTCTCGATTAGGTCGTAACAATCCTCAGGACGACGTTTCATGAAAGTACCACCAGCTGCAGCATTGATCGTGTCCCTATGTCGTAAAGTCAATCCATTATAAAACGTATCAATGATCGTAACGAGAAGCATGTTATGGTTTGGACAATGATCAATGGCAAGCTTGTAACGTTCCCAAGCCTCGAACAAAGACTCATCGGGAAGTTGTCGGAAATTGCTAATATCGTTTCTCAACTTCGTCACCATCGATGGTGGAAAATACTTCGCCAGGAACTTAGATACCATTTCATTGAAAGTATGAATCGAGTTCCTGGGAAGACGATCAAACCAAGCGGTGGCATGATGCGTTAGAGAATAGGGGAAGAGAGAGAGACGGAGGGCGTCATCGGAGACCCCATTTTGTTTCATATTTTGGGTGATAGTCAAAAATTTATCGAGATGCTTGTTTTCATCATCACCCGGTAAACCGTGATATTGGCACGAATTTTGGACTTGTTGTATCATGTGGTGCTTAAGTCCAAAATCCGTAGCCTCAATATTTAGAGGGGCAATCGGGCCACCTCTACCATGCATTGTGGGTTGGCACAGCTCCTCCATCGTTCGGAGATCGGGAGCTGGCATGTGTTGGTGATCATCACCACCCACCGAAGGGTGTTGATTATTCGGATCCATTTCCTCAACGTTAAGGAAATGGACACGGTGTGTGTGTCGAATTACCCTTTCGGGGTTTGAGAACGGAGACGTAAGACTCTCAAAAGAAGAGCGGGTGTGCATACACCAAAAGCAAAATCAAAAAGAAAAAGAAAAAAAAAAATCTTTTTTATTTTTTATATATTTATCTCAAAAACTTTTTATTTCTTTTGTTTTTCTTTAAAACGTTACGTTAATTGAAAACCATTTCCTTCAAACTACTCGTGACGGGACGGGAGAGAAGATTGGATCTCTCTTCAGCTTGCAATTTAATGTCAAAGCTATCCGTATTTCCCGCTTATTCGGTTGTAGAATGAAGTAGTCCGATAAACAACTAATTTAACGTTTTTGTTATATTGTTATGCTTATTTAGTTTACAACGCTCCTCCTTTCGGTCGAGTCGAGGCAATAACTTTATTATTTTTTTTTTGTATTTTTGGAAATACTTTAGGAAAAGTATTTCTGATTTTCTAATTTTTATATTTATATACAAAAGTAGAAGAAGGCTTATAAAAACACGATTTTTCAAAACGTTATTCAAAAATTCACTTCAAGCCTTCCCCGGAAGCGGCGCCAAAAATTTATTCGTGTCAATTATAGTATATTTATATTCCGAGGAAATACTTGTGAAAGTAATTCCCGGGTCGTTCTCCCAACGAAGGCTCGAATGGAAAATTCGAATTATCGATTTGGGAATCGTGTAGTGTAAGTGAATAGTGAAAGAGTGATAGAGTGAAAATAGCAATCAAGGTATTCAATTATTCACAAACAATGATAAAGCATGCAAAGAGTACAAGCTATCAATGCACACAACACTAAAACGTACAAACGGTAATGCACCCGCGTTATTTAAAACGCGACTATTATCTAAAAATGATCCTACAAACTTGAAAATATTTTCTAAAAATCTTAAACTATAAAAAAGAATTTCTAGAAAAAGAAAAATATTTTTTTGACTTTTCTTATATTTTCTATGATTTAAAATTGAATTTAAGAATTAAAAATGAATTAAAAATGGAGAAAAATAGAAAAATAAGGTGGAAAAATAAAATTCCAATTCTGAAAATTCTAAAATACTATGAAAGAATTTCTAAAAATCTTTTTGTATTTTTCAGACCTTTTTATGACTTTTTATAAATTATTGGTAATTAAAAACTATTTAAAACTTGAAAATAATCAAAATAAAATAAGAAAAATAGTAAAAAGCCTTGGAAAAATCTGGAAAATTTCCAGAAAATCAAAAATAATAAAAGAAACTCAGAATAAAATTTTGAAGTTAAAATCAGCTTATTTGGAGCTTTTTCTGACTAAACTGCTTATCACAAGTGCTTATTTATAAGCACTTGTGAACCAATCTTTGTAAAACTTTGAACACTGACCAATTATGATGTATTAAGCTCAGATGTGACAGAAAATGATGTATGATAAGCTCAAAAATGCTCAAATGCACAGATTAGTAGCAATAAGCTATGAAATAAGCACAAAGGCTATGCAGAATAAGCACTAGTATACTCAGAAGCTATCAAACCAATTATAATGCTAGAACTACTCAGATTAAACACAAGAGACTAGTCTAATCACAATATAAAACTCAAACACAAGCTTAGCATGCTACAAGTCACAAACAGAAGTCAATCACAACCTATGAACTTACAAGGTCAATTCAGCAGATGAAATAAGCTGCTATTAAGAAGCTAATTGGATCTACTGCAACTCTGCTAGTCAGAGATCACAAATCTACCAAGAACTTGGATCTCCAAACTCATTACCCTACTTGAATGACACCTTGAAAACAGGTCTCAACCTGTGGTGCAGGGGACTATGGTGTCCACACAGGCAACTACTAGCTTAAATTTCTATAAGCTAAAAAGCTTCAAGACTGAAATTTATTTTTGATTAATGTTCTTATACTAACAAGCTTTAGAAAACAGCTTTCAAATTTTATTTCCAATTAATAATAAAGCCTACAGGTTATCCCAAAATTCTGACCAAATCTGAGTTTATGACCTTTTTGACTTTTTGATATTACTTCTAAAGTTGACTTTATTGAATTTTAAATGATCCTAAATGCTAATAGATGTTATACTAAGCTATAATGCTACTGAATTAAGCTACCAATACTAATTTGATACCTACAATGCAAACTACTCTCTCTAAAAGCTGATTTATGTGGCTGAAAATGAGTGAATAAGCTAATATTGACTTTTAATGAACTACTTACCAATTTTATGCATAACTTAGACTACAACTGACATATGTGAGCTATGAATGCAGTTAGATTTAACCTACTATCTCTAATACTCAGCAGAACAACTTAAACCAAACACTCCTTATATAGTGACTATATGAAGCAACTAGATGTAAATCACTACAAACAATTGATCAATTATCCTAAGTAGTTTCTACTTGCTACACAGAAATTATAACAACAATAAGATATCACTAGATTCAATCACACTCAGATCCTCTAATTCACAAGTTATCAGGTTATCAACTAGTACTCAGATGATGAAATGAAGCAGCTCAGACCAATACTCACTCAAATCTACAAGACAATGATCAACTCAGATCCACAACAAGATAGTAACACAGATATGAGATCAAACTTCAACCACAACTACTAGTATCCAAACTGAGACAGATGATCAACTATCAGAAACACTACTCAGATTATCAAACTCAAACTACTTATTATCACTATCAAAAGCAAAATCCAAACAGAACTTTACTAATGTTACTCTAAAACAGATCAAAACATTGAAATCTATAATCAAACAATCAATTCTAAACTATGATCAAACTAACACAATTATTCAATTAAGCTACTATTACTTTAAAGCTAAGCCTATGCTATGAATGAGAAATGAATACAGAGAATACCACAAGCTCTCCCTCAGCTTGAACAGAGGGAGTTCACTAAGCAAGCCTATCTCTTAGATAGGCTGATTTCATTCTTTCTATATCAGCTATCAAACAACTCAGCATCAAATTGAAACTTCTTCTTGGAATGGATTGGAATAGTACACATGAACCACAAGCTTTCTAAGCTTGTATATGAAATGTATAAGCTGAATTTGAGCTTATTAAAGATCTAAAACTGAATTTGAAACTATTTTTTTTTTATATATTTTTCTGATTTTTTTTATTATTTTCTGAATTTGAAGTTTTTGAAACAGAATTGAAAAAAAGTTTGAATAAACTAATTTTGATAACAAAAGAGAGTTTAGAAGAGAAAAATAAGCTGAAAACTAATTGTAATTAAGCTAGTTATAAGCTAAATTTATACTGAATAAGCAATAGAAAGTGATTAATAAGCTGAAGATGTAAAAAGGAAACTCGAAATTTTATTAAAAGCTCAACTAATCTATTACAATAACTAGTCTACATACATTTTGACAGCATAACTCTACTTAAAAATCTACATACCAGAAGCTAAAAATGAACACCTATTTATAGGGAGTGAGGTGAGTGAGGTAGTCCACAGTCCAGGTTGGCAATCCGTGCCATATTGTGCTTCTTTGAGCTCATATCAGCCATCAGATTGGATTTGTGCTTCTTCAAATCCATATGAGCCCTCAGATCAAATCTGTGATGTGTCTTGCCCAATCAAACTTCGCCATATGTCCCATTTGAGTGCTAGTACTATCTCTCCGTGTCAGATATGAGTCAGACCCTTCTAGAAGGTTTCCCAATGATTGGTATGACGTGCCTCCTCCAATCTCATTGTGCCACGTGACCTCTGATAGATTCTCTTACATTCTTGACATGTGCAGGGTCACGTGTGGTTCTAGAAGGTTTAATTATTAGCAACTGATGGCTAGGTGTAGTGGTTTGAACCAATTGATATTATTGGTGTTCTAGGGTTCATGAGGTACTGGGTTGGGATGAATTGGGGGAGAAAATGGCGCGTTTGGTTTGTTTATATTATTTTGACCGGTGGAATTTGGGCTCGGGTCAAAAGAATAAGGTTTGGGCCTTAGGTTATTATTGGTGGACTTGGATTTGGACTTTGGGAAATGGATTTGGACCTGGTTGATTTATATTGTAAATTCAGATTTGGTAATTTGAACTCCAAGGACCATTTGTGTAATCTTTCAAACTCCAAGGGCTGAATGTGTAATTTCCTTAAAATAAATCACATGGACTAATCTTGCCAAGTCTGCATAAATGAAGTACTGAAACTGACTCTTGGATCCCTGGTTTTGACTTTTTGACCAACTTCTACTCTCGTGCCCGTTTTTCCAGTATTCGTGTGATTTTTCGTCTTTTTATGATAAATACGTTCCTGCACATTCACAACATAAAAACAAGTGTTTTCTTGGCATTTGTTAGCTCAAATAGTCGTTTTGGGTCGATAATTGGTAATGAAAAGGTGTGTAAATTAATACACACCAAGCCTTAACATAACATTAATTCCGGAAATCCAGTTAGAGTCTAGAATCCTTGACAAAAAATTTATTCTAGAAATCGAGTTAGAGCCCAGGATCCTTAACAAAAAATTAATTCTGGAAATCTCGTTTAAGCCCAAAAGCCTTAACAAAACATTAATTCTGAAAATCCAGTTGGAGCTTGAGAACCTTAACTAAAAATTAATTCTGAAAATCCAGTTAGAGCTTGAGATCCTTAACAAAAAAGTAATTCTGTAAATCCAATTTGAGCGCAAGAGCCTTAACAAAAAAATTAATTATGGAAATCTAGTTAGAGCCTATGAGCCTTAACAAAACATTAATTATGCAAATCCAGTTAGAGCCTAAGAACCTTAACAAAAAATTAATTTATGGATATCCAGTTAGAGCGCAAATAGCCAGAACAAAAAATAAATTCATGAAATCCAGTTTGAGCCCAAGAGTCTTAACAAAAATTTAATTCTGAAAATCTAGTTAGAGTCCAAGAGCCTTAACAAAAAAGGAATTCTGGAAATCCCGTTAGAGCTACAGAAAAGCTTAATTCTAAAAATCAAGTTAGAGCCCTAAATCCTTCAGAAAAACTTAATTCTGAAAATCAAGTTAGGGACCAATAGACTTAACAAAAAAAAATTAATTCTGGAAATACAGTTGGAGCCCAAGAGCCTTAAAAAAAGTAAAGCTGGAAATCTCGTTAGAACTTGAGAGCCTTAACAAAAAATCAATTCTGGAAATACAGTTTGAGTCCAAAAGCCTTAAGAAAACATTAATTCTGGAAATTCAGTTAGAGCCCAAGAGCCTTAACAAAAAAGTAATAATGGAAATCCAGTTAGAGCCCATTATCCTTAACAAAAAATTAATTCTAGAAATTGAGTTAGAGCCCAAAATCCTTAAGAAAAAGTAATTCTGTAAATCCAGTTAGAGCCCAATAGCCTTACCCAGAAATTAATACTGGAAATCCAGTCTGAGCCTAAGAGCCTTAACAAAACATTAATTCTAAAAATCCGCCCAAGAGCCTTAACAAAAACGAAATTCTAGAAATCTAGTTAGAGCTAGAGAGCCTTAACAAAAAATTAATTCAGGAAATCCAGTTTGAGCCCAAGAGCCTTAACAAAACATTTATTCTGGAAATCCAGTTAGGGCCCAAGAGCCTTAACCAAAAATTAATTCTGGAAATCCAGTTAGAGTCTAAGAGCTTTAACAAAAATTCAATTCTGGAAATCCAGTTTGAACCCAAGAGCCTTAACAAGAACATCAATTCTAGAAATCCAGTTAGAGCCAAAGAGCCTTAACAAAAAATTAATTCTGGAAATCCAGTTGGAGCCTAAGAGCCTTATAAATAAATTAATTTGAGAAATCGAGTTAGAGCCCAAAATCCTTAAGAAAAAAAGAAATTCTGAAAATCCAGTTAGAGCCCAAGAGCCTTAACAAAAAATTAATTATGGAAATCCAGTTAAAGCCTAAGAGCCTTAACAAAATATTAATTCTGCTAATCAAGTTTGTACCCAAGAGCCTTAACAAAACATTAATTTTGGAAATCCAGTTAGGGCCCAAGCACATTAAGAAAAAAATTAATACTGGAAATCCAGTTTGAGCCCAAGATCCGTAACAAAACATTAATTCAGGAAATTCAGTTTGAGCCCAAGAGACTTAACAAAACATTAATTCTTGAAATCCAGTTTGTGCCCAAGAGCCTAAACAAAACATTAATTCTGGAAATCCAGTTAGAGCCTAAGAACCTTAACAAAAAATTAATTCTGGTAATCGAGTTAGAGCCCAAAATCTTTAAAAAATAAATAATTCTAGAAATCCAGTTAGAGCCCAATAGCGAGAACAAAAAATTAATTCTTGAAATCCAGTTTGAGCCCAAGAGTCTTAATAAAACATTAATTCTGGAAATCCAGTTAGAGCCCAAGAGCCTTAACAAAAAAGTAATTCTGGAAATCTCGTTAGAGCTTCAGAGCCTTAACAAAAAATTAATTCTGTAAATCCAGTTTGAGCCTAAGAGACTTAACAAAATATTAATTCTTGAAATCCAGTTAGAGCCTAACAACCTTAACAAAAAATTAATTCTATAAATCGAGTTAGAAACCAAAATCCTTAAGAAAAAAATTATTCTGGAAATCCTGTTAGAGCCCAATAGCCTTAACAAAAAATTAATTCTAGAAATCCAGTTTGAGCCCAAGAGCCATAACAAAACATTAATTCTGGAAATATTGTTAGAGACCAAGAGCCTTAACAAAAAAGGAATTCCGGAAATCCAGTTAGAACTTGAGAGTCTTAAGAAATAATTAACTCTGGAAATAGAGTTTGAGCCTAAGAGCCTTAACAAAACATTACTTCTGGAAATCCAGTTAGAGCACAAGAGCCTTAACAAAAAATTAATTTTGGAAATCCAGTTAGAGCCTAAGAGCCTTAACAAAACATTAATACTGGAAATCCAGTTAGAGCTTAAGAACCTTAACAAAAAATTATTTCTGGAAATTACATTAGAGCCCAAAATCCTTAATAAAAAAATAATTATGGAAATCCAGTTAGAGCCCAATAGCCTTAACAAAAAATTAATTCTAGAGATCCAGTTTGAGCCCAAGAGTCTTAACAAAGCATTAATTTTGGAAATCCATTTAGTGCCCAAGAGCCTTAACAAAAATGTAATTCTGGAAATCCAGTTAGAGCTTAAAAGCCATAACAAAAAATTAATTCTGGAAACCAGTTTGAGCCCAAGAGCATTAACAAAACAATAATTCTTGAAATCTAGTTATAGCCAAAGAGCCTTAACTAAAAAGTAATTCTGGAAATCCAGTTAGAGCTTGAGCGCCTTAAAAAATTAATTCTAGAAATCCAGTTGGAGCCCAAGAACCTTAGCAAAACGTTAATTCTGGAAATCCAGTTTGGGCCCAAAAGCATTAAGAAAAAGTAATTTTGGAAATCCAATTAGAGCTTGAGAGCCTTAAAAAATTATTTCTGGAAATCCAGTTGGAGCCCAATAGCCTTAACGAAACATTAATTCTGGAAATCCAGTTTTTGCCCAAAAGCATTAACAAAACATTAATTCTGGAAATCCAGTTTGAGCCTAAGATACTTAACAAAAATTAATTATTTAAATCCAGTTATTGCCTAAGAACCTTTACAAAAAATTAATTCTAGAAATCGAGTTAGAGCCCAATATCATTAACAAAAAATTAATTCTAGAAATCCAGATTGAGCCCAAGAGCCTTAACAAAACATTAATTCTGGAAATCCAGTTGGAGCCCAGGAGCCGTAAGTTAGAGCTTGAAAGCCTTAACAAAAAATTAATTCTAGAAATCCAGTTTGAGCCCAAGATCCTTAACAAAACATTAATTCTTGAAATCCCGTTAGAGCCCAAGAGCCTTAGTAAAAAAATAATTATGGAAATCCAGTTAGAGCCTATGATCCTTACCAAAAAATTAATTCTAGAAATCGAGTTAGAACCCAAAATCATTAAAAGAAAAGTAATTCTGGAAATCCAGTTAGAGCCTAAGAGCCTTAACAAAAAATTAATTCTAGAAATCCAGTTTGAGCCAAAGAGCCTTAACAAAGCATTAATTCTGGAAATCCAGTTTGAGCCCAAGAGCCTTAACAAAACAATAATTCTGGAAATCCAGTTAGAGCATAAGAACCTTAAGAAAAAATTAATTCTGGAAATCGAGTTAGAGCCAAAAATCCTTAAGAAAAAAATAATTCTTGAAATCCAGTTAGAGCCCAATAGCCTTAACCAAAAATTAATAATGGAAATCCAATTTGAGCCCAAGAGCCTTAATAAAACATTAACTCTAGAAATCCAGTTAGAGCCCAAGAGCCTTAACAAAAAAGAAATTCTGGAAATCCAGTTAGAGCTTGAGAGTCTTAACAAAAATTAATTCTGGAAATCCAGTTTGAGCCCAATAGCCTTAACAAAACATTAATTCTAGAAATCTAGTTAGAGCGCAAGAGACTTAACAAAAATTAATTCTTGAAATCCAGTTATAGCCTAAGAGCTTTAACAAAAAATCGATTATGGAAATCCAGTTTGAACCCAAGAGCCTTAACAAATCATTAATTCTAGAAATACTGTTAGACCCCAAGAGCCTTAACAAAAAAATTAATTCTGGAAATCCAGTTAGAGCCTAAGAACCTTATAAATAAATTAATTCGGAGAAATCATGTTAGAGCCTAAAATATTTAAGAAAAAGAGAAATTCTGAAAATCCAGTTAGAGCCCTAAAGCCTTAACAAAAAATTAATTATGGAAATCAAGTTTAGGGCCAAAAGCATTAACGGAACATTAATTCTAGAAATCCAGTTAGAGCCCAAAAGCCTCAACAAAAAATTAATTCTGGAAATCCAGTTAAAGCCTAAGAGCCTTAACAAAATATTAATTCTGCAAATCCAATTTGAACACAAGAGCCTTAACAAAACCTTAATTATGGAAAGCCAGTGAGAGCCCAAGTGCCTTTAGAAAAAAATTAATTCTTGAAATCCAGTTAGAGCAAAAGAATCTTAACAAAAAAAATCCAGTTTGAGGCCAAGAGCCTTAACAAAACATAAATTCTGGAAATCCAATTTGAGCCTAAGAGCCTTAACAAAACTTTGACTATAGAAATCCAGTTTGTGCCCAAGAGCCTTAACAAAACATTAATTCTGGAAATCCAGTTAGAGCCTAAGAACCTTAACAACAAATTTATTCTGGAAATCGAGTTAGAGCCCAAAATCATTTAGAAAAAAATAATTCTGGAAATCCAGTTAGAGCCCAGTAGCCTTAACAAAAAATTAATTATGGAAATCCAGTTAGAGCCTAAGAGCCTTAACAAAAAAGTAATTCTGGAAATCCAGTTAGAGCTTGAGAGCCTTAACAAATAATTAATTCTGGATATCCAATTTGAGCACAAGAGCCTTAACAAAACATTAAGTTTGGATATCATGTTTGAGCCTAAGAGCCATAACAAAACGTTAACTCTGGAAATTCAGTTTGAGACCAAGAGTCTCAATAAAATATTAATTCTGGAAATCCAGTTAGAGCCCAAGAGCCTTAAAAAATGTAATTCAGGAAATCCAGTTAGAGTTTGAGAGTCTTAACAAAAAATTAATTCTGGAAATCCAGTTTGAGCCCAAGAGCCTGGACAAAACATTAATTCTGGAAATCTATTTAGAGCCTAAGAACCTTAACAAAAAATTAATTCTAGAAATCGAGTTAGAGCCCAAAATCCTTCAGAAAAAAGTAATTCTAGAAATCCAGTTAGAGTTTGAGAGCCTTAACAAAAACTTAATTCTGGAAATCCAGTTTGAGCCCAAGAGCCTTAACAAAACATTAATCTTGAAATCCAGTTAGAGCCCAAGAGCCTTAACAAAAAAGAAATTCTGGAAATCCAGTTAGAGTTTGAGAGCCTAAACAAAAAATTAATTTTGGAAATCCAGTTTGAGCCCAATAGTCTTAACAAAACATTAATTCTGGAAATCCATTTATAGCCCTAGAGCCTTAACAAAAAATTAATTCTGGAAATCTAGTTAGATCCTAAGAGCCTTAACAAAACATTACTTATGGAGTTAGAGCCTAAGAACCTTAACAAAAAATTAATTCTGGAAATCGAGTTAGAGCCCAAAATCCTTAAGAAAAAAATAATTTTGTAACATTCTACTTGATGATGATATGGTGGCTCATGTTGGAGACTTTAGCTTAGCTCGACTACTTGGTACAGACTTAAACCAAAACAGCTCAATCGGGAGCGAGATGACAAGTTGTGGGGACGTCTACAGGTTAAAGTTTGTAAATTAATTAATCGTTATTCATTTGTTGAGTATGGTATCGGGAGTGAGATGACAAGTTGTGGGGACGTCTACAGTTTTGGAATATTATTACTAGAGGTGATGACTGGGAAAAGGCCGACAGATGACATGTTTAAGGAAGGTTTTAACCTTCATAAATTTGCTTACATGGCATTACCAGATCATGTAGTCGATGTTATTGATGATGATGCAATTGTGTTGCAAAGTACGGAAGCGAATGCAAAGAAAGTGGAGGAATGTTTGGTTGCAACTATCAAGATTGGAGTATCGTGCTCTGTGGATTCACCACTACAACGAATGAAAATAGAAATCATTGTCAATGAGTTGCAGCGTATTCTCGATGTGCTTCAAAATATATAAGGTACTCTGTTCTACCTTTTTGTAAAATCTTGTTTTACATGAGTTTGTTAAAAATCATCACTAAAATGGTTTTATTTTTCAACTCTTTGAGGCCTAAAGCTTGTATGTTGAAGTTGTGGGAAACTGTAACAAGGAGGAGTGCATGTTGTAGTTAAATAAATGTTAAGTTGTTAAAGATGTTCGTAACTGTGGTTTAATTTTCTTGTTGCATACATGTACGTGACATAAGAGTACGTTTACATTCTTGGTGACGTATCATATGTATCAAGCATGTTTGTATGTGTGGTTTAATTTTCATCAATCCAATTTGTGGTATTGAGTTCTACTTGGTGTTCGATTCCTTAATGAACAGCTTAATGTTATTCATGTTCTTTGACTCTCAATTTCATAAATTTGACTTTTTTATGAATATCTGAATGAGAAAGCTCAAGGCTTTCCCCTCTTTTGGGTTCGAGCAGTGTATGGTTCAATTTTATAGAAATTAACCTCATGTTTGGTATATTGTATTATTACTGCAAGTATACTGTATTAAAAATGTGTCAATAATGTCCAAAGTGTATTTCTGAGTAAATCAGCTCGAATATTTTGATACTTATCGTATTACAGTTAGTACAACTCTATTTTCATCGAATAAGCGTTTGGATAAGAAATCCCAAACTCAAAACTATGTATTGTTGTTTAGTCTAAGCAAGCCCAAACAGCCCTTTAGCAGTGAATGTGTAGCTTTATGGTCATCATTGTTGTTTTAACCATATTTCTAGAAATACAAGCGTTTAGCTTTTGGATGTTATCTCTCCTATTTGTAACGATAATAAACGGAGAATTTAGCTTTTACGTTACCAAACGCTTTGAAAATACGAACAGGTATTGCTAATAACTGTTTATAGTTGGTACTACAACTACCGCTAGTTTTGCAAACAATAACCTCGTTTATTAGTAGTTTTGAAAAAGTAGGCTTGAGACATGCTTCTTGAATAACACGTAACCTGTTTTGAAATGCAGCCCAATCACCTCTTTATAATCTATATGGATGTTATTGATCCTTTATTTGTATGGATTGATTGACTATAGGCGAACTTAAGGGTTTATTCTGGAAACTGAATATAGTGTAGGGGTTCAAGTGTAAGTTGTGTAATTAAGCTGTTAAATTAGTTAGAGCAAGTATCAAGTGTCTATAAAAAGTGCTTAAGCAGTAGAAAGGAAAGGATGTTACGAGGCATTTACTTTCAAGCTGAATTGCATAAAACAGTATTTAGAATTAAAAAGTTGTGTAATTAAGACTGAAACATATAGTTGCGACTTCTAATGTTATTTTCTTATTTGGATGTTTTAGGATGACGCATGGTATGTTGCTTTTGGGTATTCTAAAAGTTTTTGTCATCAAGTTTTACAAATGATTAATATGCCATATTTACTTTCTTAATGAAATGACCCGAACTGACCCGTTTTAAGCTATTTTTAATTTTTATATCTTTTTTTCATAGCGAACCGACATGTAGGACCTGAATTTTATGCTATGAAAGACGAGAACCAACATGTTGGACCTGTTTCTTAAGATATGTTTATATCTTTTTAACATAACCTGAACTGAACCATTTTATACGGGTCAAAGTTTGTAAAAAAACAGCTCCAGGGGGCTTGTTGCAGCTCTGTAAATAAAGAAAAAAAAAATTATATAAATTTATTTTGGTACTCTGCAGTAATAAGTAGTCAACATGTTAATTATGAGTACAAAGAGTTCAATGTATCTGATATCATTAAAATTATTTGATTTGGGAGGTTCTATGTACCGGGCACCTTTTTTTTTCTCCAAGTTACTTTTTTTATTTACCATTCAAAAGTAAAATGGGTCGAAATAGCCATCTGTACTAGTGTTGGTTAGTTGACTGCTTTTGGAACCTGTTTGTGTGACACTAACAGATGACTGTGTTTACAAAACAAGCATAACCCATAATGCTTTTAAAGGATGACTCGTCCGTTATGGCTAAGATTTCAAGAAAGGTTCCAACCTTGTTCATGAAGTTCAGGACACCACCGAGAATCACCAGTTAGTTACTTTTTTTTTATAAGTCTAACATTAATGCAGACTAATAATTACTAATTGCTTAAATTACATCAGGAATCCATAAAGATCCGTAAAAATACCAGATCACTTATTATGCCAATGAACATACAAATTCAGAAAATTAAATTGGTCCAACACACGTACACACTTGAAACTTGAGAGTTGAGAGTGTTGTCAAAGTTACAATGTCAATAAGCTTTATGGATAGTAAAACACTAGAGTTGATACATTGGGCTTGCCTACTATATGACTACTCTTGCAAACAACACATCAAAAAGACACAAGCCAACCTTATTTGAGCAGAAATGAAAATAAAACATACACCATAGACGTCACTGTAAGTATCGTTATTGTCACTGCCTTTGAATAACTAGAGAAAAACAGATGGGGTTTGATGAAGTTGATGTCATCTCCAATCTACCTTTTAGAATTGAGAATCAAGCCATATGACGAATACATAATAAATCTTGACTTTACCCATCCAAGTATAAGCTCCAAATAACACTAATAACTAGCAATACACCACATTGAGCACCTGCACAAACTAAAACAAACACACTTTATCATTCTTTCGAGCTTCAAACATATGAATGGCAGTAAATGTTAAGCCTTGGCATTGGTGATATCACTGAGCCCATTCCAGTAATTTGTTGCTCTTTCAAAGGGAAGAAAATATTTACGTTGTTAAGAAACTAACTGTCGAATACAGAAGTCGCAATTTCAAGCATTGTACTTATAAATGGATCAATTTACGTTATGTTATATATATAATGGGTTCAACAGGCTGAAAACATTCATTAATCATTATTTTTAAACAAGTTTAAGAAAAGGAGAGACCACGTTTGCAGGTCAACCTGATCCAGTCCAGACTAAAATTACCAGTTTGACTTGTTTCCCAACCTGACTAGGTGCCCGTTATGGAACACCACTAGTTTAGATCATGTGTTACCTGTAAGGCTCCCAAGCCTGCATTTCCAAGGGTCCACATCTACGGTGTGACTGATAAAGCATTAACCAAAGCTTTTCTGCAATACAAAGAAATGGGAATTACCAACGGGTTAGGACTGAAGTCTCATACATATGGTTCACAATGTTAACGAGTCTATGTCAAAAACAACCATTTACAGTAGCAAAATAGGGGATCTTGCAACAAAAGTCAAACATATCAATAATGTTTTAAACACATAATTTTCTTGTGGAGCTGAAGTAATAACTTATGTAATGGGCTCAATGCTATTACCAATGCCACGGCTTATCATTTGTTCATCAGGGTATTTTAGCTTATGTGCAGCCATTCTTCTACGAATCTGTAATTTCACCAACACATTTCATGTATCTAAGTCTCATGTCCAAATGAAAAATAACAAGTTTCTATATCCATGTCTTTATTTATAAGAAACATGTGACAGTGATACCGATGAAAACCTGAATCTATAGTGATAAAAAATCTAGCCGCAATTTGACAAGTACCCTTGTATTCAGTGTATATATAGACGCACACCACGTGTTTGAGAAAATGTCTCAAGGAAACCCAACGGCTAGATACGTGCTATAATTTTACTTGTATGTTTTAATAAACGTGCACCAGGTGTTCAAGAAAATGTCTCAAAGAAACTCAAGCTTTTAGTCCTAAATAATTGGCAACATAAATCGAAGAGTCTTCCCACCAATTTTATGCAACCCAAACACCGACTTAAACCTCAAATTTTATGTGTCTTTTAGTGATCATTCTGATGCTAATATCTTTTGTACAATGCTAACTATGATGTTGAACAAGATACGCCTAAAGTAGCAAAAATGGCAAAAGAATCTTTTGGAAATTCCGGAAGGAAAATGCCGATCTAGTACATTGACCCAAGATATCAAGCCCCGCCCAAGTTCTGCAACCGTGAAAGAGTATATAGAGCAGCTTCAAAAAGTACTCGTTTTCTTAATGTGGCATCATGCAATTTTATTGGTACTTTACTTTCAAGCTGAATTACGTAACACAAGATGTGTTAGTATGAAAGGAGAGTTATTATGTATGTTTAAGTGTTAGTTGCATTCAGTGCATGATTATCATATAAATGTTTATTTTCGACTTCTAATTTTATTTTCTTACTTGGATATATGTTTTAGGATGATCGTGACCCATCTTCTGGCCATAGAATAGAAAAGAGAAACATGATGACGTATGGTATTGGTATGTAGGCATGTAGCGTTTGGGTATTCTGAAAGTTTTTGTATTCAAGTTTTACAAATGATTAATATGCCATATTTACTTTTTTAATGAAATGACGCGAACTGACCCATTTTAAGCTATTTTTAATTTTATATCTTTTTTACATAGCCCAAACCGACATGTTGGACCTGAGTTTTAAGCTATGAAAGACTAGAACCGACATGTAGCACCTGAATTTTAAGTGATGAAAGACCAGAACCGACATGTTGCACTTGTTTTTTAAGCTTTGTTTATATCCTTTTAAACACAACCAGAACTGAACCATTATATATGGGTTGATGTAGCTAGAAAAACAGCTCCAAGGGGCTTGTTGCAGCTCCGTAAATTAAAGAAAAGAAATTAGTATATAAATACTTTTTGGTACCCTCCATTAATAAGAAGTCAGTATGTTAATTATGAGTACAAAAGTTAAAAATATATCTGAAATCATTATAATTATTTGATTTGGGAGGTTCTATGTACTGGGCACCATTTTTTTGCTCCTAGTTACTTTTTTATTTACCACTCAAAAGTAAATGGGTCGAAATAGCCATCTGTACTAGTGTTGGTTAGTTGCTGTACGGATTGCTTTTGGAACCTGTTAACACTAACAGATTTTGGGTAGTTTGCTAAATATTGGTTCATTTTGATATAAACTTTTGAAAATGGGTACATATTTTAATAGGTCCCATATCACAAGTGTCAAATTGGTAATTTTCCATTTTTTTGGTATTTGTGATGTTAGACACAACTGCTGAATTTTAGCTATTTTATTTCAGATACAAAGCCTCCATTTCTAGATGTGAGGAATGTGTTTACGGCAGTGGTATCAAAGCTTGGTAATATCCTTGGTGTTGAGAAGTCTGCAGAGCAGATTGGTGCTGATACGGCACTAGTTGGTGAAGATGGCGACGTTGTTTTCAAAGGAGATGCAAATTTTGGCCAATACATGAAAACGATTTTGCAAAGTCAAAATCACTCTCAGAACAACGTCAATACCTCCCACTATTTTCTGTGTGAGATGATTTGTTGCAGGCCGCTATGGTTTTCGTTTGCAGCTATTTAATTACATGTAACTCCAAAAACCTATGTGGATTGTTTCAGCAAAATATGGGATTGTATAAAAAGGAATATCAACATAGTGTACACTATACAGTGTCTATAATTATAATTATCCTATATACTAAAAAGCAGAATACAGTGCTCCAAAAAAACACTGTTACAAGCACTGTAGCTGCTACAGTGCTTGCTACAGTACGCTACAGTAATTTTTTTTTTTTTATTTTTTTTTTCATAAATTTCGTTATGAAAATTTGTTTTTTCAAAAAAATAAAAATAAAAAAACACAAAAAATAATACATTTACAAAAAAAAATTTATACAAATTTGTTTCTTTTAAAATACCAAACAAGAAGAAAAAAAAAACATACCGAAAAAACAAACAACACAAAAAAATTTCAATCGCAACGCAAAAAAAAAAATCCGTAAACATAAACAAATTATGCTTCCAAGTAAACATATGCATACTTCAAAAAACAAAATTATTAATTACATCGTACAACCCACAAAATACAAAACACAAAACACACCCGCCGCAACGCGCGGGCTACCCGACTAGTTATATTATAATTATAATTATAATTATAATTATAATTATAACTATAATTATATTATAATTATAATTATAATTATAATTATATTAATAATTATAATTATAATTATAATTATATTATAATTATAATTATAATTATATTATAATTATAATTATAATTATATTATAATTATATTATAATTATAATTATAATTATAACTATATACTAAAAAGAGGGCTCTTCCCCCCTCTTCCCCCCAATTGCTTTCACCACACTTTATGGTGCAAGTGTATTAGCATGCATTACTACCAAAATTGCTCCCCACAGACTTTTTTTAAGTTGCTACAGTGCATGTGGGTGTATGTGAACAGTGTTAGCAATAGTGTTTTGCTCCTCCCAAACGCCATCTTCCACACCCACACACACAGACACACAGACATATTGATAAACGACCAAAAGAAATTACGGGGGTGTTCTTGAAGTTTCTTCCACACACACACACGCACACACGCAATTGGTAGATCACACGCAAAGATCAAATCGGTCGCTTTTCTGAAATTAGGGTTACTCCAGGTACGTTTTTGATATTGTTTATTATGGTTTATTTTTAGTTGATTAATGGTTTAATTGAGTTGTTTCTTTTCGATTTTTTTAAAATTCTGAAATTAGGGTTTTGTTAGAATTTAGTGTTTTTGTTAATTTGGGTTTTTTTTTGCAGCTTCCCTTGCCATTGCTGAGATTTTCAAGGTAATTCTTTGGTTATGTGATTAGATATCATTTTGTTGATCTGTTTAGGATGCTATATATAGCTCTATCTTTGTTGAAAACAGGATTAAATTAGTGTCTTTGTTAAAAATTGCTATCTTTAGTCAAAATAATAGCGTATAAATGGGTGTTCATAGCTGTTGTAAAACTGCACCAGTATATGTTTTTATGGTTTTTATTTCTGAACAACCATTGAGGCAGAATACACTCTTGGATGATGTGTAAAGAGTATAGTTACTGATTCCCGCCGCTTACTTGACCTGTGTATAGTTCAAAAAGCTAGAATGAATTCACAATTTTTAGTACTCATTAGGACATGTAGATGTTATTGTAATTTGTTTATATGCAAGCTGGTAAGATAGGCCAAAGGTAGTCTAAAATTGTATCGTTGGTACAGCACATGTAGTAAATGGGACATATATTTGAATTTGGAAAATGGGTGACTGCTAATCAGGCATTTGTTACTTATTTTGCTATAATTCGTGTCTAAAAATATACCCGCACCATCCCATATGATTAATCCTGTTGATACGATAAGAACGACTGTAGGAATAGAATGAAACATATATATAATTATTAAGTACTAACACAAATACTAGGATTATGCTATGCCATATATCCGGTTTACTATTTTGCCCACACCGATGCATATAGTTGACTAACTTTTTTGACATTTTGTTATCAAATTTGCTACTAAAAAGTATAGCTCTTGATTCCTGCCGCAATATCAACATGATATTTAAGATATCATTTAGATTAATACTTCTATTCTTATTCTTTGAGATTGCAGAATATATCAACTAAATCGAATTATTTAAAGTTTAAAGGGCTGTTACTTTGTTGTGGTGCTGTAACTGGACATTCCTTTTGTCAAGCAGCATTTCTAATCCACTAAACCTGTTTGTTTAACGTTGTGGTACTGCAGATATGTCCTCCACTGCTTTTATCGAGCCGCTACCTGTGATCGACTTTGTCACTTACCTGTTAGACACGGATGTTACAGCAAGATCATTACCTGTTCAGGGGGTGTGGACCAGGGTGCGTGGTTCAGGGGACTTGGTTCAAGGAGTGTGATCCAGGGGGTGTGGTTCAGGGGGTATGGTTCAAGAACTCTGTCTCTGAAGTTTTCTCAGGGGATTTCACTCACATACACAAGTAAAAATTTGCTCAACAGTCAAAGAATATGCATCTCAGAAAATTGACATGAAAGAAAAGGTTCGGTATAGCATTATCATTGCAATATAATCACATTACTTCCACCACATTTGAACTCCAAAATTATCATGTGCAGCCGTATATCATGGACCGGTAATATTGGATTTTCTGACAGTGAACATCTATCAGGAAACAGTATTTCCAAGGGACACCAACCGTAGGCGTCGTCTTATTGCAGGGAATGGCAAACGACCGACCGAAGGGTGCTCATGAAATTCGGGTTCTGAAAATGCTTCCCGCAAAAGGTATCGTGACCACCTCCATAAGTACTTTGTAATGGCAATACACGGCAGTTTAAAGCCAACTATATGCTCTTTTCATGCCTTTGACAGTTTATTAACATTTCTGATGTTGTAGGTGAATCGATCTCGACAAACACGGCTGCTGGGACAGTACACGTACCACCTCGGCACACTATTGCTGATAATGAGGGTGAGCATTCTACGGTTGTTATACATTTCCTTGCTTCTGCATACGGTTCTTTATACTGCAAACGGCTGCCCTTTTTTTCCATTTATTATTTGCCATTTCTACACATGCGAAAAGTTGTGTGTGTGTCTATGACCATCTTTATAATTTGCATTCCATATTATTGCTGCAAGGAAGCAAGATTCATGCTGTTTATATGCACTGTAACGTGTTAGGAGCCATTGAACATTGTATTTGGCTTTTTTTTCCCTACTAAAACTAGCACGTTGTTAGGTGTTACAATAATTTTAAACAGTACTTTTGACCAACAAACTACCCATTACAACAATCAGTAACGAACAAATTATCAAAATGACCGTTACATCGGCCTAATTAGTGAAGAACGAATACTTTGGCATTTCGAATACGGCCGTTTGGCTCGGGGTTAATGCATGATTTGAAATGTTTGTTGATCTGTTTCAATTATATATGCGACTACTTAACAGAATGATAACTTTGTTCTGATTATGTGACTTATTCATAATTCGAATTATGTACTTTTAACCCGTTCAAGTTTTAAACCGGTTGAGCTTTTCAACCCATTTAACGAATATTTCTGAATTGAATATTAATGAGTAAATGTGTGTATATGAATATATGATTCCTCTTTTTGTAGGCTTACTTGACCAAGGAATGTTGGAGGATGGTGCTTTCTTTGAGTGCAGACCAAGGAGAAGAGGTGGGCGGCAAAAAAATGCAACCAAATTAATTGTACAGGTATCTCCAATCCCATGATATGTGGTAGTAAATCTGTTTTAAGGGGTGTTTGGATTTGAATTTTAAACCTGCTTGCTAATTTGTGCTAGAGCAAATGTATTTTGTTTATTTTTATGACTTTCAGAGGTATTGCAGGTCGCTGCTGATGATCACAGCTTGGTGATGATTGTCGTTTACCGCTGATGGCAGACTGCTGCTGATGCGGCTTGCTGCTCATAACGGATTTGTGCTAACGACAGATGAGAGGTAAACAATCTTTTTAATGTTCATAACCTTTTCCAGCCTAATCAGCATATGCAAGTTTTAACTTTTCTAATACATCATCTGTTTTTCCCTTTCAGTGCCATGGTGTCGTGACCCTCTTATTTCGTCAACCAAAAGCTGAGTTTCGTCAATTTTTCTGGACCATCATGGGCAGTTGGTGCACACTGGACGTATGGGCAGCAACATGAACATACTCGATCACAAGGGTTCTTCCACCCTTTAGATTGCAGCTCCACTTTGCAAATCAGGTAACTGCATAGACAAGTTTCGTTATTTGTTTGTGTGTATTTAGATAGAATTGTAACTCTTATGCGTGTTATTTACTGACTGATTACAAGTTTTGTGCATAAAATGAAGAGGTAATGGCATAAAATGAAGAGGTAATGGCATAAGGATGGGATGAATAGAGTCAGCTTGCTTTACGCCTTACAAAAGTGGATTATAGGAAAAGACTTTAGTGGCATGATTCAGTGGCACTGTATGTATTTCCAACATCTTTTTATCCCACAAATGTGCATCCTGTATTCACAACATTTAGAAGCTAATCATTTTCGCATTCCAAAAAACAGGAATTTCAGTACCCGTGTTTCACGACAAAATGAACGCTGTAAAGATAGTTGCTGCACTGCTGGGCAGAATCCTTAAGTTTTACTTATTACATGTAAGTATTTAATCATGACATCATGTTGATCTTTATTGTGAATATGCGTAAATTAGAATACAGGTTTCACCAAATATTCATATCGTACATGATTTGCTTACTAGGAAGAGCTAAGAAAATAAGCAGAGGCTGTCCAAAACCAGAAAAGCCACAAAGGTTAATCAAATGTGATCATATAACCTTTTTTCTTTTGTTTTGGTATAAAATATGTATACTAGGTAGTTCATTAATGATGTATATATAAACATATATGAATAAGGCCTTCTGAAAAATATGAATTTTTAATGCGGTATAAATGAGGATGTGCCCATTTTAGGTATTTCGGTGGTTGGACAAACCTAGGATTAGCTATTGCAAAATCCCTGGGATTAGGTGTTGTGAAATCTACAACTTGATATATAGATGTTGCGAAACAAGTTCATCTCAAAATAGGAGTGGGATATATCTGTATATGCGTAGCAAGAGTGAAGTGGGTCAACCAGATTTTGAAGCATCTGCACATATGTGATGCAAATTCATACTGAGAATATGACCTTTAATTGTAAAACTGCAACATCCCTTCTGTCAATAGTGAAAATCAAACAATCCAAAAGAATATGACCTTGCCTTTAATTGAAGTAAACAACAACGTGACTATTTTTCATGATAACATCAGCTAAATACTGATTTTTCTTAAAAGAATGTTCAATTTTGTGGTGTAAAATGTGTATAACTGGTGTATATGTATGTATACTTGGTATCTAACTGTCACATTATTATCAGATGGCCACGTCCTCAAGAAATGTTGTCTAGAGTGTAACAAGATCACAGAAATATCACAACTAGAAGTTGTTGAACAATGATTTTTACATTGGTATGAGGCAACGGAGGGCAGCTGAGCATTTGAGAAGGACGGGCTAAGACGGTTAGCAACTTCCACCCTCTTACAATTTCTTAGCTGAACGTGGCTTTTGTATGACTCGGAAAAATATTGCTAGAACGACAGGAACTGTTGATAAGTTGAGAGTTTGAAGCCATAAGAGAATGACGCACATCAAGTTTTAATGGCTCTGGTTACATTTGCATTCTAAGTGATGGATTATATTGATTTGTATGTACCTGCTTCTATAAGTACTTTATAATGGAGAAGATCGGTACATTTTTTTTCTATTCTTTTGGTTTCTTGCTGCGGCAGATTGGTTGATGGTTTATGTTTTGTATGTACCTGTGGGAACAGCTGTGTGAGGAAGTTCTCCCGCGGCAACGCGCGGGCTCACCCACTCGTTTTTATACATATGGTGAAATCGAGTTTAGCTGTTTAATTGTTGATTTGTGTATATCAAAGTATGGTATTCATATAAAACAAAAGGGGAATATTTGTATAAATTTTGACAAAAAATGTTACATAGCTCCAGAGCTATTTGTTAATTGTTAGTTTGTTTTCCGAGTCTTTTTTACACTTGTAGTTGCTACCTGTTAAAAACAATTATATTTTAATTAATTCAATGTGACGTTTTAACTTATATACGACTGTTTTGTGAAATAGGTAATACGAGAGAATCAACTGGTTATGGTTGTAGGCGAGACCGGTTCTGGAAAGACAACACAACTGACTCAGGTAACATTCCGAGTTCCGACCACGTATACTATATATGTTGGTTAACTGTTGCATCTTATTTTGACATGTAACGTTTGTAATATTTTATTGTTGCAGTATTTGCACAAAGATGATTATACGAAAAATGGGATGGTTGGTTGTACTCAACCAAGATGTGTGGCAGCAGTGAGTGTTGCCAAAAGAGTCGCTGAAGATATGGAAACAGAGCTTGGAGATTTGGTCGGTTATGCTATTTGTTTTGAAGATGTCACTGGACATAATACAGACTTAAAAACGCTAATCTCAGGAACGTACTTTTTGCTTCCAAAGTCATCAGAAATCGACAGTTCACTTGATTTCGAGGTCATGGACCCTCCACCTAAAGATAAAATTCTTAACTCCATGTATCAGCTATGATATTGGGTTAAAAAGGAGCCAGTTCCCCTTGGGCCCACATTTATGTATTCTTTAGTCCAAAAAGACCGGGCAGAAGAAAGTGATGTTGCAAATGCAAAGTTTTTCGTCCCTGGATCTGATCATTTGAAGTTACTCGACATCTACAAACAATGGAAAGCTAAGAAATACTCTAGAGAGACTGGTGTAACACCATTACCTACAAGTGAAAGTAGGGGTGAGCATGGTTCAGTTTGGCTCGGTTTTAGGCTAAAACCGAAACCGAACTGAAAATTTTTGGTTTTTGCTTGAAACCGTTCGGTTTTTTGTTCCTTTTCGGTTTGGTTTTTCGGTTTCTGTTTGGTTTAATTGGGGTTTATTCAAGGTCGAATTTTTAATACATCACAAATTGACACTTTCAAATTAAAACAATAAAGAAACACACTATAATTACATTAAGAAACTAATGACAATAAAAAAAAATATATTATAAGACAATTGTTTATGTTTCATAAATTGACATAATAATTAAATAAAAAAAACTAATTACCAAAAAAAAACTTATAAGAAATTGTTTATGCATCATAAATGACACCTTCAAAAAACAATACTTTTGTAAGAGTGTTTTAAGATTATATGTATTTTTGGCAGGTCACGCCAACCTCCTGAAAAGAGTGAAAAGAGAGGGCTAATTCATACATTGAAATAGCTGCTTTTATTTTCTCTGCTCGTAATTATTAAATGCAGCATTTTTGATTTTAAATAAAAGGGGAATAATTGCTTCAAGTATAGAAGTTGTGTACCAAAATGCATGATTGAATGTTTACAAGTTGCATCCTAAAAGTAGTAAGGTACAGACAAAAGGAAGGTGTTTGAAGTTGCTTACATCTTGACCATTATCCCAAGTCTTCTAAAGTCTCCTCTAATTATACAAGTTGCATCCTAAAGCCAACAGGAAGGTGTCAAGTTGCTTATATCTTGGACCATGCATTATAGGTGATGCTTGTCGTGCTACTTGGATGGCATGATTAAAGTTATAATGCAATATAAGTCTAGTCTTCCCACTCCCAAGTTATTATTAGTCAAGGAATTAGTTGATGATAGACAATGGGTGATGCTAGTCGTGTATATGTTACAACGCAATATAAGTGCAGTCTTCCTTATCAAAACTCTTCTTTAAAGTCATTCGTAAAATGATTAATCATAGAAATTAGTTATTACCTGTCAAATTGTCTTGCTCAATCCGGCTATAAAAAGCCAATACTTATTATTTTAATTTAAGGTAATTTCTATTAATGAAGTCACGACAAGCAATAATTTACTTATCATCTTTCGCCGCTGTCTTTGCTTCCTATGTCAGTAGTGAGATTGATTATCTCGCATTGTTTTCATTTAAGTCTAAGATCAACCAAGATCCATACAAAGTTTTGGATATAGTTTTGTGCCTTGAGTGGTATTCCATATGGTTTATTTTTATTACTACGTATTATTTTTTTGGTAATTGTGATTTCCGACCTTTTGCCTGACTAATTTACAGGGTTTGAACCCACCGCCACACAGACTTAAACTAGGTAAAGCCCTCCCTTTTTAGAAGGTGCGTGGCCACCTAAAGTTGTTTTCACCTATTGGAGAAAAATCATCTCCTTAATTAGCTTTATTTGATTAGTCATAGTTGACTAATCAAATAAACCTAATTAAGGAGATGATTTTTCTCCAATTGCACCTAGCAGAAATTGAACTTGAGATTTCACACATTTTAGAGTGATAGTCACAAGCCATTTTACCACTAGGCCACCCTTAAGTGGTTCATGTGGTTGATCTTT
This sequence comes from Artemisia argyi, assembly GCA_030686995.1. NCBI lineage: Eukaryota > Viridiplantae > Streptophyta > Magnoliopsida > Asterales > Asteraceae > Artemisia > Artemisia argyi. The sequence continues at coordinate 222,123,134 of CM060680.1, read as the reverse complement.
CAACTAAAGGGGTCTCGTTACTAGGATATAGTTTTGGATCACCAATGATGTTGCATTTGCTACAAAAATGCTAGATTGAAAGATAAGGACATGGATGCAAAAGTGCCGTGTCGTAAATGGGGTCATGTGTTCCCGCCAAATTTTCCCATCTTTTGGACACATGCACCATTTTTGTCCAACTTTTTTTTTTTATGCAAGTGCCTATATCTTTGTTTGATTTGGGATTTTTGTTCCTCAACCAAGGTTTTCCAACCTTTCAATGCAAGCAACCGATCATTTCATTTGTTGTCTCTGAGATGCTTCAACTATGATTGCGTTTGTCATGCTTGGTTGATCTATTTGTTATTATGTAATGTAATTTAATAATTTGTAATGTAATACTTTTCGACTTATTTTTTCTTTGGCTATGAAGAAACATAGCAATGAAGCACACATCAAAACTTCACATTTTACAGCAAATTTGACCCCTGTAAATGAAACCTAACATGAGAAACGGAAGATAACACCAAAGTTAAAGCACGACACAAAAGTAGCCGAAGTCTATGATTCTTAGATATTCCGTTGTATTTTTTCTAAATGTGATTGTTGTAAAAATTAATTCAATTCAATTTAATATTAAATTCAATTCAGTACATACACATTATGTTTTACATAGCTAGTTTAATCTTAATAATAACGACATAAATCTATCATAGAGAAATTGTCACACGACATAGATTTATCATGGAAAAATGGATGAAACGGATCAGATATATAAAGAAACCATGAAGATGTAAAGTCACCAACATAAGTAATCCAAACATGTAATTTACAATTACTTTTTATTCCTAAAGTAGTGTCTTGTTTTAACTAGATGAATACAAAAACGCAACTTGGTTTTGATTAGTGTGACAAAATCTATAGATTAACCATAGTGTATTGACGAATTGTAAGTTTGTAATCTCTTGTAGTGGCCAACGCTTCGCTTTGAAACCCTTCTGAAGGAACTCACGGTTTAACCTTTGAAATGCGTTTTTAGGGGTTAATTCTACTGTTAGGTAACGAACTTTTCAAAATTTCAAATGTTATGTAATTTACTCTCAAAAATACTTTGTTAGGTAATGAAACTTTAATGTTTGTTCAATGTTTGGTAATATTGCGTATTTATCCAACTGGTGACCTGCTAAACTGGTTACCATTGTACCAAGTCATTTTTTATTATATTTTTTAGAGTAAAATTATGAAAATACCCTCATCTTCAACCTTCTTTTGCCTAAACTAAAAAACACACAACTCAAATATCAAAAATCAAACACTACCTTTCACTCACAAACAAACACTCTCACACCCATCTCTCTTCTCCCTCTATTGAATACTAGTTTTCCGAAACTGAGCGAATTGGCTTCGACGGTTCGCATTACATATAATAGGGTGTTAGACGCTGATCTTGAAGCTGCTGGTAATGTCGAGACCGGAGGTTCGCACTCGAAATATTTTGATTCTGCAAATAACACTTCATCTAGTATTTAGATGAAAAATAAAAACAGTAATAATTCGATGGGTGAAAGCGTGGTTCCTGTGACAATGGAGTTTGATGCACATGCTAATGAGTCGAATCATGATAAAGTGAAGCCGACTTCACTTGATGATTCTAGGAATGATGTAAGTGGGGCTGCTAACCATTCACTTGGTACTGAATCGATTGTTTTGGATGATGATGGGGGGTCGTCTAATGCTACACCTGTTCAATCTGCTTCGGATGGTAGTCCGAGTAATCCAAACCAGCCTCTTGTGGAGCAATTGGTTTCCAGTGCGCGTAAGAATTTTGAAGTTGCTATGAATCAAGTTCAACATGAAATTGATGCCAGCAAGGTAACTAATTCTTATTCCCAACTTACAAGTGGTGTTGATCAGCTGAATGGAGTCAATGCAACACATGCTCCTCAGTCGAGTTTTAGTGCTGCAATGCAAACACTGAAGTTTGGGACTAGTGATAAGTTTGGGACGATTGAGAATATGAATGAGAATACAACATCTGGTCCTAATGTTTCTAAGGGCGCCCCTACCTTTAATGGTTTGCAACATCCGTCACCTACTTTTACAAGTGCTACGGGAGGGAAGTTGGTCTCTTATACGGGTGCTACTTCAAATGATCATCAGAAACATGTGTCTAATTTTCGAAGATTAGAATGTAGCAAAAAGAAGGCTGATGTGGATCTATCTGTACCAATGAAAGTAGTAGAAGAGGTGAATCTCAGATTTGAAAACACGTTGTACTGGTATTTTCATGGTCAACGCCTTGCTTTTCCTGTTGTTGATTATTATGTTCGCAATGCATGGGCTAAGTATGGTCTACAAAAGGTTATGATGAATGCGAAGGGGTTCTTTTTCTTTAAGTTTAATTCGAAGAAAGGTGTTGATGATGTCCTTGATAATGGTCCATGGTTGATTCGTAATGTACCAATTATTCTTAAACCATGGACATTGAACACCAATTTGCTTAAAGAGGATTTGACTAACATCCCGGTATGGGTTAAATTCCATGATGTCCCTCTTGCTATATTCTCGGATGACGGGCTTAGTCTTCTTGCTACATTGATTGGTACGCCCAAAAGGTTAGATGCTTTTACTAGTCAAATGTGCAGGGAATCCTGGGGTCATAGTAGTTTTGCTAGGTGTATGATTGAAGTGAAATCGAATGAGGTGCTTCGGGACAGCCTCACTATTGAGATACCTTTACTTGATGGTACGGGTTCGACGATTGAGATGAGTCGTGTTGAATATGAGTGGAAACCGCCTCGATGTGATAAGTGTAAGGTTTTTGGTCATAATTTGGTGGATTGTCCTAAAGTTGTTGTGCCTCCTGCCCAACCTACTAAGAATGTTAATGATGGTTTCAAGACTGTCAACACTAAGAAGAAGGGAAAGCAAGTTGGTTCAACAAATCCGGGTCAAGGAGGATTTACTAAACATGTTGTGGGTAAGCAGTTTCATTACCAACTCAAAAAGACTCCTCCTGAACCTAAGAAAGTTGCTGTCACTAAGAAGAATGCTTCTGATGTGGCTAGTATAAGTGGAACGAAGATCACTACATCCAATCAGTTTGAGTCGATTAACACTGGTACTACATCACAAGAACCGCTTGTGAGTGATTCAATGGGAATAAAGGAAGTTGGTTCTACTCCTATAGTTGAGAAAATTGGTAAGCTTGAACAGCTACTTATTGATGGGAAAGCTACTCTTGTGGATGATGATGGTCATCCTGTTCCGTCTACCTCTTTCACTAAGAGGGCTAACCCATTTTCAAAGGTGGGTGAGGTTGTGGTTTCTGATAGTGATGATGATGAGGTTCTTAACATATTCGACGAATCAGCAAATCTTTTTGGTGGTGGTCATGAGCGTGAAGATGAGTTTGATGACTATGATGATTATTCGAAGCAAATTTATGATCTTCCAGGGAATTTGGATGCTCTTAATGCCATTTATGGCTTTAATCTCCAAGGTCGTAGGAAGTAGTTTATATTTTTGTCAGAGTCTTTTGTTATCATGTGGTTAGTGGTTTTGTTTTCTTGTTTAGAAAATAGGAAGTATCTTGTTATGTATGCTTTTCGCCTATGTAACGGGCTGAGATATGGGATTCACCCATATCCGTTGTACTTTAATGCTTTTTGGAGTAATATATTCACCGGGTCGTTGACCTTTTACCAAAGAAAAAAAAGAATTTTCCAGACCGCTAACTCTGGCCAACCACCTACTCCGTCAACCACTGCCACCATCGTCCGACACCAACACCACTATATGTTGTCCCACCATTGGTCAACTCCAAAACCCAAATTCAAATCAGATTAATATGACCATCCAAAATGCCAGATTTAAGCATCAATCAACAATCTAACTATTTGTATAATGCTCGAAAAAAAAGAAAAAAGAAACCCATCATCAAAAATTGTATACATTTTCATCATTGAGTCCATAAATCTGATTTGAGTTTTGAAACGCGATGCCAGTGGGGGGGGGGGGGTGTTCTCCGGTCATTGTTGAGGGGTGGATTATTGGTGGTGGTGATGATCCGTTCACGAGCGGTGTGGGTTTTTATGTGTTTTTGGCGCATAAGTGATAAAATATGTCTTTTATGCATATAGTATATGCTTTGTGTTTGTATTTATTGTTGGTTTGGTAAGAAAAAGTGAAGATGAAACAAAAAGTTGCAGAAAGAAAAGATAAAGGGTGAAGGTGGTGGTAGGTAGAGACAATAAGTAAGGAAGGAGAAAGACGAAAATACTCATTTAAGTAATTAACTCTTTTAATTATAACTGGATACAAGTGGGCTCAAAAAGCTGACATGGCACCCAAAACGGTCATATTACCTAACATTGAAAGTTGCACAAAGTTTCGTTACCTAACTTAGTATTTTTGAGAGTAAATTACCTGACATTAAAATTTTTGGAAAGTTCGTTATCTATATGTACAGTGGCGGAGCTATGTGGGGGGTAAGGTGGGCCATGGGCCACCCACAAAGCCTAAAAATTGTACATAGGTATTATGTAAAAAGACCAATATTGTAAAGTGTAACTAATATTGTTTTTTGGCCCATCTTATATACTCATAAAGTCCATGTAGGAATACTGATTTTTGTAAAACTGATGTGTCGCCCCTTATTAATTCATATATAAATACTTTAGATTCACTTTTAGATGATTTTAATGATGCAGATGAGCGCCATGTACAACTAAAGCGCTAAATGAACAAATTTGTTGCAACATTTTTACATAGTTATATATTATAATGTTTTGTTTTTGCACTTGCTAACGTCCTTTAATTTTTTTTTGGCCCCCCAAAAACAAATTCCTAGCTACGCCCCTGTATATGTAGAATTAACCCTTTTTTAGGAACAGACTTTGGGTTGGGTTAGCACGGACTACAAATTTTTGGGAAACTATAAACAAGGATAATGAAATCGTAATACTTCGCAATTCAATCACAAATATTATCACAACGCACCGACCACTGTGTCATATGCGTATGTAATATGTATCAAATTCGCATCAGGTACGTAATATAATCGCATTGTATCGCATTCATTTTTTTGTTTTCAAATGATATTTGACATGAAAATAGTTAGATTTAGTAACTTATGGGTAGTAGCAAAAGTTACAAACGTAGTTGCAGATATTGAACGGATCAAACATATATGTTAAATATATTAAAGTACATAATAATAGGGGTAATCTTGAATAAAGAAAAAAAGGTCATAGTTTTAAAAATACGTCACAAAATTGTGTCAAGCTGAAAATACATGTCATCTTTTGTGTCATAAATGCAAATTTCCCTATAGATGTTGGTATACATATTTAAGAATTAAAATAAAACGCAAATAACAACGAAGGAATAAAAATAAGTGTTTTATATGTAGTATAAACTAGGTACGGCCCACGTACATCTAATGATTTTTTAATTATGGTCTAATAATATATAGGAGAACAACGATTATACGGCATTACGTATGTTTGACCTTGCTATCATGTCTCATTATTCTTAGATTGTGGATCATGCATCTGCAAAAGATAGTGACCGTATGATTAGAGGGAGTAAATAAATTTTCTTCTTAAGAAAACAATGTTCACATACTTAGTTCTCTTTTATACAAGAGCATGTTTGGATAGCTGTGTATCTTTTCTATAAGTATGAGGATTGTTTTAGTTTGAAGTAACACTTTTTGCATATTGAAAGAAAAGTGAGCTTGTTAACTTGTATTAAATTTTTTAACAACCTGCTCAAATTTAACTAGTTTTTCCAATCAACAATAAGCCATGTGTCAACAATTAAGTAATGATGCACGAAGATTAACATTTATATCCATAGCCTATGTTTATACTCCATTCTATTTTGCGAAAGACATGGTCATAGTAAAATAACGACACTGTATATTATTTTAATTAATTCCCTCATTTCAAAATCTTTAAACCCCTTTTCCTTTTCTATAATATGCTAGAGCCAAATTGCTCCTATAACTTTTCTGAAACAGGGTGAGCCACGTATAATTTCTGTTGGGCCATACTTGTCCCTCAACAAAATATTCACAATATATTTGAGTGTCATGCCTACACAATCTTCACAATCTATCATGTCATATATTTTCAATTAGGCCATACTTGTATCTCAACAAAGAAACGGAGCAAATAGTGTTTGGTCTATTTACTTTGTGTTTGGTTTTTATTACTGTAACGTTAGTTGGCCTTTTGAAAAAGAAAACTCATATACAGTATGACTGTATGAGAGTACTATTTGATTTATATATATAAATCTTTATACGATTATGATGTTAGTGTAAATCTTTATAAGATTATATGTTGTCATTAAAACTGGTAAATGGCTTATAATGATGACATGAAATTTATATTTATTGACCAAAATACAACACATATATAGTTATACCACATATCAATCCAAGTATACCATCCAAACAACATTTATAATCCGTTTGCTCTAACTGTTTTTTCTTCTTCCAAAGCTATCATCAAAATAGATGATCAAGATACGAAACACAACCTCCAATAATTAACAACTATGCAAATATACCCTAGAAAACGACAATACACAAGAACTGTGAGCGAATGATATATCTAGAGTAACTACAAAATGAATTTTAGTTTACCAAAGATTCACATACGTAAGTTTTAAGACTTGTTCAACTTTTTTCTTTTGTTTTTTCTATCTTTTATATATGTACCTTCTGTTGTAAGTACACATTAGATTTTATATACTTCATTATGCTTTTTTTCATCTTCATAATGTTGTACTGCCAGTAGTTGTGCCATAAAGATCGGGACAAAAAAGAGTATCTAAACAATGGAATGGTTCATGAAGATATTGTTGAAGGCCATGATGGATTGGTGCTTTAATACTAGAAGGATCTTAAATTCTCATTCTAATTCGTTTGTGTTTAAGTTGAAGTTAGATAGGCTTTATTTATTTATTATTTTATTTATTTATTATTATTTTTTTTTTGAATGTTGTTGAGAGTAAGAATTAGACAAATCTAAAGAGTGAAATTTGGATTAGAAACTTTTGGTCAATGCTGTGGTAACTAAAAAAGTTGTTACTATTGTATTTATACATTTTATACAAAAACATGAACACAAACCCCTTTTTTCCTGTCTCTTACATTACTCTTAATATCCAAAAAGGGGCAATTGCATATATACCCACTAAAACTTGCATATTTGTATATATACCCAAAACATGCTTAATTTGCATTGTACATCATGCATTGAAAACTTGTATCTTGCGGAAATATGCAAGTTTTTGAGTTTTAGTGGGTATATATGCAATTATCCCATCCAAAAATGGTAAAATCAGGGCCGTCTCGTGAATTTAGAGGGTCATGTGCCTTATTACATTGGAGGCCCTTTTACAACATCCGCTACAAAATCAATAACCTTAACTAGTTAGACACATTAGATTCTACATTAACAGTAATGTATATACTTTTTTTTTTTTTTTTTTTTTTTTTTTTTCATTTGATGATAGACCTTATGTTTTTTTTTATAAACATAACCCATTAAATTTCTCAAAACTTCTTAAATTTTTCTGTAAAGTCTTAAAAATTACTTCTTATATATCATGTGATAGAGCGTGTATTATTATTATTATTATTATTATTATTATTATTATTATTATTATTATTATTATTATTATTATTATTATTATTATTATTATTATTATTATTATTATTATTATTATTATTATTATTATTATTTCAAATGCAAGTGAATAATTTTCTTGAAATATAGTTATAGCAAAAATTCCTTTTACACATTACACGGTGATAAATTATTAGGATAACTTCTGAAGATCAAAATTACTATCTTTTAGATAGATATTTCATAATTGGGTTGTTATGACTATACCATAAAATGAAGCTAAACAAAATATTATAGACTCATGACTTAATTGATAAAGTGTAGACTACAGGGGCTAAACATGGAATATAGCATAAACAAAGGTAAACTTTTGGAATCTATGTCATCTTCTTCACCGGACAAACCTTCATATTCACTCCATTAAAAACAAATTTTGAGCTCTATTTCTCCGATGTGATGCAAATCACTAAATTACAACATTATAAAACGTATTAATGTCATCATAAAAATCATTTGCTTGGGTAAAAACTTCCAAAATTGAGTGTATACTAAGGTTACTGATTTAGAAATTGGGGCCCTAAAAAAAGGGAGGCTATGTGCCGTTGTACACCCCGCACATGCTTAAATCTGGCCATGGGTAAAATTCAATTAAAAAAGACCTAATTTTGCACATGGCGGACAAAAAACAAAACAGCTTTTGTTTTAATAAGCGAGAGTTAATTCCTTTTTTTTTTTTTTTTTTTTTTTTTTTTTTTTTTTTTTTTCATATCGAGATTTAATTCATACATTGAAAAAGTTGCTTTTATTTTCTCTAATACTTCTAATATTGAAGTTCTATACAAAAATGCATGATTGAATGTTTACACTTTACACGTTGCATCCTAAAAGTAGTGAGGTACATCCAAAAAGAAGGTGTCAAGTTGCTAAGATCTTGGACCATTATCCCTTCAATTATAGGTAGTCTAGTCTTCCCACTCTCAAGTTTCTTTCAAGTCTTTTATAATATGATTAAAGTTAGGGTTACGTTATAAATACCATTTCCTTCAAGTCTTTTATAATATGATTAAAGTCAGGGTTACGATATAAATACCCTCTTGGCTCACAAGAAAAGTATAAAAAAGTATAAAAATATGTGTTTTTTCCTCAATTTACAGTATAATATAGTTCTTATCAGTTTTTGCTACATATTTTTTGTCAGTTTAATATTTTTACATAATTATTAAAATAAAAATAAAATAAAATAAAAACCAAAAAAATTTAGGAGAGGTGTAACTTGTAAAAATGGGAGGGTAATAACCTGCCCCTTAAAGTTATAATGCCATGATTGGTTATTATTAATCAAATTTTCTTGCTCAACGCGAGGATAAAAAGCCGGTACTTATTCTTATGATTTTAAGTTAATTTCTAAAAATGAAGTGACTTCAAACAATAATTTGCTTATTTTCCTCTCGTATTTCTTTTCAGCTCATATGTGATTATACATAGAAGGTAGTTATACTCAATCAAATCGTCTTGGTCAAGCTGTAAAGTAATTTGTGGATGACATATCAGCATCTTGAGTTCGAAACAAAATATAATAAAGGAATATAAGATAGTTTTAGTTATTGTTTATACTAAAACTTTGAGTACTATTCTAATTTATTCAGTTTAGTAGTTACTATTAATATTAATATATACAGTACATATAGACGATCGTAGACTTATCTTTATCACCAATAATTGCTATATAAACTTTGACTAGTTACAGTAACATGATAAGAAATTTGCGGAAGCCATTCATTTCACCAGTTGCATGTCACAAACTGTTACAGTAACATGCAAAAACTAAGGATAAAAAGCCGATACTTGCTCTAACAATTTTAAGGAAATTTCCCAAAAATGAAGTCACCTCAAGCAATAATCCACTTATCATCTTCCTCTCGTATTTCTTCTCTCTTTTATGCTCTCGCGATTATATGTCTTACTTCCGCCACCGTCTCTGCTTCCGGTGGCGGTAATGAGACTGATTATCTCGCGTTGTTGGCATTCAAGTCAAAGATCACCCATGATCCATACAAACTTCTAACCTCGTGGAACCATTCCTTTCATTTTTGTTACTGGAGTGGTATTTCATGTGGAAAGCGGCACAAACGAGTGACTGCTTTACGACTGGAATCACAAGGCTTAGAAGGCTCGTTGTCTCCTCATGTAGGAAACCTCAGCTTCCTCCATGAGCTTGATCTCTCTAACAACAGCTTTCAAGGAACCATTCCTCATGAACTTGGTCGTCTATCTAGGCTACGTCGTCTTCATCTTTATATTAACAAATTCAATGGAGTCATTCCAACAAACTTGTCTGGTTGTTCTAACCTCGAAGTGCTTTCTCTCGGTGAAAATAAGTTAACTGGAAGCATACCCAAGGAGATGAGTTTACTCTCTAAACTTACTCGTCTTGGAATATTTGACAATAAGTTAACAGGTGGAATCCCACCTTTCTTGGGGAATATTTCAGCAACCCGTTGGGTGGGAGCATTCCAGATACCTTGGGTCATTGGAAAAGCTTGACGGAATTTTACTCTGGTGAGTGCAATTTATATGGAAGCATCGTCCCTCAGGCCCTTTTCAACCTCTCACTCCTAGTTAATTTTTCCTTAGCTGAAAATCACCTCACTGGTAATCTTCCTTCAGAAATTGGTAATCAGCTCCCAAATCTTGAGTACCTTCAGTTATGGGGTAACGAACTCAATGGAGTTCTACCACCTTCTCTTTCTAATTGTTCTAAATTATGGCATCTTGAAATATATGACAACAATTTTAGTGGGAAGTTGACTATTGACTTTTCAAAACTAAGAGATATTAATATAATTAGATTACAGAATAACAACTTCCATGGACGTGGTGGAGCTGATGACGTGAGGTTTGTTGATTCTTTGAAAAACTGCACCAGATTAGAAGTTTTAATTCTTGTAAATTGCAACCTTATATCAATAGGTAATCTCTCTAATCATCTCAGCTTTTTAAGTTTAGGAGACAATCAATTATTTGGAAGCCTACCTTCAAGTATAGGTAGTCTAGTTGGTTTGACCACTTTATATTTACAAAATAATAGATTCAAAGGAACGCAATAGTCAACCATCTCATTCATCAGGGAGAGAACGGTTCATGAAAGTTTCATACAATCAGCTTCTAAAAGCTACTGATGGCTTCTCTGTAGGAAATTTGATTGGAGAGGGTGCGTTCAGCTGTGTTTATAAAGGGATCCTCAATTCCGATGATGACAAATCTGTTGCAATCAAAGTTCTACGTCTTCATAACCGAGGAGCTCACAAAAGTTTTCTAGCAGAATGTGAAGCTTGGCGTAATATTCGACACCGTAACCTGTTGAAGATAATAACTTCATGTTCAAGTGTAGATTTCCAAGGAAATGATTTTAAAGCTTTGGTTTACGAGTTTATGCCCAATGGAAGTGTACACGACTGGCTTCATTCGAGTGCAAATACTGTTAAAATGGCACAGAACAACTAAATGTATCACCCAACCAACCACCCCTTGGTGATCTTACTTTTATTATAACAATAAACACTGAAGACTTGTCCCCAAATGGATGCAAGTCAGTACAATACAAGATCAAAGATAGATTGTCCTCCTAATGAGTGCAATCAGATACAAACAACTCACACACTATCACCAAACTAAACCAAACCTAAAACCTGTAGATCAAGATGATCTACTAAACAACTATGAAAGAAACCCAGAAACAATAAGAGCAACAATACAACTTTGAGATTTGACTGCGTGTTATTCTTGTGAGAGATGAGAACTGAATGAATGAAACCCTAGCTCCGGATAAGAGCTTATATACACACAAGTTACACTTCGCACCCTGCATAAACAAAACTTACAAACAACACCCAAAATATAAAAGGTTAGAAATATAGTTATAAAATAATTACATAATAACCCCCTGAAGATTCAGCAGTTTGTCATAATGAAGAGATACTTTCAACACCCCCTCTCAAACTGATGAACCTGCAAACAGATTAATCATGCCAAGATTTCTAACCATAACACTATGTTGCACAGACCCAAGGGCTTTAGTTAAAACATCAGCAGTTTGACTTTTTGAGTCAACCTTCACAGTTTTAATCAACCCAGAAGCAACCTTTTCTCTAACCAAATGAACATCAATATCAAAGTGTTTAGTTTTTTCATGCATCACTGGATTAGCAGCAATTTGAATAGCAGCCTTGTTATCACAAAACAACTCAACTGGTAACAAATTATCTGTAATACCAAAATCATTTAACACTTTAAGAACCCACATAACCTCACAAGTTGTAGAGGCCATACACCTATACTCAGCCTCAGCAGAAGATTTAGATAGAGTAGGTTGTTTTTTACTCTTCCAGGATACCAAATTACCATTCACAAAGACACAGTATCCTGAAACAGATCTCCTTGTCACAGGACACTTAGCCCAATCTGAATCAGAATAGGCAGAAACTTTAAACCCTTGATTATTTTTACTAAAATGTAATCCATTACCAGGTGCAAGCTTAAGATACTTTAAAACTCTTAAGCCAATATCAAAATGAGACTTCAAAGGAGAATGCATATACTGACTTAAGCAATGCACAGCATAAGAAATATCAGGCCTAGTCATAGTAAGATATATTAACTTCCCAACAAGTTGCTGATAACTAGTAATATTTCTCAAATACTTATCATCCTCAGACTCTTTATTATTAAGCACAATATTCTCAGGTAATGGAGTTAAAACAGGTTTGCAACCAAGTAAACCATAATCATTCAATAGCTCAAGACAATATTTTCTCTGGTTTAAACATAAACCCTTATTAGTTTTTAGCACCTCAATACCAAGAAAATATTTCAACTCTCCTAAGTCTTTAATTTTAAACTTGTTCCTTAGAAAAGTTTTAAACTTTTCAATCTCACTTTCACTATTACCAGTAATCACCAGATCATCAACATACACAAGTAAATACAAAACTGAACTTCCTTCAGTTTTAACAAACAGAGAGTGATCATTTTTAGATTGAACAAAACCAGCTTCAAACAAAGCTTCAGACAATTTAAGATTCCATTGTCTAGGAGCTTGTTTTAAGCCATAAAGAGATTTTTTAAGTTTACAAACCTTTTTACTATTTTCTGGAAAAAGACCAGGTGGAGGTAACATATAAACTTCTTCATTTAAATCACCATATAAAAAAGCATTGTTAACATCCATTTGAAAAACCTTCCAGTCATTTTGAACAGCAATACTTAACAAGCATCTAACAGTGCCCATTTTGACCACAGGACTAAATGTTTCATCATAGTCAAAACCAGGTTTTTGATTATAACCTTTAGCTACAACTCTAGCTTTATACCTTTCAATTTCACCATTAGATTTGAACTTAAGTTTCCAAACCCATTTAGATCCTATAGGAACTCTTCCTTCAGGAAGATCAACTTCTTACCAAGTATCATTTTCATATAAAGCAACAATCTCATCATTCATTGCACCTTTCCAGTTAACATTCTTATAAGCTTCCTCAAAAGAGGAAGGTTCACAAGATTTATTCAAATTAGCAACAAAACAACAATTATCAAAACTCAATCTAGTATGATTAGCAAATTTGTTCAAACCATACTTAAGTTTAGAATCAAGCACATAATCATTCAGTTTAGCAGGCAATTTAGAAGATCTACTAGATCTTCTACAACTAGTAGTTCCTTCCTCAGTCTGATTTTGAAACACATTTTGAAACTAGGCACATCTATTTCAGATGTTGCATTTCCCTCAGAATTTAAATTTTCATCTAAAGGAGTTGCAGAACTAGAATCAATTGGTTGCTGTGAAGCATCAGGATAAAGTATCTGTTCTACATCCTGAATATCATCTACAACCCTACCAGATTGATCTAGATTACCTTCTCTACCAACAGATACTACATCACTTGTTTCATCATTGGGAGAGGGACTAGGAGTTCTGGTTTTTGACTCAAAATTATCAAAGAAATTTAAGTTGTTGATTTCAAGATGAGAATCTGTTAAATCAGTTTGTTTCATTTTATAAGGAAAAATAGTCTCATAAAATTTGACATCTCTAGAGTATAATATAGATCTATTTTCCAAACTTAACAACTTATAAGCTTTCTTTCCACTAGCATAACCAAGTAAAACACACCTTTCAGATTTTTCAGAAAACTTATCAGATTCTTTTAAAACAGTAGCATAACAAAGACACCCAAAACTCCTAAGATGTGCCAGACTAGGTTCTCTACCATAAACCAAAGAGAAAGGAGATTTACCATTTAAAACAGAGGAAGGCAACCTGTTAATCAAATAAGTAGCAGTTAAAACACATTCAGGCCAAAACACAAGAGGAATCCCCCCCTGAAACATAAGACTTCTAGCAACATTAAGTAGATGCCTATGTTTCCTTTCAGCAATTCCATTCTGCTGAGGAGTATATGCTACACTAGTTTGATGAATAATACCCATGTTATCAAAAAATTCACCCATTTTATTATTAACAAACTCAGTACCATTATCAGACCTAACAATCTTAATTTTTATATTAAACTGAGTCAAAACCATTCTAAAAAAACTTTGAAACATTTCAAAAACTTCATGCTTTCCTTTTAGCATATACACCCAAACAGATCTGCTAAAGTCATCAACAATAGTCAAAAAATATCTGAAACCTTCCCTGCTAACAACCTTGTAAGGTCCCCACACATCTAAATGTATAAGGTCACCAAAAACAGAAGACTTATGTTCACTTAAAGGAAAAGGGTCTCTTGTTTGTTTAGCCTTATGGCAAACATCACAAGGAGCACCATGATCAATATGAGTAAGTTTTAAAGATCCTTTTAAAAGTTTTAAAACTTGATTAGCAGGGTGTCCCAATCTACTATGCCAAACATCTTTAGAAACAAAACAACTAAGAAAATCACTTTTAATCACACAAGAAGAAGAAACTTTGGATTTATCAAACAAATAAAGACCACCAGATTCACTACCAGTCCCCAGAACCCTCTGTTGATTCAAATCCTGAATATAGCATTTAGTTTCATCAAAACCAATTCTTAACTTGCTATCTTTAATCAATTTATTAACAGATATGAGACTAACACAATACTCAGGAACAACTAAAACATCAAACAAAACCACATTATCATTAAGCTTAAGATTACCAACATGAGTAACTTTAGCTAAAGTTCCATTAGGATGTCCCACAGTAATCTTTAAATCAGATATATCAATCAAATTATGCATATTAAGATGGCTATTAGTTAAATGTTGATTAGCACCAGAATCAATTATCCATCCCAGATGATAATTGACCCCATCCAACTTAATATTAGCACCAAAAAACTTATAGAAATGCTGATTAAAGAAAACACTGCAATTAAAGAAGGAACAAGAGTCCCTACCTGCCATATTGGCATGAGCAAAGGTTCCAGGTTTATCATTCAACAGACTTAAAAGCTTCATAACCTGTTCATTGCTCAAGGACATACTACTAGTATCATTCTTAACCACAGAAGCACTTTTAACATCATTAGTCTTATTGAAATTATTAGCAGGTTTCAGATTAGGATTCTTTTTAAAACCAGGTGGATAACCAATAATTTCAAAACACCTTTCAACAGTATGTCCTTTCAACCCACAATGAGAACAAAGCAAACTATCATAATTTCCTCTGTTATTAGATCCAGAATTATTACCATTATTGTTTCTTCTCCAATTACCATTTTTATTATCATAAGTTTTAGAAACAAAAGCAGACACCTGAGTCTTCTCAGTCTTAACAGTTGTGGTTGGAATCCCTCTATGGGATTCTTCCCTTGATACAATGACAAAAGCATCTTTGACTTCAGGAAGGACTTCCCTGGTCAAAAGAGTACTTCTTATAGGTTGATAAATGTCATCAAGCCCCATAAGGAACTGCATCAATTTTAACAACTTACCATGATCAACAATCTCTTGCCTAGCCTCACAAGTACAATCAGGCAACTTAGTAAGAATATCAAATTCTCTCCACAAAGAATTCAACTTATGATAATATTCAGACACAGGTAAACCACCTTGTTTAAAATTGTTAATCTTTTGAAGTAGATTAAAAACAACAGAACCATCAATTCTATCATATGTGTCTTTCAAATCTTTCCACACAACAGAAGCATTATCAGAAAAAACATGTCCAAGATACACATCTTGAGTTAAAGAACTCAGAACCCAATTAAGCACAACAGCATTACATCTATCCCATTGAGCCTCTAACAAAGGACTAGCAGCATAAGATGTTCTGACACAAGAACCATCAAGAAAACCAATTTTATTTTTAATTTGCATAGCAAGTTTTATAGCACTAGCCCAAACTCTATAATTTTCAACACCAGTTAATTTGATACTAACAATAGAAGCACAATTAGAATCATTAGAATGAAGATGCAGAGGATTACTCTGATCAAGACTGCTAATCATAATAGCCATACTGAACAATAAAAGAACACAACCAAAGAAAAAACAGATAAACAAAAAACAGACAACCAGATAAAACAAAAACAAACTAAAGAAACAGATAATCAACAATACCAATTAATAAACCAAACAATCAACCAAATATGACTAAAGCTATAAACCATAAAAAAAAAACTAAACACACTCACACCCAGGACTAACTTAGCCCAAGCCAGCAAGCTGTGATTGACCAGAGCAGGTATTCACACCTCTAAAGAGGCAGATCAAGAAGTTAGTCAATCCTTTTGCACCCACTTGACTCAGAACTAGTTACCCTAAAGGAGAAAAAACACTTACAGTGCAATAGAGATGAAACCAGCAGCGGAGAATAGCCCAAGAACCACAAGATTCCCAGAAAACAAGAAACCCCCAAATAAGAAATATTAGGGTTTCTTCTAATAACCAAGAAACCACAATTCAACCTCTAATAAAACCAAGAAACCACGATTCAACCACAGAAACAACTGAAACCACCTTCAATTGAATCAAGAACCTCACCGATCAGAAAACCCCTAAAAATTAGGGTTTCAAGAAAAAAACCCAATTCAATCGAGCAATATAACCAACCAAGAATCACCAAGAGATCAACCTAGAGCTCTGATACCATGTTAAAATGGCACAGAACAACTAAATGTATCACCCAACCAACCACCCCTTGGTGATCTTACTTTTATTATAACAATAAACACTGAAGACTTGTCCCCAAATGGATGCAAGTCAGTACAATACAAGATCAAAGATAGATTGTCCTCCTAATGAGTGCAATCAGATACAAACAACTCACACACTATCACCAAACTAAACCAAACCTAAAACCTGTAGATCAAGATGATCTACTAAACAACTATGAAAGAAACCCAGAAACAATAAGAGCAACAATACAACTTTGAGATTTGACTGCGTGTTATTCTTGTGAGAGATGAGAACTGAATGAATGAAACCCTAGCTCCGGATAAGAGCTTATATACACACAAGTTACACTTCGCACCCTGCATAAACAAAACTTACAAACAACACCCAAAATATAAAAGGTTAGAAATATAGTTATAAAATAATTACATAATAACCCCCTGAAGATTCAGCAGTTTGTCATAATGAAGAGATACTTTCAACAAATACATCGAAACTGAACCTTCTTCAAAGAATAAACATTCTCAGAGATGTTGCGACCGCACTTGATTATCTTCAAAATCGCTGCCAAACAACGATTGTTCATGGTGACTTGAAGCCAAGTAACATTCTACTTGATGATGATATGGTGGCTCATGTTGGAGACTTTGGTTTAGCTCGACTACTTGGTACAGACTTGCACCAAAATAGCTCAACTGGGGTTAAAGGAACAATTGGTTATGCACCTCCAGGTAGTATTGCATGATGCTTCAATTAACTTAAATAATTATAGTTTGGAAGTTAATTAATTGTTTTTAATTCGCAGAGTATGGTCTGGGGAGTGAGATGACAAGTATTGGGGATGTCTACAGTTTTGGAATATTATTACTAGAAGTGATGACCGGTAAAAAGCCGACAGATGACATGTTCAACAATGGTCTTAGCCTTCATAAGTTTGCATACATGGCATTACCAGATCATGTAATCGACGTTATTGATGATGATGCAATTGAGTTGCAAAGTACGGAAGCGAATGCAAACAAAATGGAAGAATGTTTGGTTGCAATTATCAAGATTGGAGTATCGTGCTCTGTGGATTCCCCACCCCAACGAATGAAAATAGAAACTGTTGTCGCTGAGTTGCAGCGTATTCTCGATGTGCTTCAAAATATATGAGGTACTATGTTCTCCCTTTTTGTAAAATATGATTTTACTCGAGTTTGTTAATAAATCATCACTAACTTGGTTTTATTTTTGAACGATTTCAGGTCTAAATGCAACAAGGAGCGGTGCATGTCGTAGTTATATAAACGTTAATTTGTCAAATATGTTTGTAACTGTGTTTTAATTTTCTTGTTGCATAAGTACTGTAAGAGACGTAAGAGTGCATTTACATTCCTGATGACTTATCATCTGTATCAAACATGTTTATGATTAAGTTTGTTTATTTGAATGAGAAGCTTAGCACTTTCCCCTCTTTTGATTGGAAGCAAAGTTTGTGGTTACATCACTGGATCCTTTCATGGGGGCAAAGTTGTTTGTTTTATTACTGCATGTAAACTTTACTTTTGATTTTATTGGTATTTCGTTAGGCGTTCGTGTTTAAATTGTTTTTATTAACAAAATTCAAGTAGATCTGACCCTTGACATCTTAGTGTATCTTCATAGTGAATATTGTTGATAGTTGTAGTCAGATTACACTATCTTAGCTAAATTTAGGTCTTGAAGTTTGTTTACTATTAGGCCTGGTACCTGTTACTGTCTTTTTACCGAAAACGCGTACAAAAAAGAAATGCTTCGACAACCCCATCCCAGAAACCTGGAGGGTGAATCTGGGGAACGTACTTTTGCTTCTGAAGTAGTCAAAAATCGAAAATTTACTTGATTTCAAGTTCATGACCCGCCACCTAAACTTAAAATTCTTAATTGGGCTAAAGACTGTAACAACTATGGATATTAGAAGTATTAAACAACACAGGGAGTCTGACTGATATTGGGCTAAAGACTGAGTTCTGTTGGACCCACTGCTCGCTAAACTGCTTTTAACATGTGAAGAATTTAGTTGTGTAAACAATGTTTTTATGATTTCTATGCTCTCAGTCCCGTATGTATTCTTTATCCCGTAAGCCCAGACAGAAAAAAGCGATGATGCACATAGAAAGTTTTTCGTGCCTAATCCGATCATTTAATCATACTCAACATCTACAAACAATGGAAGCTAACAAATACTGTGGAGACTGGTGTAGCACTTATTACTTACAAGTGAAAGCTCTACGAAAGGCTCGGGATGTGAGTTATCAGTTACTCGACATCTTGAAAAAGCTCATGATCCGGCTGACATCATGTGGGTCGAATTGGAACGTCATAAGAAAAGCGATATGCTCAGTTACTTCCATAACGCAGCAAAACCTAAAGGGATCATGAATACATAAGTATTAGGAACCGGATGCCGTGCCATTTGCACCGGACCTCAGCTTTATGTTGCAACCTCTTGGATGGTATGGCTTCTCTTTGAATAAATATTTGTAAGGGTGGGAAAATGGGCGGGTCTAGTGCTTATGTAACGGGTCAAAATGAGAACATTTTTTGTATGGATCATGTTGGCCCGGAATGTATTTTTCCCAGTTTTATTAGAATCCCCTACAGATATTAGCGTGTTAAATATGATTACAAAAGTTATGCTTTAGTTTTTTAAATAAAACTATTTAGGAGCTTATAAGCATTAGGTATTCATTTTTGCCACGTAGGACCCATTAACTATATTAGTCTGGTATTCATGTTAGCTTGCCATATGGCGAATATTGGCAAGAAATCATTCATCTGGCTACCAGAAGGACTCCGACAAATAGACTGTGGCAACCAAAGCTACAAGTCTTCTTGAAGAGTTATTTGATCAACATCTTATGTTGCAACATCTTGGATGGTATGGCTGCTCGTTGAATATATATTCGTAAGGGTGGGAAAATGGGCGTGTTTGGCTTCTTGTGTAAACAAGAACATTTTTTGTAAGAATCAGGTTGGCCCAGAATGTTTTTTGCCCAGTTTTATAGTAATAATCCCCTATAGCTGTTATCGTGCTAAATATGATTACAAAAGCAATGTTTTGGTTTTTGCTATAAGCATGCGTGATATTATATAAGTTGTTTTGGTCACACATTCAAACTAGAAAAATCATGTCGCACACAACAAACAATTAGACATAGACCAACAACCGCTAACTGGATGAAAAAGTAGTAGATTCTTCATGTGGCCATCGGACATGATTAGCTGTTTCTATTGTTCTACATTGTAAATTCACACCAAAAATAGGCTCAAAAAACAGCCAGACTTGAAACTGCAACTAATAAAAAGGAATTACAAGCACGTCATTGTCACACCATGGAACATGTACCGGCTTTGATACTCGATCAAGTACTATGTAGATCTTCACACATCCCAAAAACAGCTCATAAACCCGGCCCACGTCTTCCATTTCCACAACCTTCCCTTTCCTCTTTTGGCAAGCCAATGCAGCTGATGTGATCATGTTTGTGGCGTATCTCAGAGATGTTTCAAACCCAATTTTTGTCAATAAAACCTATGCATCATCAGATACGCCACACCTTCCTCCTGACACCTTATATCAAGAATCTTGTGAATGTCATCTTCAGGGTACGGCTGTGTGGAGATGATGAGAAGGCGATCCAGGAAATCGATTAGAATGCCGGGGGGGGGGGGGGGGGGGGGGTTGTAGATTGTGCCTCGAATAGTTGTGATTCATCGGTTGGTGGCAACAAGTATTGGTGCCATGTCATTTTCTAAGGTACGGTTTAGGAATGAAAAACGCTCCATATCAAGCATGTGGACTTCATCTATGAACAGAACACCAGGAATGATCTCTGCCTTTCCTTCCTCTCGCCACTCTGCAACCTTTGTATCGATCTGTTCCCTCACTTCAGCTTGTATTTCTCCAGTGTCACCAGTGAAAAGAGCAAGAAAACCCTGTGTTCTGCATTTCACAACAAAAATAATTAAGTTTTAAGAAAGATCAAGTACCATAGTTACTTTGACATTTCCTAGTTTTTGCAGTTTTTCATCATGCAGAAGTTCA
Organism: Artemisia argyi; assembly: GCA_030686995.1. Classification (NCBI taxonomy): domain Eukaryota; kingdom Viridiplantae; phylum Streptophyta; class Magnoliopsida; order Asterales; family Asteraceae; genus Artemisia; species Artemisia argyi. The sequence goes on along the minus strand of CM060680.1, from coordinate 222,102,302 downwards.
CTGACCCCGACCCCCCACCCTAGACAACAGAAACTACGCTGACAATTGCACAAAAAGACCATCTTTGTTCAATTATCAGAAAGTGTAACATCAAAAAACAACACCAGTTCAGTTATTCATGTTAGTCTAACAACAGCTGTTTCAGCCAGGACCATCAAAAGTTCCGCCTAATGCATATTCCCAGAACCCCAAATGAGGCATCTAACTTCAAAGTATCCTAACTGTAAAGAAATTAATCCAAAATTCCTAATTTCAATCAAACATTATGATCAGTTATATTACAGTTATTAGCATGAAACACCAACATACATATTCATTTGTCCCATTTTCATTATTGTACTTTTTTGTTCTTCTGGGTGAAACAAATCTTATTAAAACCAAGACAAAGGATTTTGAAGAAAATGATATGGGGTAATTCTTAAGAAAATGTCAATATCAGAGGTTACAAAATAACCAAAAATCATCAATATTACAGGTCGCATAAGTCATCATTTTAACGACACACATGTTTGTATTTTGTACACAAAAAAACACTATATTTACCCAAAAAAAACATGTGGGCCTCTACAAAACAAATTAAAGAACAGAAACACCCTAATGCAATGCACAATCAAGAAATAGAAGCATCAGTCATGACTTAGAGAAAATGGCACTTTTGTTCATAGCAAAGAAGAGTCCTTTTAGATTTCAAATCAGTTTAGTTATTAACTTTTAAGTCACATGCGTTGAAGGCATCATACCAAATTGTTACCTAATGAACAATGTGTCATATAATCAACACAGTTGTAACCTTAATACACTACTTATGAGCCCCAAACATAGATATCGCCTCTGTAGGCACTAGGATAATTGCAGTACTTATAAATATTTACATGTTGACATGAAAACAGAGTTGTATACAAGCTATCTTTCTTATCAGCTAGTAGTCAGTGCAACAAGCTAAATACCCTAACATATGAAAACATTACATATGGTTCCAAGCATAATAGCACCAAAATCATACACAGTCTCCAACTCAGTCGTTTTCAATGTCAGCTTCCCCATTTTCGAAACACCCTAATCACCAAACACCCTAATTACCAAACAATTGCAAAATCTAGTGAGACATGGAGCTCGAGTACATATTACATTATGCATCAGTGCATGCATACAACTAGAAGCCATGGGGTCATGATCACCATTCACATGTTAATTATAAAAACATAATAGTCCGTATCAAGACTATGGTTTATTGGCAGTGATGAGTGACCCCTATCATTTTCGCATTCAACTTATTACGCAATGTGGAAATGTAGTGGTCCTTCAGTCTATGGGATGGCAACGGGGTAGGATATGTTGGGGATTGCATTTCCCATCCCCGTCCCCAATCCCCAAGTCCACATCCCCATTGGGGAATAGTTTTGCTTCCCCATCCCCATCGGGTATCGGGGATCCACATCTGATATTGGGGATTTTTAAGTTTCTTAAAAATCAACTGATATATTCTCTTTCACATGTCTACATATATATAAGCTGAGATCAAATGAGCTCATAAGCATGCATATAAGCCTACACAAACACCCCCTAGGATTAGCACTGTGTATCCCTGACCAAGAATTTGCAGGTACCTCAACACTAGCATCAACTGTAAACATGCAGCTAATTTGAAACAGTAAACCATAACTTTAGAAATGCAGAGCAGTTTCTATAAATTAAAAGTGATATCAAAGGGAGAGATGTTAACGACTTAACACATACAAACACACACATATACATTAGCTTAATTTCTATAAACACGCACACAAACATGAATCTTTATACAAACACGCGCCGTAGATATTATCATTCTCTTCTAGAGACATAATTAATGCTTAAAGTTGTAGCTGTAACATCTAAATCCAAAATTAATTCATGTTAATTTAAAAAACCAAAATTCACATCATTTGAGCAGACAAAACCGGTATTCAACCAGGATAGGTGCACCGTCACTTATTGTCAAATACTAACAAGCCACAAACATCAAAAGCAATCTCAAATCCATATCCTAACAACTGACCAACAAAATCTCAGAAACCTGAATCCAATCCAAATCCTATATAAAAAAACATACAAACTCAAAATCTAGAAAACAAAAAGCTAAACATCATAACTCAACAATCTAAACTAAACCCGGTTAGTATCCTATATTCATACCACATTTACTCAAAACTCCATAATTCACCCAATTTCAACACACAACATACGCATCCAACAAGAGTAGTTATCACTTATCGTCAAATACTAACAAGCAGTAAACATCAAAAGCAATCTTAATCCATATAAAAACATTTCAAATCTTAAAAAACATTCATAGATTTGGCAAAATCTCGAAACACAAAACCCGAAAATGAATCAATTAACAATTAAAGCTAATAAAGCTAAGCTCGCAAGAACATTAACAAATCTCAACATTATCTAAACATCATTTACAGCAAAATCTAAAAAATAATCAACCTAAACATAAATTTTAGCTTTTTCTTCTACAAACAATCAGTGTAAAATAAGCTAATCTATGGTTTTTCAAGTACGTATATACATGTCAAGAACACAGATACTCCCTAGATTGACTGGTTTTACACATACTTTAAATAATCTTGGACTACAAAGTAATCGACGATTACAAGCCACAAGGTCAGCGACCAGGGCGAGTTAAGCAGAATCGGCCAAAAGATTCAATTTTGGTCCAAATTTGGTCAGCTCGGTGCTAATTTGTAACAAAACTCGGTTTGAAGTGTTTTAACAATTGTGTTAATTTTACGAAACAAACTTTTTGGTTCTATGAACAATACTATGGTCCTATAAACATATCATACATATAATTTCAAAACTTGTACATAAAAATTCCAATGCCCCCCGCCTAGGCCAATCACTCGCTGCCGCCTAGCGAGATTTGCAACCTTAACTTTAACTTTTTTAGAACCAAATAACCTATTAAGGTATTTAAATAAGCTTACCCAAAACCCCCTAAATCCCACATTCCCATGACAGGTATAGCTCTCACAAACGCACGCTGCTTTACACACTATGTTACATTGACACGGGTACGGGTATCCAATATTGGTACGGATCCGAGTGTCGGATACGTCATCCAAAAAAATTTAGGACACGGGGACACCGTCCTAACTTTGGACTCGGGTACGGATACGGCAATAATTTTTCCTAAAAAATATACATATAGATAATTCGTGCAACAAATTTAAACATATTCAATTAAACATACTACTTAAACACATAACAAAAGAAGTTTTTCTATCTTTTAATTACTAAAATTAACATAAGCATAAATATTTTAGCATTTAATATTAGGGTGTACTTTTTTTCTTATTTTATTCCCTCCTCAAAAATATAAAAACCTAAAATTATTTATTTATTTCATTTCACTCACACACACTTTATACTTTCTCTCTCTCCCTCTCTTCACCCCATCGCCGGCTGTTACTATCTCCAGCCACCACCACCACTTCCGGCCACCACCGTCGCCAGAATATTTTCCGGCGATCCGTGTCGCGTCGTACCGACCCTGGTATGCCGGCCATTCTGCCGTGTCCGGGTAACATAGTTTACACATGATAATTAGGGAAAAAAAGAAATACATTCCAATGTATAACGCACTTTGACATAAGCTTACCCAAAACACCTTCAATAAGCATTTTAACTTTTTTTATACCCAATAACTTATTAACCTCTTAAAATAAGCCTACACAGAGTAGTAAAACTCGGATCACAAAGTGATCCACGATTACTAGCTACAAGGCGAGTGACTAGGGCGAGTTGAGCATAATCGGCCAAAAGATTCAATTTGGTCACAAGTTGGTCAGCTCGGTGCTAACTTGTTAAAAACTCGGGTTGATGTATTTTAACAAGTGCGTTAAAGTTTCTAAACATATACTTCTAGGGTCCATGAACATTTATATAGTCCTATAAACATGTCATACTCTTACACATAGCTTCGAAACTTGTATATAAAAATTATTATCGAAGACTATGAGTACTCCCCGCATAGGCCGATAACTCACTACAAGCAAAACAACATACAATATTTGCCTTCAATCATGCCCGCAATATACTAGGGGGACGTTTAGGTAAGGTAAGAGTTAATAAAACTTATGCATTCTCGAAATATGCCAAACTAATGGAATCAGCTTATTAGCTTAATCCTCCCCTAAAAAACACATAAGCCCTTTAAAATAAGCAAAAATTCAATAAGCTTTTTAGCTATATTAAAACACAATAAACTATTAAGCTCTTTAAATAAGCTCACCGAAACACCCCCTAAATCCCAATGATTCCCATGGCAGTTGTCTCTGACACAAAATCAAATTGCTCTAAATAATCATGCCCAAAGGATACTAAGATGATGTAATGTATCAGGATAACCTTATGCGTAACTTATTCATTTATTCATTATCGAAAACCCCCGGCCTATTCCCCCAAAAACTAATAAGCAGTTTGGCATAAGCTTGCCCAGCCTATATAAGTTATTTACATAAGCTTAACCAAACACCCCATAAATCCCATATTCAAGTCCGCTGCTAAATGATAGTTGCTGTTAAAAAAATAATAATAAAATAAATAAATAAATAAATAAATAAATAAAAAGGGAGAATGATGGTTTTGGTGAATTGTGGAAAACAAAATGATATATAAGCTGAAAGCCCAAACATAAGCTTAAACAAATTCAATTATAAGCACATAAGCTAAACTATCACAACCAATTATAAGGGGATGTTTGTTTAAGCTTACTTTTGGGCTTATGAGCTTAATTGACTATGCTTATATCTCATACACCCATATTCTCCGGCTTATTTTCGGACTTGTGAGCTCATAAGGTAGAAAAAAGGCTGTTAAAGATGAGCCTAATTAAACGATCATAACGACTGCTAAGTTAAAAGTTTGACAAGCAATTAGACCCTAATTAAACGACAAATCAAAATCATGACAACGCATAGTAACAACTCGACCATCGCTGCTGTACCATTTTCATATAATCAGATTACAAATATAGCCAAACACAATTTTAAAAATTAATAAATGAATCGAAGCATAAGAAGAAAGAGAAGGTACCATCGCTTTTATCAATATCAATATAAAAGCACTTGATAGTTCTCTTCACTAACGCTTTTATCAATATCAATATTTGAGTATGCTTATATCACATACAACCATATTTTCTGGCTTATATTCAGACTTGTGAGCTTATTATGACTTAAAGATGGAAGATAAGTTCATAAGCTAGAAAATAAGCCGGATAAAGATGAGCTTATGGGATGTTTGTTTAAGCTTATTTTTAGGCATGTGAGCTTATTATGACTGTACTTATATCTCATGAGACCATATTTTCCAGCTTATTGTCAGACTTGTGAACTTATTATGACTTAACGATGGAAGATAAGCTCATAAACTAAACCATAAGATGGAAAAGAAATGAACTTATGAGATATAAGCTGAAAGCCCAAACATAAGCTGAAACAAATCCAATTATAAGCACATAAGCTAAACTATCACAACCAATTATGACCTTATTTGACTATGCTTATATATCTCATACGCCCATATTTTCCGGCTTATTTACAGACTTGTGAGCTTATTATGACTTAAGATGGAAGATAACCTGATCATAAGGTAGAAAAAAGGCGGATAAAGATGAGCTTATGGGATGTAAGCTGAACCAAATGAGATCATAAGCCCAAAATAAACTTAAACAAATCCCCCTAAGTTCAAAGTTTCAGTGAGTAATACCCTCCAGTAAAATTGCCAAGCCCGAAAATCCATACTTGTAATCAGCATTTCGATTTATATAACACTAATATGATTTATGATTAACAAATATATTATCACAACTAATTACACAGCAAGAGTAAAATTAAATGCTGTCAACCTCTAAAACACTACTCCAATCAACCAATTTCATAACTTATTAACCTCTTAAAATAAGCCTACACAGAGTAGTAAAATTCGGATCACAAAATGATCCACAATTACTAGCTACAAGGCCAGTGACCAGGGCGAGTTGAGTAGAATCAGCCAAAAGATTCAATTTGGTCACAAGTTGGTCAGCTCGGTGCTAATTCATAAAAAACTCGTAAAAAATTTCGGCTTGATGTATTTTAACAAGTGTGTTAAAGTTTCTAAACATATACTTCTAGGGTCCATGAACATTTATATAGTCTCCTATAAACATGTCATACTCTTACACATAGCTTCGAAACTTATATATAAAAATTCCTATCTTAGAATATGAGTACTCCCCGCCTAGGCCGATAACTCACTACAAACAAAACAACATACAGTATTTGCCTTCAATCATGCCCACAATATACTAGGGGGACGTTTAGGTAAGGTAAGAGTTAATAAAACTTATGCATTCTCGAAATACCCCAAACTAATGGAATCAGCTTATTAGCTTAATCCTCCCATCAAAAAACACATAAGCCCTTTAAAATAAGCAAAAATTCAATAAGCTATTAAGCTCTTTAAAAAAGTCATCCTAATGTAATAAAGAAAAGTCGTCCTCACCTAATAACGCATTTAATCATCTTCAACAAACTCCACCAATCTCTCATTTCTTCAAATTTGGGTTTTTAATTTTTATAAAATTTGGGGATTTTTTTTAAATTGAGGGAATTTATTTATTAAAGGGTTACTGTTTCGTTGGGTGTTTGGTGGTGGTGGCTGCCGGAGATGCTGGTGGCTGTTAGAAATTGTTTGAGAAAGTGATAATGAGGAAAGAGGTTCGAAGGGCTGAGCGTGTTAGTTGTTACCGTATGAAAGTACCCACTTAACTTAATTAAAGGTCAACATAGTCAAACTAATGGCTTTTGACAAAATCAAGCACTTTGATTGATTAATAAAAAGTGAAAATTGATTTAATTTTGGTCATTGTTTTTTAAATTTCATGTATAGAAAAAAATTCATAACAAAAGCATATAGATGTGTTTAACAATAGGCTTTTGAGAGGTTATACGGGTTTGAGATTTTAAAATAAGTCACCTTATAAAATAAGTCTTGTTTATCACACGGGCTTATGAAAGCTTTTATAAGCCATAAGGTTCCATAAGCCCAAATCTATAGATAATGGCTTACAGAGGCTTATAACTAGTTAAATTACTTGAAATACCTTTTATAATATTATAAATTATCATGTGAAAGCTGGAAATATATGTGAATTTCATTTTGATATATTTTTATGCAATTTTACATTAATAAGTTTCAGCTCCAAATAATTTAATAAAAATATAAACTATAGCTTTTGGCTTATAATATACGCTCCGGCCTCCGCCACAGCCCCAACCCCGTCCGTAGCTCCGACTCTAGCGTAATCTCATTGCGCCAAAGATAGGTATGTGTCAAAAATAGGAAGAAACAAAATTAAAAAAAAAAAAAAAAAGGCGCCAGTTGTTTTATAAACTTCAAGGGTCAAAATGCAATCCCCTTTTTATCCGCACAACAACCAAAATCCACTGAAATCAATTCCTTCCCCAAAATCAAATACACTTGATTCTATTTTATTCAAGAGTATCGATTGTTTAAAGATATCAATATATTGATGAAGAAGAATGATATGAAGTTGTTGGCTGTTATTTTACATTTCAGTAGAATCAAATACCCCTTGATTCAAATAAGGTAAATAAAATTTTATTAATAATTATTACTGTTTTACAATTTATATAATCGATTTGGGTTTGTTTCAAAATTGCGATTGTTCATATGGGGGTTTTGATTTTGTTAGTTTAGTTGATGAATTAAGGTGTTCATTACTGGTTTATGTATGTATGTGCACATCAACTGTTTGTTTTTATGCCTCAATGAAATAGATTGTTTGGTTATTGCCCAAACTTTTTTTTTCCCTGCAATTCTATTACGCACTTAAGAAAAAATCATTTTAGCCCAACTGGAAATCTTTATGGTGAAATCTCCCATTGCTATTGTTTGTTTGTTGTAGAATAGATAAATGTGTTATACAGATTATTTCTTTACTTCTATACAAGTATGCTGCAAGTGTTTGGTATTTTATTTAATTTTATAGATAGATTAAAATATTAAATAGGCTATAAGGATGGTCGGTTAGTTAACTGCAATTGCCCTCATTGGTTTCCGCTGGCCCTATGGACCTGTAAGAATCCCTTCGATTATATAAATCGCCATTCAATGTTTAAAATCGTTATGCAACCCAGTCTGTTTTATGTAGCTTATCATTAGTTTACATTACAAGCTTAAGCTTTGAGTTTCCTAATTACTTTTTGAATGTATATGAGCATGTTAAGACAGGGTCCTTATTTTTGAATGATATCCGTAAGTTATGAAATCATCCAATGTCCTTATTTCAATTTCCCTATGCTCCGATTGATGGGAGCTCTTTATATGGGAAACAAGCATGTCCTTAGGGTTGATAGCAAGGTGCGTTTTAGACATACAATATGATATATTTTAACACTTTTGTAGGTATGTATTGTTAACCTAATCTGCTTGCCTTATCTTCTCTTTGGGTCCAATGTATCAAAATTCGACAAAAGTTTTAGAAGCTTACAGAATTGGCGCAAAAGTCTATCTCTATTAATACGTAAACATTTGTTTTACTTTACCCAAAGAAAAAGTATATCTCTATTAATATATAAACATAACCCCAAATTGACCCATTTCCTAACTAAATGGGTCAAATTTGCTACATTAATTATGTATATAAAAGATGTGGTATTTAAAGCACTTAAATCATATAAGAATCATTGTCATGTAGGTATTCTGAAGTTAAACCATTCGTTTGAAATTCGTCCCGAGAATATTTTTGAAGATAGGTCATGGGAATTGAAATATTAAGTGCACCCCATATACATGAGGATACTTTCTTTATATGCTGAAAAGAATGAATGATAATTTGTTGTCTCTGAAGGACTTATTGGAGTAGGAAGTATGAATGACCAACGACCCTCCAAGTTATTCACCAATTTTAGTAGGATTCTAAAGGGTAGCAAAGGTCGGGGTAGAATTTCACCCAAAAATTCCAAGGGATTTTGTGTTGATATTTTGGCAAGTTACTTCTCAGAACCTAATGAAAACCACATTTGACGCGTATGGTTTACTGGCTTGGTTAATTATTTGTTGTTTTGTAAAGGGTTTTGGACTTTTTTAGGTTGAATGAATGACATTCGAATGACAAATAATGCAATTTAATAGTCAACCTCTAAGCGTGGATTTAACATCCAGCACTAATGTTATTTCCAGCGAATCAATAGCATCTTATTGACTATCAAACGAGTCATTGGTTTAACATCGAAGTCGTGAATATCTTTTGTCATTTTTCCTTGATTTTTATACTGCATGTAATTTTATACCTATTCTAATCATCCGAACTCTTCCAGTTTCAAATGAATGTTTAATGTTTACCCATTTTACAGGCTAAAGGTTAAAGGTAAAAAAATACCTGAATCGAACAACTTTCTTGATGGCATACCTTTAGTATATACTAACTTTGTCCATGTACACTTGGAAGGAAAAGCTAAGGGTGATGATTTTATGTTGTAAGTATTTGTGTTGCGTTAAAGTATTTGTTTGTTGTACAGTCAGATTCGCATTTAGGTTTTTCAGTTATTATCCGTTTTCACTTTTCAAATTTTCACTTGATGCAGGTTTAATGTCGCTTGAGATAGAGATTTTGAGGTGAAAATGCCACGGAAAGGTTTAATAACACAAGATTTTAAGATAGAGATTTTGAGATAGAGATTTTAAGTTGGATGTAACGAAACGACATCCACTCTTTCCATAGTTATATCTCGAAAATCTACAATAAATACTAGTAATAAAGGCAAATTATTATGAATTTCATAAAATTTGAATGTATTTAGACAATATTGCATTTGTACTAACAGTTTTGTTGTCCGTCTTAACAGATAGTCCTCTTTGTGATGTGCCCGAGTTTGAAAAGAGTAAGATGACACTAATAAGACTGTGCCATTTGCTGACTGAAAGTAAGTAACCAAATCTTCCAAACTTGCTCTCAGAAAATTTATTATCTTTGGGATTATTTACATGAAACGGGTCACTTTTGGTTAGTTTTTATATATAACAGGTCAAACGGGAAATAAATTTAACTTTTATTTGGATACAGTAAAACTTTTAGTTCTGTCACTTTTGGTTAGTTTTTATATATAATAGGTGTTTGGATTCTGGTATAGTTTACTATGGTTTTACTTCTCCGAGAAGTCATTCTATGAATACTTTATACATGTGCGTTATGCTTAATCTATCAACTTCGTATATCTGTATCAGGTTTGAGAATCGCGATCAAAAGTAGTAGCTTGGTTAGGCATTAGTTCGTGAAGGATGGAATGCAATAAGGATGAAGCGACAAGGGCGAAAGAAATCGTTGAATGTAAAGGGTGCCAAGAAATTTGCTTTAAAGGCCCAAAATTTGTTTCCTGGTCTTGAGGGTATTTCCCAACTATTAGCAGTCTTGGATGTGCATGTTGCTGCCGAAAACAAAGTAAGCAGTGAATCAGATTATTATGGGATACTTGGTGTGAACCCGTTAGCAGATGATGATACTGTGAAGAAACATTATAGGAAACTAGCTTTATTACTTCATCCCGATAAGAACAAGTCCATAGGTGCAGAAGGGGCGTTCCAGCTCGTTTCTCAAGCATGGAATCTGTTATCCGATAAAGATAAAAGATCGGCGTATGATCATAAAAGGCATGCTCAGTTTTTGAAGCAGAGGGTTCCTCAGAACGTGTTTTCACGTGTGCATATACCTCCAACTCAGAACGGTTTTCACAATCTCACAAAGAGTACAGCCCGGACAGCTGGTGCAGATGCGCAGACAAAGGTTACAACTTCTCAAAAGAAGGTTAAGTCTACTACTCAGGCAAAGAAAAAAAACAAGAGTCAAAAGGACGAGACTAATGGGGCTACCAAGACGGTTCCCACTTCTGTTCCTTCATCCTCCAGTGAACAGATAGCTCCTGAGACGTCAAAGGTTCTCGAAAAAAGAATAAAGTTAACGGGACTACCAAGACGGGTCCCACTTCTGCTCCTGCATCGTTGAATGAACAGATAGCATCTGAGACGATGCCCGGGCCTTGTTTAACAGAGGTTAAAACTTCTCAAGAAAAGGATAAAGTTAATGGGACGACCAAGACGGGTTCCACTTCTATTCCTTTACCGGTTACTAAACAGATGAAGACTAAGGCATTTTGGACCGTATGCATGAGATGCAAATCTTGAGAAAGTATTTAAATCGAAATATGTTGTGCCCCACTTGTTATGGACCGTTTCATGCGACCGAGATTCCGCCACCAAATCTCAATGCTTCTTCAGAAGTTGCGGGAATTTCACAAGGAACAGGAAATAACATTACAGCCCCAGAAACGTGTAAGATAACGGGTATTGAGGCTGGTAATGGTACAAGCGCCCAGCGGGGTCCACTAAAAAGGGGTCGGGAAGAAGCTGGGCTAGACACTAGTATAGAGGAAGCTTTGAGAAATAAGATCGCTAAAAAAGAATCTAAATCCGCATCTAAGAAAGTCAAATCTGTTAAAACAAAGCAAGACATTAACGGGTTTGATGCAATTAAGGAAACAGGGCCTATCAAGAATCAACTTATAAAGAAGGCAACTACGGAAATAAAGAAGAAGCTGGACGAGTGGAGTTCAGAAGCCGAAAAAGTTGCTGACATGGCAAACGGCTACTCAAAGAGTAACGAGGCTGACGTCCCAGATCCAGATTTTCATGATTTCGATATACAAAGAAGCGAAAAGTGTTTCAAAGGTCAACTCTGGGCTGCTTATGATGATCGTGACGGGATGCCTCGGAACTATGCCATAGTTAACAAAGTAATCTCTTTGAACCCGTTTAAGATGAAAGTATGTTGGCTTAGCTCAAAACCTAACAAGAAACCACTTCCGTTTCCCGGGTTCCTGGAAGCATTCGGCGAGTTTCAACCAGGAAAACATGAAATCGTTACCTCCCCAAACTATTTTTCTCACAAAGCTAGCTTTACAAAGCAGAGAAACGGTAACATTCGTGTTTTCCCTAAAAAGGGAAGTATTTGTGCTCTGTACAAATACGATAAAACACCGGATACCATCAAACGTACTTACGAACTTGTGGAAGTTGACGAGTCCAGTGAAGAAACAGGAGTTACCGTCACACCACTAGTCAAAGTTGCAGGATTTAAAACAGTGTTTCACCGACATCTTGACAGCAAAGAAACAAAAGTCATCCCGGAAAAAGACTTTCTTAAAATATCTCACCAAATTCCTTCGTACTTGCTCACGGGTCAAGAATCTGCAAAAGCTCCAAAGGGTTGTCTAGACCTCGACCCTGCAGCTATTCCTCCCGAGTTTCTTCATGTTTTAACAGATGTTAAGGAAGCCGATACAATGGATATCGACAATGGTCCAAGTGCTGATGGTGTTTGTTCCATTTAGGTACAAAATTCCTGAACTTGGTTTGGTTTTTTGGGTTGTTTGGATGGGAAAATAGGTAACATGTAATGTGCATTATGCAGTTGTAACTTGGGCTTAAAAGGGTTGTACAACTCAGTTTTTGTTAGATGCTGCTGTTATATCTTAGACTTTATCTAGAAATGTTTCTTTTGTACTTTTGGAATCCAAACATTGACAGTTACTAAGGAAAATGGAGGAATGTTTTGGTACTTAATGTTGTTTTTTGTCTTTATTTCCTATCTTTTGTTAGGATCTGAAGTCTAATAGTTTTAAACTTTTGTTGCATGTACTTTATATTATAAAGTGAATCAACTTAACTTAAATCATACAATTAGGATGGGTGTAATGATCATTTTGTCAGCACCTCAGCAAGTCAGCGTCACATCAGTTTTTCAGCATACCATTTAACTCAACTTAAAACATACTATTATACTGGGTGTAATGGTGACCACTTAATCAAACACATAAAAATATCACACCTTATACAACATACTACACAATATACCCCATACACACTTATATATATAAAAAAGTTAGTGCAACCATATTAGGTGGTCTGTACCACCGAACCAACCCCAAAAGGCAACTTGGCGCACGGTGGATGGCAGGTCGTAGTGGTGGATGGTGCGTGGTAGAGGCTCACCACGGGTGGTGAAGGCCTCCATTACACCCGGTCTAAATAATTGGGGGTATTTAATTATTTATTCCGGTTCTTGGTTAGTTGAAATGTCTTCCATTTTTATGAAAAACACGGATTTAGGATTTTTGTAGCCGATGTAATGAGTTGTTGAAATAACTTGCATGTATGAGGTGTTTGCTTAAGCTTATTTTTTGAGCTACCGAGATTAAATGTCTTGCATGTAGGATTTTTGTAGCCGATGTAATGAGTTGTTGAAATGTCTTGCAGGGTATGTTTAATAAGCTTACTTTTTCCGGCTTATTTTACAATTTATAGGCTTATATAAGTCTACAGGTCATAAAATAAGTTAGAAAAGTATTATAAGCTGAAAGCACGTGAACTCTGGTATGATTAAAAATAAGCTTAAACAAAACCCCTTAGTATGAACTATGAAGAACTTTGTTAATGGACATGTCCACTTATGGCCGATTACGATTGATAACTTTAGGAAAAATAGAAAATGGATGAATAATGACTTTTCGATGGATAGAGTTTTGAATTTTTCGCAAAAAAATAATACATTGCTTATTTGCATGATTATCCTAAACAAAAACACTAACAAAACCTACATAAGCTGATTTTCATCTACATTCCTTAAAAGAAAGCCATTACCAATTGCTTTTCTTTGCTCAACATCAACTAAATATTGGGAATAAGTGGAGGCATGGCTTAGCACCGAACTTGAATGAACGAATATGTAGCCGCGAGCACTGTTTAGTTTTAACTAGAGTAGTGGCAATCTTGCCATCTTACTGTAAATTCATTTACTTACTCAGTTCTGGTTAATCACAAACTTGAGTTTTGTATGGGTACGGTAATTAGTGCTCTTTGAGTATAATGTCTCATGTTCTTTAGCGTATATGAATAGTGTTGGTGTAAACCGGATCATGTGTTTGCTTCAGCAGTATCATTTTCTTATGGTCTACGGAGTATATATGTAGCTAATTGTTTACGTCACGGTTGGTGTTTACAGCATAGTACTACGTACATCTTTGAATTTTTTCTTCTACAAGATTACAAGTATCATTTGATCAACAAATTACAAATGATAGCCGACTACTTTAACCATGTTACACGGTATGTTACAAGAAAAAACCATAGATGTTTCCTAGATACAATGGGCTAGAACATATAGTTGACCCAACCCATCACGACTTCAAACAAAAATGTTTGTTTTCAACCCAAAAGTGAACTTGATAGTACTATTTTTTGGGTAAAATATTGGGTAAATGATACGATGATTATATTCAAGTAGAAGTTATACTTTGGGTAAATATGCCTTACTCTTTGCATTTAGATACTGAAAATGTAAAGAATTTCATACGTTATGGCATATACGGTCGTGCCGCCGTCATCAAACCATGAGTTTTTTTTTTTTTTTTTTTTTTTTTTAACCTTTTAAAATATGTATAATAAAATTAAGCAGCAACTGTCATTTATACTTTCTTACAAAATATGAAATTATTTCATATTCTTCATTTAAATATATTAATTCTTATTCATAAAATGTTAAGAATTTTGAGTGTTATTTGATGATGTTGTACGATCTATTTCACTTACAATTACGTAAACGAACATTAGAAGTACGCAAAAGTGCAGCTACAAACGAATCTCGTTAGTTACTTGTCTACGATATATGCAATATAAGTGTAGTATTCTATCCTAAGTCTTCTTTTAGGTCTCATGTGATCATACATGGAAAATAGTTATTATCAATCAAATTTTCTTGGTCAAGCTGAGAAGGAATGTGTTATGTGTGGATGATAGACCATAGGTTGCATAAAGTCTTCCCTATCCCATGTCTTCTTTAAAGTCTTGGTCAAGATGATAAGGGAGTTGTGGAAGCAATTCATTTCACCACTTGCATGTCTATCACAAACTGTTAACATGCAAAACTAAGGATAAGCAATTCATTGATTTGTTTTATCGTGCCTTAAAAACAAAGTGCGATTCTTTGAATTATCCAATTGAGGATTTCGTGGTACCCGAGGCATGTAGGGTCGAAATACATTGATTTGAAAGTGATTTATACACGATTCAGAAAATATATTATGATTGTTTGATTATTACCACTCATGCACACCCAAATTCTAACATTGTTAGATCAAGAAATGAAGGCTGACTGCCGTATGTATGTTATATGTAACATTATAACAACCATACCCAATTGATCATCACTCCCCACAAAATATTGTTTCAGTCTAAAAGTGAACTTATATTATTTATTTATTTATTGTTAAAATATAGGATAAAAGCTGTACTTAAATATTATGCAAACAAATTATCAAAAGAGACACCCACTTAACCAAACTGAACTAAAAATGTTTAGTTTTGACATGAGGTAAAAAAGTACCTCCTTTTTATATGAGGTAAAAAAGTGGCAATTTCTTTACTGTCTTTTCAACTGCGACTTTTATATGGGGTAAAAAAAGCTTAGACAAACTGATTAAATACAGAAGGAGATACAAGTCCTTAATGCATATAAAAAGGGGACAAAAGTGTTTAGTTTTGACATGAGTTTTTACTGTCTTTTCAATATATGAAATGAAAAGCTGTTTTTTTTTAAAACAGTCAAAAGAGAGCTACTAATAGTTGACCTAGCTAGGTCTAGATTATCTTACATCTTTAATCTTTCGACATGAGTTTTCACCATTTCTATACTTAGATCACCCAAGATGTAAAAGATATCGTTCAACGCGTGTACATGTTGCCTAGACTATTCTATTTTGCTCATCGCCCAAGGAGGCCGCCCACATGTCGCCTAGCATACCATGTCGCCTACAAGTTAAAAGTTCATTTTGGTAATAAAGATAGGCGAAGTTCATTTTCGTAAACTGGTAGTATATATGGTTCACTTAAAAAATTCTCTCTAAATATGTTCATCTTTGCATTTACATATTGAAAATGTAAGTATTGTTCTTATGTTATGGCAAACACGGTCGTGTTGTCGTCATCACACCATAAGTAACTTTTTAATAATTTATCTCCTTAACCTTCTAAAATATATATAATAAAGTTAAGCAAATTAAGCAACTGTCATTTATACTTTCTTACAAAATATGAAAAATTTCCATATTCTTCATTTAAATATGTTAATTCTTTCTTCATAAAGTTTAGTGTTTTGAGTGTTATTTGATGATGTTCTATGACACACGTTAGTTACATGTCTACCATATCCCTAAGTCTTCTTAAAAGTCCCGTGTGATTATAGATGGAAAATAGTTATTATACGTCAAATATAATTGTCTTAGTGATGCTAGTCGTGCTACTTGGGTTCCATATCTCAAGTCTTCTTAAAAGTCTTCTCTTAGTATACATACAAAATAGATCATTCAAATATTGTTTTGCTCAAACTGATAAGGAATTTGTGGATGCCATTCTCATTACAATTTACGTGTCGCGAACGCTAAACATTAATATTTGAAAATATCATAATCTCGTCTTGTTCAAGATGATAAGGAATTTGTGGAAGCAATTCATTTCACCATTTGCATGTGGATCACAAACTGTTAACATTCAGAACTAAAGATAGAAAGCCAATACTTATTCTTATGATTTTAATTAAATTTCAAAAAATAAAGTCACTACAAGCATTAAGTTACTTATCATCTTCCTCTCATATTTCAATTCACTTACAATTACTTGTCTACGATAGACCATTTGCATGTCGATCCCAAGTCTTTTTAAAATTCCCATGTGATTATACATGGAAAATGGTTGTTAATGTGATAAGCTTCCCTATCCCAAGTGTTGGTCAAGGTGAGAAGGAATGTGTGGATGATAGACCATAGGTTGAATAATTAATGTGATAAGCTTCCATATCCCAAGTCTTCTTAAAAGTCTTGGTCTAGATGATAAGGAATTTGTGAAAGCCATTCATTTCACCATTTGCATGCACGAACGTTAACATGCAAAAACTAAATATAAAAAGCCAATGCTTGTTCTTACAATTTTAAGTAAACTTTCAAATATGAAGTCACCACAAGCAATAATTCACTTATCATCTTCCTCTTTTATTTCTTCTCTCTTTTTCGGTTTCGCGATAACATGTCTTACTTCCGCCACCGTCTCCACTTCCTATGGCGGTAATGAGACTGATTATCACGCATTGCTGTCATTTAAGTCAAAGATCACCCATGATCCATACAATGTTCTAACCTCGTGGAACCATTCCTTTCACTTCTGTGACTGGAGTGGTATTTCATGTGGAAAGCGGCACAAACGAGTGACTGCTTTACGACTTATTTCAAAGGGCTTAGAAGGCTCGTTGTCTCCTCATGTAGGAAACCTTAGCTTCCTACGTGTGCTTAATCTTGGGAATAACAGCTTTCAAGGAACCATTCCTCATGAACTTGGTCGTTTGTCTAGGTTACGTGGTCTTTATCTTTATATTAACAAATTCAGTGGAGTCATTCCAACAAACTTGTCTGGTTGTTCTAACCTCGAAGTGTTTTCGCTCAGTCAAAATAATATTGCTGGAAGCATACCCAAGGAGATGAGTTTACTCTCGAAACTTTCTCGTCTTGTAATTGACGACAATAAGTTAACAGGTGGAATCCCACCTTTCTTGGGGAATATCACATCAATGGAATTGTTCTCTGTTACAGAGAACCCGTTGGGTGGGAGCATTCCAGATACCTTGGGTCTTTGGAAAAGCTTGAAGGTATTTTACTGTGCTGACTGCAGCTTATATGGAAGCATCCCTCATTCCATTTTCAACCTCTCACTCCTAGTTAATATTTCCTTAGCTGAAAATCACCTCACTGGTAGTCTTCCTTCAGAAATAGGTAATCAGCTCCCAAATCTTGAGTTCCTTCAGTTAAGGGATAACGAACTAACCGGAGTTCTTCCACCTTCTCTTTCTAATTGTTCTAAATTAGGATATCTTGAAATGAGCAACAACAGTTTTAGTGGGAAGTTGACTGTTGACTTTTCAAAACTAAGAGATATTTATGAAATTAGATTAAATAATATTAACTTCCATGGACGCGGAGAAGCTGATGAAATGAGTTTTATTGATTCTTTGAAAAACTGCACAAGGTTAGTAAGGTTGGAACTTGTTAATTGCAACCTTATAGGAGTGCTTCCGATATCTATAGGTAATCTCTCTCATCAACTCAGCATTTTATCTTTAGGAGACAATCAGTTATTTGGAAGCCTACCTTCAAGTATAGGTAGTCTAGTTGGTTTGACCATTTTATCTTTAGGACCTAATTTATTAAAAGGAAACATCCCCACTAGCGTTGGTAAACTACAAAAGCTACAAGTTCTTTATCTAAATAGCAATCAATTTTCAGGGCCTATCCCTTATGCCATTGGGAACTTATCACTGCTGACACAACTTTACTTAGATTACAACAAATTAGAAGGTCATATTCCATCAAGCCTTGGGAAGTGTAAAGAACTTAATTTGTTAAACCTTGCAGACAATAGACTAAGTGGCAAAATACCCAAGCAACTTTTTCAACTTCCATCACTAACTATTGGCTTAGATCTTTCTCAAAACAACCTGTATGGTTCAATTCCATCAGAGATTAAAGACCTCAAGATGATGAACATTCTTGATTTATCTCGCAATAATTTATCAGGCAACATTACTAGTAGCCTTGGTGAGTGCATTAGCCTTACAGAGTTATACCTTAGTGGCAATAGATTAGAAGGCATAATACCATCTTCATTAAGTTCATTAGGAGGATTGGCAGAATTCCACAATTTTTAGACAAATGGAAATCCTTAGAGTATTTGAACCTATCCTTTAATGATTTTGAGGGTGAAGTACCGGTTCAAGGAGTGTTTGCCAATGCAAGTTTATTTTCAGTTTTGGGGAATGATAAGCTTTGTGGTGGTTTGGTTACACTTCAGTTACCCAAGTGCAAGGAGATGGGTAGTAAGAAAAAAGGGTTTCCTTTCTTCATATTGGTCATTGTGATTGCACCGACGTTGCTCATCGTATTATATTGTGTGTATCTTTTGTGTAAGAAGAAACGCAATAGTCAACCGTCTCAATCTTCAGGGAATGAAAGGTTCTTGAAAGTTTCATACAATCAGCTTATCAAGGCTACTGATGGGTTCTCTACAGCAAATTTGATTGGTGAGGGTGGGCACAGCTCTGTTTATAAGGGAATCCTTGATTCTGTTGATGATAAATCTGTTGCAGTTAAAGTTCTACGTCTTCAAAACCGAGGAGCTCACAAAAGTTTTCTAGCAGAATGTGAAGCTTGGCGAAATATTCGACACCGTAATCTGTTGAAAATCATAACTTCATGTTCAAGTGTTGATTTTCAAGGCAATGACTTTAAAGCTTTGGTTTACGAGTTTATGCCGAATGGAAGTGTACACGATTGGCTTCATTCAAGTGCAAATACATCGAAACTGAACCTTCTTCAACGAATAAACATTCTCAGAGATGTTGCAACTGCACTTGAATATCTTCACAATCGCTGCCAAACAACGATTGTTCACGGTGATTTGAAGCCTAGCAACATTCTACTTGACGCTGATATGGTGGCTCATGTTGGAGACTTTGGTTTATCTCGGCTACTTGGTACAGAGTTAAACCAAAATAGCTCAACTGGGGTTAAAGGAACAATTGGTTATGCACCTCCAGGTAGTATTCCATGATGCTTATATTTACTTAAAAATTACAGTTTGTAGATTAACTAATTGTTTTTAATTCGCAGAGTATGGTCTCAGGAGCGAGATGACAATTACTGGGGATGTCTACAGTTTTGGGATATTATTACTAGAGGTGATGACCGGGAAAAAGCCGACAGATGACATGTTTAACGATGGTCTTAGCCTTCATAAATTTGCTTACATGGCATTACCAGATCAAGTAATCGATGTTATTGATAATGATGCAATTGTGTTGCAAAGTACGGAAGCGAATGCAAAGAAAGTGGAAGAATGTTTGGCTGCAACTATCAAGATTGGAGTATCGTGCTCTGTGGATTCCCCATCAGAACGGATGAAAATAGAAATTGTTGTCAATGAGTTGCAGCGTATTCTGGATGTGCTTCGAAATATATAAGGTACTCTCTTCTCCCTATTTGTAAAATCTGATTTTACATGAGTTTGTTAACAAACCATCACTAACTTAGTTTTATTTTTGAACGATTTCAGGTCAAATACCAAGCTTTCTTAGTGAGATTTGAAAGTAACTGCAGCAGGGAGCAGTGCATGTTGTAGTTATATAAATGTTACTTTGTCAAATATGTTTGTAAGTGTGTTTTAGTTTTCTTGTTGCTTTAGTACCGTAAGAGATGTAAGAGTGCATTTAAACTCCTGATGACTTATCATATGTATCGAACATGTTCATGATTAAGTTTGTTGGTTACATCATTGAATGAAAACTAAGCACAAGAGTTGGGATAACCTTTGGCAGGACATACTGTATAATCTTGAATCCTTTCTTGGCTCTATACGTTTGCTTTGTTGCTGCAAGTACACTTTATTTTATTTTTTATTGGTTTTTTTTATGTCATCTGTCAAACATGTACTTGGACATTATGGGTTTTTGTTAGGCGTTTGTGTTTGAACTGTTTTTGTAAACAACATTCAAGTAGAACTGACCCTTGATATCTTAGTGCAAGACCATATGGTGTATCTGCATAATGAATTTTATTGAAAGTTGTAATCAAATTACGCTAACTCGGAAAATTCCACAATATACTTGATTTCGAGTCAACTTAATATTCTTAACTACATGTATCAACTAAGAATGACTGATATTGGGAGCATTAAACAACACAGGGAGTCTGACTGATATCGGGCTAAAAATGACCGAGTTCCCTTTAGACCCCCACAGTTCGCTAAACTGCCCTTAACATGTGAAGAATTCAGTTGTGTAAACAAAGTTATAACGATTGTATCTATGCTCTCAGTCCCGTCTGTATCCTTTAGTTCATAAGCCCAGACAGAAAAAAGCGAGGATGCACACGGAAAGTTTTTTGTGCCTGAACCCAATCATATCCAATCCACTTAACTTTCACCACCTCATGTCATTTCTTCTTAAGTTTGGTTTTTACCTGTTTTACATTTTTTAACACTTTTAAGGTTTATTTTGTTTATGCCGCAGTTAAACATCTGTATCACAATGTTTTCATTCTTTATTCTTAATTATTTACTTTAGTTTAAGTAAAGATTCCTTTAGAAGTTCTAATTCTGGTAGGTTTTTCCGGTAAGAAAAAATGTTACGTGTTCAACAATTCGATGAAAGTTTCAAGCACTAGTAATTGCTTTTCATTTGTAGTCAAGCATAAGGTAAAAGATAATAATTTTGAGACAGGGGGATTATTGCTTTTCATTTGTAGTCAAGCATAAGGTAAAAGATATGACCATAACCATTCATGGTCATTCCAAGCTTGATAGCATTTGATGATTTTTTATGAATATACATAGGTATAAGAAGTTTCATATATGTTTTTGATAGTCCAGCTGCAGCCCGACTGACTGGGAACACCTGAAGAGCATCCGTACCCATTTTAGGGTTATACACTTCATTTTACCATACCCCGTATCAATCACATGATAAATACCGTTGACTGTTAGCGATGTTTATGTTATGTTTGTAGCCACGATGCATTCGCGGGCACCATCCTCAGGTTTTTGAAAGATTTTGGTTTGTAAGTCAGCTGAAAGTTGGGAGTAAGTCGGGAGGATTAGTAAGTTGGAAACCGTCTGTCTTGTGGAAGTAACGAGCTGTTCCATACGTTCGGCTAAAGCATAGCAGGTCGCTTCAATTTCATCTTGACCCGTCATAAAAATAAGTATGTCACCAGGTGCACTTGGATTGTCATTGCATGTTTTACAGCAGCTTCAACATAATCTTCACATCGGGTTTTACTGTACAGGATTTGTAACGGGAATGTTCTTCCAGGAATGTTAAAGATTGGGGCACTGCAAAGATACAACTTAAGATTAGATATTACACATTTATACCACAAATGATAAATGATACGAAAGCCATGGTGACATGAAACTAGAGGTGGCATTTTGGACTAATTTACTTATCAGTCAAATGGGGTAAAAAGCATCCCAAAATGTATTTTTAATATGCATAGAAGCGCCAAAATCACTTTACTGAAAAATTAGATTAAGAAACATAAACTCTGTAATTATATTCGACACCCACTTATTGTTTATCGTCATCAAAAACTGTCTGCACTTCTGTACCTCGTACAGCTCCAGATCTCATAAGCCGGTGATCTTCCCACTGAGCATTATCTGCTGTAAGTTGAGATAGCTTTTTGCTTTGAGCAAGTGTCATTGGTGTTCCATCTTTACGAACCTATCATCCAAAAAAGATACTGAATTAAACCTTGAAAGTAAAACAATGTGACTATCAATGATCATTTATATAAATGGGCTATGTGTCATTCTAAGATTAGAGGTACCAGTCTTTTTGCCACCTCTGCTGCTTTCTTTTTAAGAGAAGCCTCGTCGCCAAGATAAAAGGTATCACCATCAAACGCAGTGTTTCCTTCTTCTGCGTCATACCTATGAAAACTGCCAGAGTGCCAGGTTAATGTTAAAACATTGATAGAAGCTTGCACAATTAAAATTTAAAAGGATATCTACTAATCTAACGCTTTTTAAGTGAGGTATCTAGCTTTCTGATGGTTTGGTTCAGGACTTTCAAAAGCTGGCCTTTTGACTTGTTTTCTGGTAGGGTCTGGTACTTGAAAGTGTGTTCAAGTAATGGTATTGTGGTCCTCTGTATCATAGTTCTCTTTTTTAGTCCTTGTTTGTTTGTTTGAGGTATGTCCCTCATGGGTTCCTTTGTGTTTTGGGTCCCTTTTCTTTAAGCCTCTTGCTTGGAGAATGGGATGCCTTGTGCTGTAATTGTTTTGGTTTTGTTATATAATGGCTGCCTTTCCAAAAAATATAACAAAAATGGATTTACTTTTTAAGAAAACAGATATAAGTTACCTACGTAACTGCGAAATTATTTTGCGAATTCACAAACTAGCAAAAATTCTCTTAAACACAACGTTTGCATAAATATTTGGATATTCTGCAAATTATTTAGAAATACTGCATTTTTTGCAAAATTATGGGGAAAATTTTGGAAAAATCAAGTTTTGGCAATTTTTAGCAGGTTTGCAAAATTTAAGGAATCCACAAAATCGTTTTTGTGAACTATGTGGTTATTTTCTATATATTACTAGGTCTAGTTGTACATTTTGGTATACACCCGGCCAACTCAAGAAGGTAGATTAGTAATTTCCCACTATAAGTAATGACTGATTTACATGTTTAAACCTCAGTAAGCATAAAAAGCTAGAAGATGTTTATCAATATCCATGTTCATTTGTTTCGAATATTTATGTGAAAATTTTATAAACTGTTAGGAAAGTATCATATATAATACAGTTTATGAAATATATAGACTTACCGTATTCCATCTCTTACCGCATACTCTCAGTAATCTTGGATTAATAAAATTTTCCTTGTCGGCTTCTTCCACCAGTTCTTGAACTTACCTCTGTTGGTTGTGAATTTTCTGCATTAAGTGGTCGCTGAGATCTTCCACCAGTTCTTGAACTTGCAGATCTAACTGAACCCAGATGCTCTTATTGGAACAGGTGAATGGCCCACATTGTCCCATGGTGAAGCAGCATACCCTGTTAGGTTACTTAAATAGTCAGTGCAAGCAAGCAACAGTAGATTGTAGGTTATGTACAACGCTTACACCTAATGAAGGAGTAACATGCTGCAACATCCGAGTACAAACTCAGTATTAGGTATGGGCGCAAACCTGATATAACATTCATACACAAAAATACAACTTTGATTGAGGATTTTTCCACATCTTCATCTATAGATGACATCATAGAGGAAACTTTTGGTCTGGGAACTTTAAATGATCCTTCAACTTGTTTTGCACTTGCAAGAACATCTAATCCTGAAACGTAGTAAACTTTGTGTTATTAAAGAAACTGAAAATGAATGAGTCCTCAAACACTAACACTCAAACAAGATGCATGTGCCTGATTACAAATGAGGTGCGGAACTTAAGATAGGATATAAGTAGAGTGTACACCAGAAAAACTAATGAACCTTGCAACTTTTATAACCAAACTTCAAAAAGATAAAGTCTTGGATATGTGGTTCTTATCTTGATGCAGAGCAAGGCAACGTACATTATATTAGCTTCAATCATGCCTAAAAGATACTAAGACGTAGTGTATATGGATAACCATATGCTTAACTTATCCCGTTATTCATTATCGAAAAACCACTTATTCCCCCAAATAGCTGATAAGCACTATGGCATAAGCTTACCCAGCCTGTAAGTTCTGTACACAAACTTACCCAAACACCCCCTAAATCCCATATTTCCATGACAGGTATCCCTCTCACAAATGCACGCTGCTTTACACAAGATAATTAGGGAAAAAAGAAATACATTCCAATGTAAAACGCACTTTGACATAAGCTTACCCAAACACCCTCAATAAGCTTTTTAACGTTTTTTTTATACACAATAACTTATTAACCTCTTAAAATATGGCTACACAGAGTAGTAAAACTCAGATCACAAAATGATCCACGATTACTAGCTACAACGCCAGTGACCAGGGCGAATTGAGCAGAATCGGCCAAAAGATTCAATTTGGTCACAAGTTGGACAGCTCGGTGCTAACTCGTAAAAAAAATCGGCTTTGATGTATATTAACAAGTGTGCTAAAGTTTCTAAACATATACTTCTAGGGTCCATGAACATTTATATAGTCCTATAAACATGTCATACTCTTACGCAGCTTCGAAACTTATATATAAAAATTCCTATCTAAGACTATGAGTACTCCCCGCCTAGGCCGATAACTCACTACCAACAAAACAACATACAATATTTATGCATTCTCGAAATACCCCAACCTAATGGAATCAGCTTATTAGCTTAATCCTCCCCTCAAAAACACATAAGCCCTTTAAAATAAGCAAAAATTCAATAAGCTTTTTAGATTTATTAAAACACAATAAACTATAAAGCTCTTTCACTGAAACACCCCCTAAATCCCAATGATTCCCATGGAAGCTATCTCTGACACAAAATCAAATTGCTCTAAATAATTATGATTCGATAACAAGGCTACATACATTATATCGCCTTCAATCATGCCCAAAGGATACTAAGATGATGTAATGCCATCATAGAAGAAACTTTTGGTCAAGGAACTTTAAATGATCCTTCAACTCGTTTTGCACTTGCAAGAAAATCTAATCCTGAAACGTAGCAAACTTTGTGTTATTAAAGAAACTGAAAATGAATGACTCCTCAAAACATTAACACTCAAACAAGATACATGAGCCTGATTACACATGAGGTGCGGAACTTAAGATAGGATATAAGTAGAGTGTACACCAGAAAAACTAATGATGTGGTTCTTATCTTAATGCCGAACAAGGCAACATACATTATATTAGCTTCAATCATGCCTAAAAGATACTAAGACATACTGTATATGGATAACGACATGCTTAACTTATCCAGTTATTCATTATCGAAAAACCCCTTATTCCCCCAAATAACTAATATGCACTTTGGCATAAGCTTACCCCGCCTGTAAGTTCTTTATACAAGCTTTAGCCAAACACCCCCTAAATCCCATATTCCCATGACAGGTATCCTCTCACAAACGCACGCTGCTTTACACATGATAATTAGGAAAAAAGAAATACATCCCAATGTATAACGCACTTTGACATAAGCTTAACCAAACACCTTCAATAAGCTTCTTAACTTTTTTATACCCAATAACTTATTAACCTCTTAAAATAAGGCTACACAGAGTAGTAAAACTTGGATCACAAAGTGATCCACGATTACTAGCTACAAGGCCAGTGACCAGGGCGAGTTGAGCAGAATCAGCCAAAAAGATTCAATTTGGTCAAAACTTGGTCAGCTCGGTACGTGCTAACTCGTAAAAAAATTCAGCTTGATGTATTTTAACAAGTGTGTTAAAGTTTGTAAACATATACTTCTAGGGTCCATGAACATTTATATAGTCCTATAAACATGTCATACTCTTACACATAGCTTCGAAACTTATATATAAAAATTCCTATCTAAGACTATGAGTACTCCCCCGCCTAGGCCGATAACTCACTACAAGCAAAACAACATACAGTATTTGCCTTCAATCATGCCCACAATATACTAAGGGGGACGTTTAGGTAAGGTAAGAATTAATAAAACTTAAGCATTCTCGAAATACCCCAAACTAATGGAATCAGCTTATTAGCTTAATCCTCCCATCAAAAACACCTAAGCCCTTTAAAATAAGTAAAAATTCAGTAAGCTTTGTAGCTTTATTAAAACACAATAAACTATTAAGCTCTTTAAATAAGCTCACCGAAACACACCCTAAATCCCAATGATTCCCATGGGGCAGCTATCTCTGACATAAAATCAAATTGCTCTAAATAATTGTGATTCAATAACAAGGCTACATACATTATATTCATATATTGGCTTCAATCATGCCCAAATGATGTAATGTATCAGGTTAACTTTATGCTTAACTTATGCATTTATTCATTATCAAAAAACCCCTATTCCCCCAAATAACTAATAAGCACTTTGGCATAAGCTTGCCCAGCCTATAAGTTCTTTATATAAGCTTAACCAAACACCCCCTAAATCCCGTATTCTCATGACGGTCATCTCTCTCACAAACTCACACTGCTCTACACATCGATAATTAGGAAAAATACAAATACTTCTCAATGTATAAAGAACTTTGACAAGAGCTTATCCAAACACATTCAAAAAGCTCTATACCTTTTTTTATACCCAATAGCTTATTGACCTCTTAAAATAAGCCTACCCAGTGTTGTAAAGCTCGGGCTACAAAGTAATCGGCGACTTCAAGCCATCAGGTCAGTGACCAGGGTGAGTTGAGCAGAATCGTCCAAAAGATTCAATTTGGTCAAAACTTGGTCACCTCGGTGCTAATTCGTACAAAACTCGGTTTGAAGTGTCTTAACAATCGTGTTAATGTCACCAAACATACTTTTTGGTTCTATGAACAATACTATGGTCCTATAAACATATGATACATATAATTTCAAAACTTGGACATAAAAATTCCAATATCCCAACGTACTCACAGCCTAGGTTATGTTAATATCCATCGGATCCCGTTATCACCAAAATCAAACACGTTAACACCTAACAAAAAACAAAAACCTTTACACTTAGGCTATGTTTGGCAAAACAGGCAGTAAGTAGTTGTTTGTTTTATAAAAGTGTAAAAAAACCTCAACGCATCTTTTATTAGCATTTTAAAAAGAAGCGCTTAAACAAAATCCAAAAGGTAAACACGTCTACACTATAAACCAAGCTAAAACACATAACAGGAGTTATTATCCAAGTCAAGAAGAAGCATCATCGAAATACGAATACCACACATCAGCATATAGAGAAACTAAAACTAGGGCTAAGTAAGGGTGTGTAAGTCTAAGCTTATTTTAAGGCTTATGAGCTTATTTGACTATGCTTATATCACATACGCCCATATTTTCCGGCTTATTTTCATACTTATGAACTTATTATGACTTAAAGATGGAAAATAAACTCATAAGCTAAACTATAAGAAGGAAAAAAATGAGCTTATTAAATATAAGCTGAAAGCCCAAACATAAGCTTAAACAAATCCAACTATAAGCACATAAGGTAAACTATCATAACCAATTATAAGGGGATGTTTGGTTAAGCTTACTTTTGGGCTTATGAGCTTATTTGACTATGTTTAAATCTCATACGCCCATATTTTCCGCCTTATTTTTGGACTTGTGAGGTTATTATGACTTAAAGATGGAAGATAAGCTCATAAGGTAGAAAAAAGGCGGATAAAGAAGAGCTTATGAGATATAAGCCGAACCAAATAAGATGATAAGCCCAAAATAGGCTTAAACAAATCCCCCTAAGTTCAAAGTTTTCACTTAGTAATAACCTCCAGTAAAATTGCCAAGCCCGAAAATCCATACTTCTAATCAGCATCTCGATTTATATAACACTAATAATATGATTTATGATTAAGAAATATATCATCACAACTAATTATACAGCAAGAGTAAAATTAAATGTTGTCAACCTCTAAAACACTACTCCAATCAACCAATTTCATAAAATATAAGCAGTAAGATGGTATGAAACAATAGGAATCACTTTTGGGAATTGATAAAGAAGAAATAGTGAAAGTGTAACTGGCATAAATAAATTATAAAAGAAAACCCCTACCATCGCTTTTATGGATGTCGTTCAAATCCGCTGCTAAATGATAGTTGTTGTGAATGGTGGAGAGGTGGGTTTGGACCGTGGATTGCCAGCAAAAGGAAATACCATCTCAACTACTATTTGTTAAATCACACAATTGGTCCCTTGACATCCAAAAACGCGAAATCTTGCTTTTCTGGTCCATGATTTAAAAAACATTACGCCGATGGTCCAATTTTCTAACATCTCAACTACTATTTGTTATTGTTTCTCGTTATCTTCAGTCACATACCACATACCAGGCACATGAGGATGCACATAAGGGTAGGTTGATCTTTTCATTCGGGAAAATTATCTAAAAGAGAGATTATTTCTCCACATAGGAATTTACTTCAAACATATAATTTTAATTGGGCTCACATAACTTTTATTTATAAAATTTATGTAGGTCCCACTAAATTTATGTGTATGAAGTAAATTCTTATGTGGAGATATCACTATCCTATCTAAAAAAGCATCAAAGTTGACACTTTTTACCATTGTGTGTAGTGATGTTTTTTTTTCTTATTGTGTTACTAAACTTTCGAATTTGGTACATTGTGTGTACTTTGCGACTATTCAACCTTGTAGAATGACCATTTTACCCTTCAAAATTTGAAAAGAGTAAGGGCAAAATGGTCATAAAGTACACACAATGTACCAAATTCGAAAGTTTAGTCACACAATAGGGAAAAAAACATTACTACACACAATGGTAAAAAGTGTCAACTTTGATGCTTTTTTAGATAATTTTCCCTTTTCATTATTGTTGTTCTTTAATGCCTTTTTTTTTGTCTTTTTATTAATTTTGTTTTAATTTTTTTTGTTTGTCTTATTTATAAATAGGTCCACCACTAACACACAATATTCTTCTTTTTCTATCTCACTACTCTGTTTGAACCTCCATTCCTCCTCACTACCGTCCTCTACCACCACTAACTCTGTCACCATTAAATATTCATTTAACCTAGAAACCGTCTTTTTTAACCAGTGTCACAACCGTAAGTGATCAAGTAATATTGTCTTTTTCAGTTCGTCATTATATACTCATTATAAATGTCTAGTCTTAAGTTGCATTTATAAGGAACCTATATATGCTAAAGATGTCTAGTCTTAGAAATAGTCAAACACTAATATTAAAGTTTAGTAATTATTAATTAGCATGACTATAAACAATTTGATATTACAAGTATAAGAAAAAAAAATCATTATTAGCAACAAACCTATAAACAATTTAATCAGATCGCACCATTAAACAAGCTCATCAGTTTCACCACCATTAAACATATAAACAATTTAATCAATGTATTTTGAAACAAGCTATTAGCTTCACCACCATTAAACAAGGCCTGATCAGATCGTAAAATTAAATGTTGTTAACCTCTAAAACCCCACTCCATATAAGCAGTAAGAAAACGTACCATCGGTACTGTTATCGATGTCAGTCAAATCCGCTGCTAAAAAAAATGGAGAGTGATGGTTTTGGTGCATGGATTGGAAATGTGGGGCATTGTGTATAAACGGTGGAGATTAATTATTAGAGTCAACTGTTTTTGTTTTGATGGGATTGCCACCGTGGCAACTACAAAAGAAATATGTCATCAACTGCTGCATTTTGAGGGGAAAAACAACGGATGAAATAATTTTTTTTTTAAAGTAAATTACATAAATCATCCTTCTGGTTTGTATTTTGACGGGAAAAACAAAAATTACAATCTTATGTCCTCACGCTATGCATCTATATCACGTTACTCCTTTTTTAATGACCGTTTAAACGTCGTTAGTAAATTGGACATGACCCGCCGAAAAAAAAACATAGGAACAATATATATGACACCTGGTAAACCTCAAGGACCAATTAAGTAATTCACTCATTTAGTTAATTAGAATTTTACTCTTACACGTAAATGGTTGGAACATTTAATAATGTAGTATTTTATGCCTTCGAATCCAAATTCTGTGAAACAAATTTTTTTATGTTATTTTAATTATTTTCACTTTCGATATATTGTAGCTTAAAAATCGAGTTATTGAGCTAGTGCTAAGTTAGTTTTACTTTAGTTTCATGGTTATAGTTTTTGATAAAATTCATGCTTTTTAATGGCAAGATATTAGTAAAATTCATCGTTAGACAGATATTTATGTTTAATTTGATCATAATAATTAAAGGTCAATAATTTAGCATTTTACCTTTGATTATATTGGATTAACACAAAAACCAAAACAGTTTAATTAATATACTCGGATCAAAATAACTAATTAAAATCTCCAATAATCCAATTGGATAAACCAATTAAGTGAATGGTAAACGGAGATATGGCCTCTTTGAGTCTCTAGTGAAACTACAAGTCAATTTTGTGTCCCTTATTGTTCATACACACTTATGGCTTCAAAGCATCGTAAGTATCTTGCCTCTTAAGGATACTTAGGGTGCGTTTGGTATACACTTTTTATCACTATCGGCATAAGAATGATAAGAGTGCAACGAAAGTAATAGTATCATATCTAATATTGTTGTTTGGTTTGGTATTTATGTTTTGGTATCAAATTTTATAAGATGGGATCATTCTCATACAAAGTTAGTTTACTTTAGTTTTTTCAGTAAAAAAGAGTGTGAGAATGAGTGAAACTTTTGGAGGTTATATATTAAGAAGAAGAAATGAATGAACGGTTGAGATTTAATGTAATGAAATAAGTGGGACTGCTCCGTGTAGTGGTCTGTGATTGGTGGCATTTGTGTCACTTCGGATCAAGAATGAGATGGATGTCAGCCGTTGGATGGAGAGGTGAGGATTGTGATCGTGGAATAGATATTGTGGGAAGTTTTGTGTTTTCTTTGTGAGTTTGTTGTCTTGGTTTTGTTTTTATGGTTTTTGATTATGTTGATGTTGTAATTTGGAAACGTATTTGAAGGTAAATGTGAAATGTTGGTATATAAACAATGTGATAGTTTTGCAACAACTATACAAATGTGTGTATGTGTATAAAAGATAATCAATTTGGGTGGGATGTAGAGAAATACGAAATTGTGATAATGTAAAACTCAAATGCGTCCAGCTAGTTTTCAAACATTCAGTCTCCGAATAAACTAGTGTAGTTGGTTATAGATAGTCTATGGGCTGTAGTATTTTGTTACGAGTATTTGTTTTGGACCAACACATAACCGAAAGTTTTGATTGAGAAATCTAGAGCCGAGTTTGGTTAATTATAAAATTTTGTAGTTCAATAATCAATATTCTTGCATTTAATTGGTTTTGGACTATGAATAAGTTTTTGAGTTAAATCTTTAGGTTCGTTGAATAACCTACCGAGTAGGGCCGTCCGTAGAGCCCCGGACGAAATTACATAATGACACATTTCGAGAATGAATGTTATATATAAAGTGTCACCCTTTATAAGATACTAGACGAGTACCCCATGCATAGCAACGGATTTTCTAACGGGAAATAGTTATAGGTGTCGTATTGTGTTTTGCTGATATTGGTTTCGAGATTTGGGATGAATCGGTAGAATAAGATATGTTTAGATTGGTGAGTTTTTGCAAAACTCAGTTACAACTGGTGAAAGGGTGGAGTGGCCCAAAATTTACGAGGCTTCCCTCATAAGTTTAGTTATTTTCTTGTTTAGTTTATAATTCAAACCGTGTCTTTCACTTGGGGTGTTTCCAAATATAACTTACCACAATATTGAAGTATGGTGTAGCAACATTTCCTTATTATATTTTTTTTGAACATTTCATTTTTTTAACTTTTCACTTTGACCATTTTTGTTTTATAGATAGTTTAGATAATTCAATTAGTTATCTAAATGTTTACATATTACTCATTTAAATATTTTCTCATCCAAATACTTTTTTCTTCGTGAAAAATCTGTTTGCACATGCATATAATTGTTGACATGATAAATTTGGGGCCTCTATTTTTTTTGGGCCTTGAGAAGTCGCAACAATACACACCCTTAAAGACGGCCCTGCTATCAAGCTATTTTTTGTCAAACCATGACAACAAGTATTAATCGTAACAATTTTCTTGGAAAGTGTGAAACCAGTACTATGGTTGAATTTCAAAGTTTTGAAATTCTTTCAAATATTTATCTCTAAAGATCCATTAGAGCTAAAAAATTTCGAAATGACGAGTAGAGGAAAAAAGTGTGATGCTAATGAAGTGAGATTGTTAAAATAAGATTTGGAAAAAACAAGAAACCGAACATCAACTGAAAATTCAAGGATTAACAAAAGTTTTTTTTTTTTTTTTTTTTTTTTTTTTTTTTTTTTTTTTTTAAATTTTTAAACAAAGCTTCCAAATGTAAATAAGATACTGTTAAAAAATTTAGGATCACAGTAATCTGAGAATCGTGTAAACACTTTCAGATTGAAGTATTTCCATGGTTCTATCGAAATCTTAAATCGGATAAAACTCATATTTTATAATCGAGATTGTGTTTTGTTGTTATGAAAAACCGAACCAGATATTGATAATAAATATATGACCAACAAAATCGAAATTCGGTTGTAACCACCATAACAGTTATTTAACTACCGAATCAGTTAAATCAAAGGGAAAAATTCAAGTCCATAATTTTGGGAATTTTATCTTCAAGTGCGTTTTTAAGATAGCACTTTATGCTCGACCCTAGCCAGGGGCTCTGCCCCTTGGACCCTGCCAAGGGCTGCCGCCCCTGGGACCCTGCTACCAGAGGCGCTGCCCCCGGACCCCCGTGATTCGGGGCTTCGCCCACGAATGATAATCATAATAACATCATATAAGTGTGCACTCCGCACAACCCCCGACTTGTTGAACATTTATCATTATTACACATTTGTCAACTAAGTAAATCTATTACACTTAAATATATTGGTGACCCCAGATATTTCAAGTCTCGAAGAAGAAAAGTTTGAGTGTTTAGAAAAAATCAAAACGATCAAAGACAAACTTTATAAAACTGATCATACTTTTCAAATTATAAGTGAGTGAAAACCGGAAGGAGGGGACAAAGGTCAGTTCTATAAGGCCAGAAAGCAAGATCAAAAGAAGGAGCAATACAGAATAACTAAGCATGTTGAAGTTGTGATCAGTTTAGTAGTAAAGAGCTCTTGTTTAGCGAGAGTCGTATTCGGATTCTGCTTGAGCAGCACTCAATGGCAAGCAATCTTCCCGCACTCTCCGTATACAGGACTTAGAAGCATTAAGGTATACCGTTCAATGTTCTATCAGTTTGACCAGGTTCAATAGCCGGATAGAGTAAGTAACCATACGATCATACCCACTTTATACAAGTTTTACTAAGGGAAACGGGGTCTAGGGCATGCAAATCCAAAATATCTTAAACAAGTTCAAGAGACAAAACCTATGTTGTATGATAAAGATATGCCTAAACTTATGTATCCTAGTGAATACATGAGGAGAAATAAGCTTACTAACGAACATTTTTCACAATCGAAAGAAGTATTAGAACATCTTTCACCTATTTTGATTAATAATAACAAAGAAAATGTGTCTAGAAATGATGATTTTCCAGGAACCACATATCCATAAATCATTTTTGAAACTAAAGTCTCAAATTTTAAAACTCAATTGGAACATTAATCATATTTAGAACAAAAAGAATCTTTAAGTAAAGCTAAAATGGGTTTGAAATAACGACATCGTTTCAAAAGCTGTAAAAAATAAAAAATAAATGTTTGAAATTTTAAAAGATATCGTTTCAAAAGTTGTGAAAAGTTTCTTCATCTACAGTAACCATACTTCTTTAGAAAAGAGTCGACAAGAGATTCATGGGCAGAAGAGGCTTTAATCGTGAATTTGATCATTTTCACGACTTGTACATTGTGATTTGTGAGGCTTCTTAAAAGACATTTGGATGTTAAAAGTGGTTTTTAAATTTTTAGTAAGGGTGTTCATTGATTCACTTATCGGGTTGTTCGGTTTATTCGGTTCGATTAGTTTGGTTAAAAAAATATCTAGGTATAACTGGAAACCGAACCATATAATTAAAAACCGAATAGAATAATCGAAAAACAAACCGAATAACCCGAATTACATAATTTTAATTATTTATTTATTTAACTATATAGATTTTTTGCACTAAAGAAGATTGAAGTTTAAAAATGTTGTATTTATACTATGAAAGAGTTTTAACGTTTTTTTAATATAAATATATAAAAATATATATGTATATTTTTGTGAATTTGGTTTTCATTTTAGTTCGGTTTTCATGTTTTCATTTTGCCAAAATCATAACCGAACCGAAAACTGAATATTTAATTTTGTTGGTTTGGTTTGGTAAATTCGATTCGGTTACAAATTCGGTTCTGTTTTTTCGGTTCGGTTCGTTTAAGTTTTTGGTTTTATGGGTGAAACTTGAATTCTATACACCCCTAATTTTTAGAATACAACCACTCATGGGCTAATTGATGTTGTAGGGTTGTGTAGATAGCATAAACTTTAGAACTTTAGTTTAATAGACGTATGTGTCGGTTGACACAAAAATGCTTTTATATATTCATATAGATGTATACGCAATAGATCTTTTCTTGTCATTTTATTTAGTAAGTTTAATCATTATAAACAATTAATTTTATATTTAGTCCTCTAATATTTAGTATACTAATTTGTGGGACTATACTGCCCATCGAGTGAGTCTTCAAGCTAGTTTATTACTTTATTATATATAATAAGAACGAAATTTAGGCTACAAAAAAGAGAGTAGCCTTATCCTCTTGAACATCATATCTACCCTCACAACACTAAACTAAAAAAACAAAATAGAAAAACTAGACATCAATCATGTTCAAACCTCGTTGTAAGGTGGATTGGACAACGTTTCACTTATAGGCAATTCCATGAAGAAATCTATAATGCTAATGAATCCAGATGCAATTTTCTTTTGTAGATAACAATATTACGTATTTACACATTAGCGTCTCTGTAGATACTCACCCTGCTACACTTCTAGCCAGATCTATACATCATTGCTTTTGGAATCGCTAACCTTTGTATATATTAGACGAGTGATGCTGGGTTATTAGATGTAACCGGCTTACGATATTCAAGCTCTTATGAACACTTAGCTACAAAAGAATTTGGTGTACTAAAAACAGCAATTTATTATACGAGTAGGGCCGGAGACATTAAGTGTCCAAATACTAAAATGCCATATTAGCCCATTAGCTTATTAACCTATTAGATTTTGTTTTTAACATCATTCACATGACCCCTTAAGTTTACTTTACCACCAAACTATCTCCTAAACTTATAAATTTATAATGCTTCATATTTAACATCTTATTAAGTTTAGTAATATAATACAAATTGACATCGTCTCGTGGTAAACTCTATATTGTAATTAAGTTTCGTCCATTGTTATATTGTTTAAGGTTATCTATTAGACAAACACCAGGTCTAGTGTTCCCACTCCCTAGTTTTCTTCAACAAAGACACGCAATACATTGAGTTAATAAATTGAATTATATTGTAAAGTATTTCATGCAAAAATGATAGTTAAGATATAGAGTAATCTTGTAAAGTATTTCATTAGGGTTATGTGCATATTATTACAACCGACTTGTTTGAACATGTGTAAATGAACTCGAATGAAGTCAAACCCTGATAGAAAGAAAGAAAGAAAATTTATCATGTAATTCTTCCCAAGGAATTAAGCAACGTACAAACTTAAATCATTTACCATTCAAATTTTGTATATCATGTAATTTTTCCGAAGTATCAAATATACTTAGTGACATCATTATTTAATATTTTTTTCATGGAACAAGCAAATAGAAAATTGACAAGAAAAACCAACCAGTTAAAATGATGATATAAGCAAAACCTTTGTTTAATGGTACTAACAGACTTTTACATACAAACTTTATAAATAATTTAATGAAATCCTCTTTAGTGAACACTTCAATTAAACGCTTACTACAAATCTGTATTGACAAAAGAAAAGTTATAAAACTTAGTTCGCTAAATAAGAATATGTCAACAACAAAAGGCAATAACAACTTATTAAACGTAAATATGAGCAACAAATACTTACATATTTTAGTAAAACCTTCTCGTTTTCACCCCGTCATGTATGTTTACACCACTGAAATTAAAGTGCCCACATAAAACAGTTTAATCATTTTAGAAAGTCCAACTTTTTATGTGTTGTTTAAACCTCCATTAGCAATAGCTTTCTAAGGTCAGATAATGTTGAAATCTCAATTTCATTGTTATGTTGAATCTAATCAAGCTGGCAAAAAACTTCCTTTTTTATTATTTTTTTTTTCCCCTCAAACTCTTTTAAATGTGCTGTCCAAAAAAAAAAAAAAAAAAAAAAAAGCCTCTTTTAAATGTAAAAGTTAAACCTTCAATATAAGTTCCCCTATCTTATAAGTTCGTATTCCTTCAAGCGCCACCAAGACTCATAGCAACAAAGGATTTATGCTAAATTGATAGTTAACAAATTGAATTTATTGTGTAAAATATTTCATCCAGACATTTTATAAAACAGTTTATGTGTGTATATTACAACTGAATGTTTGAACAAGAGAAAATAAGACTTGCATATGTAGAATGTTTTAATAGTATTAATAGATAGACTTGATATAAAACGCAACAAGAACAAAAACACCCACTCCATATAAAACATGAACACAAACCCAAATAACATAACCAACATAAATGTGTTAAATTCATTAAAACGTGACCTGATCGGGTGAGGTTTTTCAGTCTTCCCAATCCCAAGTTTTCTTAAAGTCTTCTGTGATTATACATACAAAATAGTTACTACTATTAGTCAAGGAATTATTGGAGGATAGACAAAATAGTTACTATTATTAGTCTTCTCCGATATAATAAAGTTAAACACACAAAGCAACGTACTGTCATTTATACTTTCTTACAAAATATGAAAATTTTCCATATTCTTCATTTAAATATGTTACTAGTAATTCTTTCTTCATAAAATGTTTAGAGTTTTGAGTGTTATTCGATAGTGTTATACGTTCTATTTCACTTACAATTACTTGTCTACGATATATGCAAAAGTTGTTATAAATCACTTCCATATCTCAAGTCTTCTTAAAAGTCCCATGAGATTATACATGGAAAATAGTTGTTATAAGTTAAATTGTCTTCGTCAAGCTGAGATGGAGTGTCCGGACCGTGTCATTAATTATACATGGAAAATCATTGTTATCAGTCAAATTGTGTCGGCCAAGCTGAGAAGGAATGTGTGGATGATAGACCATAGGTTGCATAATTAGTGTTACAAGTCTTCCCTATCCCAAGTCTACTTAAAAGTCTTTGGTGATTTGTTGATAGCAT
This sequence comes from Artemisia argyi, assembly GCA_030686995.1. Taxonomy (NCBI): domain Eukaryota; kingdom Viridiplantae; phylum Streptophyta; class Magnoliopsida; order Asterales; family Asteraceae; genus Artemisia; species Artemisia argyi. The sequence continues at coordinate 222,064,589 of CM060680.1, read as the reverse complement.
CCTCTTCACCATTTGCGTGTCACCAACGTTGCATAAAGTCTTCCCTATCCCAAGTCTTCTTAAAAGTCGATTATACATGGAAAATAGTAGTATTAATGTGATAAACTTCCCTATCCCAAGTCTTGGTCAAGCTGAGAAGAAATGTGTGGATGATAGACCATAGGTTGAATAATTAATGTGATAAGCTTCCATATCCCAAGTCTTCTTAAAAGTCTTGGTCTAGATGATAAGAAATTTGTGGAAGCCATTCATTTCACCATTTGCATGTCTCCTACGTTAACATGCAAAAACTAAGTATAAAAAGCCAATGCTTGTTCTTATAATTTTAAGTAAACTTTTCAAAAATGAAGTCACCACAAGCAATAATTCACTTATCATCTTCCTCTCTTATTTCCTTTCTCTTTTACGGTCTCGCGATAACATGTCTCACTTCCACCACCATCACTGCTTCGTATGGCAATAATGACACTGATTATCACGCGTTGTTGTCATTTAAGTCAAAGATCACCCATGATCCATTCAAAGTTCTAAACTCGTGGAACCATTCCTTTCATTTATGTGACTGGAGTGGTATTTCATGTGGAAAGCGGCACAAACGAGTGACTGCTTTACGACTGATTTCGAAGGGCTTAGAAGGCTCGTTGTCTCCTCATGTAGGAAACCTCAGCTTCCTCCGTGTGCTTAATCTCGCGAACAACAGCTTTCAAGGAACCATTCCTCATGAACTTGGTTGTCTTTCTAGGCTACGTCGTCTTAATCTTAATATAAACGAATTCAGTGGAGTCATTCCAACAAACTTGTCTGGTTGTTCTAACCTCGAAGACCTTTGGATCGCTGGAAATAATCTAATTGGAAGCATACCCAAGGAGATGAGTTTACTCTCCAAACTTACTAGACTTTGGCTTGCCGACAATAAGTTAACAGGTGGAATCCCACCTTTCTTTGGGAATATTACATCAATGGAATATTTCTCTGCTACCAGGAACCCGTTGGGTGGGAGCATTCCACATACCTTGGGTCATTGGAAAAGCTTGACGGAATTTGACTCTGGTGAGTGCAACTTATATGGAAGCATCCCTCATTCCATTTTCAACCTCTCACTCCTAGTTAATTTTTCCTTAGCTGAAAATCACCTCACTGGTAGTCTTCCTTCTGAAATTGGTAATCAGCTCCCAAATCTTGAGTTCCTTCAGTTAAGGACTAACGAACTGACCGGAGTTCTTCCACCTTCTCTTTCTAATTGTTCTAAATTATGGTATCTTGAAATGTATGACAACAATTTTAGCGGGAAGTTGACTATCGACTTTTCAAAACTAAGAGATATTAAATCAATTAGATTACAGAATAACAACTTCCATGGACGCGGAGAAGCAGACGACATGAGGTTTGTTGATTCTTTGAAAAACTGCACCAGATTAGTAGATTTGGGACTTTTTAATTGCAACCTTATAGGAGTGCTTCCGATATCAATAGGTAATCTTTCTGATCAGCTCATCTATCTAAATTTAGGAGACAATCAATTATTTGGAAGCCTACCTTCAAGTATAGGTAGTCTAGTTGGTTTGACCACTTTACATTTAGGACTTAACGGATTCAAAGGAAAAATCCCCACTACCATTGGTAAACTTCAAAACCTACAATATCTTAGTCTATCTAGCAACCAATTTTCAGGGCCTATCCCTGATGCCATTGGGAACTTATCATTGTTGACTAAACTTTATTTATATTCCAACAAATTAGAAGGCCATATTCCATCAAGCCTTGGTAAGTGTAAAGAACTTATTGCTTTAAGCCTTGCACACAATAGACTTACTGGTAAAATACCCAAGCAACTTCTTCAAATTCCATCACTAACTATTGGTTTAGATCTTTCATACAACAGCCTGTCTGGTTCCATTCCACCAGAGATTAAAGATCTCAAGATGTCGAGCGGTCTTTATTTATCTTATAATAAATTATCAGGTACCATTACTAGTAGCCTTGGTGAGTGTACTAGCCTTACAGAGTTATACCTTAGTGGCAACAGATTTCAAGGCGTAATACCATCTTCATTCAGTTCCTTGGGAGGATTGGGGGTACTCGACATTTCTGAAAATAATTTATCAGGCAGAATTCCACAATTTTTAGGCAAATGGAAATCCTTAAAGTATTTGAACCTATCCTTTAATGATTTTGAGGGTGAAGTACCGGTTGTAGGAGTGTTTGCCAATGCAAGTGCATTTTCAGTTTTGGGGAACAATATGCTTTGTGGTGGTTTGGTTACACTTGAGTTACCCAAATGCAAGGAGAAGGGTAGTAAGAAAAAAAGGTTTCCTTTCTTCATTTTAGTCATTGTGATTGCACCGACGTTGCTCATCGTGTTATGTTGTGTGTATCTTTTGTGTAAGAAGAAGCGTAATAGTCAACCATCTCAGTCATCAGGTAGTGAACGGTTCATGAAAGTTTCATACAATCAACTTCTAAAGGCTACTGACGGCTTCTCTGTAGCAAATTTGATTGGACAGGGTGGGTTCAGCTCTGTCTATAGAGGGATCCTCGATTCCGATGATGGAAAATCTGTTGCAATCAAAGTTCTGCATCTTCAAAATTGAGGAGCTCAGAAGAGTTTTGTAGCAGAATGTGAAGCTTGGCGGAATATTCGACACCGTAATCTGTTGAAGATAATAACCTCATGTTCGAGTACTGATTTCCAAGGCAATGATTTTAAAGCGCTGGTTTACGAGTTTATGCCCAATGGAAGTGTACACGATTGGCTTCATTCAAGTGCATATACATCGAAACTCAACCTTCTTCAAAGAATAAATATTCTTAGAGATGTTGTCACTGCACTTGATTATCTTCACAATCGCTGCCAAACAACGATTGTTCACGGTGACTTGAAGCCAAGTAACATTCTGCTTGATGATGATATGGTGGCTCATGTTGGAGACTTTGGCTTAGCTCGACTACTTGGTACAGACTTAAACCAAAACAGCTCAACCGGGGTTAAAGGAACAATTGGTTATGCACCTCCAGGTAATTCCACTTCTATTCCATGATGCTTAAATTACAGGTTAAAGTTTGTAAATTAATTAATTGTTATTCATTTGTAGAGTATGGTATCGGGAGCGAGATGACAAGTTATGGGGACGTCTACAGTTTTGGAATATTATTACTAGAGGTGATGACTGGGAAAAGGCCTACAGATGACATGTTTAAGGAAGGTCTTAGCCTTCATAAATTTGCTTACATGGCATTACCAGTTCATGTAGTCGATGTTATTGATAATGATGCAATTGTGTTGCAAAGTACGGAAGCTAATGCAATTAAAGTGGAAGAATGTTTGGTTGCAACTATCAAGATTGGAGTATCGTGCTCTGTGGATTCCCCACCCCAAAGGATGAAAATAGAAATTGTTGTAAATGAGTTGCAACGTATTCTCGATGTGCTTCAAAATATATAAGGTAATCAGTTCTCTCCTTTTGTAGAATCTGATTTTATATGAGTTTGTTAATTAATCATGTAGAATCTGATTTTATATGAGTTTGTTAATTAAGCATCACTAACTTGTTTTATTTTTGAACTCTTTCAGGTCTATCACCAAGCCTGTATGGTGAAGTTGAGAGTAACTGCAACAAGGAGCGTTGTTAAAGATGTTTATAAGTGTGGTTTAATTCTCTTGTTGCTTAAGTGTAAGAGACAAAAGAGTACATTTACTTTCTTGGTGACATATCATATGTGCCAAACATGTTTATGATCATGTGTGGTTTAATTTTCCTCAAACCAGTTTTTGGTGTTGAATTCATAGTTTCTTAAATTTGTACTATTTTTTGGTCAAAAGGTAAAATATATTAATAACCAAAACTTTGAACAAGTTACATTGTGTTTTACTAATAGCATGGACATACCCAAGTTAGGTAGAAAAAACAATACTACAGCTTATTATACTACTAATCCATACATCAAGACTTCTATGCTTTTCATCTTTATTCATCACAACATCAACTCAGCATCATTTTTCCTCAAGTTTGAATCTTGAGCATACTGAAAGAGCGACCATAATGCTTTTACCAACACCAGGAACCTATCCTTATGATACTTACTATCAAGATACATAGCCATCTGTGTAACCATTAATACCACATATAACAATCTTAAAACCAGCAGATTTCCTTCATGACAATTTTCAATCTGTCATCTTTCCATTATTTTTATCCAATCATAGCAGCAGAGAAGCATTCTGTGTCAGGAAACTATATATCCTTATGGTATCTACTATCCAATGACTTCATAAACATAACTAGACTCAAGATACACATGTCCATCCTCCCTGCCACATTATTCCTGAGAAAAGAGAGTTTATAAGTCAAAGAATTTCGGTAGCAAGGTACATAGCCATCTGATCAATCTTCAAACGCAAACACTCCTTTAAAAGATAACTGCCATTTAATAATCAGAGATTTCCAAATCTAACCAGTTAATCACTCGAAGCAGATTATTCTAGCAGACAGGTTCATGACATTTTCCAGCCTGCAAGCCTTTTATCCATAACCATCCAAATTACTGATCATTTCATTTCCAAATCTGTCAAAGAAAATTTTAGATAGAACGTATTAAAAGTCTGTATATAAAACAAAACTGAATCTTATTAAAAAGTGCCATGTTAATTCCATACTTTTGACTACTACTACAGTGACCTGCAAATAAAAAACCTAACAAGCCCATTCTTAAAGTGTTTCGCTAAGCTAATTTGAATACAACATAAACTTGGCAATCTTGAACCAACCCGAACCACTTGACCAACGACCGGTTTGACCTGTGTTATATTTTACCCGTTTTGACCCATGACCCATTTGACCTATAACTAAACCACCAAGGTAACAACTAGCTAAACGTTTTGCCTATTAAACTAAACATGTTAAAAGAGGTCACAAATTCTGAAGCAGATGTAACTCATCTAGTCTGCATATAATTTTAACCTACTTTTAGTTTTTATTTAAGTGAACAGCTACAGCTGATTCTGCGATCTATTTATTTAGATTAATTACTATGTGTAATGTGGACCGCAAAAAAAAATACATATTAATAACATAACTAGATCACATCCTGATGTAGTTCAACACTCGGCATATCTAAACTAACAACCTGACAGCACATATGGTTTAATGCAAGCAACGCCTGATTCACATTACCATATCTATAAGATTCAACTTTGTGTACCAAAAATACAACTAGATAATCGAATGGTGTGCTGATAGCAATAAACAGTTTGGCTGATAAGAGAGGGGGAGTCACAATATCCATATATTATAGCAGCAATATCACATTTCATATGTATTACTTTTTGGGTTATATATTTCATACCTGAAGTTTCTTTGCCAGTTCCTCAGGCCGTATAGCCAGAAGCTCTACCAGCCACCTCATTTACATGATTCATCCTCTGGGTAACTTCTGCCTATAAAAAGAAATAGCATATAATGTGATTAATAAGTAGGAACAGAAAACCAGATTGTCATGCAGCTGAGCGTTCAGGTCCTATTAGTTGGTTTGCAGCAAAAGTATGACAAAGTAATTCGGGCTGCATAAATGATATAATATTATCTTCATTGACAATCATAAACAATTAAATAGTATTTACTTGTTGGTACACATTGCCATGATGCAAAAAAATTACAAGCCTTACTTCGGATACAAATAAGATACAACAGATAAACAGTCGCTCTGCACAAATAGACCAAGCAAGAAGTAGAGTTGACTACTTGACTTTGTCCATTTCATCCTTATAAGGGGATAGGTAAGCATAGCTAACTCTAAACTTGTTTTAGTTGTAGGACACTGATGCAAGTTTTCAGTCAATAAATCCAGTTTTAAGAAACATACAACAAGCAAGGACACACATGATGCACGGAAATGACACTATTCACATATTACATGTCTGCGCCACATCATTAAGTAAAGAGAAAAAGTTTCAAGCATATGCTACCAAATTGTTAATGTGCACGTTATTATGAAATAAAAAACCTAGCCAAAAAGAAAACAAGATAAATTTAAGGTAAACAACAGAAAGAAGGGTATAAACTTACAATTTCGTGCAACCACTTAAAAAGGAGAATGGTCAATAAAGTTTTAGTAAGGAACTAATTCAACTGTTAGTTAATATCCGGGTCGCATAACATAATTAAATATACGTTAGCATTATGTGCCAATTAATTACATAATTAGAGCACATCTTAAATGTAATTCGAACAATTATTTAAAATTAAACCTGACTTTATATGAGGTTTAATACAAGTAGCACCTACTTCACGTGATCTCTTAATGCATCTTGAACTTAAGATCCTTCTGTTGTTTTATGTAAAATCTCAAAGAGCTCGACATAATGTGGTGATCTTTTGTTCTTCGATTTCTGTGGAATATTAAGTATAAGTCATCATATTACATTACAGTAGCATGTGTAAAGAGATCTTTTTACAATAAAGGTTACACATTCATACTCCGTATTTCATAAGTAATGTAAACTAACTTGATATATAGGAAACTTGAATATACTCGATAAAACAGTTAACAACTATCATTCACAAGAAGGCAGCAGTATGACGATTCTATCCATATAATTCAAAGCCTTCCTGCTTCTCAATATGTCTAAATCACACAAAGAATGACTTTTGACACATTCAAATTGTTCCCTTAAAAACTAACTCATTCCTTTTCCCCTGTTTGACCCGTTGTAAGAGAAACCCAAACCAAAGTTGGCCCATTTACAAGTAGATGAATCAAAAGTCCCCCCTCTAATTCATTTTACAAATTTAAAAGAACTGAAAAAGACCATTAAAGTTGACCAGATTTAGTTAGCTCGAAAAAACTACTAATGTCAGTCCAAGTATCAATATCCTTCACTTTCAATACCCACTCCAAACTCATAAAAAATATATGAAAAGTAAAACTAAACATGGAAAATTTCTAGGAGAAACTGTGTTTCATGAACTAATCTCTCACTCAAATGGCTCCTTAGCGCCTATTGTAGTAAAGGCAGTCCATATTGGTAAGCTGGATCGGTTTCACACATAATATCTACTATAGTATCTTACTTGATAATTGATATATATATATACACTTTAAGTCAAGAAGAAGCATCATCCAAATACGAATACCACACATCAGCATATAGAGAAACTAAAACTAGGGCTAAGTAAGGGGGTGTTTGTTTAAGCTTATTTTAAGGCTTATGAGCTTATTTGACTATGCTTGAATCTCATACGCCCATATTTTCCAGCTTATTTTCAGACTTGTGAGCTTATTATGACTTAAAGATGGAAGATAAGCTCATAAGCTAAACTATAAGACAGGAAAAAAAAAAATGAGCTTATGAGATATAAGCTGAAAGCCCAAACATAAGCTTAAACAAATCCAATTATATGCTCATAAGTTAAACTATCACAACAAATTACAAGGGAATGTTTGTTTAAGCTTACTTTTGGGCTTATTAGCTTATTTGACTATGCTTAAATCTCATACACCCATATTTTCCGGCTTATCTTCAGACTTGTGAACTTATTATGACTTAAAGATGGAAGATAAGCTGATAAGGTAGAAAAAAGGCGGATAAAGAAGAGCTTATGAGATATAAGCCGAACCAAATAAGATGATAAGCCCAAAATAAGATTAAACAAATCCCCCAATTAGTCCATATAGCCAAACACATCTAATCACCATCCCGATTGATGTAACACTAATAATAATGTGAGTAAAGAGATTAATAAATTATGACAAGCAATTAGAGGCTAATTAAACGTTAAATTAAATCATGTCAACCTCTAAAAGTTTAATTTAAAATTAGTTTAAGAATTAAAGAAAGAGAACGAACCATCAGTTCTGGCAGAGGAGTTGCTGTGAATGGTGGATTGCCAGCAAAAGGAAATACCATCTCAACTACTATTTGTTAAATCACACAATTGGTCCCTTCACATCCAAAAACGCGAAATCTTGCTTTTTTAATCCGCAGGCTAAGTTGTTGTTTGGCCTGCGGACGTGCCAACCTTCCATGATGGAGGAAGCGATATCTCGGTTTGATAATGGGCTCCGGGAAGCTATTGAAGGTATTGTTGTGTGTGGGGGGCCTTTTTTTGGCGACTTCCAATGGCGGATGACGTCACTGCCGATGCGCCTAGGAGGCCTGGGGCTTCTTTCAGCTCGAGATGTTGCCGTATATGCTTTTGTGGCTTCTAGAGCCCAATCTTGGAAGTTGCAGGACCACATACTGCGAGACAGTGGGGTCGTGGATCTTGACCCAGATTACGTACAAGCTTTGGAATATCTGCGCGAGTCTCTCCCAGATTTTGATCTTGGCAGTTTCACTAATAAGGACACCGCCCCACCAAAGACCCAGGAAACTTTGGCGAATGCCCTTTTTAGTAAAATTGCACAGAACATGGGGAATGATTTTGGTTTGTCTCCTCGCCAGAAAGCAGTGGTGGAATGCTTGCAAGGACCCCACGCCCAGGACTTCCTGACTGTCATTCCTATTGAAGGGTTGGGGCAACGGATGTCAGCAGTTGAATATAGGGCGATTCTTAAATACCGCCTAATGATTCCTATGTTCCCAGACGATGAAACTTGCCCAGTTTGTCGGAAGGCTTGTTTGGACCAATATGGGGAACACGCGGTCCATTGCAAAGAGTTGCCAGGTTTCAAGTATCGCCATGACTTTGTTCGGGATGCCTTGTGGGATATACTTAGGCGGGCAGGGATATCGGCGAAAAAAGAGGCACCAGTTAATTTCCTAACGGACCCGACGGATGGGAGATCTACTCTTCGCCCAGCAGATGTGCTTGTGTTTGGATGGGTGGGCGGGAAACACGCTTGTGTGGACCTTACAGGGGTATCCCCGCTCGTCGGTTTTCGAGATACTGGGTTTGTGACCGGGCAGGCGATGCGGAAAGCCGAGTCCAAGAAGATTGAGAAGCATGCCAAAGCTTGTGAGGATAATCAACATGTTTTTGTCCCATTAGCCTTTGATACTTTTGGGGCGTTGGCACCGGAAGCTATCCGGTTCCTTGCCAGAGTTCAACGGGTCGTTCATAGCAATTATTCGACCCCCCAGGGGGCAAGGATTTGTGTTTAGTAGGTTTGGTTTTGCTATTCAGAAAGGGGTGGCGGCGCAGCTTGTTGCCCGTCTACCAGTCATTATGTGAAAAAATTTATTCAATAGAAAATATAATATCTTGTTTTGCTCAAAAAAAAAAAAAAAAAAAAAAAAAAAAAAAAAAAAAAAAAAAAAAAAATCCAGGATTTAAAAAACATTACGCCGATGGTCCAATTTTCTAACCATTCAGTCACATACCAGGCGCATGAGAATGCACATAAGGGTAGGTTGGTCTTTTCATTATTTTTGTTCTTTAATGCCTTTTTTTTTTTGTCTTTTTATTAATTTTGTTTTATTTTTTTTTGTTTGTCTTATTTATAAATAGGTCCACCACCAACACACAATATTCTTCTTTTTCTACCTCACTACTCTTCTTCAACCTCCATTCCTCTTCACCACCGTCACCTACCACCACCATCTCTGTCACCATTCTATATTCTTTTACCCTGGAACTGTCCTTTTTACCACTGTCACAACCGTAAGTGATCAAATAATAATGTCTTTTTCAGTTTGTCATTATATACTCATTATAAATGTCTGGTCTTAAGTTGCATTTATAAGGAACCTATATGCTAAAGATGTCTAGTCTTAGAAGTAGTCAAACACAAATATTAAAGTTTAGTAATTATTAATTAGCATGACTATAAACAATTTGATATTACAAGTATAAGAAAAAAAGAAAAAAAAAAAAAAAAAAAAAAAAAAAAAAAAAAAAAAAAAAAACATTATTAGCAACAAACATATAAACAATATAAACAAGCTCATCAGATCGCACCATTAAACAAGCTCATCAGTTTCACCACCATTAAACATATAAACAATTTAATCAATGTATTTTGAAACAAGCTATCAGCTTCACCACCATTAAACAAGGCCTGATCAGGTCGTAAAATTAAATGTTGTCAACCTCTAAAACCCCACTCCATATAAGCAGTAAGAAAACGTACCATCGGTTCTGTTATCGATGTCAGTCAAATCCGCTGCTAAAAAAATTGGAGAGTGATGGTTTTGGTGAATGGATTGGAAGTGTGGGGCATTGTGTATAGACGGTGGAGATTAATTATTAGAGTCAACTATTTTTGTTTTGATGGGATTGCCACCGTGGCAACTACAAAATAGAATACTACACCAACAGCTGTATTTTGAGGGGAAAAACAACGGATAAAAAAAACTTTTTTATTTTTTTTTTCTTTAAGAGTAAATTACATAAATCGTCCTTTTGGTTTGTATTTTGAGGGGAAAAACAAAAATCACAATCTTATACCCTCACGTTATGCATCTATATCACGTTGGACATGACCGGCCGGAAAAAAAAAAAAAAAAAAAAAAAAAAAAAAATAGGGACAATATATATGAAACCTGGTAAACCTTAAGGACCAATTAAGTAATTCACTCATTTAGTTAATTACAATTTTACTCTTACACATAAATGGTTGGAACATTTAATAATGTAGTATTTTATGCCTTCGAATCCAAATTCTGTGAAACAAATTTTTTATGTTATTTTAATTATGTTCACTTTCGATATATTGTAGCTTAAAAATCGAGTTACTGAGCTAGTGCTAAGTTAGTTTTACTTTAGTTTTATCAGAGTAAGGATCAAATGAGAAATAAAAGTAAAATGAGAAGAATAGGAAGTGATTACAACCGCACATTTCAGATGCACCTACAAAATAAGATGCATCTCTCATGAAATTCTCCTTTCTCATTTGAAATGTGTGGCTACAAACATTTCTCATTCTTCTTATTTTATTTTCTCTTCTTATTGGATGCATTCCCAGTTTTATCATGGTAATAGTTTTTGATAAAATTCATGCTTTTTAATGGCAAGATATTGGAAAAATTCATCGTTAGATAGATATTTATGTTTAATTTGATGATAACAATTAAAGGTCAATAATTTAGCATTTTTCCTTTGATTATATTGGATTAACACAAAAACCAAAATAGTTTAATTAATATACTCAGATCAAAATAACTAATTAAAATCTCCAATAACCCAATTTGATAACCCAATTAAGTGAACGGTAAACGGAGATATGGCCTCTTTGAGTCTAGTGAAACTACAAGTCAATTTTGTGTCCCTTATTGTTCATACACACTTATTGCTTCAAAGCATCGTAAGTATCTTACCTCTTAAGGATACTTAGGGTGCGTTTGGTATACATGATGATTGTCTAAATACTTATCATTTCTGCCCCATTTAAACTACAAAAACAGTTAAAAAAAAACACTCAGATACACCACATAATACTGCAAATATCCTTGGAGTGTGTTTTTATATGTTTCATGTACAAAATGATTGAAAACAGATGAAAAACGAGCAAAGTCTGCATAATTAGCAGAATCAGTCCTTGAACTTTCAAGAAATGTCAGAAATAGTCTCTGGAAGAATTATATTGAATAAAAGTCAACAATAGTCCCCCAGGAATCAAGGAATGACAAATTTTACCCTTGAAATTTAAGTTTGCAAAAATGGCAAAACAGGCCCCTCAAGTTCAGAAAACTACAGAATTGGTCCCTGGAATTTCAAACATGGAAAATAACAAAGGAGGTCCTTGTATTATTCAACCTTGGAAATTTTCACCCTCATGTCAACTTTGGAAAGATTGCCTTTTCAGACCCTCAAGTTTCCTGAAATTGCATAATTGGTCCTTGTGAAATTTATAAATACCAAACGGACCCATTTGTTATTATATATATATACTAAAAGGCAATGAGTGGTACTGTAGCAAAACTGTAGCAACAGTGTTTGCTACAGTTGTTATAACAGTAATTAGGTGAGTACGGTTACTGTAGCAAAACTACTGTAGCAACACAGTTTTTTTTTTTATTTTTTAACCATGGCTTTAATTTTAAAACCAATTCAAACATCTCCATCCATAGCAGATTCGGATGAAGCTAGCGGAGATTCCGACGAGGAAGCAGCGGCAACATCTGTTTACAAACCCGAAACCAAGTCCAAAAATTCAAACTACATACAAATAAAAGGTTATAAATCAAAAGAAAACAAAACAAGGGTTAACTCGCCCCAGGCAGTGCGAGTTGACTCAGCGAGTCAAGAAGTTACAACCGATTCATGGCTAATACTTATAGATCTACACGTTTTTAAAGTTTTTAAAAGAGTTTTATAAAAATTTTTATATATTAATAGGTTTTATAAAAAGTTTAGAAAATAAGGTTTTCGATAAAATGAAAAAGGGGGAAGGGGGAAGGCGCGTGAGAGGTATTACCGAGGAGATAAAAGGTGATGGAGTGACGGTGTGGTGGCGGCAGTGGAGTGGCAGCGGCGGTGAGGGTGTTCGGTGGCGCGTCGAGGCTCAAGAAGTTCCAGAAAGGCTTAGAATAGCCCGATCTATTGATTGGGAGAGTAAAAGTTTTTGCCAGAAAATTTGCCGGTGACGGCCGGTGGCCGGTGGCGGCAGTGGTTGCCAGAAAGAGGGTGATACATAGAGAGAGAGAGAGAGTAATAGTGATGTGTGTGTGATTTAGAGTGAGGAGAGAAAGAGAGGAATATTTTTATATATTAGGTAGGATTAAAAATAAAGGGTGGATTGTTTATCAAAAAAAATAAAATAAATGATGGATTTTTCAATATTAACTGTGGGACCCATTTGGCTTACCAAACGGGCTCAAAAATTTACGAAACTTGCAACATTGTTCACGAAATATTTTTTTCCAATAAAATCAAATATAAATTCGCATAAATTTCTCGAAGTCAATTTATTTGGCAAATTCGGTATGTTTCGTATCATTTCGAAATTAGATTAAACACAACTTTCCAGCAGCAGCGCGCGAGTATCCCCGCTTTTCCTTACAAAATTACACGCTTCCATATTAAAAAAAATACACATAATAATAATAATAATAATAATAATAATAATAATAATAATAATAATAATAATAATAATAATAATAATAATAATAATAATAATAATAAAACAAAAATAAAAATAAAAATTCAACAACATAATGAAAACAACCAACAACTAAAATTTATTCAAATTCCAACTAACACATTCTACTTAAAAACACACACGCACACACACTCTCAAACATTTACATTAAGTAACATAAAACAAATTACGTACGACAAACACTCATGTAACAAAATTAATATTGACCAACACATTCCCGCGGCAACGCGCGGGTTTTCATGATCGTTATTACTAAACAAATCCAAAATCCCAATCCAAACCAAAACCTGGTCCAGTCCATCATATAAAGCCCACTCCCTACCTAAGCCCAATTTCGTTTTAAATAAAAACGCAGGGTCAACCCCCACGGTCAACATCTTCTTCCACCTCCCAACTCCACCTCCTGCTACCTCTCCTTCCTGTTCCTTCCATCCACCACCTCCTACTCCACCTCAATACCCTTCTGTCACCCCCACAAACAAACCCCATCCCCTGGTAAAACTTGATTATTAAAGGATTGAATTTTGAACCCAACCATTTCCCCACTTCAAGCCCAACCCGTTCAATAACTCTTCTTCTCCACAACTTCGCACACTAAAAACACACACTAGTACCATTCAGCCATGGCTAAGATCTGCCCTAACTTTTTCGGAGGTTGTCTCTCCTCCTCCAATCCCTAATTATTTCAATAACTTGTATTTGTTTGTGTTTTATGTGCTTATTTCATTATTAATCTGATTGCTTATATCAGTTAGCTGGTTTAGCGTATCAATTGATTACAGGTTATATAATTAAGTTTAACAACCTAATTTAATATGCTAGTAAAGTCAAGATCAATATTATGAGGGTTTTTTTTTTTTTTTTTTTTTTTAAATTTCTTTTTTGTTAGTAGAGTATCTAATATTATGTGAAGGTTGGGTGATGGCAGAAAATGTTGCCAACTGTTGGAGCAGGGAACAGAAAGGGTACTAACTGGGTGATGGGGTGAGTAGTTGATTATGGTCGGTATTAACCGATTAGGGGGGAAATAAAATTGAACTATGAAATGATGAAAATTATCTCAAGCACCGCAGAGAGGACGAATCTGTCTTAAGGAAACTGTGAGCATCACAGGCCTCAACATTTTCCTTACTTGTGTTTTTTGTGTCTCAATAATCAAAAGGTTTAAGGTATCATCATCTACACTTTTTATGGTTTCATATATTGTTTATTTGTCTCTAATAGCAATACACATAATATATATACACATATTATACAACAGCTACTGAGTTTATTTGTGGCTTATAAATAATAGTAATTGAGTAGGGATATAGATGATGATGCTGGTCATAGGATGAGGGTGTCTTAACTGTGTTCAAACTGAAAAACAGGTTTTATAGGATGACTAGGAATTATTGTTCTTCGTGTCTCAAATGATAGACAGATAGACCCGCGTATGATATATGTATACAAGATGAGTATAACAGGTTTCTAGAATTTGTGTTGAAATGTCTTGGAAGAATGCGGTGCTTTCATAGTTTCATGTTACAAAAGCTAAATAAACTTGCAATTAGCTATTGGTTAGTTGTTTTCATTTTATTTGCTGAAGAGTTTTGTAGTCAACATGTCACTCTCGGTCCTTTGCAAAATGCACATGTCATGCCTTAACATTAAAATGATATATGTCTTTGACACAAAATTCTCTTACAACGATTGATGTACTTTTTCGACTCGCATTTTGTCTTTGACATATGTTTCTATAATATTAGTTAATTAATAAAATCATGTATCAATTAGTGTTCCTTCTTTATGTTTATATATTCTATTGACCGAAAAAACTGTTTTTGATCAGACAATCATATTAGTATGCTTGTAGCAGGGTGATGTTGTTCTAAGATCTCTAGTAAGGCCTGATAACTTATGAATAAGTTACCAATATGATAAATATCGTATATTTCGACTTGTTAGATAGGAGGTCATGGGCTATGGTCTGTTGGTGTTTGTGGAGCCGTAAGTCTTGATTAATTATGTGAGATAGGATGCTCTTGAGCTCACTCATGCATTCGGCAATGCTAAGAGAGGCTGCTGGTCTTGACGATGTAGAGAATTAAAAGTCAAAATTTTAGCATAAAAGATAATTTTGACCCTAGTTTATGCTAAATGAGGGAATATTGGAGTTCTATTTTAATAAGTGATTCTTGCTATATCGCTCTCTTGAATCATGAACTAGTATCCTGTTGGTATTGGAAAGTATCCTCTTGTTTGTATCATATGTTGTAGCAGGCTTATTAACAGCTAAATATAGGAGCATGAAAAGGTAAGCTGGTAACGTCATTCACATTATTTCGATGTGATTCACAACGTCAACAAGACACTAATCTAATGAAACCACTTGTAGGCAACCATACCATTGTTCAGAATTCAGATGGCCTATTATGAACTATTAATACCTTTATTTCGAATAACAATCTTACCATTTTGTATAATTCTCCGTTATTCGACGACCTTCTTGATGACATCACCCTGTGGCTCCATTTGAAGTAAACGGAGTTACATTTCAAAAAGGGTATTACCTTGTTGACGGGATTTACCCAACTTGGGCAGCTTTTGTCAAATCATTTTCGGTTGCAAAAACCAAGAAAAATGCCATGTTTAAACACTCCTTACCCCCTTATGGTTTTGACTCGTAAAAGGTTTGGTCCCTTGACAATTAGTTCTATTAGTTTAATCATTAAGGGTGCGTTTGGTATCCCACTATGGGAATGAGACTATAACTATGAAAGTGATTAAAGGTGTTTGTTTAATATGTCGGGGCCCACAACTATGGTAATGAATGATGAAAATATTCCATACTTCATATACCTCAAAAGGGTAAGGTATGGATCTTTCATACCGACACTACAAAAAAAAGTTCTTTTTTTCACACTTAATGTTCACACTTTTAAAAAGTGTGTAAAATTTAATTAGTTTATTAACACTTAATAATGTGTAAAAATTTGTTACATTAATAAGTGTAGTAAAAACTTGTAAAACAATATATTTTCCACATTTATAGTTGTTTTAAAAAAAGTTCACACTTTTAAGTGTGAAAAAATTTAAAAAATGTCCACACTTATAGGTGTGGAGGTTATTTTGTAACACCCAAATTCTCCACACTTGCTCAAAGTGTGGAGAATTAAATTCTCCACACTTCATCAAAGTGTGAAGAATTTAGGTATTACAAATAAAAGTGTGGAGAAATCTTTTAATTCTTCACACTTAAAAGTGTGAACTTTTTTTTTACTCAATTATGAATGAGAAACATCTATTGCTTTACAATTTTTTTTTTCACACTTATTAATGTAATCAATTTTTACACATTCTTAAGTGTTAATAAAGTAATAAAATTTTATACACTTTTAAAAAGTGTGAAAATAAAAGTGTTAGAAATCAACTATTTTTTTGTAGTGCGAGGGGCCCACTAATACTATCAAAATCATTCCCATTGTGATTCACGGCGGTATACCAAACGCACCCTTACATCATTTGCAAATCATGTAAAAGGTATTCTGGTCATTTTGATCCACACCCTACACATAAACCAAACACTCCTTATCTCTTTCTTCTTATTCTTACCTTCTCCGTTTAACACCCACACAAATTACAATACAAACCTCACTTAAACAATTGCGGTTTCAAACAATGTTGTGTTTGTGTAAATTTTGGTTCATGTTTGTTATGGGGATTAATGTAAAGAAATATGATTAACGGGTTGGCTAATAATGGTGGCCGCAAAATGCATGTGGCTGTAACTTGTAATACGTTGGAGGTGGCCATAAAGGTTATCCGGAATAAGATAAAAATGTTGTGTTTGTGATGATGAACTCACATGGTATTTATGTAAATAGCAGAAAAGAAAAAGGTTATTCTTGTTCTTTAATTCATTTAGACATGTTCTTATCGGTCAAGCTAATAGAATTATTGGTCAAAAGATCAAACCCATTACGGGTCAAAACCATAAAGAGATGATCCAAGAAAAATAAAAAGTTGAGGTAGTAACTCTGTTAAACCCGACATACCAAGTAGACCATTTAAGAGGGTGTTTGGCTAACCTTATGAATTGGGCTTATGCTTATGTTATATAAGCGATTTATGGCTTATATATCATAAGCTATGTCTTTTTATATAAAATCCTTATATAAGCCACCTCTCTCAAATAAGCTACAAAA
This sequence comes from Artemisia argyi, assembly GCA_030686995.1. NCBI lineage: Eukaryota > Viridiplantae > Streptophyta > Magnoliopsida > Asterales > Asteraceae > Artemisia > Artemisia argyi. The sequence goes on along the minus strand of CM060680.1, from coordinate 222,047,364 downwards.
TTTGAGCTTATCAAAACCCTTTTGTATAACCTCATAAGCCCATTTATATAAGCATACACAAACACTTAGTTTAAGTCGCTTATAAGTACAGCCAAACACTCTCTATCTGCCTAGGTTATCTCTTATCTCTAATCCCTAATTATTACAAACTAATCTTATGAAGATATATGATCAGTATTATGAGTTTCGTTTATTAATTAGTAGAGTATCTAAAAATATGCGATAGTAACACCTGAGTACTTGTCCATCAGGTTGGGTGATGGCAGAAAATGTAGCCAACCATTGGAGCAGGGAGGAGAAGGGGTACTAACTGGGTGATGGGGTATGTAGTTGATTATGGTCGGTATTAAACCGATTTGGGGAGAAATAAAATTGAACTATGAAATGATGAAAATTATCTTTATGGTCACGTACTCTGTTTAGAAACAGATAAGTGAAATGAACTTAAAGACATGGAATTGGGTTGATATTGAGTTTATTTTTGGCTTATAAATAATAATTGAGTAGGGATATAGATGATGATGTTGGTCATAAGATGAGGGTGTCTTAACTATGTTGAAACTGAAAAACAGGATTTATAGGATGACTAGGAATTATTGTTCATAGTGTCTCAAATGATAGACCTGCATAGGATATATGTATACAAGATGAGTATAACAGGTTTCTAGAATTTGGTTTGAAATGTCTTGGAAGAATGCGATGCTATTAAACTTGCAATTAGCTATTTGTTAGTTGCTTTCATTTTATTTATTTGAATCCACTAGAATTCTTATAGATTTGCTTACCGAAGAGTTTTGTAGTTAACGTGTCACTCTCGGTCCTTTTCAAAATACACATGTCATGCCTTAACATTAAAATGATATATGTCTTTGACACAAAATTCTCTTACAACGTTTGATGTACTTTTTCGACTCGCATTTTGTCTTTGACATATGTTTCTATAATATTAGTTAATTCGTAAAATCATGTAGCAATTAGTGTTCCTTCTTGATGTTTATATATTCTATTTACCGAAAAATCTGTTTTGGATCAGACAATCATATTAGTATGCTTGTAGCATGATTTTACGAATTAAGAAGGAACTTGCTTCAGCATATGTTGTTCTAAGATCTCTAGTAAGGCCTGATAACTTATGAATAATTCGTAAAATCATGTAGCAATTAGTGTAGCATGTCTTTGACATATGCTTTCATTTTATCTCCTATAATATTAGTCCAGTGAGACGCTTCAGCAAATAGAGACCTCTTTTTTGTTCCAGCCAGTTTTCCACGTTGTAGTGCACCATATGGAAGAACTTGCTTATCTCACTTGCCCTGTACTTAGCCACAAATGTAGGATGTTCTTCCAGATCCCCTTGTTTCCATATCTTGGACATCTCAATGCGACTTTAGACCCAATATCAAACCTTTGAGGGTGTGTTTGGTTTGTAGACGTGAATCACTATAGGTTTGGGTTTGATAACATAGTGAATGGGAATGGGTATGACTTTTTAAACCCACCAAGCTAGATGGGTTTGAGCAAAGCCTTATTTTGTAGGTTTTTTTTTTCCAGTTTTAAAAATCATATCTATAAAACAAACGTCATTTATTAGTTTTTTTCTCATTCCTTATTCTTAAATCCATATTCCAAGCACACCGTAAATTTTTCACATGTTCGGGTCGGCTAATGTTTTTAAAGAGACGGGAGGTTTGGTTTTGTTATTGGGTCAAAAGGAGTTCAGGTCATTCTTATATATTTTGACACATGATGCAAAATGATTTTCAAGCTATATAGATCATTGGTATATCTTTTCTAGCAACATCGCTCATATATCCATTTATATCATTGCAGACTAGTTTTCTCTTTCCTATATGTAACTTTGGAATGAGGATCCTGGAATTTAAGCTCGTGTCAGCTTATAGGTTTTTGAAAGATCTATTCATAATTATAAATTACTATTTACTTAGGAGGTTAGTAAAGCCTGAAAATGAAGTGGTAGCAATTGCATAATGACTCCTAATATATCTAGAACAAACCTAACTAATAAAGTACGGTATGTCATATTCTGCCTAAACTATGAACCATGGCGCTGTGGCCATGGAAAGCCGATATCCTCTTATGCAAATATATGTCTACTGCTCATGTTTGTACATGCTTTTCTTATTACTTGTTTATGTAGTGTTATTATAATGTTTACATATAAAACTGAATATATGTCTTCTGTTATGTAGTGTTGATGTATAAAACTAAATAACCCTTCTTTTCTTTTTAATGAGGTTCATGTACTGTTGGCACGAAGTCAGTTGCAAGGGTAACTAAATGATATGCTCTTTTGTCGGAATGGTACTGTTAATACTAGTAATGATAGCGTCTTTTAGATATGTAGAGGTTATTAGTTTTTGACTAAAGACGTCCATAGAGGAACAAAAGGTATGGTCAGTAGTCGGACACTTAGGAAACTTAATAAGAAACAGTGTTTGGTGACCGTTTTTGAAAAATACTGTTTAGCCACGAGGGTTTAGCTTTTGAATTTTGTTTAAACACTCCTATTGGAAACACGATAAGTAGATATGTTTAGCTTTTATGTCAATCTACATTTTATAATTACTCTTGCAACTACGATATACAATATATGTGTAGTCTTCCATATCCCAAGTCTTTTTAAAAGTCTCCTGTGATCGATTATACATGGAAAATAGTTATTATCAATCAAATTGTCTTGGCCAAGCTGGGAAGGAATATGTGGATAATAGACCATAGGTTGCATAATTAGCGTTAAAACCCTATCCCAAGTCTTCTTAAAAGTCTTCGGTGATTATAGACCATAGGTGATGCTAGTTGTGCAACTGTTGCATGATTAATGTTACAATGAAATTTAAATGTCATCTTCCCAATAAGTCTTCTTTAAAGTCTTCTCTGAGCATAAATACAAACTAGTTATTATCAATCAAAGTTATAATGCACTATAAGTCTAGTCTTCCCACTTCCAAGTTTGTACATGCTTCTCATGTTATTTGTTTATGTAGTGTTATTGTAATGTTTACATATAAAACTGAATATATGTCTTCTGTTTGTAGTGTTGATGTATAAAACTAAATAACCCTTCTTTTCTTTTTAATGAAGTTCATGTACTGTTGGCACGATGTCATTTGCAAGGGTACCTAAATGATATGCTCTTTTGTCGGAATGGTACTTATACTACTAGTAATGATAGCGTCTTTTAGATATGTAGAGGTTATTAGTTTTTGACTAAAGACGTCCATAGAGGAACAAAAGGTATGGCCAGTAGTCGGTACTTAATCGAATGGAATATGTAGAGACCGATAAGTTAACTACAAGTTCAGTTAATATTTATGAAAGTATGGTCGGTAGTGTGGTTTCCCTTTCAAAACGTTCCACAAGGACCATAATTTTCTTTTATTTCATTGATGTCAATAGAGCAATAAAAGGTACTGTTGGTAGTCTGGTTTCCCTTTTAAAACATTCCACAAGCTAGGATCTTAGTTTTCTTTTATTTCTTAGATGTCTCATGAGGATCACAAGTCACAATAGTGACCTTTTGTGAGTGAATCTGTCACGAAATCCCGATAACAGCTGCAAGCCTTTGTGCCCTTGACAATTTATGCATTGTTGCCATTATATTATCATGTTAAGCTAATACTATCGGGGATAGTTTGTTGGATAGTTTTTTTTTTTTTTTTTTTTTTTTTTTTTTTCACATGATTTTGAGGTAGGCGGTATAAATTTATCTTAACTTTGTCCTTTGTATGGTTTGTTTATTGTTTTGGTTTTATATTGGTTTTTGTGCTTTGAATTTACTATTTTTATGTAGGGGATTGGGGTATGAAGATTACGTTGAGGCTCGAGATGATGTGTAGCTGAAGTTTGGATGCTTGATACTTTGGTAGAAGTAGATTCGCCACATAGGGATTCTACAATTGTTGTCAAACAACTTTTTATTTCTTTTATTTTGTACCATTATTGTTGAAAGCATATGCAGAAACATATGTAATAAAGATTTTACTGTCGCCACTAAAGCCCTTTTCCTTGTAGTGGATCATGTAAACCCTAAACTTACATGCGCAACACACGTATGTATCGCATCATCTACTTATTATATATGTTGCCATTCACATTCGTTCATTGATTTCTGTTTCTACTAATTGTTTGTTGTTATTTGTTACTACTTTATGAAACTATATATCCATGTCTCAGATATCTGATAATTGTGCTTAGGAGATTTAATAAGAAACAGTGTTTGGCGACTGTTTTTGAAAAATAGTGTTTAGCCACGAGGGTTTAGCTTTTGAATTTTGTTTAAACACGCCTATTTGAAACACGCTAAGTAGATATGTGTTTAGCTTTAACGTCAATCTACATTTTATAATTACTCTTGCAACTATGATATACAATATGTGTAGCAACTAAGATTAAGGGGACTACTTAACAACCAATACATTAGTCACATAAGTCACTTCCTATGTGTACCTACACGAAATTTTCGACAAGGTTCAACAGCAATGGCCTAGTTAAGAAAAGAATAAGCAATCAAAACCAAGATTATCTCCATCATATCTTTACAACATGCTTACAACTATCAAGATGATAAGAGAGAAAAAAATGCATAATCTAGTTATCAATTAAGCACTCGACACTTCCCCAATAACCATATTTCCTAAACAAGAATATCGTGAGGTCCATTTCTAATCATAACATCAGCATAAGTATCCCCTTTGCTGAAACACTCAAAATGTCTGTTTGGAATTGCGTTATCTTTTTGCATATTACAAGCACTCCCAAACAACCCCTAAAACACGATATCTGATGTTGATCTATCCTTAAACAATACATACTGTTTCTAATTCAGTTTGGGGATATCTGAGATTGCTTATACCATTAAAATCTGCTAATGCTTATACAGGGTGTTTGGAAACACAATACCAAACACTGTCATATTATAAGCAGATTCTAATTCTAATAGCTAAGCAATCTCAGATATCCCTATATTAATGAAGACCATAAAAGACAGTCCCAACTCCTAGCTCTGCATAGGGAGGAGAGTAAAAAGACCATCTCCAGAAACACTGAGAAGCAACAATAAATAGCACCAAAAATGAAAAAAAAAAAAATGCTTATGACATCTTAAAAAATACAAAAAGGAAACTGATCAGAGTCTAAAAAGTGTAATATATATTATTTTTCACGAACCACAGAATTGCCCCTAATATTAACATTGAAAACAAAGAATTGTCATTTTTACCAATAAAATGATTATAGATTACATCTGTTATGCACTCGTAGGTGCAACAATTCATAGTTCAAAAATATTGCTAAAGTATATAACGTGAGGTAAGTTTACTCTGTGGATAGAGCTGAGAAAATGGACAACTGTTAAGAGCGGGTCAAAACAGGTTGACTGACCCACACAAATTTCTATCTTTCTACTAATCAGATGATGTGCTTAGTTGGATTACAAAAATTGTAACACTTATATACCCTTAATGAGAAATCAAAACAAAAACCAGCTCTTGAACATAAATTTCAAAACATACCAAGGTCTTTGGTAGCTAGGTTTATAAGGAGTGTACGCAACAAAATTGGTTAGCGTGATGCATTGTTAAATTCTTCTAGAAATGACATGGTAAAAACTGCAAACACACTACAAGTACCCATATGACATAACAAAAGAAACAACAATAATTATCCAGAAATGATTCTTGGTAAGGCAACTTGCTAATGTTACAAATTTATCTACATAGAAACGCCCTAAAAGTTATACAGTGCATTAATTGTTCAAAAAAAGAGACAAGGCATAACAGTGAAGAATGGAATAAAACAAGATACATACGATTTCTTGGTAGAAGGGGCATCTAACTTGGTTTCCTCGCCTCTACCATTTATGTCCCTATCACACGAGGTTTGGCATGCTTCATCCCAGAAAATGACTAACAAGCTCATTGCAGTAAAACCATCAATTTATAAGCTCCAAGCCACTCTAAGATTGAAAGAGTATTCTCTGCCTTCTATACACCAATTGTGGTCGGCATTGCCCGGTCTCGGACGAAAATCCATCGTATCACGCACGATAACCTTTCTTGAATCAACATCCATCAGAAATGCCTCAATCTTGAGGCACCCGTTAGCAGGTACAGCCAACAAAGATTTGTGCAGAGGCAACACAACTTGCTCTCCAATTAATTCAAATTTCTTGGTTCTAAATATAACCGCCTTACACTGACCTAGGATACCACCATCATATTTGACCACATCGTCTCCATAATACGCCATTATGGAGCCCCAAATCCGTACAGGAACATCGGGGTTAGACGACCTAAACGTTAGCTCCATTGACGCATCTACCGCATCTTTTAGTAGAATGTAGTTAACAAGCACGCGGCCAACATCACTTTCCAACTCAAGTGTCCCACACTGTGCTTTTGGTTACTCGTCCCAAAATTTTGAGAGGGATTGAACATGCTTGCCATGGAATATTAAATAACATTGATCTTTGTTCTTGTTCAAAGCATGGAGCACCACATCAACCTCAAAGGAGGATGAGACGGAGACATAACGGTGACAACTTGGGTCGCCAAAAGGAATGCAGGAACCGTAGCTGATGTCTAATGGTTTATGCCATTCATGGTTGAAATACGACACAAAACAACAATCCTTAGCATCCGACATCGTCCACCCATCCGCTCTTTCCCCATTGGCATCTTTTACCGAAATGTTCCCAAAAATACTGCCTTCGTCAAAATCGGGATGTGGAACACTCACAATCATGGTAAACAGCTCAAATCGAGATCGAAAATACCTGGAAAAAAAAAAAAAAAAAAAAAAAAAAAAACCCCATCACAATACTAAAAACAAAAAATTAACTACAAATAACAAAATTGCGTGAAAAACACTAGATTATAAATATTATGTGTCAAAGATATTTGTCTAATGAAAAATACAGTTATTAATCAGTATCTTAATTTAATGAACACAAACTAAATTTGAAATGGAAGAAATTAATCTATATTTGAATGCAAGAACTTTGTCTAATTTAATAAACACAAACTAAATTTACAGAACATCATGCTTCAAATTTATTGTTGGAATCTTTGCTAATTTCCCTGAAGTTGTAAGAACCTAATCACCCATATATAAATGTTTTGACTTAAAACCATAGGTGTTTTATTTTGCAAAAAAGCACCCACCATAAAATATTTCTTTTGTATGGTTGAAGTCATTGAACTTCTTTTGCACATACAAGTCACTAAAAGATGGTTTTGTTGCACGTTGGGTCATTTTGCAAACAGTGAACTAATAGCAATTGTTTGCAAGAATATTATAGAAATCCACATTCATATATAAGAATATTGTAGAAATCCGCATTTATATAAAAGAATTTCAATTCTAACATTGTAACATTGGGACATTTTGTAAGCATTTATATATAAGAAATAACTGCGAAGGTTCAAAATGAAAACGTACGATTGAGCCTGAGTCACTAAAGATGGTTTTGTAGCTGGTTTGTGTCATTTCACAATAAAAAGTGTGAAACTAGTTTCTTTAAAACTGATAAAAAAAACTAATAAAATTGTTAAATTCTATAAATAGCAACTGATTAAAAAACTAACAAAATTGTTAAATTTTATTTAAAAAAAATTAATTTTAATTAGATATAATATTTCGATTTTCAAAATGACCCAACCTTTACAAGACGTCAATTTTCAAGACATAATGAAAAGGTGCAATACTTTACGCAAACAACCATATATTTTACTACGTACTTAAATTCCATGAAATGAAACAAACTTTATTTTCAATGTCCAAACATGTAGTAACCTATCATCATTTTCCCACGTTTCTTTAACTGGCTGTTCCACGGATGATAAGAATGGTGCGGATTTGACTTGCCCCCATGACTATACAAAAAAAGAAGAAGTTTAGAACTGCTTATAAAATGCGGTATTGTGACCAACTTTGTTTTTTTTATACTAATAGTTTTTGAAAAAAATAATCATGTTTATACTTAGCTTCTTCATAAATAAATCTTAACTGCTGCTTTTCACAAAAGGAGTCAACTTGACGATCAGAAGATAGTCCCGCATAACAGGACCCAAAAACCAAATTAAAAAAATCTGCAGATAAAAGCCTACCGGATCGATCCCCAAAAGACGAAAGCATTCACACATTACCACTTCAGTTGCCCTGCACAGCCCTACCATGGTCTTGCCAGGTCGAACCTGCCAAAATAAACCAAACCATATTAATATTTAATAATCAAAAACTAATTTTTAGAAAAATAACTTAGTTTAAGGAAACAAAATATTATATGAAAAAAAAAAATTGCTTTTTTTAAAGATTCAAACTTTTTGTGAATTTAACATACCTCGCGGTAGTAGCTCATAAATAACTTGGATAAATCAAAGAGGTATTCGCACACAACATGTGGCACCAAACCCCTACAAGCCGTTTCGATAACCTAAAAAAGAAAGTTAGATTTACAAATACAACAAATATAATTCATATTAACAAATTTAGAAACGAAATAAATTTATAATTGGTATAATTATTAGTTTCATTATTTTCAAATTTTCCATACACTCTAGTAGTGCTAGATACAGTATCATTTTGTATGATTGCTTACCCTTGAGCATGAGACTAAATAACTTTACACATTTAAAAAGCATATTACGTAGTAAAAGAAACTATGTTTTGGAGTAACCTAGGAAATTAAAACAATATATTCAATCCCAAACACTATGCTTTTTATAACTTCAACAAATAAAAGTATTACCCCAGTGAACTCCACCAGATGTAATCCTAACTCACGTTCTCCTTTGCCGGCCAAAGCCTGTTTAGGGCCAATAACAAGAAAGCACTAATAAAACTGGGGCCGAGATGAGAACGTTGTAACAGCATTGAAAAGAAAAGAAAAGTCTAACCTCCGTTGATATTATACCGGGAGTTTTCGATTTCTCGATAACTCTACGTATTTTAGCTTTCGTTCTTAGTAGATTTACAAACGTATTTCCCTCTTTATCAATCATCTCTTCAATTTTGAATGTGACTTCAGCCAATCTATGACTCTTTAACAACGTATATCTGTTAAGAACACAAAATACAACTATAAATATGAATAAATACGAAACTAGGGTGTCTCTTTTATGAAACAAAGAATATAGATGTTACATTGTTGATTACAGCAAGGGTAAAAATTAAGATAAAAGCGTAAAAATCTTACTTGAGGAGACAACCTAAAAATGCGTCAGGAGTGTAGCCAGCATCCCGGGCTGATAAAAAGAAAATTTGTACTACGTAAAATTTAACTGTGTTATATCAATCCCGTTAAAATAGTAATGGATTTGGGGCATGTTTTATCTTTAGAGGGTTAAGAAAAAGATATATAATTTTATGAAAAAACGTAACATGCCAAACAAACTAACAAAGAAAGTTATATTTGCAATAAAAAATAGTTTTAGTAATCACATTTTTTCACAAAATAAAAATACAGAATAAATGAACAATTACCTTTGACAAAAAGGGATGTGAATCTATATTGATGGAAAAATGCGTGCCACATATCAGCCCGATCTATTTCTTGGTCGCTACTTCTATATCCACAACATGCTAATGTAGCTTCCCGTCGTCCAGCTTGGAACCAATTTGATCTTCTAGCAGCCTGGGAAAAAAAAGTGTTCAATTTCTCCTTCAAATATTTATTTTAAAGATGTTATCAGTTATATGCTGCTGTTGTGTAGAAGTTACCTACATTAAAGCATTCTTGAATATACTCTCGTTGTTGGTGAGGGGTCACGAATACCATTATGTCTGCTCTAAGCTTGCGAACTCCATGCCTATATACAACATTAGTGAAACGTATTACTATGTAGTATTTACAAAGAACATGCATAGACATTAAAGAAGATATGTTGTACTAAAACCAGTTAGGAAAAAATATTGATGAAGCTGTTGAAGGAAAAGGTTTTGAAAACTACGCGTGCGCGCACGCACACGTGCACACACACATATACATATATATATATACACGTTGTACTATATACTATATTGTTAAAATTTAGCAAGTAAAGTACCGCATAATTTCACTTTTGAGATCTGCAGCAACAATGCCAAGTACATCAACTCCTGAATACAAAAACATATTAAGAAGCGCATCTTTGATCCAAGTGGCTCTAATACTGCTCTTGCTGTTTGTCATGGAGACGAATACTCCTCTTGCTGTTCTTTTATATATGACTGGTGCCCATGTATCGATGCCATTAGTAAGCATCAAATTGATCCTCTGCAAAGAAAAAGGTGTAAGACAAGATAATTTAGGTGAGAATTTTAAAGTGTGTTTAAAAAGAGTTTTGAAAAGAAGAGAACAAAAAAAAAAATACATGAGCTATCCAGGACCCGTCTAACTGAAAAGTTATGATTCCAGCATCATGTACTTGTAGGGACGTTCCGTTTATTATAGCAGTGGTGTCCTCAAATGGAAGTTCGCGCAAAATTTCCTACAATAATAAAATATCAGACGAAAAAAGTGATATATAATATATAGAAAAGCCGTGATATTTAACAAGAGAAAACGATGCTTCACCCTTGCAATATCGACTGGTCTTTTTTGATCAAAGAGATATGGATTCTTTTTTCTTAGTTCCTCGCATACTTCCAATACGCTCAAGCACACATAGTCACCATAATCTCTACGAGCATCCCCTCTCAATGGACGGATGAAGGCATACTTCTTCAACTCAGAGTAACATTTTTCCACTAATCGATTAAATATATCTTCGATTTCCAGATATAGCACTGATCTACCAAACTTCTGTATTACATAAAAGACGGCGAGTGAAAATTTATAAAAACACAGTAGAAAATAATGATAACGTGTACATTAATAATGATAGACCTACATGGTTTGGGGAGGGAGTGAACACTTCCATTGTTGAACTAGACATTCGTCTGGTAACAAATAGAAACGTAAGAACTTTGACCAAAATAATACTAATAAATAATGATTTCATAGGTTCTTTATTCAACTCCTATTTCAACAGCACTTTATAATATAGAAAAGCCCCAAAAGCATAAAACACATAGTTATTAAACAGCCTATAAGAAAAACAGCCTAAATTTCAAATCTAGAAGCAAAAAAAGAACACTTAATTCATTCGTTAGTTAGTTTAATTTTCATCAAAAATAAACAATGGAAGGGTTGTATTCGTCATCTACAAACATGTATCGAATTATATAGCTTCAGTCGGTTAATAAATCAATCAACAATATGCAGTTAGATACGGAGGCAAAGGTTTTGGTAACACCTGTTGTGCTGGTTATGGTGACGGTAATAATGGTGGCTCACGACAGGTCTGATGACAAAGACGTCAAACGACACGTCCAGAATATTTGTGTGTTTCTCAAGGTGTATTACCATGTGTTTTGTGTGTTGTGTCAGTTTATATAGTAATAAAAAAGTTTACCGTTTTCTTTCTTTCTTGCGGCTTGAGCGAATGAAAAAAGGCTTGATTCCATAAATATATACAGTAACCGACTTATTAAAATTAGTATTGGCCCTTGCATAAATGTTGTCTATTAAAACCAACCAAGCATTACACTTTTTATGAAATTAAGCATCATGTCATATCATGCTATTTTATCAAGGTTATAAAAGGCGTGGCGGCATGGCCGCGCCTCAAGCCTTACACGCCTTGGCCGGAGCCTTTGTGTTTCATAAGGCGTCACTAAAGCGGCAAAAAAATATTTATAGATTTATGTATTTATAATTTTAGATCATATTATTCGTACTATATTAGACATTTAGACTACTACTTACTATATAATTACGAGGATCATATATCAAATAGCCCAAATTCCAAATACTAGTTCAAAACATTTAAAAAAAATAAAAAATAATAAAAAAAAATAAAAAATAAACTGGTTTAAAAAATGGCGCCACGCCTTACCAAAAGGTGCGTTTTTTCACGCCTTTTCTCGCCTTATTTCACGCCTTATTAAGTCACGCCTACATCAGCCGCCAAGGTCCATTTCGTGGCGGCGAGGCCACGCCTCGCGCCTTGGCGTGCCTTTTAGAACACAGTATTTTATAATGCATTTAGCTTTTTTTGACATTAAATACACTAAGATATTTAATGTCTTAAAAATTCATCAATAAAATAAATATACATGTACAAACAATTTAAACACAATTTTTAACACTATACGAGTATCCATTCATAGCAACGGGATTTATAGTGGCAGATAATTAATTATATTGATATTTTGGTTAAGTGTTTTGTGTATAGCACTAGCAGTTTGCCGTTAGAAAATCTCGTTCCTATGCATGGATACTCCTCTAGTTATTTTTTAAACCTCCAATATACACACGCCTCTTTTATATAACGTGTGCATAACCCGTTGATATGTTCGTAAATCAAAAGTAAAGTGATCAACTATTATCTAAGGAAAATAGTAATATTTTTTATTTATTAGTATTTTCATTTCATTAAACTAAAGTTATAAATGTTTTTTCATTGTACAGATACAAAAGAAGCTATATGAAGAAAGTAAATTTTTTATTTTTTATTTTCATTTCATTAAACTAAAATTATAAATGTTTTTTCATTGTTAGAGTTTTCATTCGGAAAAAGTGAAAGACAAATTACATGCCATATATAAGTCATATTCAAGTCTTTTATTAACATGAATGTATTTTTTTACCAAATTTACCACACATTTCCTGCAATTTCGAACTCCATTCAACATTTCACATATTTATCTCACCTTTGATCATTTTCAACTTTCAACATTTCACATTTGACCATAGATTAAATACATCAAAAATAAAATTTCATCAGTACACATTACAACGACAGTTTTACAACTAATTAATGCAAAAATAAATCAATTCTACACATATAATTAATACTCTTCTTAAAACACCACCTCTCAAATGTACAATTGTATCTCTACATGATACAATATAAACAAGCTACTAATCTATACTAACTTATAATAGAGTTTGACAGGGAAATAAAGTGGGATGTTTTAAGTTTGGACCGAATATTATGAGTTGCGCCAGGTATTAGCCAAATTATTTTTTGAATTATCAATGTTTGTTTGGGTTGTGATTATATGTTGGTGCAATAATATTGTTATATGAAATAGTATGCTATTGCTTAAAGATATTAAAACAAAAACAAAAATCTCATTTTTCTATAAAGTTATTGTCACGGTAAACATATAATCGCAATATATTGTTCGCCAACAATTTTAATCTCAGGGTACCGGCCACTCCAGCCCGCGGGGACCCTGTTAGTATTCATTAATCTAAACTTTACTTTCCTTTTAAGTTATTTCGTTAAAAAGCCTTTTAAGTGGAATAAGGGGACGTTAGTACTTAACTGTATTGACTAACGGTCGTTAAATGTAAAAGAAAATGACTAGATTGTAAATAAGAGCCAAGAAGGATCCGAAAGACCCTCCTTGGGCTTATGGCCGGTTTTGGGAGGATTAGGAGAATCCCTAACTCACTTAAACTTGGTCACCAAGTTACAATTAGTATATAAACACATCAAGGGTTATTGATTTTACACTCTTGTACACATAACCCTAAAAAGTGTTTTTCTTTTCTTTCTTTTGGTGATATTCGATCGACCAAACAAACCCTTAGGGTTTCTTGATCGATTTTTGTAATACAAAAATCATAGTGTTTTCTTGATCTAGCAATCACATTAATTCGTTATTAATTCGTGTGTACAAGAACGTGGTAATTACTAACTATATTAATTATCTTGGATCGATTAACAAAATGGTAAGGGGTTAATCATTGATCCTTATAAACCCTAATTAGTGTTCATCACTTGTTCATGATTATTAAAGTTTGATTCTTGTTTTGCTAGAATCACTAAAGGTACGTTCTTGTTTATGTTTATGTTAATCCTTTATATGTTATACTTATTCCTACGCTTCCGCATATGTGTTTACCTGTTTATATGATTGTCATGGTATATTTATTATAACAGTGGTATCACGAGCTTGCTATAACATGTAATTGATTACATAAAACACATAAAAAACAAATTTTGATTGTTTTAGATACATGTTAGGTTGTTTTTTTAGACTAGGGTTTATATATTTAGAAACCCTTATAAATTTGGGGGGGGGGGGGGGGGGGGTCGAATACTCCTTCATCCAAATTAGGGTTTGTGATTAATATTAATTGAATTAGAAACCCTAGGTTGCCTACATGTTTATGTGTTAATTGGGCGTATCCTTGACCTAATTGGTAATTGTTATGCATAAATCCATGACGAAACATGCATGTTAGTCATGGATATTTTGATTGATTTAATTGTTATGTTTTATCACATGTTTATTTAGATAAATATAAAATTGGGGAAGACCTCAATTAATTAGAATCAATTTATGTGCTATGTGGTGTGTGATTGACTATGGCATACGCAATTGATTCGTCAATGTATGTGGCTCACTTCCATTAAGAAGAGAAGGCCATAGTTGATTACATGCATATTTGAAAACTTAGAATTGATTTTATTAGGGCTTATCTAATCAAGCTTGCATGTGGCTAATTACTTCACTTTATAATTGTTATGTTTATTAGTTGTTTAATTTGTCTTTATTAATTGTTTTATTGTTTTTTGTTGGACAAGTTGTAAGCAATAAAAGGGTAATTTTACAAAAGAAAATTAATTGGACTAATAATGGTAAAACTTTAAAGTGATAAATTATGGATCTTGCGGTGTCTTATGTGCCGACAGTGGTTCGCTTCGCACGGTAATTGGCTCCCAGGCGAGACTAGCAAGATTCATGCGTTATTACATGTTTTTAAGATTAAAGTCATAAACTTTTGCTTGATTGATGTTTTTGTACATATGGTTTTAAAAGTAAGCCTTCTTTAGAAAAATTCATAGTGATGGTAAAAAGGTTTGGAAAGAGCCTAGAGTCTACCTTGGTTACTACACTAATGAATGCGTCTAAGACGACTTACTTATATCTCCATTCTTTGTACAATATCATCTTAAGGGTGATTTACCTCAATTCCACTTTTGTGGATGATAATTGTAGGTACTCTTTAATTGGTGAACCCGATACCTCAAGTAAAACTTTTTGACTTAATCTTAGTAAATTGGTAATAAAAAGGTTTTGAAAACTTATGTTATGAAGATGAGTGCATGCATCTTCATACATGTTTTGATTGTCACATGGTGTGTGTTAATTTACACACCTTTTATTCGACCAAAATCGGATCAAAAAGACCAAAAACATATTAAAAATGCCAAATATTTGCTTGTTTTTGTGTTTTGTGCATGTGCAGGTACCAGATATGAAAAATGGACAAAACTGAGCACGAGATTGGAAAGAGCACGAAATAACGAGATCAAAGATAATTTTATTTAGAGCATATATACTACTTATAAAGTAAAAATGGTCAAAATGAAAAAGTCAAGAAAAGTGAAATGTTGAAAATATGTTTTGCCTATTCTACCCTTGAAATGTTGAAAATCTTAATAAAGGAAATATTGAATTGTAATAACATGCTTTTGGAGTATCAATACAGCCATGCAAATAACATAAGGGAACATATTAATATTTCCTTTGGATACATCCATGTGTTTGAGAAAGTCAAAATGCAAAATAACGGATGTTAATATAAAAGCCATGCATTTGTAACTTAACACCTTATTTCAGGAAACATATTAAAGGGGGAAACGAAAATATTGAAGGAAACTTTGCAAACTTGTCTACTACACTTTATTTCTCTAATGAAGAATGATGGAAACAAAAATATTGAAGGAAATGCAAGGCTGGAAATTAAAAAGCAAGGTTGGGCATTAACTCTCAAGGCGGTAAAATTCAAAATTTAGGGTTTCTTCCATTTCCTATATAAACAACCATAATGTGTTTTCATTTCATAGAAAAGAATGGAAGAAATGGAAACAAAAAATGAAAAGAATGTTGAGGATGGTCTCGAGGTTAGATGACATTTTCGTTGTTATGTAACACCCCCAAAATTTGATACAGCGGAAGACTCAACAAGCTTTCGGGGTGCTACGGGGATTGGTATCCAACACAAGACAATATAGAACGAGATAAAGTAAACATAATAAAAACACAACCAAAACGGGGTTTTAACGTTTACATTTATCCCAACATCATTCAGAGTCAGGCCCAAAATAACATAACAGTAGGTCCAAAATTAATTATCAGAGTTTAGAAAAATAGATCCATAAACCATGAGCCTTGGCCGAGCCTTCCATTCCAAGCATGCATATCATCACTTAATTACCTGAGAAAACGTGCTAAAAGTCAGCTTTCGCTGGTGAGATCATAGGTTTAAATTCATCTAACAATATAGTGGACATATACGCAAAACGCTTGCTAGCTAGACTAAGGATTCGCTAAAAGCCTGCGGATACCCTCCGCTCCAACCTAACACACGGATACCCTCCGTTCTAACATAGATAGTCGGGTAACCCCCGCAATACCAATAAATACTCGGATAACCTCCGAAGTATTAATAACCTATAGGTGCACACTATAGTATCTAAATAAGCCAACCTTGAATAGTACACACGAAACTATGTGACTAAAGCTGACAATTCACCAATATCCAAATAAGCCAACCTTGAATAGTACACACAACAAATATGTGACTAAAGCTGACAATCCATCAATAATCAAATAAGCCAACCTTGAATAGTACACACAAAATGTGTGACTAAAGCTGACAATCCACCAATAACCAAATAAGCCAACCTTGAATAGTACACACAAAATGTGTGACTAAAGCTGACAATATATCCTAGTCCATACGCATAGCAAGTTTAGAAAGCATATAAAAGCGATAATAGTCCACATAAAATAATTTGCACGTTTCTCATCCCAAGTATTGAAAACATAGTTCAAGAAAAAGTGGGGCTATGACTCACCTCAAGTCCAGAAAATAGCAAGAAGAAGTCGGTAGAAATAAGATGTATAATAACTCACGAAACAGCAACTACGGATTCGGCACGACCTAACAATATTAACTCGTTCAGAAATCATTTCCTCAAATTCAAAATATTCCCAAACCCGGACGAGAATCCGTTTTATTTCCGAAAATCCATTTCGTATTAGTTTGGTATATTTACGTTTGGTATCCATACGGGTGGTGGGTCGACTCAAGACAAACCAAAAGATCACACAAAGAATAACAGAATAAACTATGGATCTAATATTAGCCCAATATATCATTTAAATAAATCGCCGAAGTTTATCGAATCCGTCGATTTGATAATCCTCATATTTATTTACGTAACATACCGTTCCAAGATTACACCCAACCTAAAGCAAATAGTACATAAATACTATATGGTATATATCGTAGTTTAATAAATTTCTCATATATATCGTCAAATTGGCCAGATTTCCCGATATATACACTCGCAATTTATTACACTTTACATATACCACAACCTATGGGCGTCGTAGGATACGATGCCCATTAATATATTCATTTCATATAGCCAAATAACCCGATTCAACCTTACGGTTAAGTGGTTATTTAGTTATAGAAAACGTTTATATTAATCGTCATATATCCGTGACAACACGAAAGTCACAAATAAAACTTACCTGAACTTGGGTGACAATGATTCCGCATAACTCGATAAGTTTACTCGTTATTTATATAAAATGACATTTTTATTTAACATTTAATAATTTGTCGAGGGTTTCTCGTTTTATAACACATTTTTATAATAATAATACGTTCAATAATATTACGCCACTTTCGTAGCCTAATATATATCTAGTTGTATTATTTATAATACGACTCGTGATTATTATTATTATTAATATACGCGTCTATATAATTATATATCCGTTATTCACGTCTATATATTCATATAAACGTTTATATTATCAATAATTATTATTACGAGTTGTATTATTTATGTTTTAATTGTAATAGTTATCGAGTCATACGAAATGGTTACATGTCCGAGTCATGACTCTCGGCTCATTGTCCAAGTCCAAAATAATAAGCAAATGTCATAAAACAATACATCTCCGTCCAAATCAATCCCAATCCACGTGCTACAACATTAGGGTCCGACTACGGCACCCGACTAACCTATCTCCGTCATTCTAAGTGACCGTCTCACAATCGGTCCCCAATCACACTTTTCGTCAACAACTTCACAAAAATCATTACCCATTGTCGAGACCAAACGTGGTCTCGACCCACAAGTATTCGGCCAACATAAAATCAACCAATGCCAAATCAAACCAAGTTAACAACAATAACAATAATGAAAATGAATATAACCAAGGTCTAAATTCGGGTTGGTTTACCAAGCCAAACCCGAGTCTTCTCGACTCAAATGAGTCTCGGTACACTTCACGAGCCACAATGGCTCGAAACACAATCCAAGGTCACAAAATAAGGCTCCAAGGAGCACTCCAAAATACCCATTCGACTCATCAAAGTCTCGGCAACAACAATAATAATACGGCTAAGAGCCGCGACCCACAAGGGTCGAACCAAGGCAATAACGAGCTCAAGGCTCGAGACGCAACCAAACGAGAACCCATTTAGGTCTCGACTTGGTTTTACGAGCAACCAGAAAAAGACCCCGAGACCTCAATAGTCTCGGTTATGCTCGAACCAAGAAACCAACCTTCGACATATCATAAAACAATCAAATCCATCCACAAATCGAACCCAAATCGACCCAATCGGATACCAAACTTTATAGAAAATATGTTTCCAACCAAAACCCATAAGTGTTCCATGTAGTTATATATAAACCCATCCGAAAATCTTTAAGTCGTGACCCTAGGTCACGATTTTTATCAAAAATACGAGTGAAACTCGTCTCACCTTCGATCTAAAAGCTCAAAACCGTGATAACCCTTCAAAAATACACGATTGGTGGTGAAAATGGTGGTGATTCGTGAGATTAAATGGTGGTATGGGGCGCGTGGGGTAGTAGATCTAAAGGATTAGATGATGGGGGATTAGAAAATAGTGGTGGTGTTGAGTGGTGGCCGGTGGTGGCTGTGGTGGTGGCCGGATCTTGGATGTCGGCTAGGGTTTGTCAAAGAGAAGAAAGAGAGATGAGGATGAAGTGGTGAGGTGTTGGTGTGTGTTGCTTATGAACCGAAAACCACAAGGACCAGATTTTGTAGTTTACTTTTTATTATTATTTTTTTTCCTTTTTCTATTAATAATAATAATGGTAAATAAAAGTAATAATAATAATGGTAAATAAAAGTAATAATAATAATTGTAATAATAATATTACTAACGGTGTGGAGCGGGTAACATGGGTAAATGTAAAAACATGTGGCCCGAACCCGAACTTATTTCAAACATTTAATATCTCACGAAACATCTCGTAAATAAATAAAATATAGTCGGACTCGTAAGACGAATCATAAAATCTTTCGTTAGGTAAACCTAGTGCCAGAGTCAACGTAGTACCAAGTGAGAACTTAAGGATACATCACCGAGCATAATATCAAGAATGAATTATGAAAATAATTCACGAATTCCATAACATCAATAATCCATAATTATTCATAAAGTAGGTCTTACAAGTTCGTTGTGAAATAAAATTTCAAATAAAAATTATAAACGAACTTTAACGTAATGCGGGTTTTCAAAATAACTCCCTAAACTGCCGGTTGTCACATGTTATGAGTTGCAATATGAAAACATACACTCACTAGAGTGATGAAGCATGTGTTGCTTATTTTGCAATATGAAAACATAAAGAGTGATGAGCCATTTGGCCCAATATTTTTCAATACGAAAATATATACCGGAAGTTAACATGTTCCTTTGGTTATTTATATATATAATTTTCAAAAGCATGTGTTCCATTACCTTTAAATTTATCTTGTACAGTTTGAGCATTTTTTTTAAATCTGCATTAACATAACTTCTTTGTTTTTTTATACAGCTTCATCCCCCTCCTACCCGTGCTCCACATCCAATTCTATTTTTCAACCCTAACTTGATAAACTCGCCGGAATTAGGATGACGTTATTGTCATATCAAGTGATGACGAAGATGATAAAGAAGAGGAAATTCCAACGCCAACTGTTGATAGTCGAGTATTGGTGGTTGGTCGTTAAAGAGTTTATAGTTTGATTGAAGAAAGTGAGAGTGATAAAGAATAAAATTTATGTTTTTGTTAAAACATCTTGTTTAACAAGATCTATAAATAAATAAATAAATAAAAAAAAAAAACACGATTAATTCTAGATGTCTTGGTTTCCTCCTCATATTGAATGTATTACTTATGCATTGCATTGTGTTCTAGCAGTCCCTTTTCTTGTTGTAGTCTATTATTTATAGCTTTTCTCTCGCGATTTGTGCCCGATTAATGTGATATAATGCTGTATGTTAGAATGGGTGATTTTAGTTATGATCTATTGCTAGCAAGTCAAACATGTGAGAAATGTTTTTAGAAAATACCTAAGAGAAAAAAGTCAAATGGGTCGACAGTTGTAAAAGTCACTAATATAACTTACCTTATTTAAATAATCAATATACTTTGTGTCCCAAACAATCAATATAATTATTACCTTATATAAAAGAATCATAGGAAAATATATACATAACATTTTTTCATCATAATCTACTTCGGGTTGAAAATTAATCATTAGACCTTCCATGATGAATTCGACTAGCACATTCGAGCATGAAGAAAATGTTCCAGAAAATCAAGATATCAACATGCTAGACCAAAGTGCAACAAATGTTACGGTAAATATGTTACGGTTTACCGATATATTAATACTAATCATGTGATACATATAAGTCTTAGAATTATTATGTGCATGAATATAAGTATATAACGATATCTCTCTCCAAATTGAAAGTGAACCCTTTGATGAACCTTATAAATCTGTTTAGCATTGCTTTTTATTGTTACTGTTGGTGTTAGAGGTTGCCACACGAATTGTAGACGACGAGTAAATCGCGAGAGTGGTTGCAATTTTGCTTACGATTAAGCCATGAATCATTGCTCGTGTTACCGTAAATATGTTACGGTTTACTAATCATGTGATACATATAAGTCTTAGTGAAATGTTAGTTTGAAGCATGTCATGTGGAAAACACCTCAATGAAAGTATAGCATATGTCATGTGCTGGTTTGTGGTTTATTTCAAATGAGCACAGTTGATTGTCTTTGTGGATATTTTTTAACGACGTATATGTGTTTCAAGTTATCTAATTTAATAAGCATTAAGTTTACTGTTACTTAATCTAATGCAACATAAGCTCACCAAAATTGATTTAATAAGCATATCTTGTAAACGAAGTTTAGTTTTGTATCAACGTATAGAAATGATTTGAGAAAAGTTGATAAGAGTTCAAACATATGAAGATAAGTAAAGAAATGATTGTATAAAAAGTTAAAACTCAAAATTTGTTTTATCAACACTAGGCGAGTACCCGTGCATAGCAACGGAGGTTCCTAGTGGCAGACAATTAACAATATGCGATATTGTGGTAAATGTTTTGTGTAACGTTCAAAATTGAATATGAAAGTATCAAAATATATTGCAAATGGTTGTAACATGCGATAATTCAACTCAAGAACATATATAAATATTTAGTGAAACCGAAAATAAAATATTACATCAATTTTTGAGATAATAAATAATGATGCACGTTACTCGTCGCATAAAACTTCTTGGTATACGACATTTGAGGTGTAGACTTCTCTTTGACCGAACTCTTTGACCGGCTTCACGAATACCTGTGTAGTTCTACGTGATATCCCTCTAGACAACGGGTCAAACATTCAAAAGTCTAAAAAGTGTTTTTCTAATGTATAATGTATTAATCTCCTATATCATTTATTGAAAAATTATATTATTATAACTAACATGTTGGACAAATAGTTTTCGTGTTAACCCATCCCACTCTATTTTGATGCATATAATAGAATTCCCCGTTTTGACCCGTTATCTAGCCTGCGTGCCTCATCCATTTTTCAGCCTCTATAAACATCTCATGGTAACAATGTGTAGAAAGGGAGCAGTAAGAAGAGACTTGCCTCTTTACATCAACAACATGCTTTTCCTTTGCAAATGAAAGGATCTTATCCTCTTTGGCTTCCACATGAGTGAAACCAAATGCAATACCACCGGTTTGAGGTATAATGCATGGTTTAAAGTAAGTACGAATTTCATGTCCTTGTACTTCACAAAACTCTTTCTGGTCACAGTCCCAGCTTTATGGTCGCAGGCAAAAAGTCTATATACATCATAATATGTCCGATACATCAAAAAGAATAAAGACGCAGCAAAGACAAAATTGCTTGATCATTACTTTGGTTTAAAGAGATCAACTCTTTTGAAGGTAATATTTTAAAAGGGCGTTTTGCCTTCTTTTTAAAAAAAATCTTTATTGCCACCTTGGAAGTAACTCCAAAACAGCTTATATACTTGAATTAACAAAATAAGTATTTTGAATAAGCTATGCCTAAACATCCAACGTATAAAAATACAATATAGATTTTGGTCGAACTTGGGCTATTTCAAAGAGTTCCATAAATATGATTACATAAGTAAGCCCTCGTATAAGATTTTTTTTGGAGCTATTGTGTTTTGAACCGCAATAAGCCATTATGGTCGGTACCTTGCTATTGATCCCTAAAAATCAAGCATTGCATCTCAAATATTATATTGTATTTTTGTAAGGATTGTTTGTTTGTTGTTAAAAAACTCAAAAGATTATAGAAAATTATGTTTTAAACTTTAATTATTTCTCTTCCACCCAAAGTGATCTGTGCAAAAAATGGTGTTTTCATTCATTACCAAACCCGCCTGGTTTGACTTTAAATCTAAAGGGTAAAGGAAGTAGCACATATGCAACAACTATCTCTCTTACTTCTTTCCTAATAACCACATTCTATATGGACGTCATTGCAAAGCTAGAATAATAGAAGCTCGTTCTATCTCTACGTGTTTTCTTTGAAATGCCCAAAATCTTGTAACAATCCTACCGTCGGCTTCATAAAATAGCATATCCCATATCATATAAGGGATTCACACATTATGTGCTCTTTAAATATGACATGCGAATACTATTCCGGAGTATATAAATAAGAGACTTTATTTATATAATACCTAGTAACTCACTTCAAAGAAATAATATAAAACAAACATGACGCAATTTTTCAGCAACTGACTTTATATATGCAACAAGTCCCTCCTAATCTTTTGTAGCTTCATTTGGATTTACTTGTGTTAAAAGTGGATTTAATTAAAATATAACAGTTGTAGACTATAAACCTTCCGATTTTTCTGCCTCTTGTATAATGAGCATGACATTATAGAGAACAAATGTAAAACTGAAGTCCTGTACCATAACTTCAAAATGTTCTTCATCAATGCTAAGAACTTATGTGCAAGCATTTGGAGCATCTTATCATCTACCAAGCTTAGCTAAAAGCTTACACAACCCAAACTGAAGATGAAGATTGTGAGCTACATAATTAGATCTGAAGCAGGGCGGCCTTGGAGTCCTCCACCAAAACACACAACGTCCCCTTCTTTCATTAACTTTACCTGCAACAAAATTTTAATCTAAGATATATAGGAGACTCAAAATGATGATTAAGATATAGATGATGAACGGATAATAAGGCATATCTCTAAATAACATATAGACGATGAACGAATATTCTATAGAAATACAAATTAATGAAAATACATTAATAAAATTGATAATGAGTACACATTATAGATAATACACATACGATTTGACAAACTAATTACATAAACTAATTGTCAAATATTGAAAACCCCAATATGTTATGAATATATAATATATAAGACTTGAAATAAAGTACAGGTGCATTAGTTTAAACTAAGAACAGTAGCATACCATAACCATACTGAAGAGTTGAGATCGGAACAACCGCACTTGAGATCGAAACAAGAACAGAAAAACCCATAACCCACTTGCAATCGGAGTTTTTTTTACTGATAGTGGTGGAGAAATCTTAATGGTACGGTGCTTGATTTTAGTGGGTGATTTTTGTGGTCACAGAAGGAAATTTCAAAGAATATAACATCAATTTTTTTGTAACGTTTCAATTCTTCTCCATTCCAAATATTTGATTGATTGTTTCTCTTATTATAAAAATAGAAAACGCGCTTGTTTCCTAACCATTTCAATATTTCCTTTTTTACATCCCTTTTTACAGCACAATTACAGCAGTGTAGTCGGTTTCCCATTGTGTTTGCTCGTTCCAATAGTTTCCATTTGTGAAACAATAAATAGTTGAAACAATAAATAGTTTCCTGCAAGGTATTGTTACGTACACATGTTCAAGGTTGAAACAATGAATAGTTTCCATATTGTATAGCTGACTTCCCCAAAGATATAGTTTTTTGTATTCTTTTAATTTTGCCATGCATATTGTTTAGCTGACCAAAAGTTAATGTCCATTTGGAATTTCAGTTAATACTTCCGTTTGCCATTTATTGTTTTTCATAATTCCACTTTTTCACAAGGGTAAAATCGGGATTGACCAAAACTTAAGTTTTTCACAATTTCATTTTTTTCACTTTGACCAAACATACATTATAAGTAGTTAAGATATAGAAATAATTTGAGAAAAGTTGAAATGAGTTGAAAGTTATGAAGATTGTGTACAAATATAGGAATGATTTGAAACTTATGCTAATCATGTATTTGTGATTTGACATATTCGAAACTTATAATTTGATAAGTATAGAAATGATTGTGTAAAATACAAAGCGTGTATTTTAGTGACTTGCCAAACTTTGTTTTTAGTCATCTCCTCATTGTTATATAATATAACAGTCCACATGCAAATGTTTTGTATATTAACGTAATATAGTAAGAATATAAGAAATATAAGAAGAGGTTTCAAATGTAGAAAATGGAATACGCAAATCATCACGTGGTTGAACATGTGGAGGAACCTGTTGTAACCAATTTGATCGAACCTGAGGTTTACATTGTACACTTTTTTAGAGTTGAATTATCGTATGTTACAACAGTTTGTAATTACATTTTTATCTTTTCAGGTTTTACTTAGCACGTTATACGAAGCACTTACCACAAAATTGCATATCGTTAATTGGTTACCGCTACGAATTTCCGTTGCTATGCACGGGTACTCGCCTAGTTGAAGCTAAAGTGAAAATAAATGAAGGACTAAAAGTAAAGCTAGGGGTGTAATATGACAAATGAGGCCAAAGTTCTAATTAATTCCAAGGAATCTCTAGCGGGTCCCACTTTTGATAGAAAAAAAAATGAGGAATATAAAGTTGCTATGTTGTCTCCTATCTAGCATGCTAAGGACAAAAGAAGAAGAAAAAGAAAGAATCTATATCTATCTACATATATAATAAGGTTTTTTTGAAATTCTTGCCACCTCATTTAATCAAGCTGGGCAGCCTTGCCACCTCATTAAAGCCACGTCACTAATCCACTTAGCATTTACAATCTCATATTCCAGGCCTATCAGTTGATTTTCTTCCTCCATTTAATAACAACACCTACCTGTTGCAACTTACCATCTATGGCTTTATTTATCCTTTTCATCTAAAAATGCAAGCTTGCCTATTCTCGATTCAATAAAGTTGTTCAAGGTAAAAATCATTACTCATTTTTCTCACTTCCTTTTTTATGGTTTATGGTTTATGTTTTAGTTTTAGTTTATGGTTTATGATTTAGAATCTCAATCAAAAGCGTGCTGGACTCAATAGATGGTAATTTACAAATTTGAATATGTCCTGTTTTATGGTTTATGTTTTAGTATATGATTTAGAATTCAATTTAATTGATTTTTACAATACGAATTGATTGACTTTTTTCAAGATCTCTTAATTGATAAATAATATTACACTTATCAATTGATTTTTTTTTTTTTTTTTTTTTTTTTTTTTTTTTTTTTTTTTAATTTGGTATTATACGAATTGATTGAGATTTTTAAGGGTTAATTGACAAACGGATTCACTCAATTATTTCCTAATTTATTTGTGCATAATTCGGTTATGCTTTTACCCAATTGTTTCGTGATTGCCTTTTACAACCTGGTCAGTATTTTTGGTTTGTATCTTTGTAATTATTTGTCAAATTATTATTTCAAAATACATGATTTCACCATATCAATACCCATTTGTGTCTCAACCCTATAAATTGAGACATATGAGGTGTGCGACATTCACAACACTCATCCTATCATTTACATCTCCTCTGTATTCTAACACCCGAAAATGTCCCTCATGGTTACCAAAACTAACATGATCAAGGAGTTGACAGCATTGAAGGATGATTGGTGTATCAAGGTAATGATTATACGCTTATGAAAATTGACTGTGTTTAAAAATCCATTGGAAACATGGAAGATTGAGATGGTTTTGCAAGATGAGGAGGTAATATTTATACATTGTGTAGTTTCTTTTGTATTATAATTTTCATAATTGTTAGGGTTCTAATAGTTTGGTTGTGCGTTTAAATTATAGGAAAACAAGATTGTTGCTACTGTGAAGCAGAGTTTTTGTTCTAAGTTTGAAAAGTCTCTACAAGAAGGGAAATGCGTCTGTATTTCTACTTTTGGTGTTGGGGACAGCGTAGGAAGTCCCTATATCGTCGATAACGAAAATAAAATTAACTTTTATAAGTCTACCGTAGTCACACCATGTGACTCTTATAATGGATCAATGTATGGCTTCAGGTTTAAAAGTTTTGAAAGTCTTCTTCAAGAGGAACAAGCATCCAATGTGTCATACGGTATAAAAATATACACTTCAACTTTAAATACATAGCAACCATATTAAATCTTTGGGTTGTTCTGGCATGTTCACTTTTACTTATCTATGTATACAGATCTCATAGGAGACCTAATCTCTTGTGGTAACATCGAGCATGCTATGGTTGAAGGGAATAAGCGCCCCTTCATCCGTTTGGAGTTGGAGGATGTATCGTAAGTCATTTTCTTTTATTTTTGCAATATTCCTTATTTAAAACCTGTCAACTTACTGTTGCCAATTATAATTCGTAGTGGGAACAAGCTTAGGAACATTACTTTGTGGAGTGACTATGCCCAGCAATTGAACGACGCGTTAGGTGATCGACAAAACTTGGGCCATGTTGTCATCATCCTACAGTTCATGAAACACAAGATCTATAAACGTGAGTCTTATTTGTGAAAGTAACATTTATTACTCATTTTTCACTGTTATCTCTTGTGGTTGAGAGTGTTTGGTAGAGTTAAATAGATTAGGTTTATCGACTTTTTTTAATAAGTTGTTTTGAAATAGCTTATGTGAAATTACTTGATGAACTAATCTAAACATTATGTTACAGTGGATTTGTGATCAACGCTGTTTTGTTATGTTTGAGAACTTGAGATGTAGGTTATGATTTTGATGACGTATAGCCTATATCTGGGCCACAAGCCCAAATGATAGACATTACTTACACCTAAGCCCACCACGAATGGGCTACCATGACAAATGGTATGGGCCGCAGTATTAACGCTTTGGGCTTATAAAGCCCAAAGGCCTAACCAAACCCACCGGGTACACGATAAGGATTATCTATTCAAGGAATAGATATCCTTACCTCGGATAAGCACCACGCTTGCGAAGAGTAAGGAGTAAGAAACACGGTTTCTTAGCCCCTATATATAGAATCATACGATTCTCATTCAAGGTACGACTTACAGAATCCCTAACTCTTCAACTAAACCCTAAATCGATTACTTACTCTCACGCTGGAGTCTAATCGGGGGAGACAATCCCTTGATAAGCCTAACGGTGTTGTTTTATTTTCTTAGCGTGCAGGTAACAAAGTGCTAAGAAGCGAATTGATATAAGAGCAGAAGCCTAATAACCAGATACGCCCAACTTTTGTATCAACAAGTGGCGCCATCCGTGGGACCCTACAAAAAACTAGAATGACGAAGCATAAGAATTCAAGCCAGCGGACTCGGCAATCAGAAAAGCGTGACCATCAGAGGAAGAATCAACAAGATCCGACCTCCAGACAAGCTGCTGGAACAACCAGCGCACCTGGTCACCACGAGGCAGGAACAACCCCACCTCGTCTAGCAGTGGAACTGCCCGTAAGGACTACCGCAGTCACACCAGTGTCCCCAAGCATTGAGGAACTCCAGCGCAACCTCTTCATTACTCCTCATCAGGCCATACCCGCAGTGAACAACACTGCGATACCAGGCGCACCTGAACGTAACAGAGCGCCTAATACTGAGGCAGAAGTTCTTGCAACAACCGAGGACGCGCGTGATCTAACTTTGGGAAATTTTGTGTCCCAAAATTATGAAACCCTAACCGCCCTCATGCAAGAAGAAGCAGGAAGAAGAGCAGGCGAGGACCTACAAACCCGACTCAATTTTGGTCCAGAACGCGAACCATCACCACCACGTCACCCACGAGGAAGACGCGCAGAACGTACCACTGTCCATGATAGGTTAGGTGCGGTATCTGATTCACAAAATTCTGGAGACAGCGGTAGGCGTACCAATGTCCATTCCAGACTTGGCAGTCGGGGAATACATGATCGATTAGGGCCTCAACATTCGCCAAGCCAAGGATCTTCCAAACCTGGGAGTAGGCGGATCCAAGACAGATTGGGGAGAAGGAGATCCCCAAGTAGAGATCCCTCAGACTCCTCTTCTGGAAGGAGCGGGCGTAAGCGCCGAAAAAGAGACTATCCTTCTTCCAGCGATTCCTCGGACAACGAGGATAAAGAAACAGGACACTGGAAGTCAAAAGGAAGACGTCGCGAAGAAGAGAATGAAGATATGTCTCTCCCATGGCGACGCCAGAAAATTGATGTGTTTACGCGGCGCATAAGTGATTACTCAGACCACAAGCGCAGGCGCATGCCCGCCAACGTAAAAACATATGATGGAACAGGTGATCCGGACGACCACCTAAAAATTTTCGAGTCAGCCCTATCGAAAATTGGCCGCAGCCTGTGTGGTGTCACATGTTTAATTCCACGTTGGTTGGAAACGCGCGCACATGGTTTAGCAAACTCCCACGTAGGAGTATAGGCGGTTTTGAGGAATTACGGAAAGCATTCCGCCTCAACTTCACCCAGCGAAAGAAGTGCGCTAAAAATCCCGTGGAATTGGCAAGGGTGAAGCAACGTCAAGGGGAATCAACCAGCGCTTTTATGGAACGTTTCAAAGATGAGTGCATACAGGTCAAAGCATGTCCGGAAATCCTAAAAATTTCAGGGTTCATGAATGGAATCAATAACCCAGAACTCATCCGGAAGCTTAATGACAGAGTTCCACAATCTTTTGATGAGCTAACAAAGCGCACCAGATCCTTTATACAAGGAGAAGCAGCTGCTGCGAATAGCAAGAAAGGATATTCAAACTATAGGCAACAAGAACAGCCGCGGAAACAATCCAACGACCAAAACAACAACCGCAGCAGGAATTACCGCAGTGGAAGAGACAACGACAAATATACTCCTCTCACTAAAACTCAAAGGGAGATATTTGTAACAGAAGGTGCGAACTTCCCAAAGCCACCACCAATGCGCACGGCAGAAGAAAAGCGCTTAGGTAGTGGATACTGCGAGTACCACGGCCAAAAAGGCCATACAACCAACGAGTGCGTCCAACTAAAACAACTAATCGAAAAATTAGTTAGAGAAGGAAGGATGGACCACCTCGTAAAAAACATCAAGGAAGGAAAAGAGAGACAGAGAAATGGGGGCAAGAAAGAACCCCAAAGGAAAAGGCTGATACTATATACATGATACAATCATGGCAGCGCAAGATAAAGCAAAAAATCAGCCAAAAATTCTCTCCAGAAAAAGAGATATCCTTCCCCACCATAGCTGCGGACAACGCAGTCGTGGAGCCTCTAACCATTGAAATACACACAGGAGGACACGACATCCACCGCATGTATATTGATGGAGGAGCATCCGCGGACATCCTGTATGATCACTGTTTCAAAAGACTGCGACTTGAACTTCAAAGTCAATTGATACCAGCTACGACATCATTGACAGGATTTACAGGAGAAAAAATCTGGCCCATGGGGCAGCTACGCTTGTGGGTGGTCGTAGGAGATGAACAACACTCAACCGCAGCATGGATAAACTTTATGGTAATAAAATCTCCCTCACCATACAATGGTATCATAGGAAGACCAGGAATATCATCCATGCGCGCAGTACCATCCACAGCCCACGGAATGCTTAAGTCCCCTGTGGAAGGAGGAATTGTCACCCTCTATAACACCACAGTACCACCAAGAGAATACATCGCAGCCACAACTGAAGCAGAGACCACTCCAGAACAGCGCACGGAAAAAACGCCAAATTTAAAAGTCGCTATTCACCCAGATTATCCGGAACAACAAGTTTCGATTGGAGGATCTTTATCTGACAAAGGTAAAGCAGCTGTATGCGCACTCTTGCAAAAGAACCTAGATATCTTTGCATGGGAACCAAAGCATATGACGGGAGTACCGCGCTCTATCACAGAGCATAAGTTACAAATCCGACAAGGATACCCTCCAATACGACAAAAGAAGCGCGGCCAGGCACCAGATCGTGCAAAGGCTATCTTGGAAGAAGTACACAAACTAGTGGATGCAGGCATCATGCGCGAAGTATACTATCATGACTGGATTTCTAACCCAGTTATGGTAAAGAAGAGCGACGGCAGTTGGAGGATGTGCATGGACTTCACTGACCTCAACAAAGCATGTCCGCAAGACTGCTACCCACTGCCAGAGATAGACTGGAAAATCGAATCCTTGTGCGGATACCCCTTCAAATGCTTCCTAGATGCATATAAAGGGTATCACCAGATCCAGATGGCAGTGGAAGATGAAGAAAAAATAGCTTTCCACACCAGTCAAGGAGTATACTGCTACACAAAAATGCCTTTTGGCCTGAAAATGCAGGCGCGACATACCAACGACTGGTGGATACAGCCTTCGAAAAACAAGTAGGCCGCAACCTGGAAGTCTATGTTGATGACCTTGTCATCAAAAGCCATACAGAGGACGAATTGGTGCGCGACATCGAGGAAACATTCCGAACGTTGGGGCGGATAAATATGAAGTTGAATCCCAAGAAGTGCACCTTTGGCGCAACTGAAGGCATGTTCCTCGGATATTTGATAGAACCCGATGGAATCAAACCGTGCCCAGAGAAGACAAAGGCTGTTATTGATCTCCCCTCCCCGCGTACACTCAAAGAAGTCCAGTCACTGAATGGAAAGTTAGCAGGGCTGAATCGCTTCTTATCTAAGTCAGCAGACAAGTCCCTTCCACTCTTTAAAACACTCACGAAGTGCACAAAAAAGGGAGACTTTCGCTGGACTACCGAAGCAGAAGAAGCTTTCCAACAACTTAAACACCATCTGGCATCTCTTCCCAAACTCGTCGCACCACGACCAGGGGAAGAACTAATCATGTACTTATCAGCAACCCATGGAGCAGTTAGCGCAGTACTATTGACAGACAGAGACTCCGTCCAGACACCCATATATTTCGTAAGCAAAGCCCTAAAGAAAACAGAGGTTAACTACAGCGCTATGGAAAAGCTGGTCTTGGCCCTAGTGTTTGCAGCTAAAAGGCTGCGCAGATACTTCCAAGCACATCCAATAGCGGTAATCACTAATCAGCCAATTAAACAAGTTATCTCTAAACCGGACGCATCAGGACGCTTACAAAAGTGGAGTGTAATGCTAAACGAGTACAATATCTCATACAGGCCGCGCACTACAATCAAAGGACAAGTCTTAGCCGATTTTATCGTGGAGAAGCCAGATAGCGACAGCCCAACATCTGCAGCCAAAGCAGATTTACAAGAACCCTGGATC
This sequence comes from Artemisia argyi, assembly GCA_030686995.1. Classification (NCBI taxonomy): domain Eukaryota; kingdom Viridiplantae; phylum Streptophyta; class Magnoliopsida; order Asterales; family Asteraceae; genus Artemisia; species Artemisia argyi. The sequence continues at coordinate 222,015,505 of CM060680.1, read as the reverse complement.
CTATTCACAGACGTCGTAGTAAGTTTCACGTGCGCACCCCACGACGGATGCGCAAATACCAAGTACACAGTACGAGCTTAGCAATATAACAAACCAAGACACTTGGTCAAATAATAAACATTTGCAAACAATGCAAGCATAATTCTTCAAAGTCATGTACTTAAAAGACTTAGTTAAAAATTCAAACTTAAGCAAACAATGCATATATATTTGAGTCACGAACTTAAAACAAAAAGTGTATCTCATTCAACAATTATTAATTACAATGAAAAGATACATTACTATACAAAGCCTATATACTATGGCGATGCTCGGAACCCTCCTCTGGAGCGGCGGAACTCCCCGCCTCCTTAAGCTTACTCAAGGTAATAGCATCCTTGAGAGACACGGTCGGAACGCTCACAGCCACGCCATCCGATCTGGGAAGGTGCGCAGCACCGATGCCGCACATCACAGCCTTGCCTTTGATACCCTTCTTTAAGGCAACCCTTTGCTCGTGACGCTCTAGCACCTCCTTCAAAGGAATCTCCTTCTCCAAAGCAAAGGGATTGAGGATGTCACGAGGCCGCGCAAAAACAGGAACTTGAAGCTGCGACACGTTAGGTTTTAGATAGTAATCTAATTCCTCTTCTGCATTCTCCCCAAGATGACGCTGCAAAGTCAGACCCGCCATGAGCACATCTATGGGGTCATCTTGGTCGCGCTCTAACTTCCCTATATGCGGCAATTCAAGGACCTTTAGCCCCGCAATCGCCTGCATCAGCTCGTCGTAGGCCGTAGAGCTATAACCAGGTATTTCCGCCAAGTCTTTCTCCAGCAACTTGGCCTCACGCAGGTCCTCCATGGCCTGCGAACGACCACGCGCAATCGCGCAGTGCACAACCTTCCCAAAAGCTTCCACTACCTCCGCAGACTCTAATGTGCTCAGGGCTGCCAGGCGCAGCCCATGGCTGATCAACCATCTGCATTCACAAAGAAACAATTGTGTAAGATAAACAAAAAAGCGATGAAGTAATTTTAAGGATAAAGAAGCAAGGATACCGGCGCTCGGCTATAGTAGACATCAGATGGGGGTACAGCTCCTCGTCATACTCTATGCTGAGGGCGCGCAGCTTCTCCTCATGTATTGAGATCGCCTTCTCAATACGCTCCTTGAACTCCTGAAGGCTAGCATAGTGCTCCGCCTTCTTTTCCTCAAGATAAGACACCGACCAGGTAGTCTTCGCTTTTATCTGCTCGAGCTTCGACCTCGCATACTTCAGGTCAGCCAACATGCTCATCTTATCTTGAGCAATCTTCTCAGCATAGGCCCTCGAGGCCCCCAGCTCCACTTGCGCATCTGACAATTGCGCGCGGAGCGTCACCAACTCTTCCTCCTTCTGGGCAAGAGCACGACTCTCCCCAGTATACTTCCCCTTCAGCTGCGCCACCAACTCAACCTGACGTGCAGTAGTCGCAGCCAACTCGTGAATTAGTTGCTGCGCCTCACCACCATCAGCATCCTTGGTCTTCCCCTCCATGTTTGCATTATGCGGAGAGGAAACCTCATCATCCTTCGCGGCGTCATCCCTACGCAACAAAGGCAGTCAGTAAAAATTACAAGAAGTAAAAAAAAAAAAAAAAAAACAACAACAAAAAGAAGAGATAGTTCACACTTACAGAAACGGAGACGTATCATCAACCTTCAACCGAGCGCCAGAGGTAGAAGTCTCTTCTGCGTTCGACTCAGCGTCTCTGATGACGTGCCGACGCCTCTTCCTATTGCCACTGCCCCCAGCCTCGGCCTTGCGCTTAGAACTCTGCGCAACCTCCTCCCTCAGCGCCTCCTCAGGTTTCAGGATCCGGATGCTGTCAGATGATCCTGATCGTGCCTCCTCGTGCGCTACCTCCACATCAGGCACCGCATCCACAGTGGGCGCCACTACTACCTCATGCGCTAAACTCCGAACCGGCGTCACCGCAAGTGGTGGCGTGTCCTCAGGGACCGTCGCAGGCAAAACAGTCAAATGCCCCGCAGTCGCATCGAGCAAGGGCTGCTCTCCTTCTTTCAAAGGACGCACCCCTATGGTTACCTGCTTTGGCCTGTCCAGCTTGACCACCGCGAACAAATCCATCTCTGCTCACATCAAAGGAAACAAGAAAAACAAAGAAGGATTAGTTGGTAAATGCGCGAAGACAAAAATGAGAAACTTACAAACAAGTACAAGGGATGAACACCCACCCCGGCCATCCTCACTCAGGAAAGTGGGAACCTCATCTGCAGCGCCAAAATAAGCGCGACTCAATCCCACATGTACCAAAAACTCCTCCGGATAGGGGTTAATGGCCAGTCGATTGGCATCTAAAGTCTGCGCGTCAGCAAGTCTGTAGGAACCGGGTGCGGGGCGCCCATCCCTTGGTAAGGACGCCTGAGTATAAAACTCAAAATGGGAGGGAAAGACTACGTCGTCTACCCAAAAGAAATACTCTCTCCAATTCTTAAGGGCGTCAACCTTTTCCGTATAACATTGAAGTGCCCCCTGGCGCTTCGCAAAGGAAACCCAACCATTTGACCACGTTGAGTGGTAAAAGGAGCGGAACAAGTCCACGGTTGGTTCTATCGCCAGTAAACGGCAGTTTACCTCAAAATTCGACACCTTCGCCGCACCTATACAGTGCAGCTGAGAGATGTGAAGGCGATAGTGATTGAGCAAATTACTCAGAAACACAGATATAGGTATGCGGTAATTCCCGTACTCAAAAAATTTCGTGTATAGACCTATCTTCCCTTCGGGGAAGTCAGCTATACACGCATCGACATCTGGTGCCTCTGGATGCACATCCAAAGGCACAAAGTAGTCGGAAGAAAATTGTGTCACGTCCTCAATAGACATCGCGGAGCGAAAATCCTCTAATTGAGCAACCATTTTCATCTTAAAACTAAGTGGGACGCACACAAAGATTACCTACGAAAGCTAAAAGGTTTTCTTGCAAAAAACGTTCTCAAAATGAAGAAGATGAATAGTGGTTGTGTGTGTGTTTTTACTGTGTGGTTAAAATAAAGGGGGGCGGCACTCTTATATAGGGTGGTAAAAACCCTAATTTCCATCCACGTGGAACCCACTCATAGTAAACGTGTGGCTAGAAGATCAAAAGGTACATGCACTTTTTCCCGAATCCCAAGGACTACGTGTACACCACCCCCGATTTTCGAGGCATCCATTTTGAAATTATTAGGTGCATTGCACCTACGAAAGGGCGGCAATATTTGTTAAATCTCCCGCCACGCTTACCGCTGATGGTATTAAGTCTAGTACCCACGGCTATGCGCCGCGCACACTAGACTGGGGGGACATGATGACGTATAGCCTATATCTGGGCCACAAGCCCAAATGATAGACATTACTTACACCTAAGCCCACCACGAATGGGCTACCATGACAAATGGTATGGGCCGCAGTATTAACGCTTTGGGCTTATAAAGCCCAAAGGCCTAACCAAACCCACCGGGTACACGATAAGGATTATCTATTCATGGAATAGATATCCTTACCTCGGATAAGCACCACGCTTGCGAAGAGTAAGGAGCAAGAAACACGGTTTCTTAGCCCCTATATATAGAATCATATGATTCTCATTCAAGGTACGACTTACAGAATCCCTAACTCTTCAACTAAACCCTAAATCGATTACTTACTCTCACGCCGGAGTCTAATCGGGGGAGACAATCCCTCGATAAGCCTAACGGTGTTGTTTTATTTTCTTAGCGTGCAGGTAACAAAGTGCTAAGAAGCGAATTGATATAAGAGCAGAAGCCTAATAACCAGATACGCGCAACTTTTGTATCAACAGATTTAATATTTATGAGTTAGATGTGATTCACTTTAGTATTAGGGGGTGTTTGCCTAACCTTACCTAGATAGCTTATTAGTTTCCTGCATTATCGGAGCCCACGAAGCTGATGTGAGTATCCAAACTGCCCATGGCTTAATTGAATTACATAGCTGCTTTATAGAAGTTATAATGGAGTATCTTAGCAAGCTTCCTGCATTATCGGAACCCACTAAGCTATTTTGATTATCCAAACTGTTCATGGCTTAATTGAATTGCATAGCTGTGTTATACAAGTTATAATGGAGGATCTTAGCTATAAGAACTTATATAAAAACATGTATACTTTTAACTAACAAAAGTATATGTATTTCAAACAGGCAAACCCGCTGTTTCAAGCATGTTTGGTGTTACAAAGGTCTTTATAAATGCTGACATTCCTGATACTCACACCTTTACGAAGCTGTGAGTTTTTAACATAACACTTCCTTAAATTTGTTACTTTAAACGACTTTGTATACACTTTTTTTTAACTAACCTTATTTCTTTTCACAGCTTGATTGAAAACTGTGGTTTGGAGGGAGATGATCACCATGTTACTCATTTGACAACATTTTCAAGTTACTCTATCAAGCATGACTTTCTGAACAACTTGCAAAAAGTGACTATTAATGACATACGCGACATAGGAAAGGTATAGTGTAACACCCCCAAAATTTGGTACAGCGGAAGACTCAACAAGCTTTCGGGGTGCTACGGGGATTGGTATCCAACACAAGACTTAATAGAACGAGATAAAGTAAACATAATAAAAACACAACCAAAACCGGGTTTTAAAGTTTACATTTATCCCAACATCATTCAGAGTCAGAACCAAAAGAAATAAACGTAGGTCCACAATAGTTTATCAGAGTTGTAGAAAAATAGATCCATAACCGGTGCCATTGCCAAGCCTCCAATCCAAGCATCCATAGAGCATCACTTAATTTCCTTAGAAAACGTGCTAAAAGTCAGCTTTCGCTGGTGAGATCATAGGTTTAAATTCACCTAACAATATAGTGGACATATACGCAAAACGCTTGCTAGCTAGACTAAGGATTCGCTAAAATCCTGCGGATACCCTCCGCTCCAACCTAACACACGGATACCCTCCGTTCTAACATAGATATTCGGGTAACCCCCGCAATACCAATAAATACTCGGATAACCTCCGAAGTATTGATAACCTATAGGTGCACACTACAGTATCTAAATAAGCCAACCTTGAATAGTACACACGAACCGTGTGACTAAAGCTGACAATCCACCAATAACCAAATAAGCCAACCTTGAATAGTACACACAAAATATGTGACTAAAGCTGACAATCCTCCAATAACCAAATAAGCCAACCTTGAATAGTACACACAAAATATGTGACTAAAGCTGACAATACATCCTAGTCCATACGCATAGCAAGTTTAGAAAGCATATAAAAGCGATAATAGTCCACATAAAATAATTTGCACGTTTCTCACCCCAAGTATTGAAAACATAGTTCAAGAGTAAAAAGTGGGGCTATGACTCACCTCAAGTCCAGAAATCAACAATAAGAAATCGATAGAGGTAAGATGTATAGTAACTCAAAAGACGGCAACTACGGACTCGGCACGACCTAACAATATCAACTCGTTCAGAAATCATTTCCTCAATTTCAAGATATTCCCAAACCCGGACGAGAATCCGTTTTATTTCCTAAAATCCATTTCGTATTAGTTTGGTGTATTTGCGTTTGGTATCCATACGGGTGGTGGGTCGACACAAGACAAACCAAAAAGATCACACAAAGGATAATAAAATAAACTACGGATCTAATATTAGCCCAATATATCATTTAAATAAATCATCGAAGCTTATCAAATCCGTCGATTTGGTAATCCCCCATATTTATTTACTTAATATACCATTCTAAGATTATACCCGAATCCTAGGTTCCACATTGCACATAAAGTACTATAGGGTATATATCAAAGTTTAATAACTTCACTAACTACACCGTTAAGCTTACCAAATTCGTCAATTTGGAAATCTCACGAGATACTTAGTAACTTATTATTCCCGTACATATACCACAACCTATGGGCGTCGTAGGATACGATGCCCATTAATATACTCAATTTAAATAACTAAATAGCTCTTATTTAACCCGTCGATTAAATAAGTTACGTAGTTATCGAAAGTGAATGTATTAATCGTCATATATCCGTGACAACACGAAAATCACAAATAATAACTTACCTGGACTCGAGTGACAACGATTCCGCATAACTCGATAAGTTTACTCGTCATATATATAAAATAACATTTTATTTAATATTTAATAATTTGTCGAGAGTTCCTCGTTTTATATCCATTTCTTTATATTAATAATAATACGTTCAATAATATTACGCCACTTTCGTAGCCTAATATATATCTAATTGTATTATTTATAATACGACTCGTGATTATTATTATTATTAATATACGCGTCTATATAATTATATATCCGTTATTCACGTCTATATATTCATATAAACGTTTATATTATCAATAATTATTATTACGAGTTTTATTATTTACGTTTTAATTGTAATAGTTATCGAGTCACACGAAATGGTCACATGTCCGAATCATGACTCTCGGCTCATTGTCCAAGTCCAATGTAATAAACAAATGTTATAAAACAATATATCTCCGTCCAATCAATCCCAATCCACGTGCTACAACAATAGGGTCCGACTACGGCACCCGACTAACCCATCTCCGTCAATCTAAGTGACCGTCTCACAATCGGTCCCCACATTTACCATTCGACAACAACTCCTCAATGATCACATTATATCCATTGTCGAGACCACAATGGTCTCGACCCAACTAAAGTATTCGACCAATTCCAAAAATGCCACAATAATACAAATGACAAATATAAACCATAACAAGGAAAAACATCAACATAAGCTAGTTCCGGGTTGGTTTACCAAGCCAAACCTGAGCCTTGCAACCCACTTGGGTCTCGACTAAACACATGAGTCACAAAGACTCGAAACCAAGACTACGAGGTCTCACAACAAGCTCAAATGAGCAACTGAAAATCTGCCAAAAAGGCCCTCTTGGGTCGCGACATACAACAACAACAATACGGCCAAAACATGACTCAATCGAGTCAAAACCAATCACCATAGCAACTAAAGATGCTAACCAAGAACACAAGGTCAATCATCAAGAAAATAACGAGCCATAGGGCTCGTACCCACATCAAGCCGTGAGCCTAGGCTCACGGTTCCTTCGACCCAAACGGTAAGTAGTAAACCCGGATACCAAACGATGATTTCATTATATTTTAGTCAAAAACCCACTTGAATAACATGTTTTATTTCGAAATAACCAAGAAAACTTCAAAACCCATCAATATATACATCCATAAATCACGGATCGATGCTCTCCAAAACAAGTTTACACTTGTTTTGGTGTGTACTCACCTTCTTAGACCTTGAATCTCACGGATCTAGTGAAAACAACAAGATTGGGGTCGGATTTGATATGATTCGTGGTGTTAGAGGGGGGTATATGGCGCGTGTTATATACCAAATGAAAGGGAAAAAGAAGATGAACAAGATGGTGGTGGTGGTTTTGTTGTGGAGCCGGCGGTGTGATGGTGGTGGTGAGATGAGGGTGGCGGCTAGGTTAAGAAAGAAGAAGAAGATGAGAGATGGAGTTGTATTATTGTTTTTGTGGTGTGAGAATGCAGTAACCACAAGGACAATTTGTATCCTTTACTCACAAATAAAAAAAAAAAAAAAAAAAAAAAAAAAAAAAAAAAAAAAAATTAATAATAATAATAATACTATTATTAGTATTATGGGTAATATGAGTGAGTGTAAAATACACGGTCCAAAACCCGAACTCATTTCAAACTTCAATATCTCCCGAAAACATCTCGTAAATAATTATATATAGTCGGACTCGTAAAACGAATCATAAAATTTTCGTTAGGTAAACCTAGTGCAAGAGTCAACGTAGTACCAACTGAGAATTTAAGAATACATCACCGAGCATTAAATCAAAAATGAATTATGAACATAATTCACGAATTCCATAACGTCTTTAATTAAAAATATCCATAAAATAGGTCTTACAAGTTCGTTGTGAAATAAAATTTCAAATAAAAATTATAAACGAACTTTAATCGTAATGCGGGTTTTTAAAATACTCCCTAAACTGCCGGTTGTCACATATAGCATATATTTTTTTTCCAGACTTTTTTATTGTATGACCTTCTTTCATTTATCATAGGGTATAAATCATTTACTGTATGTACTTCCAGCCTATGTCATGTGTTGTCATTGCAACTGTTAAGAAGATTGAGCGTGAAAGTGATTGGTGGTATCTTGCATGTGTAAAATGTAACCATGCTGCCAAACAAGAGACTGTGTCTGAAAAAGATGAGTATGGTGTGGTTGTTAAAAAGAGGTCTATATTTAGGTGTACAAACAAGGAGTGTGTTCAAGATACTGATGTTGAATATAAGTAAGTTGTCAACTATATTTAAACTACACATACATATTAACAACCTTACTTATACATTTAACATTTCATTCAAGGTACAAAATTCCATTGCGCGTGCTGGACTCAACTGGATCAGTTTCACTCACTTTGTTTGACAGACATGCTCACCCGATAATTGACAAGAGTGCAGCTGAACTGCTACAGGAAGTGAAGAAGGTATTTAAGTTCAGTTTTCATTCTTTCTATATACTTATATTTTCATGAACTGTATTTAATTCACATATATTTTCGTTCTTATAAATTGCCAGAAGGTTGACATGGACATTCTCCCCGAGGACTTTAACAAACTCCTTGAAAATACTTATGCTTTCAAAGTTGATATCAAAGCATTCAACATTGAAAATAACAAGCATGTCTATGGCATTTCCCAGTTGACTAATGATACTGACATAATAAAGGAGCTGATTAAGAAAGAATCTGATGATCAGGTATCGATTTTTTCATGCCTTTTTTTCATGAACCGTCCAATATTTTTTTAATGGATTGCCTTTTGTATTAACAGGAAATACAATCCAACTCTCAATCTACTGCTGTTGAACTATTGTCACTACCATCGAGCTCATTCATGTCCCCTCCTTCAGGAACCAAACAAGCCACGGTATCATACTTCTTAAAAATGATCAACGCTATTCAACGTCAAATATTGAATATATGTATATATATATATATATACATATATTTGTACTAACTAAGTCTTTTATTCAATAACAGGATGTCTTATCTGTTACCGGGGATAATATCGCAGCACGTGAAGATGAAAAGAGTACGGCCACCAGCCCGGGAAAAACAAAACTGCGAACAGTGATTGATGTCGATGATGATCCTGTCTTCTCTTCTACTAAAAAACAGTTGCTTTCTCCGAAAAAGGAAAAGGAAGAGAAGTAATGATATGCGGCAACTTCCAAATAAATAATCTTTAATTGTCTTTTTATTTCGAGTTTTTTGGACCTTTGATGGTGTTTACCTTTGTTTTTTGTTTTTTTGTGTTTTTTTTTACTTTCCTGTGTTCATTGCGTTATGATACGCAACCAGATACTTTGTGGATGAATAATTTTTATTTGGAACCGTAAAACATGAATGCTTATTATCATGTTTTGTATTAATTGCATTATGATACGCAATATGGATACTCTGTGATTCAATGATTTTATTTGGAACTGTAAGACATGAACGATTATTATGATGTGGTTTGTTTCTGTAATTTCTGCATACTATATTTCCTATGATGTACAGGTCTTCTTTCATTTTTGAAAATAAAGACTGCTATCCATATAACTTTCTTTGGGACAATTCTAAGGTACGTGTTTTTATCTAAAGTTGTCATCGTGAATCGAAAATCCATCTTATGTTACTCTTTTACATCTACTTACAGGTGACTTGAGTGGCCATGATTCTGCTTTCTTCATACAAGTTTCTCCAATACATCAGATATGCTTACATTGTTTTTATGTTCATGTAGCTTAAAAGACCAGTCATACAATAACCTGTAATCCTATGCATTGCTTTATTCAATTATCGAAAAAGATCAATGAGTCAAAATTGGTGTTTTGGATTTTCCCCATTATTTTTGTGTTTTGGGATAGTGTAACTATAATCATATTTGTACTTAGAAAATTTGGTACTATGTCTCCATTACTAAAACAACTTGATTTGTTTCAAAATTTATAATATCTCCATTTCTTTACACGATACGTCCTGTAACGTTTTGTTCCACAATACCAATACATTTTGATCTATTAGTCGGATGTTACTTTGTCTCTTTAACCTTTTTGGGTGTTGTTGATCATATTATACTCAGGTCATCATCAATGATGCTTGCCATGCATGGTTACATTCTTCTATAACCAACAGAACCGACTAAAGTATACAAATGGTATTATTTAGTTATGTACGTGCCTGCGCCTACAATCACATTATTAATGGTATTATTCCAGCTTTGTTCAATATTATTTATGTTCAAGGTTGAGTAACATAACTACATTTTTCAATTTCCCAATTAAATATTCTCACTTATTGCAAAATATATTTCCTAATTTACTTCCCTAATTCAAGTTTTCAAATTTAGTTGTATTTTAGGAAAGTAGTAAATGTAATTGATTTGCCAATACCTGTACTTAATACTTTCCTGTTGCTGTGAATTATTTTTAATGAGATATACCGTTATACCATTTGCACTAAGCTCTCTTAAAATATTGGAATATTGTATGTTAATGACAGGGTAAACAGGGTTTGGGTCAATGGAACAACATGGTCTAACTGGTACACCACAAGCTGAAGGCTCATCTTCATCAGCAAACATACCCGACATGTCATTGGGTCCTAGACGTAGAGGGAGACCGATGAAACCACTACCAAATGGTAAATGATAATTCTTGGATTACTGTTATAACGATGAGTATCCTGAGGTTGTTTTGATTATTTGCACAACACATCTAACATGTTTCTTTTATGATATGCAGTGTCACGACATTATGCTACTAATTATTCACGTGATTCTTTGGTTTCAAACACCCATTCGCCTGTCATCATTACAAATCCTACTGAAGCAAATACCAACATTCTTGAGACTCACAGGGTCTCACCCCGTGTTAATGACGTTACTAATGGTATTAAACCAATTTTTATAATATAATTAATGTATTCTATTTTCTTCAACATGCCACAAATTTTATATCTTTTCGGTTACGGTATAAAACTTGATCAACATGTCTACTGTGTTTTGGTTATAGATTTGCTCCCTAGACGCACAGGCAGACCACCACTAAGCGAAATCTCCATTGGTAAACAACTATATCACAAATCAGCATGTTTGTACCTATATGATCTAATGTAGATTCAAACTTTTATTGATGAATCCAGAATTATTGATATTCAATGTCTAAAATACCTTCACTATGCTCGCAGCTAAAGTATCAAAGGTATCTCAGTTATGTAACCAAAAGTCAAACCAAAATATCACGACTCCGATCTTTGCTAAAACAAATGCACCATTTGATGTTCAAGGTATATTTTGATTCAGATATAATTACTATATGATTTTTCAGTTGTGGCTAGCATAATATTACCATTGTTATTAATAATAATCCATACTAATTTTTTTTTTTATATATTTTACATTAATAACTTACACTTACTCAACAACACTATCATTTGGTTACAGATTTGTCCCTTAGACGCAGAGGTAGGCCACCACTAACTGACATCTCCAACGGTAAGAAACTATATTTTGTTTTATAATGTTGCCACCTATCTCAAACATGTTTACTTTCAATATGGTGACATCTCCAATATGGTTGCAGCTAAATTATCAAATGTATCTCAGTCGTTTAAGGAAAACGCAATTGGAAATATGGTGACTCATATATCTGGTATTGGCAAATCAATTACATTTGGTGTTAAAGGTATACTTTGTTTCACATATAATTATGCGTATACTAAAGAGATCTTTACTATTTTTGTGTGCCTTATTATTGATGCCTGTTATTATTTTTTACCATTAGAAATGTCTGATGTATCTAAAGTTCTTCAAAAAAACAAAAGAAGTCACTCGGATCAAACATCTCAGTTTGATCGTTATACAACACCAGGTTAATGTTTCTTTATTTTTTTTTGTTTTTTATTTTTTTTTACTATTTTTATTATTATACAAACTTACAAGTTCTCCTATATGATGTGACATATTTGGTGACTAGAACATTTAAATTACTTCATTAATGTTTTTACCTATATGGAATTGTAGGTTCTAGCAATGGCAGTCAAGGTTTACATTATTCTAGCGCCAATTCAAATGAACCACAAACCAACATTGCAAGTACATCAAGAAAACATCCTTGCAAGCGACAAAGGAAAGTAATATACGAGATTCCAAAAATAAACTTTGATATTGACGAGGATGAAAATGTTTTTGGTTCAAATGACCAAGACAAGTTTTATGGAATCTGCCCAGGTGATAACTTCTACAACAAACTTTTTAACATAACAAACTGTGCACATGGACAAACCTTTTTTTTTCTTTTTCACAACCATTTTTTGGGTTTGCAGAATATGTTGACCATGGAGATCCAACCAATGTATGTGCTGCATGTAATGCTCTATTGTGGGACTTTGAAGCGAGGCTGAAAAGGCCTTTTCGTGATGGGTGGAGTTACTCTACATGTTGCCTTTATGGAAAAGTAAAGGTTGCAAAACTAAAAGAGGCCCCTAAACCATTGTTGGACCTGTTTCGCAATGATGATGCGACATCCAGAAATTTTCTAAAAAACATTCGTACGTACAACATGATGTTTGCCTTCACCTCAATGGGTGGAAAAGTTGATCATTCCGTCAACAAGGGTAAGGGCCCTTATTGTTTTAGGCTTCATGGTCAAAACTATCATAGACATGGTAGTCTTTTACCAAAGGAAGGGTCCAGCGCAAAGTTCTCGCAACTGTACATATACGACACGGAAAATGAGGTGAAGAACAGGATTGACGCACTCCGGTATGAAACACTTTTAACTTATTTCTTTTAACATATTTTTTTGAAATATTATGTACTAAAATTTTATGACTATTTTGTCATTCAAAATGAAGATTCCTCATGTATTATAGATCCAATTTCGAAGTGTTTGATGTTGCATTTTTAGTGATATATGTCTTATTTTAACTTATCCTATTAATTACTATGTTGTTATTTTTTATATTGCAGCTCTGGATCAAAAAATGAAACCAAATCATCTGACTCACTTGATCCACAAATAATTGAAGGTTTAAGGAAGATTTTAGATGATGAAAATGAATTGGTCAAGTCATATAGAATGGTCAGAGATCGATACAAAGCTGATGAACTAGACAACGTACGATTGAGATTACTTTGTAACAGGGAATCTCACGGAAGGACTTACAATCTCCCTACCGCCTCAGAGGTAGCTGCTTTAATTGTGGGAGACATCCAAGAATCTCTTGATAAATGAGATATTGTGATTGAAACACAAAACGGTGAACTTAAAAATATTAGCGTTTTGCACCCTTCATTTATATCACTACAATATCCTCTTTTGTTTCCGTATGGTGAAGATGGATACAGAACCGATATTCCTCATAGAGGCGTTGTTCAACCAGACCCAAAAAAAGGTGAAAGGTTAACAATGAGAGAATATTTTGCTTACATCATTCAAGAAAGGGAAGACAGATTCTCACTCCATCATAACTCTAGAAGACTTTTTCAACAATTCTTGGTTGATGCTTTCACCATGGTCGAAACAGAAAGGTTATATTTTAATCGCTCTAATCAAAAAATCCTACGTGTTGAATCATATCAACAACTATCGAATCATGCTGATAAGGGAAACACAGATGCATCTACCACCGGCAAGCCTATAGTACTACCATCGTCTTTTACCGGAGGTGCACGATATATGCGTCAAAATTATTTAGATGCAATGTCACTGTGCAAAGTATATGGCCATCCAGATTTTTTCATCACTTTCACATGTAATCCTAAATGGCCCGAGATTACAAGGTTCTTGAATGGAAAAGGTCTTAGTCCCGAAGATAGGCCAGATATTATATGCAAGACCTTCAAGATGAAGCTTGATCATTTAATCAAGAATCTGAGGGAGAATAAGATTTTTGGACGCGTCAATGCAGGTAAATGTTTCAAATGTTTAGTAAACTTCCTGTAGTTTTTTGATATATTGCTACCTGAATGTCATTGTTCTTTTATATATTTCAGTTGTATACACGGTCGAGTTTCAGAAGAGAGGACTTCCGCACGCCCACATATGTATTTTTTTGCACCCGGATGATAAGTTGGTTAATCATGAAAAGATCGATGATTTCATTTCTGCTGAGATACCAGACAAAAATAGTGACCCGCAACTTTATCGCCTTGTAAGTGAATATATGATGCATGGCCCTTGTGGAGCTGATAATCCAGGTTGCCCCTGTACCATTAAAGGGAAATGCACAAAGAATTTTCAAAAGAAATTTTCACCTCGAACTATGACAGAATCTGATGGATTCCCAGTTTACAAAAGGCCTGATAATGGAAGGTTTATTAAAAAAAGCGGGGTGGAGCTACACAATGGTTTTGTTGTAGGTTATAATAAAGTTCTGTTAAAAACTTACCAGGCACACATAAATGTGGAGTGGTGTAATCAGGCTGGTTCTATCAAGTATTTGTTCAAATACATAAACAAGGGACCAGATCGTGTTACTGCTACCGTTTCTGTTGACAACAATGATAATCAACAAACCACCGACGCTGAAGTGAAGGATGAAATCAAAGAATATTATGATTGCAGGTATCTTTCAGCGTGTGAAGCTACTTGGCGAATTCTTCAGTACGAAGTCCACTACCGTTACCCCCCTGTTGAGAGGTTACCATTTCATTTACCTGGACAACAACAGGTTGTGTATGGGGCTGATGATGATATTAACGATGTCTTAAACAAACCTTCAGTTGCCTATTCCAAATTTTTGGCATGGATGGAATGTAATGAAACCGATGCTCTTGCCAGAACTTTGACGTATGCAGAATTCCCAACTAAGTTCGTTTGGAAGCCCGATAAGAAGATATGGCAGCGTAGGAAGCAGGGATTCGCTGTAGGAAGGATTCATTATGTTCCTCCTTCTCTTGGTGAGGCATACTATCTGAGGGTTCTTTTAAATAAGGTTAAAGGACCGATGAGGTGGGAAGATATTCGCACGGTTAGTGATAGATTCTATGATTATCAGGGTAAAGATGAAAAAATATGTGATTCATATAGGGACACATGCTTTGCACTCGGATTGTTAGACGATGACAAAGAGTACATCGAGGCTATTAAAGAAGGACATCGTATTTCATTTGGTGATTCTGTTCGTCGTTTATTCGTGATGTTGCTTACGTCAAATAGTATTGTCAGACCCTATCATATATGGAACGAAACATGGGAATATATGTCTGATGATATTGAACATGAGCAACGTTTACTTTTTAATAATCCAGGTAACATTGTTTCCGCTCCATTAAACTTAAATTAACTGTTTTATCACTTAAACTTTGTTCAATTAATCATTTACATATTCCATTTCTGTTTGTAGATTTGGAGATCCGTGAACATCATCGTAAAAATCTATGTCTAAAATATATAGACATTCTTCTTCGTAAGAATGGCAGTAGCTTAAGTTCTATAAATGGAATGCCTTTACCAGATCTGGAGTTCTTGGAAAACCACACAAACTCTTTGATTCATGACGAAATTTGTTATGACCCCGACTTACTGAAAGCAGAACATGACACACTCTTTCCAAGTCTAACACCCGAACAAAAAATTGTATATCAAAGAGTTATCTCAGCTGTTGAAAATAAAAAAGGCGGTGTTTTCTTCCTTTACGGATATGGTGGTACGGGAAAGACATATATTTGGAAAACATTATCTGCTGCTATACGCTCTAAAGGAGACATTGTTTTAAATGTGGCATCGAGTGGGATTGCTTCTTTGCTTCTAACAGGTTTGTACCTACCTGATCTAATGTAATAATAAAATTTTATTGTTGTATCCACAAATATAGATATTCAATGTCACACATACCTTCAATATTTCTTCTTTGCTTCTAACAGGTGGTCGTACGGCTCATTCTCGCTTTGGTATACCTATTAATCTCAACGAGGACTCCTTTTGTTCAATAACCACTGGTACAGATCTTGCTGCTTTATTGATCAAGACAAGTTTGATAATATGGGATGAGGCTCCAATGAGGCACAAACATTGTTTCGAAGCTTTAGATCGATCTTTGAGAGATGTTATTGGGACCACTAACCCAAAAGCAAAAGATATGCCGTTTGGTGGTAAGGTTATCGTCTTTGGAGGAGATTTTAGGCAAATTTTGCCAGTTATACCAGGTGGAACAAGGCAGGACATTGTACATGCATCTCTTAATTCGTCTTATATATGGGATGATTGTACAGTTCTTAAGTTAACGACAAACATGAGATTGAGAGGAGGTTCTGATAACTGTAATATTCAAGAAATCAAGGATTTTGGAGATTGGATATTAAAGATGGGAGATGGTCGTTTAGGTGGAGCTAACGATGGTGAGGCAACGGTTGATATTCCGGATGATTTACTCATAACTGATAATGTTAATCCTATTCCCTCGCTGGTGGAATTTGTTTATCCATCATTTCTCAACAACTTACATGATTCTTCTTTTTTTCAAGAGAGGGCAATTCTTGCTCCCACCCATGAAGTTGTTGAAGTTATAAATGACCATTTGCTATCTCAAATTCCAGGTGACGAGGTTGTTTACTATAGTTCAGATAGTATATGTGAATCCGAAGGTCTGGACAATGATTACACCGAATCTTTGTACTCTCCTGAAGTGTTGAATGGTCTGAAGTTGTCTGGAATACCTAACCACAAATTAGCTCTCAAAGTTGGTGCACCGGTCATGCTTCTTCGAAACATTGATCAAAGTGCTGGGTTATGCAATGGGACAAGACTAAGGATTCTAAAACTTGGTGAACATGTTATCGAGGCACAAATCTTAACGGGAACAAATGTTGGCCACACTACTATCATCCCGCGGTTGAAACTCAGTCCTTCAGACAAGAGGCTTCCGTTGAAGATTAATCGACGCCAATTTCCATTAGCTGTATGTTTCGCCATGACCATCAATAAAAGTCAAGGCCAGTCTTTATCAAAAGTTGGAATTTTTTTGCCTAAGCCAGTCTTCACACATGGTCAGCTTTACGTCGCTGTGTCTAGAGTAAAAAGTCGGAAAGGATTGAAGGTTTTGATATATGACAAGGATGGTAAAGTTACAAACAGTACTTTGAATGTTGTTTACCATGAAGTGCTACAAAAGATTTGATCCGCCATTACTCACAGTGCTTAATTCTTATTTGTTACTTTTACCTATCTTATATGTACTCAAGTTGGACATTATCCAGCTTTTTGAGATCCTTGGTTTATTCTTTGTTATTTTTAACAAATTAAATGTTGTACGTACTTTTTCATTTTGATTATGGAAACGAACAATATTCTTTGAGACTTAACATCAGTTGTTGTTTTCTGTTTTTTACCTTTTAAGGTTATATTTTCTAACTTTTATAAGCTGCCCGTGATTTATCACGGGTTTATAGGCTAGTATATATAATAAACGAAAGTTTTTTTTGAAAACTTGACAAATCATTTAATCCACGTGGATGGGCTGCCACATCACAAATGCCACGTGTAAATGCCACATAGGATGAAATTTGACTTTTCAAAGTTAAGGAAAGTTGTTGTTCAAAATTTATACTCGCAATTAGACTTAGGATCAAATGAGAATAACTTTTAAAATGAGAAGAATGAGAAATAACTATAACCGCATATTAGAGATGCATCGACTTCAATTAAATGTATCCCTAATCTTTTAGATGCACCCTAATATATTTTCTAAATAAAAATTAGATGCATATACATATATTATATGCATTTTAGCAAGTTAGGAAAATCCTGTATATTTTTCGTCCTCTATGCGTCAAATTTGTTGCAAGTACTACTTTGCATCGTTTTCACTTCAAAATTACTTTCGAAACTAATTAGGATGCATCTAAATGAATAGAGATGCATCTAATTCAAGTCGACGCATCTCAAATATATAGTTATAGTTATTTCTCATCCTTCTCATTATAAGTATTCTTCTTACTGGATCCTTACCCCTCGCAGTTAATGATGACAGTTACTATCTTGTATAACTTTCTCCGTAAAAGAGCTATTAACTATGGAAGTTATATTCAAAAACAATTAACGCTTTCCATTAACCACTCCTAATTTTGTTTCAATTTTAATCTTTTCGGTTGTGTTCTACTATCTTATTGAATTGAATGCATAAATATCTTGTGATGTTATAACTTTGTCTTCCTGTATTTAATTTTTCAAATGAAAGTTTTTACTTTGAAACTAAGGTTTGCGTTGTAAGGCTTTGGGTTTTCTTTTTAAGTTTAATTTGATTTTGTTTTTCTTGTGTATTTATTTTTTCCAAGGATTTTCTTTTTCTCATTTATGTACGTGTTACAAATTGCATGTCATGAAATGGCCGGTATGGGGGGTTTGATGAAGTTGATGAAGTCCCAAGAAGGATTTTTCATTATTTGAAAGTTCGTAGCCGCAATTTCTTATTATATACAGATATTTACTTAATTTAGTTTTTTCATACATCATTTAGACTAACTCCATGCATTTATATTACAAACCCACTATTGTCATGTATGTGGTTGCATGGCATCCTTTACAACGTGTTTAGTAATGATCGAAAACTCCTCTCCTTTCAAGAAAGATTTTTCTAGAACACTTAAGAAAATAGAAAACGTGTTCAAATTGGATTTTTTTTAAAAGTATTCTTAGAAAGATGGAAAACCTATTTTTCAAGTTTATAACTAAGTTTTAGAAAACTCATTTTATGAGTTCTCCATATGTTTATCATTTTAGAAACCCCCGTCTAAACACGTTTTCAAGTGTTCTCTTGAGAAAGAATAGCTCTCCCATTCTCAAGAAAACTAAAAAATTAAAACTAAGAAAACTTTTCAATTACTAAACGCAATCTTAGTTACTCCATGCGAACATGGCCTTCTATTCTTTCTAAAATGTCTTAGTATATTAAGGACCGAAAGTAATTAAGAAGTGATGAAAGTGCATGCAAACTCATGTTTTTTTAACGCTTGGTATTATACAATAGGTAAACCAAATTGTTATATCTTAGCGAGATTTGATGGGTCTTAATGTGCATTTTTCTTGGTTATAATGTCATATAGACATGGACGGACCCACATGGGAGCCAGGTGTGGCACGGGCCACACCCAATTTTATTTCACGAAGTGTAAATTTTTTATAAAATACGACTTTTCTGGGCTCGTGCAACACCCAATTTTACCTAATAAATTCTTTATCGAACAACTTTAGTACTTATAGTCATAAAAAATATTTTGTGCAACACCCTCTCAAATATCCTGGGTCCGTCCCTGCATATAGATACATATATTTACTGAAAATCGATCGAGGATGTATACGTTTCCAGTTGGGTATTTAAAATGTTGCAATTAATGATCACATTATTTAGGGTGCGTTTGGTTTGAGGGTTTAGATTTAAATTAATGGATTCAAAGAAATAACAATTGTTTGTTTTGAGTATATGGGTGTAGGAACAGTGTTTGAAAGGCATAGATCCAGGTATCCATGAAAGATAAGAAAGGGCCTAGGTTTTACATATTTTCTCAATAAAGTTCCTAAATTATTATTTCTCCCGCCTTTTTTTTATTCCCGCTTCAAGTTTCCCTCTACTTCTTTCTTCCTTAAAATTCATGTTGTTTATATGTTAGTATGTTTGCTCATCACAATATTTGTGTTCTTATTTAGTTTCTCATATTTTTATGTTCTATTATAATGCCATTGAATTGAAGTTCTTATTTGGTCAGTATACACAAGTGTTGTTAGTTCGTAATCACTAATTATTGTAAACAAGGTGGAAGCGACCCGCGCTTCGGACTAAGGTGCAACAACAAATGATCCCGAGAAAGAAAGAAGCTCTTAAAAACGGCATATGTCTTCTTAATAAAGTGTTAAAGAAAATGGTCTAAAAGAGTTAAAATATAAAGTTTAATGACTTAAGGGTTAATTTTTTTTATAATGCTAGCCTTAAAGGATATTAAAATACAAAGTTGTGCGAATGAAAGACCGTTCATTTTGTAGCTAGAAATACAGTTCTAATAATAATATGCTTTTTAAAAAATACGTGTTAGCAATAATAAGAAATGATGTAAAAGGAGTACACTGAATTAAAAGGAGTAGAAACGTATCATTGAGTGAGTCAAAGGGTTAATTTGTTATAATCTTAAACTCAAAAGGATGTTAAATTAGGAAAAATGGAGTTTAAGAGCTAATGTTGTGATCTATTAAACTTTGAGGGGGTGTTTTGCAATTCGGATAAGCCAAGAAGGCACGCCCCAAAATTAGCCCAGGGTCCAAACGACAATTTATGGCGTCGTTTCAAATGACAATTAGGATATTTATAAATTTTTATGTTATTCAGTTGTTTCCATTTGAGGTAACTTAATCATATATTTATGCATCTCAATCATTTTCATTTAACTACCACATTTGCTTTCTAATTATGTCCCACAAGTAATTTATTTTTACTCTCATTTGCACGTTTAATTTTTACTTGTGTTGTACAAATAGTTACTATTAGCTACCCGTGATTTATCACGGGTTTATAAGCTAGTAAATATATAAAATGATTTATCACGGCCATGTGCATGTCTACTCTCCCATTTGAGCAATACGACAAAATGAGAAAGAGTATGAGTACAATTCTTGACCAGCTTCTATTTTCAAGATTTGCATGTATTGAGGCACATGGAAATAAACAACAATAAAGCAAAATGAAGGTATCAATGGTCCAGCGCATAACTCGAAACGAAAGAAGAAAAAAATGATAACGATGGACTTGCAATTCTATTGGCCACGTGGGATTTTGCTTTTCATTTTGGAATGAAGATAAAATGAAGTTATCAATTTAAGTTGCTTCAAAAATAAAATAAAGGAATGATGCTTTGTTGCCAGCGCGTGTCCCTCACTTGCCATAAATAAATCAAATGGTGTGTCGCCTAGCCTCCTTTTCACCACTCTCACGCACTATGCAAAATATCAGCAAATTGAAGCGTGCCACGTTAGCTCAATGACGCTATTTCAAGAGGTGTGCTACACTCACTCAATCTTTACAAAATTTCTCTCACACGCTGACGTGGCAAAGAGATGATTGGTTGGTTTTCTGTGGCACAGAAAACCAACCAATCATCTCTCTGCCACATCAGCGTGTGGGAGAAATTTTGTAAAGATTGAGTGAATCTAGTATTTTTGTTTCTATATTTCAACCAATAATAATCTTCCGCGTCACTTTTTGTGTGCTGGTAAAAATTGTGAAAGGATTGAGAAGAGTCATGAATCATCCAATTCTTGCTATAAACGAGCATGGTAGCTCGCGCGTTGCCGCGGGAGTGCTTCGGTCCATAGATAAAAAAGAAAGCATTTAATTTTATTGATGAGAGCTAAATATAGATATCAATGTAAAGATATAAAAATGATGTAGTATTGGCATCGAAGTTACAGTAAGTTTACAGTTCTTCTCCAGTTCTAGCTTACAGGGGCCATGACTCCAATACGAATCGAAATAATCACTAACGTGTTTGGGACTTGGCCGGAAAGTGTTGTTGCCTCTATCATTAGTTCGGGCGAGTGGGCTGTTCTATTCAACTCGCTTACTTAGAATGATGTGAATCCCTGTTGTAACCAATCATAGCAACACACTTTCATTGTTACCAATTATAATAACATATTTCCACTGTTTTACCAATCAAAACAAAATACATTCATTCTTTTATCTCTGTAACTGGAACTGATTGCTTATCCCGAAGACCATTAGGAGGTAGAAGAGAATGTCTTGAGTGTCCATAGTATGACAGGCGCTGATAAAGAGCTGCACAATAAACAGTTTACCCGTTATTCAAATACAATATATGCATATAACCAATAGTATTTTTATGATACCGTTTCTTTAATTCAACAGTTTTGCCTAAGAATGGGGATAATATAGAAATTGTTAAAGAAAGAAGAATACATCAAAGAAAACAATCCCCTTTGTTTCACTAGTAACAATGCATGCACCTGACCGGATTTTACTCCTTGACTTACAGTTTACGAACAACTTGACTTTAGTAAATCAGACAGATTTCATGTAAATTCACTAATGCAACAACAATAGAAAAGGTTATGATGATAGCTTAACTCCTTTTTAGTGTAATATTTAAACCATATGATCTTAATGATAGGATCTACCATCTGATAACAAAATTGCAGATTCATGTTTTGAAAGTGAAACTGATTTAACCTATTTACAGAACCACAAAGTACTTCTAATCTTATATTGACAAACAAAACGCTTAACAATTGTGCCATTTAACAAATTGTCAATGTACATGCATCTTTTAACCTAAACTACACGGGACTTGAAGACACAACAACTTAGTTAGGAACATCTATCATGGACTAGTATGCTATAAGGCCTCTAGTCCTCGTGCTTTCAATTTTAAAAGACAGATTTTTATGGTCCTGGCTTTAGTCATTTTCAGTAATGGAAACCATCAAGCTTTTTGTTTCTTATAAATAGGGTCAAAATTCTAAAACGTGAAAAACTAAAATAAGCGATAATTTAAATAAGTGATAACTTGAGTTTCATAAGCGCTTTTGGTCTTAAATAATTCAAAGCACCAGTGTAACTTAAATAAGCAATAACTTATGTTTCATAAGCTTGCTTATGAAACAAAATGCAGAAAGTTACATGTTCAAAATAGCTTATTTCACTCGGAAATACCTCAGAAGATTTTAGAACAGATCTTTCTAGAAGTAATTTATAAATGAGTACGACACTTTACTAATGCTTGTGTCAATGCCTGAATAAACAAACAAATGAATAAATTCGACCCACGTTTGTGACATTTTTTACAGAACACAATAATAGCTTAGCAACAGTTCTTTGTAACTTAATTCTATAACGCTCTCCCCCATATCCATCCCACCAATCCTACGAAATCCTATTATATGAAACTTGAATAAACAAATTTATTTGTTACTGCTGGCTTTACATAACAAAACTTAAAGCATCCATTCAACAAATTAAGCCGTCTAAATACGTTTATTTCACACTAATGACATAATTCTTACAACCTCCATTAAGCGACGGCTACAATTAATTAAATTCAATTACAACAATGCAAGCGATGAAAGTAAACATTAAAGTTTATGCATAAACAAAAATATTATAAGTAAAGACATCGTAACCGCAAATTCTACTACAAATCAAAGCCATATTCGTGCTTGCTAGCCAATAGCAATTATATACCAACAAAATACAAGCGCAAAGCATCTTCTTCAACAATAAAAGTTGATGTGAGTGGGACAAACCTGTGTGCGCAGACCAGGAAGCCTTCCCTTCTGTTATCCTCCTATCAATGGTTGCATCAGTGGAGCTCATCTGAAAAAGAATGGCATCACATGTAATTAATACCATCCTCCAGATAACGAACGGCAAATAAATATCATTAGTGCCTATACATGTCAGTACTACAACCTTGCATTAGTCATTATTGGGTTACCTAACTCGTTCACACTTAAGTCAGTTTTGACTTTTGACTCATTACCCAAGCACCTTGAACTGTGTGTTACCTCTAAAACTAAGCTTATGTGCTTTTCCAAAATCAAATAGGCTTATTAGGCGATTAAATTAGCTAACCTAAACACCCCCTTAACTTGATGTTAGAAAGGTTAAGTTACAAACATATTACGTGTTTTCCTAAAATATCCATCTCGGATAAACCCCTAGTAAACTTTCTTTTAACCTCCAACGTTTCTCCTCACCATCATTAAACATGCAGTTTATGTGGGCTGGGTAATGGGTCATAACGGTAATAATTTTAAAACTGCTTTTAGCATGTAGCCTTGGTTTGGTTCCCGAATACTCTGTGCCCACTTGTTTAGCAGCAAAAAGATTTTGAAAGGCTTTAAGTATAAGAAAATTTTAGCCATTTTAGCTACAAATTTATGTTTTACCCGAAACAACTTTTAACTGTAAGTACCTTTTGGCAGTCTGGAAACCCTCGCCTACTTTCATCTCTGCTGCTTTGTACCTTTTTTCCATAGATAGGCTTGGTTTGTTTCCCATATCTTTGTTTTCTATGTCATCAATTGTGTTAAAGCATTAATCTCATGCCGATCAACCTGTTTTCATCAAACATATTTTAACATATTAATCCTTTGTTGAATACATATTATAATCTTTATTTAGTGAGAGTTACAACAAATAACATTTTAAAAATAAGCAATTCATTTTTAGTTATATCCTTTAACATAATCCAAGTGTACACATTTGTACTTGCTAACTCTAAAGTAACTGCACATTGATATGCTTTTAACAATTAGAAACATGTTTCGTGTGTATCCTAATACTTGTAAAATGTGAATTCTCTACCCACCTTGATCTTGTCCGCATCAATTCAACTTCAATAAATTACTCTAAGTCGAGCCTCATGGTCTGCATTCAAACGGCGTACCTCATTTTCATCAGATGGTAAATGATGGCATTATACAATTCAACATACTATGGTCTTTATAAACTACATCTAAAGCTCGCATTTTAAAAAATACCGAGATTGTGGGAAGACCCTTCTAATCTCCAGTAGATATGCCCTTTTTTGTCATTGATGATTGAATCTGTTTGCACAATAGCAGCCTTTTCTTTGTCTGCATAAAACGTAAGACAATTAGGGCATTCTAGGAATTTTGGTATTTTGAGTTATTGAACTTGTCGAGCAGATCAAAAGTACAATAACTAATGTGGAACAAAAGGAAAAGTAAGATGCTACTATATTACATAAGCTTCTGAAATAAGACTTTATACATTGATGGTAACAATTTTTAAATAATAGCAACCATAAGCTTGATGAGATCATTTTTAATAGCTTCGGCCAGGTTATGTAAAGATATGCATGTAGCCCATTCTATTTGACATTATACGTGACTATAACCAGCCTCTGGTCAAGCTTAATTGTACTACCTTCCAGCTGCTGAACATATGAGTGCATCAAAAACAGAATCCCGTTAAGCAAAATCATAAAAACACTCGCACATATTTGCAAAACAAATTCATATTACAAAAGCAAGATTTATGCTTTGTCCCTCAGTTGACTTTCGTTACCAGCTTATTGATCCTCAGGCTCCTTTTCTAGAATCTATTAACAACAAATCATTAACTGACCATCAAGTACTTAACAAAGGTCACAAAAACGAAAAAAGTTGCTTACCTAACCTTTGATCAATCTAAGCTGCAATAATGACGTGAACAACTGGAATAGCAGAAAAGCAACTGGCAAGTAGATATTCACACGCTAACCTGCAAGAAACCATGACCAAGTCAAGTACCCAAAAACTGCTTACTTGAATTGCAAACAGTTAGAGTATCAGTTCGAATAACCTATACCCAAGACTAAAGAACATCAAAACGCAATAAAACCGTATACCAACTTTACAACGATGTTTTACACGACGGCTATAACCACTATTCTGTATGTCGTTGCTAATAAACAACAAATTGTCAATAATAAATTAATTAATGATATAAAACATACGGTTGTAGCTAATTATAAGCGGCAAAAATAAGCTAATCCCAAACTAAACAACCCCATATGGCCAAAATTAACCTAGAACTTAGCAAAACCCCCAAATTATGTGAAAACCCTAATTTCAAATTTCAATTCTTATATATGTATAAGTCACAATAATTGTTAAATTTTAAAGAAGTTAATTTTGTATCTTTTTTTACCTCAAATAAAAGCTCCAAAATCCAGCCATGACACCATTTTCTCTTTTCTGATCGAGGAGTTTTGTTCATGACTGATGAATCAACTCGAACTGAAAACAACTAAACCCAAACAGAAAATCAGTTATATTAAAATTTTAAGAACCCTAAACCTGTGAAAAAGAGGCACTAATTTTAATGTTTGATTGATGTAAAAATTAGGATAGTGCTTACCTTATAGTTTTATACATGAAACTGTGCAACCAAAACCCACGAACCAAATCAATCGCCACTATCAGCAAACCAAATTATACTCAGATCTTGATCAATAGACTGCCAAGTTGATTTGTGACACGAAGGAAAAAAAAGTGGTAAACAGATCTATGAATAATCAGCGAGTGTGTGGCTGTGTTTTTGGGGAGAGAGAGAGAGATGGAAGTTTCTGGAATATGTGGGAGAGAGGAGTGTGTATTTTTAGTAGGGAAAACGGAAAACGGGGTGCACTGTTACTAAGGTACTGTAGCACCCCGTCGTTATTAATGAAACCAACCAATCATACATTCATAAGAGTGGAGGGAGTGGGCTCGGTGAAGGCTCGGTGAAGCTCGGCAAAAATCGGCAACACCGCCGCCGGACCTTCGGCAAGATTCGGGCAAGGACCCAATCGGTGACTTTTGCCGATTGTTTCATCCATTCCAACGGTCATATTTTTTAAAAATTGGCCGTTGGCCATTATTGCAAATAAAAAAAAAAAAAAAAATCCCTTATTTTTTTTAAGTATATATACATACCGATCGCCGGTCAATGGGAAGCAATATCGATCGGTTTGGCAACCGATATTCCACAAACTTTGCAAACACAAATCCTTTTTAAAATTGTAACCGTTTGGTGCTAAAAAAAAAAAAAAAAAAAAAAAAAAACTTTTTTTCAAAAAACACAAATGCCAAACTGTAGTATATTTGATCAAACAATGAAACATTTTAAGTTAGATGGAACTTACCATTTTTCTCTTGAGTTCTTGAATGTCAAATGCAACTGCATGGAACTTACCATTTTAAGTTAGATGGAACTACTAACTGGTCTGCAACTGCATGGTCTGCAAGTTCTAAAATGTCAAATGCAACTGCAAGTTCTCTTGAGTTCTTGAATGTCAAATGCAACTGCAAAGTTCTAAAATGGATACAACCTAGTAGTATACTAGTAAACAGATGGCATGCATGTGTCTACAATGTTTGAATTACTTTGCATGGTAAACAGATGGCATGCATGCATGGGTGAAATAAATAATAAAGAAATAAATTAATTAATTAATTTTTTTTAAAAAAAAGATGATGCAATATGGGTTGCCACTGTGATAAGAGAGATGAATATGGGTTGAAGAGCGATGAATATAGTGCTTTTTTTTAAGTATTATGTAATGGTTTGTTTTAATTTTATGTAGTTTTAATTTTATGTAGTTTTTTTTTTTAAGTATTGTGTAATGTTTTTTTTTTGTTATTAATAAAATGTTATGTTTTAATTTTATATATTTTTTGTTGGATTATATGTATTAAAAAAATATGATGTGGAAAATGTGGATTTGGTAAACTTTGGTGACCGCCGCCACCATTTTGGTAAAGTTTGGTAAACTTTGGTAAAGTTTGAGTTGGAAGGTTGTGATTGGTAGATGATGATGTGGCAATTTGGCAAAGTTTGGTAAACTTTGGACCACTCCCTCCCCCCTAAGTGGCATATTAGAAGTAAATGACATTGGAACATCCAATGAGAAAATAGATTTGGTTCATAATCACCCCGTAATAAACTCGCCTTTGAACCGTTTACAAACTGCTTTTAGTATATAGAATAATTAAAGGCACTAGATCCAAGAGCAATCATTCTCTCCTCATATTTTTCACGCACACCTTTTTTATTATTAGGAGTAGCACTTAGTTTATTTTTAAAGTAGTATTTTTATTTAGTTGTAATAGCTTATTATGTACTCCTTCCGTTTCAAAATTATTGTCCTCTATTGATTTTTTTGGTCATTCTTTATCAACTTTGACTATAAATATTTTTGTTTGTGCTATACAGTTTTTGATAAAAATTATACCAAATGAAAATACATTTAAAACTCAATTCGTTCATATATTTTGTATCAAGTATTATGTAATATAAACAAAATATTTAAAGTCAACGTTGAAAAGTAAAAACAAGAAAAGTCAATAAGGGACAATAATTTTGGAACCGAAGTAGTAATAGATTATTTTTAAGAGTTTATTTGTAATCAACTTATTTTACGCTTAATGAATATGAAGGTTTGTTGAAGATCCAATTTAGCTTATTCTAATTTTTCTCCTCAATCTCTTTCTTTTATTTACTTTTTCATCTAAAAATCTATTTTACCTTAATATCTTATGGTAGCTTATTAAATTAGTTTATTGAATAAACATTTTTTTATTTCTCTTCAAAATTTCTTTAGTATAATTAGATTTAATAATTTTTTTTTAGCTTTTCTCACTTAGTTATTTCTATTCAAAATCATGTTTTTCTTAATACATCTATTTAGTTTAGATATTTTTACAAACTTAGCTTATTCTCTTAGATCCATTTAGTTTTAATAATAGAGTTTTAAACTTTTAGCTTTTCCTTAGTTTATTTAGTATTTTTCTAAACCAATAAGCTTTTCTATAGCTTAGATGGTTCATATTATAGATTGTTTGTACTAATATTTTATAAAGTTTTGGTTTTTATTAGTTTCTCATCATCCTACATCTAAGGCCGGAGCTTATGGGTTTTATAAGCTTGCTTATTGATAAAGCTTATAGCTTTTCTAGTTTTTATAAAGTTAATTAGTGATTAAAGTCAAAAACTTTATTTACTACTTGGTGATATTAAAACTATTAAAGAAATAAACTTTATAATTTGACAAGTTTATAAAATCGGGTGGTTAATTTCGTCTCATCTCTTAGATCGGGTATTATTTTCTATTCCTTTTCACTTTTATATCATTAGTTTATTAATATAATCAAGTTTGTTGGAATATTTGTTTAATTGATATGAGTAGCAAGTAGTCTCTTAGTGTTTGTTAAGTGATATGGATTTGTGATTACGTGTGGATTAATAAAAAGGGATTGTGATTAATAATTAGTCAAATTATTTAGATTTGTAGTTTTATTATTTGAAGGGCAAAAGCTGAAGAATAATCAAATTACATATCTAGTAATTATTTTCCTTTTAAAGGATTGTTTTCAAAATAAACCAACGTTGTGAGAAAATAGTCTTGTTTAAGGAATATAATTCGTCATCAAACCTTAGTCCACACTTAATGAACTTTTCACGTCACTTAGCAAACATATTTCCCATATATCATTTTTAGAATAATCTAGTTGCCTTTATCGCTTAGTTAATTTGTTGGTTTACTATTAGTATAATTAGTTTTAGATTATTCACTTGCTTTTAGTTTTTACATTAGATTGCGTTTTAGGTTATTTGTGCCTTACGTACTTGTTTTATATGCTTTATTGTTGCTTTTTATTTTATGTTTGCTATTGTAGTCTTAAAACTCACAAATCTCAATTCTCTTTCACTATTCACTTCACAAATCACGAACCGAACCACGAATTTAATTCACACTTCGTTGGGACACGACCCGGGGAAATACTTTCACGAGTGTTTCTTCGGAAATACTTAACCTCTAAACCTACAACCAAATCATCACATCAAACTAAATACCCTAAAATTTAAGTTACATGCCATCTAACTATAAGAAACACTTGAAATTATTATTTGGTAAACGTGAGATGCAGGCTAAATTTTAATGACAATGTAAAATTATGTTAATGCGTGAGACCATATATGGAGATTTTACTGTTTCTAAATTAGACGACTTAATTAAGTTGTGCGTGAGACCTTAGAACTTAAGGCATGAGATGGGATGAAACATGCTTACATTGCAAATTGATGAATCAATTTGAAGTAATTCCCATAATGATTTAGGAATTGGAAAATTGTTTGCCAATTATTGTTCGACAGATTACCATCTTTTATAATTTCATTACTAGCAGATCAACTAATGTAGTGAAATTTATGAAAAGTTGGATCCTAGATTTTCAAGAAAATTAGTTGGTTATATGAATATATCCTTGGGTATTATATTTTCTTGGAAATATGAATGATCGAAAATACTAAAATTGAATTTTGTAGATTCTTTTAAATGTATTGATGCAACGTTAAAGCCGTAAATGTAAATTATTCTTTTAAATAAGTAAATTGATCTACACCCGTATAGGTTTTTTGGTTAGAGTCAACTTTACTAAAAGAATAAACCTAGTCTTCTTTCCATAAGGAGAAGTGTGAGACTTAATCCTATTCCTTTTCATGAATGAGAAAGGTATGATAGGAAAATTAGAATTGTCTAAATTCAAAATACATAACTCACAGAAACTTTAATAGTTAAGAGAAGTTGCATATGAGATTTTATTACCTTCTTTGGTAATCATATTTCCTGTAACATTTAGTTAACTGGAAAACATGTGTAATCTTTTATGAGTTATTAAATTAGAAGCTAGATGAATTACCGCAAATGATAAAAGACATACTAGCATATTTTATCTAGTTGTTTTGCTTTGATCATTTATAGGTAATACATACAATTGTTGGAATGGTAGACCTAATTCAGGAAGAAATTGCATGCCCAGTTTTTCAAGTTAATAGTTTGGGATGTGATGAATAACATTTACGTAGTAGAATACATTCTTTCAGTACCTAAGTAATTGTTATGAATAGGTTTTCTCAAAGATATAGGAAAGTGAATAGCACACTATTTCCTTTCACTGGTTAAATGAAACATTTATAATGCTGTCAAATTCAGTGGGAGGATTGTGTTTGTATTACTGAATAAGGAATTATAGTAATGATCTCTAATTCAGTGAGAGCTACAAGGATTGTTATCTTGGTAGTAATCTACTTTATCTTTGAATATCTCAAGATACATACTTTCCAAAACATAGATACTAAATTTTCAAGGATAGTCATGTGCGTTTCCTTGTTAATACAGTGGCTATATATCTACTAGTTATGCTAATATAATTGACACAATCATATTGTTCATATTAACAAATGCACGCATGTTGTTTATATGGTACATGGTGTTGTTCTATGCACAAGTGGGAGAAATTATTATTGTGTGCAAGGTACAATACATAAGGATATGATTTAGAGGATTCTCTTGACTGCAAAGTAAGAGACTCGCATTTTAATATGACTAATACACATCTGATCTAAGAAACACTTGTTGTTGCAATTTAGCTTAAGGGAAACCTTAACTAGATTATAACAACAAGGTGAATTTCCATGATTATGTGAGACAGTACATGGATAATTTACTGTTTCTATAATTAGATAGATATTAGAACATGTGTCAATATGATAACTAGACAACTTCAACTATAATATTTATGTATTATTAGAATGACATAAATAAATGGAGTAAATAAATTAACTTGAAATTACTATTGAAATCAAATGTTGATGTTCAAGAATACTTTAGTTATACTTTTTTATATCTTCTTATAAACATGAAGTCTTTTAAGTATTACAAGACTTATAATAAAGTAAGACGTTAACATGTTATGTTTTTTTTTTATTAAGACATATACAAGAAGTCATTGAGTTAATCAAATGATTAATAACATATAGTGGGATTATAACACGTTTAAGTTTTGATGAGACATGAACATGAAGTGACTTGGTCAAAAGTACTTGTGTTATAAAGTATGCAATTGGTTTGGAAATACTATTATACCATTAAAGTTGACTTAGTTGGTAAATAGGTATACCAAAAGGAATATGGTAATCTTATATATTGTTAGATTATCTTAAATGTTAATTCTAATGAAATACCACATATTTATGGTATGTTCAATTAGGGAAATCAAACTCTTGTTATATTGTTTGATTAAAGATAACTATGACCTCTTTTCTTTCAAAAGTTATCAAGGTTAGAAAATTGAGTATTGATTAAATATACTCAATTAGACTCCTAGAAGATTTATAAGACACTATTGAATTATGAAATGTGATGAATCATATTAAGTCTTAAAAATTGGAGTTCTGAATTTGTTAAACTACTTATGTGTAGGTCATTAACAAAGTGTCAGGAACTATCAATGTGTATTTTTAATGTCCTAAAAGAGAATGTTGGATTGTTGCTCTAATTGCTAAGTATTTATAGATAATATATATAATACTAAAAGCAAGTGGGAGTATTTATCTTGAAAAGATAAAATTACAAGATACACAATCTTCAAAAAACACACTAGTAAAAATCATGATGAGCCTAAATATGTAAATGATAAACCTCAAGATGATGGAATTCTCATTCATAGATCCACTTGGATATCTCAGATATTTAATTAATATGCTGAAGATTATATGATGAAGTATTACCAAAATAATGAATTTGGTAAATTACTCATACTAAGAATGTTATAGATGTTGTTCATAAAGATATTCAAAAATTTTGAAAATTTGGTTTATCTTAATTCTTAATAGTTAGAGAATGAAGATGAGTTTATTCAAAGATAATGTAACCATAGTGGTTTAAATCTTTGTGTAAAAATCATATGGACAAAATTGTACACATATCTTAATGCATGCCTTATGAACAAGATTATTAATCATAATTAAGCAATTAACTATGATTGAATATTCTTTTCTTGAAGCACATTTAAGATATAAAGATTATGATTGTCAACTTAAGTTTCATTAATATGAAATTGACAATGGAATTTTAAAACTCTTTCTTGAATAATTACTTGAGCGAGGACGATAAGTAATCAAAAGGAGTTTATGAATTCAAATAAATATTTTGAAGTGTACAAAGTGCAATAATCCATGAATGGATAAATGCATGCATATAGGAGATTACTCTTATGTTTAATTATTAAATCTATGTTTTGATTTTTAATTGAAATAAGATAATTTCTAAGTATTCCTGAAAGCTAGTGGGAGTATTATGTTTGATTTACTAAATCATATATGTTGTATAACATATAAGAAGTAACATTCCATATAAGTAAATTGTTAAGACTTAGTTTGGAATGAAACTTTACTTACAAGATTTTGAAAATGAAACATACAACCTTGGAACAAAAGTTTATTATTTAATAAACATGTGCGGTAAATAATTCTAATAGAAATGATATATCATTTAGAAAATGGATATATAAAACATGAATGAAATCTAAGTCTGACTGAAGGATTTTTCATGTGCATCATATTATTGTTGTATCATACTTAAATGCAAAATGATTGACAATATTTGATATCCAATTAAAAGTTATTATATAACTTGTGTAATGTATATTCTTATGGAATATGTCTGGACTTAGAATAATGATCTTCAACCTGTAATTGCTCCTAAATTCTAAGTATAAACAATATGGCAAATTGTTGTGTAATTTTTATAGCTGACAATAAATCTTGAAAGATTAGAAGGCGTTAAACATTACACAATGGATATTAAGTTTACGGAATTTTAAAGAGCATATTGTTGTTTGTATACAATGATGCTATTTTAATTGAGATGACACTCAATAACTAGTTATGGTAGGATTTCATCCTTATACATTAAAGAGCATAGTTGCATTATACATTAAAGAATTAGAATACTTTAAACTTTAAAAATGTTTGAAAGTTTGATTTTCATAATTTGGTGATTGAGGATGTCACACCATTTATGAAATATTATGTGACTATATCAAGATAGTTGGATGTACACATACAAGAATTTCAATAATTGAATTCTTGAAATAAGTATTCTCAAAATTCCGATAGATCAAAGTTAGTTGAAATAAATGCTTTGTCA
Source organism: Artemisia argyi (assembly GCA_030686995.1). NCBI lineage: Eukaryota > Viridiplantae > Streptophyta > Magnoliopsida > Asterales > Asteraceae > Artemisia > Artemisia argyi. The sequence goes on along the minus strand of CM060680.1, from coordinate 221,981,907 downwards.
ACAAGTATGATTGTCATTACTTGAGGCATAATTGTTAACAAGTCATTACTTGAGACAAAATTCATTAACTACAATTATCATGCATTGATCTATTTAGTATTTGGATAAGGGATATTAAGTAATTTATTATTTATAATGAATTAAAGTACTTTGTAAGTTTGTTTTCATTAATAATAGATTGTATCCTATATTTGCATGTTTAAATCCATGAATAACTTATGTTATTATAAATTGTCCGTTGTCAATTAATGATATGGGAGTATCATTAAACTAGGACAAATCTGAGTATTGGTGAGAATATACTTGAAAGTATATTGATGTGTTGTCATACCAATTTCACATGATATTCAATGAATTGAATATAGGACTTATCCCAACTACATGAGTTTACTTTATGGATATTGTCATTAAGTAAATCATGAAAATAGTTATCCTCATACTTGAGATACCAAATAAGTGTCAGGGATGTAGAGCATTTCTGTGAAGCAATTTACCGCTATCCGTAACTGGTAGTCAAAAGGATTGTTTTCAAAAGTGTTGCAAAGTTCATGGGTTATTCTTGTAGTCAAGAAAGAATTTGTTCCTTCAAATTTGTTTTGAAGTTTAGTACTGCTGGGCCCCTCGTAGGGTTGACAAGATGTTTGCGTGCGCATGCCCAAAGTCTATCTGGAATACGTTCAGAAGTTTTGGTAATCTTGATCAATCACAAACAACAAGAAACATAATTGTTAATTAAAGAATGACTAAGATCCATATCTTTATTAACGTGCTATTAGTAACAAAAGGATAATAATAATGATGAATCATTAAAGGTTTTTCCAGGAGACCTCCCTCGAGTTGATCTAAGGGCATTGGCGTGTTGCTAGACGCTAACTAATTTCATTATACTATTAATAGATATCCAAGTGGGAGTTGTTAGAGTTTGTGGATAAATATTAATAAGTATATGTCTAGAATTGAACTCGAGACCACGTGATTGCGCACGTTACGAATGAGAGTTAATGATCAATAATATATATATATATATATATATATATATATATATATGTATATATATATATATATATATATATATATATGTATATATATATATATATATATATATGTATATATATATATATATATATATATATATATGTGTGTGTGTGTGTGTGTGTGTGTGTATAATGTTATATATTTAATTATTTAAACACTAAATATTGACTAACGGATGTTAGTACTTAACGGTATTGACTAACGGTCATTAAATGTAATAAACACCTATTTTCTTAAAGCCATTACAGACAGCTAATGCGATATCTGTAATAAACAGATAGTGTAACTTACTGAGTTATGATCAGCTGGTCTTGGCTGTGTACAGTTGCGCATATTGCAAGTTGTCCGAAAAGAAAAGTTGAAATTTCCACAGCTAGACAGGTCCAGTCGTCTTCTCTACAACCACCTAAATCATAATCACCGCAAATTAACTTACTTGTCATATCATACAAAGTAAATACTGTTGGGAATTCTGTGAAGTAAGAATTCTGCTGCTGTTTCTGCTGAAGGATACTGCTGAAGAGTTGGTTCCTGCTGAAGCAGTGTATCTGCTGAAGACTAATTTCAGCATTATTAGTTTCTGCGGATATAGTATTTCCATATTTTATGTATTATAGTTTGGATATGCATGAGTTTATTTAGGAAGTGATAATGCATATCTTTTAGAAGTTTTAGAATATACGTTTCTTGTGAAACGGTTTAGGGTTCCTTGGTGTATAAAAGGAACACACGATTATGTATTGAATAACTTTTTGAGAACACTCTTATTATAATTAAAAAGATCCATAGAGGATCAAGAGTTCTTAGTATCACGCTTGTGTTTTGTTTCCGCTTTAAAAATACAAGTTGCAGAGATTGTCTATTAGTGTGTTATTGATTACAGTGACATAACTAACGATTCTAGAGTGCTCAAGAAGATCTATCAAGGTCTTACAAGTTTCAACAAGTGGTATCAGAGCCTCGAGAGAGTCTTTGTCATACTAAGAAACACAAATCTTACACCTTAAGAATCCAAACAAATCAACAACCACTACTAGAAAAAGGTCTATCCTTGATACCAAATGCGTGTCAAGAAGAGCCCTTATGACGCACAAATGCGCGTCAAGGAAAGACCCGTCATAAAGCCTCATGACTCGCATTTGTGCGTCATCCTGCTATGACTCGCACTTATGACCCACATTGCGTGTCATTACCCTTAAAAGCATTTTGACTAACTTTTATGACACACTTTTCTAACATATGTTTTTGCGAGTCATTACTATTAAATCATTTTTTTTCTGTTTTTTAATTAAAACCTGATTTTATATACATAAATAATGACAATAAACCTGATAATTTGTACCAAATTAACGCATTTCATATATAATCAAAACAATGCGTTACCAATTCATACATAACAATTCATGTCAAACTAGACCGATAATTAGTTAAAAGTTACTATAACACGATTTCTACCTAAAAATGAAATTTGACACATAAATTGCCCATTCTTCTCGAATATCGTCGAAATCCGCATCCGTGTCAAAGTTAGTCAAAATGCTTAGAGATAGGAGAATGTAAATTTGTATTTCTAGTGATAATGCATGTAGTCTCAGATGATGTTCGCATTTTAGTTCCTCAAGCATATTAACTCACAGCTGAATTCAATGGAGAAACCCGCTGAAGCCACGTCCTGAACCATGCTCCCTGAAGCAATCCCCCTAAACCATGATGCTGAACCAAGCCTCCGAACTAACACATTCTGAATTTCACCAACTCCTATAACATAGAGGAATATATCAGTATACAACATTCTCAGTTGCAATTTAGCTTACTAAACGCTTGTTTCAGATGCCGAAAAAATATTGAAACAGCATAAATCTAGGAGAATGCACATACAATAGCAAGCTTATAATATCTTTGAATCAACTTCACTCAACGATTAAAAATTCGCTTCCAAGTCTAATTTCAACTATACTTGTTTCAGGTTCAAGGAAATAAAAAATTAAAATACATATTGATTAAAAAAACCCGGTCAGGTCTGTCACATTAAAGTTACCTTATTACACGCATAGATGCTCATAAATGGTTGACATAATATGAGCAGGCACTTGCACGTTCTCGCTCCTAGCTGTTTGCTTGTATCTGTAAATTCTGAATCTGCATACCAGATCAGCAGATAGCCAATATTGAACGCATTTCCTTCTGCAAATTAGCACTTTTTAGAAAAAGAATAGAACGGCACCGTTGTTTAAAGTAAATGCATTCAGAGAATGTGTGTAGCTAAAAGTTAAGGATGTTTGGCATAGCGTTTTAACAATGTTTCGAAGATTATTTTTGTGTGAAGTTTCAAATGACCAGTTATGTTGGGTATAATGATGCGTGGGAATCGCAACAGGCTTTACCTCTCGAGGGATCTCGAGAAGCTTACAACCCCCACCAGGCAGTGTACCTGATCGTTGTAGTATAGTATAGTGACAAGTACCGGGGGATTGATCGTTCAGCTTAGGAATAGTGTCGCTAGGATTAGAAAGCCTAATTACTAGTTCTAAAGATGAGGGATGATTATTTTTGTGTTTTTATATTTTTTAGAAAGCAATTAAAATCTCGGGGTTTTGGAAGAGTGGGCGGAATTAGTTGCTATTCAACTAACCCAAAACTAAGATGCAATCAAAATAAAATAATAAAAATGAAAATAAACTAAATTATACTAAGGTTGTGAGCAGTAATTGGAGAAAATGTGTTTACTTAGATTTCACTACTCCCTAGATATCTTTTACACGTTAATTACTTGTTATAATTGCATGGATGACGGATTGTATTCCTTAATACCATTCATGGGGTGGCATACATAACTCCCCAATTCTATGAGCTCTTATTTCCTCCTACACCATGACCCAGCACAACTATAGGGATTGTAAACAGTGGCTCATGCATTAAATACAACCAATAAAGACCTAGTACGCCTCGGTTCATGTTTCTTAAGACGTTCAAGCATGTTACCATTTGGAGATCTGCCAGTTTTCTTAAGCCTAACATATAAAATCATTCATCCAAGACAAGAATAGACAAGTAATCAACACATAATCAATATCTAGGTTTCATTAGATCTAAGCAAACACAAAAGAGATCTAGCCTAGCATAATGGAATTGAGACAAGAACAAGATATAGACAACCAACACATAGACATATTGATTGAATTAGAAGAACACTTATCTCAATTACAATGCAAGGTATCAAGGGTTTGGAACCCTTGAAAAACCTATAAAGTTGCACCAAATTCGTCTTTAGGGTTTCTCCAAAACTTCACTCTTTTATGTGAAAAAAACTAGAAAACTATATATAGGAAAATCGAGGTGACGGCGTCAAGAACAAGGGTGGGACGCCATCATCTCGCCGCCAAATACTTCCTCAGACAGCCTTGATCTACTTCTGACGGCCTGTGTGACGCCGTCATCAACTACGGTATTTTATTCTTGGGACTTTGACGCCGTCATGCGTTTACTCTTGACGCCTTCATGACTTTTGGATTTTTATTATTGAGGTTTGACGCCGTCAGGGAATTACTCTTGACGCCGTCACCTACTGTTCCCAGTATGGAAAATTGAGACTTTGCCGTTTTCTTCACTTTTATGCTCCAAAAACGTCCAAAATGGCTTCTTTTCCAGAATTCACTCTCCAAGTACCTAAAATCACAAAAGGAACGATTTAGGGCAATATTTGATCAATAGACAAGCATGGAGGTCATACACAAGCACCTCACAAATAGTGTTTAGATACTCACATCTCTTGGGTGTAATAAAGTATAAATTACAATATGGAAACGGAAGATATCTCTCACTACCTGTCATAGCAAAATAGATTTCCATAGGCTTGGGAAAGGATCAAACCTCCACCACATGGCGTAAGCACCTAGGATAAACTATCAAAGAGGTCTTTTAAAGGGTTGTAACGTTAGGTATAGGGATATGAATTACACGGTTTTGTTGGATAAAGGAAGTTTTACTGGTGGCGAGTTAACAATCTTGGTTAATTACATGTACAATGTGGCGTTGCTAAGCCAAGACTAGACTCGACTTAAGCTAATAAATGAAAAATAACAAAAAACATAAAATGAACATAGAATGAAAGGGATGGTAGTCCGTATGTTTTTCTCTTTTTTATTTTTTTTTATTTTTTATTTTTTTTTGCATACACTCTTACCCTACCATCCAAAATAATACATCATAGGGAATGGGAATTCCCCTTACACTTGAATCTTTACATACTTTACACTTAAACTAATCTAATGACTCGAATTAAGAAAATCAAAACACTTGGAGCACTTTTAAGATTAACGTACATATGGGGGTAATAATATTATGTTCTTCCCCATTACTCCATAAAATAAGTACTTACCCATGAGTTCCAATTGTCCCAAAACAATATGTACAAGGATATGACTCGACTTAGCAACCATGTAATCAATTAGAAAGTTAACTTAGGGTTTAACAAATAACAATAATGCACTAAAAATGAGCGCATACACGGAAGGCTAAGGCGATTCGGGTGTACATTTAAGTGGGGTGTAACAAATTCTTCCTTTAAGTAAAATGCTTAAAGTTAGAAACGAAAAGATATGCTCGGAGGGGTGTACTAGGGGTATCGTGTACTAAAAATGAGTACAACGCTAAGGGTGCGGGAAAAAATTAGTTGACTTAACTAGCCAAGTAATATGACTTAAATGGTCAAGTAATTATAATACGGGTTTAACACAAGGGTGATCCTAATGCCTCTTATCATGTAGTAAATCCTACCACACGAATGTAGTCTCACTAGCGGTCTCGGGATGCATCACTAACGCAAGTTCTAGAATCTAAATGCTACCGGTACACTCATAAGCACTAATAGTAAATGCTTTTCCTATCAAATCTAAAGGCGAACCTCACATATTTGGGTGGAAAATTTTTCTGAATATACGGTTATGTGCTAGTCATACAATCTCCTATCCATGAGACGCTTGCTATGGCTAAAGTTTCACTCCTAAATGTTGTAAAAATTTTTAAATTTGGCACTAAAATTACACTAACAAGTATTTCTCATAGTTTTATTACACATCTACCATCAAACAAAACAAACTCAAGCGAAAGTGCATATGTAAGGTATCATCTTTTTACCCTCCCCTTACACTTAAGATGAACATTGTCCCCAATGTTCAAGTAAAGAATGTAAAAGTGAAAAAGTAAAGAGAATGAAATCAAATACTCCCCTGATTCGCTCGGTATGGATTATAGGTTGGCCAGGTTAGATCTTCCTCCAAGAAAACGAACAATCAAAGCTTCCCTTCCAGAATATAAATCATCTCCTTGTCGAACATAACCTGTAAATCCTGACAAAATAGACAAGACAACCTCGCGTAAAATCGGCGGCATCCTATCTAAGTTACTAAATCCTAGAAAACAAAGTAAGATATAATGCTTGTGGAATGAAGTTTGCAGATTTCCTGGAGATTATAAAACTTAGTATTTCACAAAAACCATAAGACTCCGTTAGAAAAACAAAACCGGTAAAATTTCCAGATTTTAACTCCTGACGCCGTCAAGAGTAAAACTCTGACGCCGTCAGAATGGACCTGCAGAAATTCTTATGTTAAGTTTCCGGAAAATTTCTGGAAAAACTTGGTCCTACTTCCTGGAAAATCCTGCAAAACTTCATTATGACTCAATACAAGCATTTGACTCTAACAAATACGAATATACATGTTCATTTAATATTGTGGAGAATCATGATCGGTTTGTTTCTTAAAAACATATTTGGGGTTTCCCCTTACACTTATCTTTTGCAAAAAAATACTTTTAGGTTGGAGTTAAGACTAGGCCAAACAACATAATAAAGTATTTCCAAATTTTAATTGAGAAACATGATCAACCAACAATAAAAATAAAACATGCATACGGAAGCAAATAACAAACAAATAAAATGAAAATCACACAAAACATGAGTTGCCTCCCAAGAAGCGCTTTTCTTTATTTACGAGTCTTGTAGCTAGACTCAAGGTCATGGGTTACTACGTGATACGGGTGAGTTCCTCATTGAGGACATCTTTGGGATCGAACTTATGTTTCAACTTTCTATCGGTTTCCTTAGTATGGTATGACCTTTCGAACATCTCTCCATCCGGATCATACAAAGTCATTCTCATGTGCCATGACCCGTCTCCTTCTTTAGGTGGCTTGTCCCACCTCCATTTATACTTATCTCCATCTCTTTTCCATTTATTCAACTCTATATTAATAGGCATTACGCTCAAGAACTCAATCATCCTTCTAAAGACTAAGGGGTCCTCAAAGGGATCTAGCTCCTCATCTCTAGCTATGAGTTGTTCTACCGAATGTGTCTTCTCAACGAAATCCTTTTCTAGATAAAATGGGCATTGAGGTCCTATGAAGTTTCTTTCTATCCAAGGTCCATATCTAGACGGTCTCCTATTCATCTCTACCCAATGCGGTGTCGGTTCATCATCACAATCATAACTATGTTTCTTTACATCGTATACCGACCAAGTATCGCCTTCACCTACCTCTATTTTGGATTCCTTGCAATCTATCATGGCACTAGCGGTCGCTAAAAATCCTCTTCCTACCAATAATGGGCATGTAGTGTCACTAACCATGTCTAGGACATGAAAATCCGCTAATATAGTTAACTTTCCTACGTGAACAACTACATCCTTAATCATTCCAACCGGGTGGGCAATACTCCCATCCGCTAGCCCTATCAATACCTCCGTTTCCTCTAACTTTCCTAGCTTAAGAGTGGTGAATAAGGATAAGGGAATCAAGTTGAGGCTTGACCCTAAATCGGCGAGTGTGTCGAAAGCTTTGGATCTTCCTATTTTACAAGGCAAAACAAATATACCCGGATCATCAAGCTTTTTAGGTAACTTGTTTTGAACGAAGGCGGTCCCATTTTTACCTAGCTTACACTTCTCATATTTTTCTAGGAGGGCACTATAGTAAGGATCACGCGCTAAGACATCAATGACGGGACGTTCAAGGTGGAGTTCTTTGAATTCATCGTCAAGGTCTTGCGTAGGGGGTGTTTCAACTATATTTTTGACCGGTTCTATATTGGGTGTTTTATTTGATTGGTCCTTTTGGAGAACTTGGTTTTGTTTGAAACATGTGCTCGTTGATTTAACCGAGTAGTATTGTGGACACGAAGTGGGTGACGAAACTGAGGATATGGAATTAACGGTTAGTTTCGGATTCTTGACCGTGTCGCTTGGGAGTGCTCCCATTTCTCGGTCATTGAGAACTTTCAACAATGCATCAATTCTAGTGGTCATCTCGCTTTGCTTGTGTTTGAAATCGGCTTCAAACTTAGATATGCGAGCTTCTTGAGATGCCATAAACTTTGACATCAACCCTTCAAGATTGTTGGTACTACCATAGTTGTTAGAAGGATTGTTGTTGAAAGTACGGTTGGATGGTGGACCGTTTGGTTGGTAACGATTAGGCGGATTGGAAGAATTGGGTTGATTTTGTTTCCACCTAAGGTTTGGGTGATTTTTCCAAGAGGGGTTGTATGAATCACCATAAGTGTTTGGCTCGGGCTTGAAAGTGTACCACTTATCTCCCGCTTCGTCGGTACGCGTGGATGCGTAGTCCGCAAAAGCTGTTCCGGGGAGTTCCACACAATCACGAGTGTCATGGGGACCACTACATAATTCGCATGAAGAAGTGATTTTGTTCACTTGGCTTGAAGGCTTAGGAGCATCGTAAGATTTCATGAGAAACTTGACTTGGTCCTCAAGTTCCATGATCCTACGGTCGGGAGTGCTAGAATTGTTCGAAGGCAAAGATATTGCCTTGACCGTTTTGTTCAAATCACGGGGATCATTCCAACTTTCGTTGTCATAGAGAGCAAGATCTTCTATGAGTTCCCATGATTGTTCCGCACTAAGATCACGTAGCTTACCACCGGCCGATTGGTCAATGGTTCGCCTCGTGGAGATGTCGATATGGTCATAAAAGATTTGGACTTGGAGCCAAAGATCTATGCCATGATGAGGGACTTTTTGGAGTAAGTCCTTGAAACGAGTCCATGCTTCATAAAGAGATTCATTTTGACGTTGTTGGAACATCAAGATGTCATTTCTAAGCTTAGTAGTTCTCCCCGGTGGGAAAAATTGAGCAAGGAAACGAGTGGTGAGATCATCCCATGTGGTGATGGATCCCGCGGGTAAACGCTCAAGCCATTGACTAGCTTGATCCCATAGAGAGAATTGGAATAGGCGTAAACGGGTAGTCTCTCTAGTTTCAACACCTAGGTCTATGGAATCTACGATTTTGAGAAAGTCCTTAAGATGTTGGTTTGGATCTTCGGAACGAAGTCCATGGAATGCACATCCTCTTTGCACCAACCGGATGGTGTCGGATCGCAAGGGGGTTACATTGGCTCCGGTGAGCTCAATGGTGTTTCGGTAGCCTTGGTGGCTAGGTCGGGAGTACTCTCCTAAGGTTCGGGGCCTAAGGGGTTCTAATGGTGGGTTTGTTGTGGTGGGATGACGGGTTCAAAGATGTTACCACCTTCCATGATGTCGGATGGTAAAGAGTTACGAACAAAAGCACGAAGAATTAAGATAGACTAAAGAAAACCTAAAAAATAAAAATAAAATGTTACTAGAAAGGAATCTAGCAAGTAGACCTAATAAAAAGAAATCCTAACCTAGACAATAACTATTCCCCAGGCTGTGGCGCCAAAAACTTGATGCGTGGGAATCGCAACAGGCTTTACCTCTCGAGGGATCTCGAGAAGCTTACAACCCCCACCAGGCAGTGTACCTGATCGTTGTAGTATAGTATAGTGACAAGTACCGGGGGATTGATCGTTCAGCTTAGGAATAGTGTCGCTAGGATTAGAAAGCCTAATTACTAGTTCTAAAGATGAGGGATGATTATTTTTGTGTTTTTATATTTTTTAGAAAGCAATTAAAATCTCGGGGTTTTGGAAGAGTGGGCGGAATTAGTTGCTATTCAACTAACCCAAAACTAAGATGCAATCAAAATAAAATAATAAAAATGAAAATAAACTAAATTATACTAAGGTTGTGAGCAGTAATTGGAGAAAATGTGTTTACTTAGATTTCACTACTCCCTAGATATCTTTTACACGTTAATTACTTGTTATAATTGCATGGATGACGGATTGTATTCCTTAATACCATTCATGGGGTGACATACATAACTCCCCAATTCTATGAGCTCTTATTTCCTCCTACACCATGACCCAGCACAACTATAGGGATTGTAAACAGTGGCTCATGCATTAAATACAACCAATAAAGACCTAGTACGCCTCGGTTCATGTTTCTTAAGACGTTCAAGCATGTTACCATTTGGAGATCTGCCAGTTTTCTTAAGCCAAACATATAAAATCATTCATCCAAGACAAGAATAGACAAGTAATCAACACATAATCAATATCTAGGTTTCATTAGATCTAAGCAAACACAAAAGAGATCTAGCCTAGCATAATGGAATTGAGACAAGAACAAGATATAGACAACCAACACATAGACATATTGATTGAATTAGAAGAACACTTATCTCAATTACAATGCAAGGTATCAAGGGTTTGGAACCCTTGAAAAACCTGTAAAGTTGCACCAAATTCGTCTTTAGGGTTTCTCCAAAACTTCTCTCTTTTATGTGAAAAAACTAGAAAACTATATATAGGAAATCCGAGGTGACGGCGTCAAGAACAAGGGTGTGACGCCGTCATCTCGCCGCCAAATACTTCCTCGGACGGCCTTGATCTACTTCTGACGGCCTGTGTGACGCCATCATCAACTACGGTATTTTATTCTTGGGACTTTGACGCCGTCATGCGTTTACTCTTGACGCCTTCATGACTTTCGGATTTTTATTATTGGGGTTTGACGCCGTCACCTACTGTTCCCAGTATGGAAAATTGAGACTTTGCCGTTTTCTTCACTTTTATGCTCCAAAAACGTCCAAAATGGCTTCTTTTCCAGAATTCACTCTCCAAGTACCTAAAGTCACAAAAGGAACGATTTAGGGCAATATTTGATCAAATAAATTCGGATTCGGGCTTAAATGACCCCCTAAGAACGGATCATTTTTTGCCTTATCATATAACAAACCTTTGTTGCTGCTGTTTGACAGCAGCCCGGAGCACCCGTAAAAAACACCCGGAAACCTCATATTACCTCACCCAAACACCCCATAAATAATACAGAGCAACCCCAGTCCTTACAGCTTTGTAAATTTTAACTTACATTTATGTTACAAAGGTTTGGTATTGAATGCGTACGGCGGAGAGACAAACTGCTGTATTCCGAGATACATCAGATGTCAATAATAATGACATAAGCACAAAAGTAGAATAAACCTAGTAAAAAAGCTAAAATTGTAGATCCACACTAAATTTTGACAGACAAATAACAACTTTTAATTTATCAAACACGAAGACTTAAACTATTATACCTTACCATTCCTATCTTCTGCTACCAATGCACTTGTTACCAACTGTGCGTTAGAGCTTATGAAAAAAAAAACACAAATATTTCATCAAAGTAAGTAAGCTGTAATGTAAGGGGTCTGATAACTATTGATCTTGGATGTCACATAGATTGACCTTCATATGTGATTAGCACTGTTGGAAAACCCTTACCATGTCGTGCAAGTGGTGGAGCATCCGATGTGCCCGCATCAGTTGCTGCACCTCGGTATTGTGAGTGATGTGAACCTGTAATGATAGAGGAATTAAATGTCAAATAAGGGCGTCACCTATTGTATAATTCTATGAGTATTGAAACTTACGTCCAGGCATCTGGTCGAAGTGTCTTTTGCGAGTAGCATCCACATTTTTTTGAGTGACTATAATTTGAAAGTCACATTTGTCACATAGGCACACACACGAACACGTTGACATAAAATTATCTGAAGCCAAGCAAAAAGGACGAATATGCATTACCTATCGAACGCTGGTGTGTTCACATGAGTGTGAACGCTATCATTCCTTCTTACACGATCAGTAGGTTGTCTGCCATCCTGATGTCCAGCATAACGCACTACTCTGGCGTCAAAGTCTATACAACTGGTCGACACCGTGTATATGGTTCCGCTACAGAAACAAAGTATTAGCAACCCCATCATCTACATTTGCAAATCGTGATATAATGTGATATGACACATGACTAACCTTCAAATGGGACAATTGTTGTGCGAGTATCCTCAACGCTGTTGTGACAGATTGGAGGCATGGACATAGCAAAAGATACTCCATCATTCGGCTGCCAAATCATAACAACCCAGAAGTTAAATAAAACTCACGAAACGTAATTACACAACAGACATAGCAGGACACAATACCTGCTCCCATTCACCAAGTCGACGTTGCTCTTCCCGAAATTGATCTTCCTGATAAAGAGTACCTGCGTGAAATGCGAAGATGAACGTTAGCACTGGCAGTTAGCATAACGTCAGAGCATGTATATTTGAAGATGTGGACCTGTAAATCATAACTAAATTTCTTAGTTGATATAAACTGGGAGACGTATCGAATTTATAGGTATACTTTTTCCAGCGAAAACGTTTCTTAGTTGATATAAACTAAATTTCTTTTTAGCCTTATATCTAACCTGTGACGCAGCCACAAAACTTAATCTTTGGATCAAGATATTATCATTTCATAACAAGAACTTATATCATTTTATAACAAGACCTTATCATTCTTCCATAACAAGAACTTATCATAGTATAACACAAATCATTAACCAAACATACTGATCCATGCAATTAACTAACTTCAAAACAATCAACACATTATTAAACTTAAACAAACTTATCGAAACTTAAACAAACTTCATACTCAGTAACGCATCATAGACATTAAACAACAAGTTTATCGAAACTTAATCAAATAAAACATTCATAAACGCATAACAAATTTATTATCTGTTATCCAAGAAACCATCATTTAATAAAAAAAAATCATTCTTTAATCAAATAACACGTCTTTACACATTTAACTAACTCCAAACCATCAACATAGAACCCATTTCACATCCAAACACTTTTTACCCGTATTGCGCTACTGCTGACCCGTAAAACAAGGAACTATCATACTCAGTAATGCATCATACTCAGTAACTTCATACTCAGTAAATTTAACTAACTTCATACTCAGTAACTTCATACTCAGTAAATTTAACTAACTTCATACTCAGTAACTTCATACTCAGTAAATTTAATTAACTATCATACTCAGTAAATTTAACTAACTTCATACTCAGGAACTTATGCCAAGAAATCACTTACCTAACTTCATACTCAGTAATGCAACATATATGTATTACACCTGGTTACATTTTCACAAACACCTGGTGTACACCTTTATAACCTAATTATAATTGATTTTATAACCTAATTATACCTTTCAAACACCTTTCAAACTGATTTATAACCTTAAATAAATTGATAATAACCTAAATAAAACACCTTTCAAACTGATTTATAACCTAATTATAATTGATTTTGTAACCTAATTATACCTTTCAAACTGATGAGATGGGAAATTAGGGCAAACTGATGAGATGGGAAAATTAGGGCAAACTGATGAGATGGGAAATGTCGAGTGTTTTGAGAGGGGGCGGGAGTGTTTTGAGTGTTTTGAGAGTTTTGGGAAACTGATGAGAGTTTGAGAAGGGTTTGGGAGGGGGCGGGAGTGTTTGAGTGTTTTGAGAAAAAATTTGTGTGTTTGAGAGGGAAGTGTTAGGTTAAGAAAAGCGGGGAAGTTGTTTTTGGCCAAAAAAAAAAACGAAGGAGATGACCCCTCTTTAGGACGAAACAAAACGAGCGTCATCTAGCAGGCAAAATTTTAACTGATTATGACCCCATGTTATGACGCTTTTAAAAACGAGTCATCCCCAATAAAAAATCTACTCGTTATGACTCTTATTTTATGACTTTGATATATGCGCGTCATCTTTTAGCGTGCGTCATAAAATGCGAGTCAAGGATAGACCTTTTTCTAGTAGTGAACCATGCCTGGATCTGATGATGATGTTGAAACAACCCAAAACATTAACACCACTTCTCTTCAACAACTCAACCTCTCCAACAGTAATGCTAAGTTTCCATACTTGAAGAATGCTGATGAATATCATCTGTGGTCCATGAAGATGCAGAACTGGATCACTAACATAGATTGGAATCTATGGGAGGTTGTCAAAAAGGGGAATAGTCTGAAGAAGCATGTTACTGATGCCGATGGAGTTGTTACTATTGTAGGTCCCAGAACTGCTGAAGAGATTCTGGCTGTGCAAAGGGAGAGTAAAGTAAGAACAATTTTGTTCCAAGCTATACCAGATGACCACATGGGTGACTTCCACTTTATGGAGGATGCCAAGGATATTTGGATGGCTATAAAAGCAATATTTGGTGGGAATGATGAATCAAGAAGGTTGCAGAAATCTATGTTAAAGCAAAAGTTCCAAGAGTTTCAGATATCTGAAGATGAGGGACTTCATAAAGGTTATGACAGGTTTCATCGGATCTTAAATCAACTTAATCAGTTGAAGGCTAGACCTGACAACGAGGACTGCAATGCTAAGTTTTTGAGATCTTTGCCACCATCTTGGTTGCAAGTTAGTATTGCTCTCAAAACAAAGGGTGGATTGGACTTAATGTCTTTTGATGATCTCTACAACAAGCTCAAGTCTTTTGAGCCTGATGTTAGAAGTCCCATACGTCCATCCACTCATTCTGCATTTGTTGGGGCATCTACAAAACCTGTGCAACAAGCTTCAAGCTCTTATTCATCAGGAGCATCTTCTCAAACCCATACTCAATCTGCTCCTAAATCAAAATCTAGTAGTGTGTTGGATGATATTGTTCATTCATTTGTGGCTGAATATGAACATCAGCAGTTTCTTGCTTATGAGGATTTTAAACAGGTGGATCCAATGGAAATGGAGGAGATGCACTTGAAATGGGAGCTTGCAATGATCTCCATGAACATTAAGAGGTTTGAAGCCAAGTCTGGAAGGAAGTTTGGTTTTAATGGAAGAGAGGCAACAAGGTTTGATAGAAGGAAGGTTAAATGCTACACTTGCGGTCAAGTGGGACATTTTTCAAGAGAATGCAAGGAGAGAAAGGCTGGAGATGAAGTTAGATATGGCTCTTATCCAGTGGAAGCAGGAAATACCAAGGCTGCACCTTCAAAGGCTATGGTGACTCTGGATCCCCAAATTGATTGGGCTGAACATGAACCTGCTGGAGAGGAAGCTTCTACTTCTTCACAAGTGAATCTGCTGGCATACTCACCTTCAGAAGACAAGAAGGAGCAAGTCTCCTTGATGGGAATCTCTCAGGTACACAACTGTGTGTTTGGATGTAGTGTAAGATACAATGAGCTTAAACAAGAATTTGATGAATTGAAACCAAAATACAATGAGTGTTATGTTGAATTAGAGTCATACAAAATGGCTTTAAAAACTGTAGAAAAACAAAAAGTCTGGTTTCAAAAGAATCAAGTTAAGTATGATGAAAAAATAAGAGTTCTAGAAAGTGATTTAGAAGTGGCTAAGATAGACTTAAGACGTACTGAAAAAGAAATGTCTGATCTTAAATTAGAAAAACAAGAATTACAAGCTAAGTTAGACAAAGAAGTAGCTAGAAATAAACAATGGTTAATATCAGGGGATAATCTAGCTCGAGAACTTTATGGCAGTCAGGCTGTGAACTCTAAAATAGGTTTGGGATTTAAAAAATATGTTGGTTTAGAAGCTAAGAATGACCTAGGTAAATCAACACCAGCAGGGTTAGCTAACTTTGTCAAAGAAGGTAACTTACATGCTGTCCCTGGACCTATAAGAGGGGAACATATGCCTATTGACCTATCCATACCTAGTGACTTTGATGGATCACACCATCTCTATGGCAAAAAGTCAACTGACTTGCCAGACCCTATTATGAAATCTAATGACTTTGTCTCTTGTTGTGACAGTGACAAGTCTTCTGATGAAGGGTCTACCTCATTTGCTAGCTGTGATTCAAGTGAGAAGTCTGACCTGCCCAAGACCATTCCCAAGACCACACCAAAGACATCACCCAAGACTCCCCACAAGACTTCTAAAGTTGTTGACATAAATAATGCTTAAAAGCATTATTAACATGTTATCAATATCTCTATGTTTTAATTATCATAAAATATAAACTCATAGAACTAAAACTTGTGACATAAACAAGTATTTAGTAATTAATATTTCTCTTTACATCCAAATCACTTAAGGTATGAATAAACAAAGTGTTTAGTGCATTTTATGATCAAAGGGGTATTTAATTAACTAATGCAAAGTTTATTTAATTATATAAACATATTATATATTTTTGACAAACACTTTTGGTAATTAAGAAAAATGTTTTATTCATACTAAATATATGAATTCAAATTTTTAACCAAAATCAGTTAGTTTTTCACCAAATAAACTTTCCCCACTAAAAGACAAAGAATCTGGCCGTTTCAGCTGGGCGGCCCCCTTAATTATAAAGGGCGGTCCCCTTAATTTTAAGGGGGCCGGCCATGATTTAAGGGGACCGGCCACGCTCCTCTGTCAGATTCTGTTGCCTATAAATACCACATTAAACCTGGATTTTTTCCTCGCCTTTTGTACTCCTAAACTTTCTGTTCTAGATCCACATTTCTATTCTCTCAATCCTTTGATCATAAGTGTATAATTCTTTGTTTCAAAGTGATTCAAACTTCATCCTCTCAAGTGCAAGAGAAGAATACTTCTATCCCCCAAGACAAGAAGTATTACAACTTGTTGTGATCTCCACATCCAAGTTGTTGGTGCATCATCAAGATTATTTACATTATTCTTTGTGAAGATTTTTGTGAATATTTGATTGTAGATAGTTGTACTAGATATATAGATTGTGCAATTAGTTAGTAGCTTGGTGTGAAGAAGAAAGGTTAGGAATTAGATTGTAGTGAAGAAGCTAGGTGTGGAGTAGTTAGTTGTGAAGTGAATTGGTGTGAAGAAGATAGGTGTGGAGTAGTTAGTTGTGAAGTAGATTGATTTGAAAAAGTTGTGACTTAGGTGTGAAGAAGTTGTGGTGTGAAAATTGGTGTGTAAATTTGTGTGTATATTGGTGTGTAAGGTTTCTCCGCCATAAGGAGCTTGTTGACATAGTGAAGAAAACTCTCGAGTAGGTGACTCGAGGAGTGGAGTAGGGCAAGGAAGGTGTCCTTGTAGCCGAACCACTATAAATCCTTTGTCTCGCGGTTAGATCTTTCCATATCTTGTTTATTATCTTGCTTATATCGTTATTAATTTTGTAGACGTAGACGTATATATATAGTTGCTCATATAGTGCTAGTATTGATTTTACTTAAAGATCAAACGAAAGTTTCATTCACAAAACAAAGTTTTTACAATCAAACTAAAAAGGTTACATACATATAATTGATCATTTCGATCAAGTATCGTTTTCATACAAAATATAACTAAGGATTATAAAATGAACGATTACGTACTTATCTCTTATATATAGTTATAATTGTTTATATTATGCATGTGTTGATTTCACATACTTAGCTTACATTGTTATTATTGTTCATACTTAGATATACTTGTTCATATTGTTCAAGATTTGAGTTCACATAAGATTGAATCAAAGTTTTAAAAGCAAACAAGGTTTTAAAACTAAACTAAGTTTTCATAATAAAATTAAAAAGACGTAAAACTATTCAACCCCCCTTCTAGTTTTCCACAATTGGTATCAGGAGCCACGTTTAGCAAGATTTTTAAAATATATTGTATTTTAAAACTTGTAATGATCTATGGAATCTGAAAAATATTTAGAAGGGCAATCTATGCAAAGACCACCACAATTTGAAAGTGATGGATTTTTATATTGGAAAAATCGATTCGAAACTTATGTGAAATCAAAGGATCTAGATCTTTGGCATGTTATTACTAGTGGTGATTTTTTACCTACTCAAAATAATCCCGAAAAAAATAAAGATGAAATAGTACCTTTTGAAAAACAAAATGATGATTTAAAAAGAAGACTTTCTAAAAACAATGAAGCAAAAATGGTTATTTACAATGCGTTACCACGTAAAGAATACGAAAGAATTTTTATGTGTAAAACCGCAAAAGAAATTTGGGATTCTTTACTAATCACTCACCAAGGTAATAGTCAAGTTAAAGATAACAAAATAGATCTTCTTGTTCAACAATATGAACAATTTACGATTCCGGAGGAGGAATCAATAGATAATGCTTTTGCTAGATTTAACACTATTATCACAAGTTTAAAAGCACTTGATGAGAATTCTTCTAGTAAGAATTTTGTTGGGAAATTTCTTAGGGCTCTTCATCCAAAATGGCGAGCTAAAGTCACGGCTATTGAAGAATTAAGGAATTTGTCAACTCTACAACTTGACGAATTGATCGGCAACTTAAAGGTCTACGAAGAAATAATAAAGAAAGACTCCGAGATGGTCAAAGGAAAAAGGGAGCAAAGCAAATCAATTGCGTTGAGAGCTAAAAAGGACTCTAGTGACGAAGAATGCTCAACCTCAAAAGTGACGATGAAGAGTATGCTATGGCCGTACGAGACTTCAAGAAATTCTTCAAAAGACGAGGAAGATATGTTAGGCAACCATATAATGAAAGGAAGTGTTTTAAATGTGGCAATCCAAATCATCTCATCAGAAAGTGTCCAATGATGTCAAGAGATCAAAATCAAAAGGCGTTTATCGGAGGTGCTTGGAGTGATAGCGACGAGGACAAGAAAGAAACCACAAATGAAGAAAAGTGTCTTATGGCTAAGACATCAAGCGAGGTACGTTCCGAAACCGAATACTTTAGTGACGAAAATTTATCATTAGACGAAAAAGACCTAGATAGTGAATATAACAGGTTATGCAAATTAGGTAAAAAGGTTATAGCTAAAAATAAGTCACTAAAACATATTAATAATCTATTAGAAAATGAAGTACTTGAATTAAAAATTAAACTACAACATTTAGAAAAAGGAAAAGAAGTCTTTATAAAATGTAAAACATGTTTAGAGGTTAAAAATGAAAACGAAAAACTTAAAAATGAAATTTTCAAACTTGACAAGTTTAAAAATTGTAGTAACCCACTTAAGAAAATAATAAGTGTTCAAGAAACTTCGGGAGATAAAACCGGTCTAGGATTAACTTCAACTAATGTTTCGACTAGTGAAAATAAAAGTATAAAGTTTGAATGTGAATCTAGTAAACAAAAATCATTAGAATCAAATCCTAAGTATATACTTACAAAAGATAGAAAAATACCCATTGCGAATGATGAAAAAGTAAATTTTTTTTATAAACCATCTTTAAAGACCGAAGTAGGATCCTCTAAACCTAAATTAAGATCTAAAACTCCACCACCAAGAAAACCTAACAATCATCATCCAAGATCTAAAACACCTCAACCTAGAAGAAATCAAAATAGATAATATTACAATAACACTAGAAATCAGATGTGGAATTATCAACCAAGTTACAATCCTTGGGAAATATTACCACCATACATGCATCCTAGCCAAATGTTAAATATGTTTGGACCAAACAACTTTGGACCAATGAGACAATGGGGACCAAGTGGCTAAGCTGTCAATCTTGGAAGAAGTTGGAATATCATCTACAAATGACTTATTGAACTTAACAATGCTCGCAAGGTGCTCCTCCTTCTTCTCCTCCAAGTACCTCACAGCCCAAGTCATGTTGGCCTTGTACTGATGAAGTTGTCCATGTGCCTGCTCAACCTCAGCCATCGCGGTCAACTTCTCAGGGATGACCTTCTCATTATACACCTTGGAGGACTCTACCTCTGTCTGCGCTTCAGCCAGTTGCGCACGGAGCATAGCTATCTCCTCATCCTTTTGGGCGATAGTACTGCTCTCCCCGACATACCTAGTCTTCAACTGAGCCACCAGCTCAGTCTGACGTACAGCAGTCGCAGCCAAATCATCCATCAATTGCTGCGCCGATACGCCCTCATCAACCTTCACTTCCCCCTCCTTGTTTTCATTCTGCGGAAGGGACGTGGTCTCCACGAAGGCTCCATCATCCTTCGTGGCATCATCCCTACAATACATAAAGAAAACAATTAGATCATATTACGACAAGTAATACAAAAAAAAAAAAAAAAAAAAAAAAAAAAAAAAAAAAAAAAAAAAAAACACAACAAACAAAAATAATATTTGAGACGCGATACTTACAGAAAGGGAAAGGCCTCTGCAGCCTTCTTATCCACGCTAGGAGCGGATGTCTCTTCCTCCGCGGACGACTCCGCATCCCCAATAAGGTAGCAACGTCTCTTTGTAGTGCCACTGCTCCCAGCATCCCCTTTGCGCTTAAGATTCTGCGCCACCTCTTCCTTCAGCACCTCCTCAGGCTTTAGGATTTCCACGCTATCAGATGATTCAGCATGCGCCTCCTCCTTCTGCGCCATCTCCACATCCGGCGCCACGCTCTGAACGGGTGTTACTTGGAGCGGTGGCGTATCTTCATGGCCAACATCTGGCAGCACAGTCAAACGACCCTGGGTCGGTTCCAGAAGTGGCTGCTCACCCTCCCTGAGAGGGCGCACTCCCACAGTCACCTGCTTTGGCTTTTCCAGCTTAACCACAGCGAATAGATCCATCTCTACGCACATAAACAAATAGCAAACAGAAAGGATTAGTTACTAAATGTGCGCATTTGAAAGAACTTACATAGTTGAAGTAGAAGGGACGAACACCCACCCCGGCCTTCCTCATCTATGAAGGTTGGCACCTCGTCAACACCACCGAAGTAGTTACAACTCAACCCCATTTGCACAAAAAACTCCTCCGGATAAGGGTTAATGGGAATGCGGTTGGCATCAAGGGTCTGCGCATCAGTCAAACTATAGGAACCGGGTGCGGGGCGCCCATCCCTTGGCAGCGTATCTTGAGTATAAAACTCAAAAGGTGATGGAAAAACCACGTCATTAACCCAGAAAAAATGCTCCCTCCAATGCCTCAGGGAGTCTACCTTCTCAGTATAGCACTGAAGCGCCCCCGGGCGCTTCACAAAAGACACCCATCCATTTTGACCACGTTGTGTGGTAGAAGACACGGAACAAGGCGATGGTCGGCTCTATCACAAGTAAACGGCAGTTTACTTCAAAATTCGACACCTTAGCCGCACCTATACAGTGCAACTGTGAGATGTGGAGGCGATAGTGATTGAGCAGATCGCTCAGAAAAATGGATATCGGTACGCGGTAATTCGCGTACTCAAAAAAATGCGTGTATAATCCTATTTTCCCTACGGGGAAATCGGCTATACACACGTCAATGTCTGGAGCCTCTGGATGCACATCCAGAGAAATGAAGTAGTCAGATGTAAACTGACGCACATCATTCTCAGTCATCGCAGAGCGAAAATCTTCTAATTGGGCAACCATTTTCATAAAATTACTGAGAAACGCACACAAAATTACCTAATAAAACAGTTACTTTCTTTGCAAAAATACGCTTTTAAGAAAGTGGGCAAGGGAGAGTATGTGTTTTACTGTGTGATTTTTACAATGGGGGTGGTGACTCTTATATAAGGGGACCAAAAACCCTAGATGATGTCCACGTGGATCCCACTCACAAAAACGTGTGGCTAGAACCGAAACGGTACATGCACTTTTTCCCGATTTACGAGGGACACGTGGACACAACCTCCGATTTTCGAGGTATTTCTTTGAAATATCTATGACTAGGTACATTGCACTCCCAATTGGGCGGCAATATTTCAATGATCTCCCGCCACGCTTACCGCTGTTGTGATTAGTCTAGCATCCGCGGCCACGAACCGCACACACTAGACTGGGGGGACATGATGACGTATAGTCTATATATGGGCCACGAGCCCATATGATAAACATTACTAAGGCCCAAAACCACCATGTGTGGGTTATTATGACTTGGGCCGCATCAATAATGGGAATAGGCTCACGTAAGTCCAAGCCCAACTAAACTACATATACGATTTAGGTAAGGATCTTCTATCTATGGAATAGATATCCTTACCCGGATAAGCACCATGGGTGCGAAACGTAAGGAGCACGAACCCTACAAGGATTCTGCGCCTATATAAGGAATGACATAATTCTCATTCAAGGTACGATTCACAAACCCTAAACTCTTTACGAGAACCCTAAATCGATTACTTACTCTCACGCCGGAGTCTAATTGTGGGAGACAATCCCACGATAAGTCTAACGGTGTTGTTTATTTTCTTAGTGCGCAGGTTACAAGCATTAAGAAGCGAATTGGTACGAGAGCAAGAGCCCATAATCAGGAACGCCCAACTTTTGTATCAACAAATATATTATCACAACTAATTACAAACCAATCTTAGTACCAAACAATACAAATCACGTTTGGGAATTTATAAAAGACAACGTACCATCGGTTCGGTTATCAATCTAAAATAACAACTCGAACCCTCGCTTTTATCGATGGCTGTCAAATCCGCTGCTAAATGATAGTTGCTGT
Organism: Artemisia argyi; assembly: GCA_030686995.1. Taxonomy (NCBI): domain Eukaryota; kingdom Viridiplantae; phylum Streptophyta; class Magnoliopsida; order Asterales; family Asteraceae; genus Artemisia; species Artemisia argyi. The sequence goes on along the minus strand of CM060680.1, from coordinate 221,959,326 downwards.
GAATGGTGGTTAAAAATTATTTTAATAAACTATAACTTGGTTCTAGAAAATTACATAGGAATAAGCAACGTTGCATTTATTTTTTATTTTATTTTTTTTAATGCTCATTCTAAAATACATACATATATGTTTATACTAGGCGAGTACCCGTGCATAGCAACGGAGTTTCTAGCGGCAGATAATTAATGATTTGTGATATTGTGGCGCGTGTTTTGTGTAACCTTCAAAATAGAAAGTGAAAAGATCAAAATGTAATTGCAAACAGTTGTAACATTCGATAATTCAACTCAAGCCAAAAAATTTAACATGTATCAAAGAATATATAAAAACATTTAGTGAAACTTAAAATAAAACATTACTCAATTATGAGATATAACTAACAATGCACGTTACTCGTCGCGTAAAACTTCTTGGTACATGACATTTGAGGTGTAGACTCCTCTTTGACTGGTTCTACTAATACTTTTGTAATTTTACGTAATTCTACTAATAAGTATCAGAACACCATAACTTCTAAACAACACATACCCAACCCTATTTAAGCTAATTTTTAGGCTTATGAGCTTATTTGACTATGCTTAAATCTCATACGCCCATATTTTCCGCCTTATTTTCATCAGACTTGTGAGCTTATTATGACTTAAAGATGGAAGATAAACTCTTAACCTAGAAAAAAAAGCCAGATAAAGATGAGCTTATGAGATATAAGCCAAACCAAATAAGATCATAAGCCCAAAATAAACTTAAACAAGGACCCGTAAGTTCAAATTTTAACTGAGTAACCTCCAATTAATAAAATGGGTAAATCCTAAAGCTTATTATGACTTAAAGATGAGCTTGTGGGATGTTTGTTTAAGCTTATTTTTAGGCATGTGAGTTTATTATGACTCTACTTATATCTCATGAGCCCATATTTTCCAGCTTATCTTCAGACTTGTGAGCTTATTATAACTTAAAGATGGAAAATAAGCTCATAAGCTAAACTATAAGACGTAAAAGAAATGAGCTTATGAGATATAAACTGAAAGCCCAAACATAAATTTAAACAAATCCAATTATAAGCACATAAGCTAAACTATCACAACCAATTATAAGGGGATGTTAGTTTAAGCTAATGTTTAGGCTTAAAAGCTTATTTGACTATTCTTAAATCTCATATGCCCATATTTTGCGGGTTATCTTCATACTTGTGAGCTTATTATGACTTAAAGATGGAAGATAAGCTCATAACCTAGAAAAAAGACAGATAAAAGAAGATCTTATGAGATATAAGCCGAACCAAATAAGATTATAAACCCGAAATATGATTAAACAAATCCCCCAAAGTTAAAAGTTTTAACCAGAGTAACCTCCAAAATTAATAAAATTGGAAAACCCCAATTAGTCCATACTTCTAATCACCATCCCAATGTATGTAAAGACTAATAATATGAGTAAAGATTAATAAATTATGACAAGCAATTAGAGCCTAATTAATTAACGTAAATTAAATCCTGTCAACCTCTAAAACCTCTATCTAATCTACCATTTTCATATAATAAATTACAAAAAAAAAATAATAATAAAAAATTAATAAAATAAGCACAAGAAAGAGAACGTACCATCGGTTTTGGACTTTTGGTGTGAAGGTGGAGATTAGAGTTGATTGAGTGTGTTTGAATGGATTGATGGCGTGGCAACTACTGTGTGTGTGTCTATATATATATATATATATATATATATATATATATATATATATATATATATATATATATATATATATATATATATATAAAGTTAATTCTTTTTCTTTTTTTCTATCTTTGACACATTAATTTTGTTGTAAAAATGTACATAGCTACTCAAAAAGTTGATCAACTAGACTTAAGAAGAGGTGTTTATTTTTCTCTTATCTTAACTACATATAATGTAAAAACTAACTTTTGTTGAAAGTGAAATAGTAATGATTTTCAAAGGGTGGGAGGATTGGATGGCACAGATTAATTGGAGTCAAGTGTTTTTGTTTGGATGGGATTGCCAGCGTGGCAAATATAAAAGGAAATACATCAATTATTGTTTGTAAGTTCAATGTTTTTATTATGAAAAATGATTTTTATAGCTAAGTAGTAAGCTTACTAATTGCCTAATGATTTGATTGGTGAATTTGAAAAAATGATTACTGGAAATTTATAGAGAGAAGATGTACAATACATGTGTCTAATGTTATGTGGATTAGGCATATAATTAGGCTTGCATTTTATGTCTAAATAGCACTGCTATTTTCCTATTTTTAGGCGTATGAGCTTATTTGACCATGCTTATATCTCATACGCACATATATTCCGGCTTATCTTCATACTTATGAGTTATGAGCTTATTATGACTTACAGATGGAAGATAAGCTCATAAGGTATAAAAAAGCCAGATAAAGAAGAGCTCTGCCACATTCCATTTGTACTTAACATTATTTTTTGGTTATATATTTACCGGGGTAAAACCCTTTACCCAAAAAAAAGCCAGATAAAGAAGAGCTTATGAGATATAAGCCGAACCAAATAAGATAATAAGCCAAAAATAAGCTTAAAAACGACCCCTAAGTTCAAAGTTTAACCTGAGTAACCTCTAATTAATATAATTGCCAAACCCTTAGTCCATAGTTGTAATCACCATCCCAATGTATGTAACACTAATATAAGTATATATTAATAAATTGTCAAAACCAATTAGACCATAAATGTTAAATTAAATCCTGTCAAACTCTAAAAGAAACTATAAACTGGGGATAAATAAGGGGATGTTTGTTTAAGGTTACTTTTAGGCTTATGATCATATTTGACTATGCTTGATCCTCAAACACCCATATTCTCCATCTTATTTAAAGACTTGTGAGCTTATTATGACTTAAAGATGGATCAAAGCTACATAAGCTAAACTATAAGATGGAAAAAAAATGAGCTTATGAGATATAAGCTGAAAGCCCAAACATAAGCTTAAATAAATCCAATTATAAGCACATATGCTAAACAATCACAACCAATTATAAGGGGATGTTTGTTTAAGCTAATTTTTAGGCTTATGAGCATATTTGACTATGCTTAAATCTCATACGCCCAAATTTTTCCGGCTTATTTACAGACTTGTGAGCTTATTATGAGTTAAAGATGGAAGATAAGCTCATAAGCTAGAAAAAAGACGGATAAAGGTGAGCTTATGAGATATAAGCCGAACCAAATAAGATCATAAGCCCAAAATAAGATTAAACAAATCCCCCTAAGTTCAAAGTTTTCACTTAAGTAACCTCCAGTAAAATTACAAAGCCTGAAAATCCATACTTCTAATCAGCATTTCGATTTATATAACACTAATATGAGTTATCATTAACAAATATATTATCACAACTAAATTAGTAAATTACACACCAAGAGCAAAATTAAATGTTGTCAACCTCTAAAACACTATTCCAATCTACGAATCTCATATTAACCTACACGAGATAAGTAAGTGTCGTTTCACCCCAAATCATTATTAGCGCATTTAGTAAGATCGTATCAATCAATACTGAAAGTGTAACTGGCATAATACATTACAAAAGAAAACGTACAATCGGTTCTGTTATCAATCTAAAATCACAACTCGAACCAATCTCATATTAACCTACACGAGATAAATTTGTTGCAATCATAGTTGTTGTGAAAAAAAAATAAAAAGATCGATGGAGATGTGGTGGGGTGGGATTGGAAATGTGGGGCATTGTGTTTCGACGGTGGAGATTATTTAATAAAGTCAACTATTTTTGTTTTGGTGGGATTGCCACCGTGGCAACTACAAAAGAAATACCTCATCAACTGCTGTATTTTGAGGGGAAAAACAAGGGATGAAATAAAGTTTTTTTTCCTTAAATTACAAAAATCGTCCTTTTGGTTTGTATTTTGAAGCGAAAAACAAAAATTACAATCTTATGCTCTCACGCTATGCATCTATATCACGTTAATTCTTTCTTAATGACTGTTTAAACGTCGTTAGTAAATTGGACATGATCCATAATTTTTGCATACCACAAGGACATGACCCACCGAAAAAAAACACATGGACAATTGATAACGCTCAAAATTAACAAATTTTTAGTCGCGTTATTTTTTGATTTATGAGTGGAAATTGGTCATATTTGTATATATTTGTTACTTAATCGTGGAAAAGTGTTTATATATGCAAATATAGCCAAAAGCAGGTAAAAATGATTAAAAGATGAAGAAATGAAGTGGACATGCATTTTTTGAGAGTTTCAAGAGGATCAAGGAAGAAAGAAACATTGCATGAACAAAAGGATTTGATAAAGACAAGTTTACTACACGAAATTATCAAGGAAATATCAAGTTCTAATGGACAAAGTCATGCCACGAAGAAAAATACTGCATGCAACGTAAAAAGATGAAGAAAAAACATGAAAACATGTTCAGACTAAATCCAACCGATCGGTTGCAACCCGCAACTGGATCGGCTGGAAATGTACCAGAACTGACCATCCGATCGGATGGCGAGAAACCGATCGGATGGTGATAACTGAAGTTACAAGTTTTGCATTAATTGACGAATTGACTCCCCATAATCGTTTGTGGCTGATCATTTCTGCTTATTTACTGAGAAGGGACGTTTTTACTTGAAGCATAAGTGTCATTAAGCTATATAATGAGCATTTAGGACCTAGAGATACTTGTACCACCATTATCTAACTTAGTATTACACCAAATCTTGTTAGCTTATCTTATATTGCCTGAAAGTTTACTAAGTGTTGTAAAAACGTCCAGAACGTGTTGAGTTAAAGTCTCAAGCATTGGTTCGAGTGTGGAGTTGTTTACTTACATTGGTGAGCAATTGGAGGAGTGTGGTTGCTATAGTTCCACAAGTTTACTCATTGTAATTTTCAAGACTAGGTACACCTTGATACTTATAATGAACAATTGTTACTTTAAGTTTTATGAAAGTTTTCTTATTTACTTGTGTTTTAATATGATTGCTATGGAGTAATTTGTAATATACTTGCGTATATGATGTGATTGGATAATGGAGTATTATTTTATGAAAAAGGTGATGCATGAAAACATATCTATTTTTATGAGTTTCTTGATATAACATCTTTTCTTGCTTCATTTGTCGGTAAAAACAATTTCTTGAAAAATAGGTCCGAAAGGATTTTCAACATGTTTTTATTCCAAAATATTAATGCACCAAATTAGTATGGAATAGGATGCTTGACAACCATCTTATTTACTTATTAAAATAGATTTGAGACGATTTCATCACGAAAAAAGGACCGAAAGGATTCGTAGGAATTCATAAGAAAAGAATTGATTTTCTAAACAACCATGTGTTTATAGGATTATCATACTAATTTGATATGTCCGAAAGGAGTCATTTAGGTGATATAATTCTTAGTAGTAGTGAAAACATGACATACATCATAGATTGTATAACTACTCAATTTTAGTTGCGCATCATAACAAGTTTACACCAAACTTCGTACTCAAATTGTTACGATACACCTATTTACCAATCAAGGAATTATACACAAGTATATGTTTAGTTTTTATTGAGTTTCTTTTAAATTAAGATTTTACATAAATTTGGATTGACAACCCTTATTTAACAAACGTTTTTCTGATTACTAAAACCACCAAATCCCTTGGGACGATCTCGACTTACCCACCTATATTACACCGGACGAGTATACTTGCTCGTATGTGCTAGATAATAATCGGATAATTCGTGTTTATAAATTTTAAAACTTGTACTAATAAAACGCACATCAAGTTTTTGGCTCCACTGCCGGGGATTTGATTAATTTTCTTAGTTTTTAGTAATTAAATTGTTTGTAATTTGTGGAATTTTAACGTTTTAGAGTAAAAAGTAAAAAAACAAATTTGGTTTTTTGACCAACCGAATCTGATGGGTAACCATCCGATCGGTTGGTGGTCTCGGTAAATTTATTGGATTCTGTTTTTTAGTAATTAATTTTTTATTTTTCTGTTTTTAGTTAATTAGTTTTAATAATTATATAATCAATGTTAGTTTTTAATAGTTTTAAGTTGCAATTATTAGTCATTTTAATGTTTTAGAACTTTTAATTTCAATTAATGATTTAGTAATTTTTAAAGACACCTTAGTTAATGCTTTTATTGATTTTAATTTCATAATTAAAGTTTTATTAAATATTAGTTTTATAAAATAAAAAAAAAATAGTGTAAAAACTCCAACCGATTCGGTTGCGGGTTCCAACCGATCGGTTGGAGGTGGTCATTTGTGCTAACCGATTCGGTTGGGGTACAAACCGATCGGTTGAGCATCTCGGTAAAATTTTAGACATTTTTTATTTTTAGTTTATTTTTTATTCTTAGTGTTTTATTTAGTTAATTTACTTGTTCTTATTTCATATTAAGAGTTTATTTGATTATAACTAACCCTCATGCTAATGATTTGGATTTTTCTTATGGTTATGTTATAGTTAGTAAGTGCTTAAGTTGAAATGGAGAGTTTGAGCCAAATTTCTGCGTATTTGAAAGACTTGCAAGATATGTTCAAGCATTCCGGTGATTCCTTGAAAAAGTTGGAGAGTATGTTGGAAAAAGCAAAGTTGGATTTGGAAGGAGAGGAAGTTGTTTGTGACAATGTTTCTTATTTGCCACATGAAATGTGTTATCCAAAGAAGGAGAAGGAGAGAAAAGTTGTTGTTTTCACTAGAGCACCACCTAAGAAATATGATGCTCCACACATGAGGTATTCTACACCTTGTGCGGTGGAAGGAGTTAAGCGTGGAATGCGGAATTGAATATGGAATATGGAGACAATTACATTTCGGAAGAAATGCTTGACAAACTTGGTAAGAAGGAAGTGAAAGGAGTTAGAGTGAATATTCATGGTCACATCTTTAAAGTTGATTTTGTTGTTTTGGAGTATACTAATGAAGATGAACCGGAAGTGATTTTTGGTAGAGATTTTTTAGTGAATACCAAGTGTAGTTTGGATTTTGCACTTGGGGAATTGAAAATTAACATAAGTGATTTGGAAGAAGGGAAGAGTGTGAATGATATGCTTGTTGATTTTTGTGAAGGAATGGAAATGATGAAGGAAGGAACGGATGAAGTTTGTAAGATGGGTAAAGCTAACCGAAACAAAACACCATTGAACAAATTAACCCAACCCTCCACCCAAAAAGAAAACAAATCATCATCATCCAAAACACCACCTAGTTCACCAAAAAGTGCCAAACCTTTAACCAAAGAGCAAAAACAAGCTATTTTGGAGAATCTTGAAGCAAAAATTAGTGAATTGATGGAAAACAAACCGGTCATTGAAGTGTTGAGGAATTATATGGAGTATAGGAAGAAGTTAGATGGAGTTATGTTGGCAAAGTCTAAGTTGGAGGATAATAGTTTTGATGAAGTAGAGGAGAGAAGGATAATTGAGAATGGGCTCCCAAAGAAAATGAATGATCCCGGAAATTTTGTTTTACCGGTTAAAATTAATAGGACAACTCCTTTATATGCATTAGCCGATACGGGTTCTAGTGTGAGTATTATGCCTTATCCATTGTATCATAAGTTAGGATTAAGAGACCCTACACCTAACAATTCTAAACTCACTATGGCGGATAATTCTAAGGCAAAAGCAATGGGAGAAGTAAGAAATGTGAGAGTTCAAATTGGTTATCAAGCATTCTTGGCGGATTTTCTTGTGTTGGATGTTGCGGTTGATAAGGAACTACCTTTGTTGTTAGGTAGACCATTTTTAAGAACTTGTGGAGCTATAATAGATATGGGAAAAGGTACCATGACAATTGATGATGGAGTTCTTAAGAATACTTACTATCCAAAGCCTAGAGGGGTTAGTAATGGAGATGATAATGATGAGGACTAAGAGGAGGATTACCTTGGTTGCTTTGAAGTAGAAAGGGATGAAGATGGTAGACCAAAGTTTGGTCCATGCACACCTAGTTTCTTTGATATTGAAGATGAAATGGAAAGAGCTCTAGCAATGGAGGCTTTCTTTAATCCGTTCAAAAATATTTTTGTGTTTAACAAATTGACAGATTTTCTTGGATCTTTACCGGTCCAATTGAAGAACTTGGAATGGGGTTCCGAAAGTCATAGCATTTACAAAAGAGAAGAAGGAGATGGTGATTGGCATTGCAAATTTGATATCACATGTCCTAGTGGAAGGAACTTTGCAAGAACTTTCAAAACTCAAAAGACTACTAGGAAGTTGGCAAACAAGTATCGTGGAGAAGACATTCTTAGGAATGAATATTTCTATGGATGAAGAAGAATGATCACAAGAATAAAGCACATCTTGTGCTAGTTTGGTTGTTTCGTACTTTTATTTTTCATGCATTTTATTTCATGTTTTTAGGTTTTATGCATTTCATGTTTGAATGAAACTATCTATTTATCTATCTATTTATCTTTTTATTTAGTTTTAGTTTTTAGTTTTTAGAGATTAAGTTATGTTTTAGTTTTAAGTTTAGAAGTAGAAGTAGATGACCAAAATTTTTGGTAGACAAAGTGTGTTGGAATACAAGATAATAAGTTTGAGAAAAGAAAAAGCTACTAGCACTTGTGTCAAGTTTAGTAGTGGAGAAAAAACTTTGAAAAAATCAATTTCATACCAAACCGAACGGATGGATTCACAACTGATCGGATGGAGTTGAATATATAAACCAAAATTTTCAAAAACTTAAGAAAAATACATACACACAATCCACCAAAAATTGGGGTTAAAAATTCGACCATAAGAAGTTGTTAGAAGGTTGCAGGAGTGATAATTAATTATCAATGGCATCAAGTCAAGTAAGTTATATCATTAATTTTGTTCAATTAAGTTTTAATTCGGATGATTAAAATTAGGTCACGAATTGGGTATTTTTGAATTAGTTTGAATTGAGATGTAATATTTTGGGGATAAGTGATTAGATGATAGGAGAAGGTATTTCAAAAAGAATTAGATCAATTGGTTAAGTTTTGAGTAAGAATTCATTGATTGAATTTTCGGATTCAATTGGGTATAATCTTTGGAGCTAGTTTATTTGCAATTGATGAATCCCAGAAGTTATATGATTGATAATTAGTGATGTTAGGTTATTGCATTGTTGATTAGAGCACTAATTGAAAGATTTTAGTAGATGATGTTCTTGGTTTTTATGGAATCATTAGGTTGATGATTGGAAATGTTAAGAATCATTGATAGAAAAGTTTGAATGTTAGAAGTACTCAAGAATGGGAGATTACAAGTTAGAAAGAAGTTCGGATTGATTGGGAAAAAGTTTAGGATGGATTGAAGATGAATATAGTTTGCAGAAAACTCCAACCGAATCGGTTGCGAGTTGCAGCCGATCGGTTGGAAGTGTGCCAAAGTTGTAACCGATTCGGTTGGACCTCAAACCGATCAGTTGGTCGCCTCGGAAAATTTTTTTGTCAATTTTTGAAAATGTGTTTTCTAGTTTCTAAATTGATTGATATTAGTTCTTATACTTATATACTAACCTAATTTGAGATTTCTTTCAGGGAAATGTTGCAAGATTGGGACGAAATCCGATTGTTAACAAGTATTTAAAAAGGAACGAGAGGAAGAGGATTACTTTCAGTTTGAAACCGGAGTCTAATGAAAATGTCAAGTTTTCTCATGTGCAAAACAAGGATGAGAAGAATGCGTATAGAGAATGTCTTTCAAAACTTCAAGAGAGGAAGATTTCTAAGCTTAGGTTGATTGATTGGGAATTGCTTGAGGAGTATGAATGTGAGGATCAATTAAGGAGCATGATGACTATGGTTTATGTGTATCCTGGTGATGGAGATAGGTTTGAAGATTATTCTTGGGAAAGAGCTTTTAGTATTCGTGAAGATGTTTACAAGGAATGGTGTTTGGAGTTCTTTTCTACGTTCTACTTTGATAGAAAGGTAAATGATGTTCTTGGAGATGTTTGTGTTTGGTTTAGATTGTGTGGTCGCGAACATGCTTCATCTTTGCCAAAATTTGCAGTTGCACTTGGTTTGTATGAGGAGAGTGAGATTCAACATAGGTTATTTGGACCACATTTTGTGAGTTTAGCTAGAGGTAATGATCAATACACGGGTATTGATGAATATTGGAATAGAATTGGTGATCCAACTTTTCTTAGGAGAAATTCTTCTAGGATTAGGAATCCATTGTTGAAGGTTTTACAAAAGTTGATTTCTTGGGGATTGATACATAGGAGCGGTGGACAAGACAAGTGTAGTCAACCGGACCTATGGGTGATGAAGTTGTTGGAGGAAGACAAGAATGGGAATGTGGCATGGATTATTGCCGAGTATCTTTCAAAGAGAGCACCGGGGATTAAGAAACAAAGTGATGTTTGTGGAGGTCATTATGTGACCATGTTGGCTAAAAATCTTGGGTATTTTAATGATGAGGAGTTGAGGAAGTGTAGAGTAAGATTGGAGAGTGAGATATGGGATGCTTTTAGTTTTGGGAAAGCATTGGATAGGATTAACAAGACTTTGGGACCTTGGATCGAACCAAGTGTGGGGGCACAATCTGGAGCTTATGCGGGAGCGCCTTCGCAAGCTCAAATGGGGAGTTTTCCGGGTAGTACCCAAAGTGGTTTTGATTCAGGATGGGGTGATTGGAACTGTGAATTAATTGCTATTGAGTGTAGGGGTGTTTGGAGAGATTCAATGCAAATGAGGAATAATTACAACTATGATTATTCCATGCCTATGATCCAACATTTGGCACAAGATGCCAATTATGAGGTACCTCCCTACAACCCACCAAATGTTCCACCATACCCTTTGCCGTATTCTCCATATCCTGGACCGTACCCCTATCCTTATCCTGGTTATTCACCATTTCCCGAGCCATATCCTCCATACGGTAGACTTCCCGAGTATGGTAGTTCAGGTGTTAATATGGGTGGACCAAGTTTTAATCCTGGAGGATCGAGTTATGATGTTGGAGGTTCGTCATCAAGAGCTGGAAAGAAGAAAAGACGAGTGGTAGACGAGGACGATGAAGAAGATGTTGATGAGGATGAAGAGGAAAGCGAGGACGAGTTCATTCGTTCCGATGTGAGTTATTGATGGTGACATTTGATCACATGGATTATGGTTGGTTTTAAAAACAATTATGTGTCGAACAATTTTTATTTCTATTATCTTTAACTATTTCTAGTAGGATTTATAACGTAACGTAATTTTCTATTTATTTGGTTTAGATATGTTTTTGTTTGTGTTTGTTTGGTTGTTTCGTATATTTTGCAGTTTTCTTGCAGGAGTTTTATTACGGAAGCATATAGTTGATCAACGTTTGGAGTCGGTAAACTCATTTGCTTATTATGATTAAATATGCATGTTGCGTATTTAACTCCGGTATTTTTAAAATTTTTCCATTTCCTTTACTTTGAAGTTATTTTTTTTATTACATTGATGACAATGCAAAACTTAAGTGTGGGGGAAGGAAGAAAATAGAAAAATTGCATAATTTTTAAAATTTTTAATTTTTAAATTTTTATTTTAGAGTCGTGAACTTTAGTAACTAGTAGTAGTTCGCCCTTCATATTTTAGTTAAAATAAGGTTGATTTCATGGTATATAAAAATGATATTTTTGGAGAATAAATTCAAGTTTTAAAGAGCAATTTGTCTCGGAATTGATAACATTTGCTAGCACAATTTTATACCCGTATTACTTTAAATTGTGAGGATTAGTTTTTTTTTTTTTTTTTTTTTTTATGAGAATAGTATTTCTTATACTATTTACATATTTCATGATGAGTGTGCCGGTGGTTGTGTTAATTCTAGAACTTGTACTTGTTATACATTATGGTTAAAATCATTTTCGAATGATAAGGATATATTCATATGAAAAGAGGCAAACTTAGGAATAAAACCAAATGGCCATCCGTTTACAAAAATAATTTTTGCTAACCACATTGGTTAGTTAACCTCGTATTTGGAACCCATTTGTTAGTGTTTATCTTTAGCGCTAGATACCCTTAGTTTCACCCTTTGAGCCATCCTTTTTCATTTTGTTTAATCGAGAAAAATACAAAAAGATTTTACGCTTTAAACCTTAGCCTAACCCTTATCAAAGTCTAAATGGTGGATTGCTAGTTGCTTGATTGTTGGTTAGTTTTTGATGATTGTTAGTTAGCCACACTTCACAATTCATGTGTGTGCCATTCCAACAGAGATGAAGGTGTGTAACTTCGTGTTTTGTATTTTTTGTGGTGTATGCTTATGCCAAGTGTGGGGGAGGTGATATATATATATATATATATATAAAAAAAAAAAAAAAAAAGTCATAGCAACTATAAGGTGACAAATATAGCCAATGTGTTATATTATTATGTATAAAGAAAGTCATGAGATATGTTGTTAGCCGATGTGCTAAGTTTGAGGAATATTTTTATGGTGAATCGATGTATCAACATGTGGAAGTCGAAGAGGAGAAAGATTGTAACTATTATCATTTGTGGGTTTGTGGATTATTTGAGATTAGCAACTATGGGACTTAGACTTTGATTTTATTTTTCTTTTAAAACCAATTTCATAAATATTCCCATGCCTTATCCTTACCTTTTTGACTTAGTGTAATTATTTTGCACGAAAGTTTATAAAACCCTTAGCCTAAACATTACAACCCGAATAAAAGACCTCTTTGATGAATTATTCTATTGTTTTGATACTTGTACAAGCCTATGGTAAGAAACATTAATCATGACTGTGCAATGAGTGATCTATTAATCGTTACACATATTGAGTGATGAGTGAATTTCAAATTATCTTCGTGAGGTGCTTAGTATTGTTATCAAGCTCTTTATTTACTTGATTGAGTTCAAATAAGATATTTGCACTATTACCATTGAATCCAATTTTCTTTTGATTAAGACTTGCTCGAGGGCGAGCAAAGCTCAAGTGTGGGGGATTTGATAACGCTCAAAATTAACATATTTTTAGTCGCGTTATTGTTTGATTTATGAGTGGAAATTGGTCATATTTGTATATATTTGTTACTTAATCGTGGAAAAGTGTTTATACATGCAAATATAGCCAAAAGCAGGTAAAAATGATTAAAAGATGAAGAAATGAAGTGGACATGCATTTTTGGAGAGTTTCGAGAGGATCAAGGAAGAAAGAAACGTTGCATGAACAAAAGGATTTGATAAAGACAAGTTTACTACATGAAATTATCAAGGAAATATCAAGTTCTAATGGACAAAGTCATGCCACGAAGAAAAATATTGCATGCAACGTAAAACGACGAAGAAAAAACATGAAAACATGTTCAGACTAAATCCAACCGATCGGTTGCAACCCGCAACCGGATCGGCTGGAAATGTGCCAGAACTGACCATCCGATCGGATGGCGAGAAACCGATCGGATGGTGATAACTGAAGTTACAAGTTTTGCATTAATTGACGAATTTACTCCCCATAATCATTTGTGGCTGATCATTTTTGCTTATTTACTCAGAAGGGACGTTTTTACTTGAAGCATAAGTGTCATTAAGCTATATAATGAGCACTTAGGACCTAGAGATACTTGTACCACCATTATCTAACTTAGTATTACACCAAATCTTGTTAGCTTGTCTTATATTTCCTGAAAGTTTACTAAGTGTTGTAAAAATGTCCAGAACGTGTTGAGTTAAAGTCTCAAGCATTGGTTCGAGTGTGGAGTTGTTTACTTACATTGGTGAGCAATTGGAGGAGTGTGGTTGCTATAGTTCCACAAGTTTACTCATTGTAATTTTCAAGACTAGGTACACCTTGATACTTATAATGAACAATTGTTACTTTAAGTTTTATGAAAGTTTTCTTATTTACTTGTGTTTTAATATGATTGCTATGGAGTAATTTGTGATATACTTGTGTATATGATGTGATTGGTTAATGGAGTATTATTTTATGAAAAAGGTGATGCATGAAAACATATCTATTTTTATGAGTTTGTTGATATAACATCTTTTCTTGCTTAATTTGTCGGTAAAAACAATTTCTTGAAAAATAGGTCCGAAAGGATTTTCAACTTGTTTTTATTCCAAAATATTAATGCACCAAATTAGTATGGAATAGGATGCTTGACAACCATCTTATTTACTTGTTAAAATAGATTTGAGACGATTTCATCACGAAAAAAGGACCGAAAGGATTCGTAGGAATTCATAAGAAAAGAATTGATTTTCTAAACAACCATGTGTTTATAGGATTGTCATACTAATTTGATATGTCCGAAAGGAGTCATTTAGGTGATAGAATTCTTAGTAGTAGTGAAAACACGACATACATTATAGATTGTATAACTACTCAATTTTAGTTGTGCATCATAACAAGTTTACACCAAACTTCGTACTCAAATTGTTACGATACTCCTATTTACCAATCAAGGAATTATACACAAGTATATGTTTAGTTTTTATTGAGTTTCTTTTAAATTAAGATTTTACATAAATTTGGATTGACAACCCTTATTTAACAAACGTTTTTCTGATTACTAAAACCACCAAATCCCTTGGGACGATCTCGACTTACCCACCTTTATTACACCGGACGAGTATACTTGCTCGTATGTGCTAGATAATAATCGGATAATTCGTGTTTATAAATTTTAAAACTTGTACTAATAAAACGTACATCAACAATATATGTGAAACCTGGTAAACTTTAAGGACCAATTAAGTAACTCACTCATTTAGTTAATTAAAATTTTACTAAATGGTTGGAACATTTAATAATAGTATTTTATACCTTTGAATCCAAATTATGTGAAACAAATTTTTTGTGTTATTTTGATTATGTTCACTTTCAATATATTGTAGCTCAAAATTCAAGTTATTGAGCTAGTGCTAAGTTAGTTTTACTTTAGTTGTTCATGGTAATAGTTTTTGATAAAATAAATCATGCTTTTTTAATGGCAAGATATCGATAAAATTCATCGTTAGACAGATATTTATGTTCAATTTGATCATAACGATTAAAGATCAATAATTTTGCATTTTACCTTTGATTATATTGGATTAACACAAAAACCAAAACAATTTAATTAATATACTCGAATCAAAAGAACTAATTAAATCCCTAATAACCCAATTCAGTGAACGGTGAACGGAAGATATGGCCTCTTTGAGTCTCTAGTGAAACTACAAGTCAATTTTGCGTCCCTTATTGTTCATGCACACTTATGGCTTCAAAGCATTTCATAACTATCTTACCTCGTAAGTATCTTACCTCTTAAGGATACTTAGGGTGTGTTTGGTATACATTTTTGAATCACTATCGGTATAAGAATGATAAGAGTGCAACAAAAGTAATAGTATCATATCTAATATTGTTGTTTGGTTTGGTATCAAATTTTATAAGATGGGACCATTCTCATACTAAGTTAGTTTACTTTAGTTTTGAGTTAATTGCATTTTTGGTCCCTGTGGTTTGGCCAAATTGCAGGCTTGGTCCCTAAAACTTTGAAAGTGCAGCGATAGTCCCCATTTTGAAGTTTGGATTGCATTTTTGAGTTATTCAGTTTGGTTTTCGATTAGTCCATTCGGTTTTCAATTATTTGGTTTGGTTTTCGGTTATACACAGTCATTTTTTTAACCAAACTAACCGAACCGAATAAACTAAACAACCCAATAAGTGAACCGAAGAACACCCTTACTAAAATTTTAAAAACCATTTTAGCATCCAAATATCTTTTAAGAAGCCTCACAATGTACATGTCGTGAAAATGATCAAATTCACGATTGAAGCCTCTTCTGCCCATGAATCTCTTGTTGACTCTTTTCTAAAGAAGTATGGTTAATGTAGATGAAGAAATGTTTCACAACTTTTGAAACGATATCTTTTAAAATTTCAAACTCTTTTTTAGCTTTACTCAAAGATTATTTTTGTTTTGAAGATGACTAGTGTTCCAAATGAGGTTCTCTCTCTCTCTCTCTCTCTCTCTCTCTCTCTCTCTCTCTCTCTCTCTCTCTCTCTCTCTCTCTCTCTCTCTCCCCCTCTCTTTCTTTTCCACAGCTTTTGAAACGATGTCTTTAAAATTTTCAAAATCATTTTTAGCTTTACTTAAAGATTCTTTTTGTTCTGAAGATGATTAATGTTCCAAATGAGTTTAAAATTTAAGACTTTAGTTTCAAAAATGATTTATGGATATGTGGTTCCTGGAACATCATCATTTCTGGACACATTTTTTTTGAAACGGCAACATTTTATTCAGGAAACATAACAGTTACAAGGTCTAAGATGTGTACATATATACACCAAAAACCTCACAAGCTACAACCTCAACTAATGCAATCAACTAGAGACCTGAACATTTGATCACCATACTATGTTTAACAACACGAGGAGTGGTGTAAGATAGTTTTTGGTGACCTTTTCCCGCAAACTACCACAACTGACAATTTTTTGAGCAAGCCTCTTTACTTCCACACCACACCATCAAAACTTAATCATTATAAGCACTACCAAACTCTCTAAAACACACACCTCAAACTGACGCAATAACATGGAAATCAACCACCTGAGCTAATACTGGTACACACTGTAAGCTTGCACATGTTTGGACTGTGTAACCACTGATCCCATGAAAACTCGCCCTTTTTTATCTTCTATTAATCCATTCAAAACTTCTTACTTGAATCTCTTGGACTAATTTCTCAATATTCTCACACTTGCCTTTAAACACCTTGTTATTTATATCTTTCCACACCATGTATGCCGTGACCCAAACCACCGAGCTCTACAACATCTTACTATCTTTTGACATATTTGAATTTCTAGTATGTAGAATTATATCGTTAATTGTAAAAGCATCATTCAATCTTAAACCCCACCACTGGAAAGACCTTAATTACCTTTTCATAAAATAACAGCTTGTGTTCCACAGTTTCACATTGACTCTCGCATTTTGGACAAAGGATGGTATGTAGATCCATGCCACGCCTATCCAATTCAACCCTCACTGGTAATCGCCTTTTTAGAGCCCTCCATATGAAAACATTGACTTTCCTTGGGACTAATTTATTCCACAGCGTTTCTTGACTACTATTTCCCACGTGAGTGATACAATCTTCAATTAGTGACGTAAGAGTTTTAACTTTAAAAACACCATTATCATCCAAGTTCCACTTCCAGTTGTCCCTACACGATTGAGACAAAGACACATTTGTTAAAGTATTGATTAGCCCCACCCTTTCCCCCTCCGCTCTTCCCCTCGGAACCCTAACCCAAGACCATTCCCACCTCCAAACACCATCCACCCAATTCCCCTACCCATAACCGACACCCCCTTATCACTTTCTAAGCGGTAAAGCCTTGGAAACTTATCTCTCAACCTCTCCCCACCTACCCATCTATCATCCCAAAAAATTGTGTTTTCACCATTTCCAACTATTCTATTAAAAGATGATGTGAATTCTATCCATATGTTGTTAATAACCTCGCCAATTTTTACGATGTCACCCCATACCCCCCGGATCCTTCCCACCCGAGAACTAGACCCCGTTTCCAAACCCATTCCCCCATCTGCCCCGTGAACACTTCTAATCACTTTACCCCACAATGACTCCATACCCTCAACCTTGTATCTCTACCACCATTTGCCTAAGAGTGCTAAATTCTTTGCTCTAAGAGACCCAATGTTTAACCCCCGACCCATAAGGAGCGATGACATTATCCCATTTTACCCAACCCATCTTTTTCTTTTCCCCCGCCCCACCCCAAAAAAAATTCCTTCTAATACTCTCTAATACATTAATCACACACGACGGAACATGGAACATTGAAAGTGGTACAACGGCAGGCTTTCAAGAACAGACTTAACTAAAGTTAAACGACCTCCAAAAGACATTGTTTTAGCTTTCCAATCCGACAAACGCTTCTTGAATTTTTCAATAACCGGGCGCCACGTTCCCAGCTTCCTCATATTTGTCCCTATGGGAAGCCCAAGATAAGTGAATCGTAATTCCCCCATGCTACACTTCATGAACCGAGCCATACTCACAACATTTTCATTTTCAACCCTAAAACCATATAAACAACTCTTTCATAAATTAATTTTTAAACCTGCCATTTCCTCAAAACACTTTAGAATGTACATTAACTTACGTGCATTGCCCCGATTCCACTCGCCAAAAAATATAGTATCATTGGCATACTGTAGATGAGATATAACAACATCGTCTCCCCCTACATTGATTCCTTGAAAAATTCTTCTGTTAACCGCTTCCTTTACAATAATGTTCAGCCCCTCAGCTGCTAATATGAAAAGGAAAGGTGATAAAGGATCACCTTGCCTCAACCCCCCCCCCCCCCTCCGTTCCATTTTAAGTTCCTTTGTTGGTGCTCCGTTCACTAGCACAGAAATTGAAGAAGACGTTAAACATGCACTTACCCATTTGCACCATTTATCCCTAAATCCCATTTGTCTCATTATATCCGTAAAAAACTCCTATCGTAAACAATCATATGCTTTCTCGAAATCCACTTTAAAAACTAATCCGTTCTTTTTCCTTGATCTTAGAAACTCTATAACTTCATTTGCGATTAGAACCCCGTAAATATATCTACCTCCAATAAATGCGTTATGTACATCCTCGACTACCTTACTTATAACTTTCTTGACTCTTTCTGCCATTATTTTCGCAATTATCTTATAGTAGCATCCAATCAGACTAATCGGTCTAAAATCACCAAGACCAATAGGGTCTGTAACTTTAGGAATTAAGGTGATAAATGACGCATTACACCCTTCCGAAATTTCTCCCCTATCCCAAAACCATAGCACTGCTTGCATCACACATTCCTTAATAATAACCCAAAATCGTTTAATGAATCTGAAATTAAAGCCATCTAGTACATGCGCTTTCTCACTGCCACAACACTTTACTGCCTCCCACACCTCACTCTCACTAAATGGACGTTCTAAAACTCTTGCATCCTCCTCACTAATTTTTGCCACACTACTACATCAAAATTTCGGTCTCTCTCTCTCTTATTTCTTCCTTAAAAATGTTTTTATAAAACCTAAACATATCACCTTTTATTATTTCTGGATCCTCACTCCACATGCCATTCATGATCAGACCCCGGATATTATTCTTGTTGTTGCTTCTTCTGATGATAGAATGAAAATATTTTGAGTTCTCGTCCCCCTCCTCGTCCGACTTGATTCTAGCTTTTTGTTTGAGCATGCCGATTTTTTCACGATCTTTATCTATCCATTTTCTTCTAGCATCCAACCACTCACTCCTCTCGACTTCATCATGCTGTCTAGACTCTGCCTCAATCTCCCATCTCATCGCCTCTCTATTATACCCATCAATTATCTCATCTAACTTACCAAACTTTCCTCTGCTCCATTCCTTCAAAGCAATTTTTACATTTTTAAGTTTGTCCCTAAACATACAATCCGGCCTATTTCCATGCACTTGCTTTGCCCATGCCTCCTTAATGATCTTTTCTGCATCAGGCTCATCAAGCCAAACGTCGAACACTCTAAAAGGTCTCGGCCCATAATCTACACAAATATCTTTTAACACAATGGGACAATGATCCGACTCCTTCCTGTCGAGTGCAATAGCCGCCAAATTACTCCATTTGTAAATGAAATTTGAAGACACCATCTTTGTTATTATTCATCGAAATAGGTGAAAGATGTTCTAATACTTCAAGTGTGAAAAAAAAAAGAGCGATTGTGAGGCTTCTTAAAAGATATTTGAATGCTAAAAGTGGTTTTTAAATTTTTAGAATACAATCCCTCATGGGCTAATTGATGTTGAGGGTGGTGTACATAGCATAAACTTTAGAACTTTTGTAGTTTAACGGATGAACTTTCGTAGTTTAATGGACGTATGTGTCGGTTGATGCGAAAATGCTTTTATATATTCGTATAGATCTATACGCAATAGATCTTTTCTTGTCATTTTGTTTTGTAAGTTTAATCATTATAAACAATTAATTTTTTATTTAGTCTTCTAATATTATACATATATTCTATCCCTTGGGACTTTCACATCAAGCTACAGTAGCTACAGTGTTTTATTATTATTTTACTTCCCAGCTATAGTAACTAACGGTCGTTAGTTACTTAATTTAAGTAACGATTGTTAGTTACCGTAGCGCTATAACTAACGGTCGTTAGTTATTTAAAGACTGTTAACTAACGATCGTTATCTTTAACATTTTCTTAAAAAATCCGTACTTCATCTCAGAGGTTCGTTTCATATTTAATTCTCTCATAATTTACATAATTGGTCCTTCATGTTATACGTCCATTGCAAAGTCAGTCCTTGGTCACTAACTTGAAGTTAAGTAGCTAATGACCGTTATCTTTAACAATTTAAAACAAATCCATATGAACTTGGTCCTGCATCTCAGAGGTTCGTTGCAATTTTAGGCCTCACATAATTTACATAATTGGTCCTTCATGTTATACATCTTTTGCAAAGTCAATCCTTGGTCCTTTATGTTATACTCCTGTTGCAAAGTCAGTCCTTGATCACTAACTTCGCAATTAAGCGCTAACGTTAGGACACTTCCCGCAAAAAATTTAAAATATCTTTACATGTTGCATTATCTTGAGTAATGAGTCAAAATGGGTTGAGATTGCTTATTAAATAGCCTAATTATATTGTTACTACCATTCTTATTTTGCAACACTTGCTAAATCTTTTTTAGCAAATCACCCCGCGGCAACGCGCGGGTGATCCACCTCGTTTAATAAACTAATTCGTGGGACTAGCCCGCCCGTTGGGCAGGTCTTGGAGCTAGTTTATTATATATGAAAGAAATTTAGGCTACACAAAATAGGGTAGCCTTATCCTCTTGAACATCATATCTCCCCTTATAATCGGCAAAACCCAATAATATGAGTAAAGATAAATAAATTATGACAACCAATTAGACCCTAAGCGTTAAATTAAATCAAGTCAACCTCTAAAACCTCTATCTAATCATTTTCATTTTGATATAATAAAATTACACAAGAAAAGGAAGTGGTCGTTTCTCCTCTAAGCATTATTGACACACACACACACACACACACACACACACACACACACACACACACACACATATATATATATATATATATATATATATATATATATATATATATATATATATATATATATATATATATATATATAGTTTAAGAATTAAATGAAAGAGAAGGTACCACAAAAACAAAATGCCCTAACATCTCATATCCGATTAAACAAACAAGTCAAGTGTGTTTGGTGAATGGTGGGGTGGGATTAGAAATCTGGGGCATTGTGTTTGGACGGTAGAGATTAATTATTAGAGTCAACTGATTTTGTTTTGATGGGATTGCCACCGTGGCAAAAGAAATACGTCATCAACTGCTGTATTTTGAGGGGGAAAGCAACGGAATTTTTTTTTTTTTTTTTTTTTTTTTTTTTTTTTTTTTTTTTTAAGAGTAAACGACAAAAATCAGCCTTCGGTTTGTATTTTACATAGCATCTATATCATATTACTCATTTTTTAATGACCATTTAAACGTCGTTAGTAAATTAGACATGACCCGTAATTTTTGCATACCACAAGGACATGACCCGCTGAAAAAAACACACACGGACAATATATATGAAACCCAGTAAACGTTAAGGACCAATTAAGTAATTCACTCAATTAGTTATTTACAATTTTACTCTTACACATAAATGGTTGGAAAATTTTATAATAGTATTTTATACCTTTGAATTCCAATTCTGTGAAACAAATTTTTTATGTTATTTTAATTATGTTCACATTCGATATATTGTAGCTTAAAAATCGAGTTAGTGAGCTAGTGCTAAGTTAGTTTTACTTTAGTTTTATTATGGTAATAGTTTTTTAAAGATTCATTCTTTTTAATGGCAAGATATTGATAAAATTCATCGTTAGATAGATATTAATGTTCAAGTTTATCATAATGATTAAAGGTCAATATTTATGTACAAGTTCAAAAGAAAAATTGTCAAAAAAATTTTAAAAATATTGACAATTTTTTAATATATATAGTTTTTTCTTTTTTTAATTAAAATTTTTTGACCCATTACCTGTCAATAAATAAAATTGATCAATTGAAAACAAGAATAAGACTTGTAACTTATATACCAACAACCGAATCATAGTATTTTGAGTTAACTACATAAATAGTCCCCATAAAAAACATTTATAAAATTGAAAAAAGAAATCTTGCAAAAAAATCTGCCAAGAAATTGCACAAAAATCTAGTAAAAAATCCGCCAAAAAAGTTTTAAAATACTTTTGTCAAAAAATTTGAAAAAAAAAAAAAAGAAAAGAAAAAAAGAAAGAAAACACGTAAGGACTTAATATGTGATACCTCACAAACCACATGGACCTCACTTTTAAGGGTATTTATGTCATTTCTGCAATATAAGACGGTCAACTAACGGAAAAGTGGTCAAGGGACCAAACCCGTTATGGGTTAACACCACAGGGAGAGGATCCGGGAAAAAAATTTAAGGACCATTTTCGTTATACCGGACAAACCACAGGGACGATTTAATTAATTAACTAAAAAAATAAAGAAGAAGAATAAAAGCTTCACTTGTTTTGAGTAGTGGGCCTAATGAAGAAAAAGGTCTAATGGGTTTTATATATTTACTAGGCCCAACTGTAATGTAAAAGTTGGTAATTATTAAAGGATTGAATTTTGAACCCAACCATTTCCCCACTTCAAGCCCAACCCGTTCAATAACTCTTCTTCTCCGCAACTTCACACACTAAAAACACACACTAGTACCATTGCTTATATCAGTTAACTGGTTTAGCGTATCAATTGATTACAGGTTATATAATTAAGTTTAACAACCTAATTTGTTAAATAGTTTTAATCATTTGTCCAATCTTATGAGTTATTATTTTTTTATTTATTTTTATTAGTAGAGTATCTAATATTATGAGTTATTATTTTTTATTTTTTATTTTATTATTATTATTTTTTTATTTATTTTTATTAGTAGAGTATCTAATGTTATGTGAAGGTTGGGTGATGGCAGAAAATGTTGCCAACTGTTGGAGCAGGGAACAGAAGGGGTACTAACTGGGTGACGGGGTGAGTAGTTGATTATGGTTGGTATTAACCGATTAGGGGGAAAATAAAATTGAACTATGAAATGATGAAAATTATCTCAAGCACCGCAGACGATCACGATCTTGCAAAGACGAAAACGATCCTAGGTAGGATCCCGATCTTGAAAACCTTGGTCTCAACAATCAAAAGGTTTAAGGTATCATCATCTACACTTTTTTATGGTTTCATATATTGTTTATTTGGCTCTAATAGCAATACACATAATATATATACACATATTATACAACAGCTACTGAGTTTATTTGCGGCTTATAAATAATAGTAATTGAGTAGGGATATAGATGATGATGCTGGTCATAGGATGAGGGTGTCTTAACTGTGTTCAAACTGAAAAACAGGTTTTATAGGATGACTAGGTATTATTGTTCTTAGTGTCTCAAATGATAGACAGATAGACCCGCGTATGATGTATGTATACAAGATGAGTATAACAGGTTTCTAGAATTTGTTTTGAAATGTCTTGGAAGAATGTGATGATT
Source organism: Artemisia argyi (assembly GCA_030686995.1). Lineage (NCBI taxonomy): Eukaryota > Viridiplantae > Streptophyta > Magnoliopsida > Asterales > Asteraceae > Artemisia > Artemisia argyi. The sequence continues at coordinate 221,935,719 of CM060680.1, read as the reverse complement.
TCATTGTTTCATGTTACAAAAGCTATTAAACTTGCAATTAGCTATATGTTAGTTGTTTTCATTTTATTTGCTGAAGAGTTTTGTAGTCAATGTGTCACTCTCGGTCCTTTGCAAAATACAAATGTCATGCCTTAACATTAAAATGATATTTTTTTTTGAACGGCGGAATTTGAAGATATATATAAAAAAACTCTAACAAGATGCTAGAGGAAGATTACAAAATTTTATAACAAGTTCTTACAAGCCAAAATTGGATCTCGGATCCAGTCAATCCATAAGGGATGTGACTTTTTGAGCCTATGAGTGATCCATGAATGGGAGAGAAGCTTGATTTCTTCCTCGAGAGTGTCTTTACGCGGGGGCTTCAAGTCAAAACAAACACGGTTCCTAAAACGCCAAATAACCCATGTGGTAGTTTGGACAACCACATCAAAACATAATTTCGAAAGGGTATTAAGATTTGTCGATGTTCCCCACACGATTAGGCTTTGCAAATGCTTCGGGTAGTCATCAAATCCCCACCAATATGCTATTTTCCTCCATAAAGAGGCAGCCAAAAAGCAATCAACAAAGAGATGTTGGTTCGATTCTAAGTCCTCATCACACACCGGGCATCTTTTTGAGTGGATGTCGATCCCTCTATCATCTAGATTGCAACGAGTAGCAAAAACATTAAAATGATATATGTCTTTGACACAAAATTCTCTTACAACGTTTGCTGTACTTTTTCAACTCACATTTTGTCTTTGACATATGTTTCTATAATATTAGTTAATTAGTAAAATCATGTGGCAATTAGTGTTCATTCTTTATGTTTATATATTCTATTGACCGAAAAAACTGTTTTTTAATAATAAATAGACTTTTGTCCATTATTTCTATATATATATATATATATATATATATTTTTTTAATCTGAACTTTGGTTTATATTTTATATAAGCTGGGATTTACATCAAGGTGGTAGGTAAGCGGGCAACAAGCTGCGCCGCCACCCCTTTCTGAATAGCAAACCCTATTCTACTGAAAACATAATCGTGACCCCTCGGGGCCGATATATTGCTGCGAACAATCTTACGAACCCGATCCAAGAAGCGCACAGCTTCAGGGGCTAAGGAACCAAAAGTGTCAAATGCAAAAGGAACAAACACGTGTTGATTCTCAGAGCAGGCTTTATCATGTTTGTCAACTTTCTTCATCTCAGCCTTCATAACTGTTTTTGATCAGACAATCATATTAGTATGCTTGTAGCAGGGTGATGTTGTTCTAAGATCTCTAGTAAGGCCTGATAACTTATGACTAAGTTACCAATATGATAAATATCGTATATTTCGACTTGTTAGATAGGAGGTCATGGGCTATTAGGTCTGTTGGTGTTTGTGGAGCCGTAAGTCTTGATTAATTATGTGAGATAGGATGCTCTTGAGCTCACTCATGCATTCGGCAATGCTAAGAGAGGCTGCTGGTCTTGACGATGTAGAGAATTAAAAGTCAAAATTTTAGCATAAAAGATAATTTTGACCCTAATTTATGCTAAATGAGTGAATATTGGAGTTCTATTTTAATTAGTGATTCTTGCTATATCGCTCTTTTGAATCATGAACCAGTATCCTGTTGATATTGGAAAGTATCCTCTTGTTTGTATCATATGTTATAGCAGGCTTATTAACAGCTAAATATAGGAGCATGAAAAGGTAAGCTGTTAACGTCATTCACATTATTTCGATGTGATTCACAACGTCAACAAGACACTAATCTAATGAAACCACTTGCAGGCAACCAGACCATTGTTCAGAATTCAGATGGCCTATTATGAACTATTAATACCTTCGGTTCTGGAAAGGTTTGTGAAAATGTTAGAAGAGTTTGAATTTTTAGTTGGGTTGTTGGATCATAGGAGGAAACGTTAGCTGTTATTGTCGAAGATTTATTTGATGGCGAGTTCTGAGTACATATTCCTTTGAACGTCCAGTGAGATGCTTCAGCAAACAGAGACCTCTTTTTGTTCCAGCCAGTTTTCCACGTTGTAGTGCACCATATGGAAGAACTTGCTTATCTCACTTGCCCTGTACTTAGCCACAAATGTAGAATGTTCTTCCAGATCCCCTTGTTTCCATATCTTGGACATCTCAATGCGACTTTAGACCCAATATCAAACCTTTGAGGGTGTGTTTGGTTTGTAGACGTGAATCACTATATGTTTGGGTTTGATAACATAGTGAATGGGAATGGGTATGACTTTTTAAACCCACCAAGCTAGATGGGTTTGAGCAAAGCCTTATTTTGTAGGTTTCATTCCCAGTTTTAAAAACCATATCTATAAAACAAACGTCATTTATTAATTTTATTCTCATTCTTATTCTTAAATCCATATTCCAAGCACACCGTAAATTTTTCACATGTTCGGGTCGGCTAATGTTTTTAAACAGACGGGAGGTTTGGTTTTGTTATTGGGTCAAAAGGAGTTCAGGTCATTCTTATATATTTTGACACATGATGCAAAATGATTTTCAAGCTATATAGATCATTGGTATATCTTTTCTAGCAACATCGCTCATATATCCATTTATATCATTGCAGACTAGTTTTCTCTTTCCTATATGTAACTTTGGAATGAGGATCCTGGAATTTAAGCTCGTGTCAGCTTATAGGTTTTTGAAAGATCTATTCATAATTATAAATTACTATTTACTTAGGAGGTTAGTAAAGCCTGAAAATGAAGTGGTAGCAATTGCATAATGACTCGTAATATATCTAGAACAAACCTAACTAATAAAGTACGGTATGTCATATTCTGCCTAAACTATGAACCATGGCACTGTGGCCATGGAAAGCCGATATCCTCTTATGCAAATATATGTCTGCTGCTCATGTTTGTACATGCTTCTCTTATTACTTGTTTATGTAGTGTTATTGTAATGTTTACATATAAAACTGAATATATGTCTTCTGTTATGTAGTGTTGATGTATAAAACTAAATAACCCTTCTTTTCTTTTTAATGAGGTTCATGTACTGTTGGCACGAAGTCAGTTGCAAGGGTAACTAAATGATATGCTCTTTTGTCGGAATGGTACTGTTAATACTAGTAATGATAGCGTCTTTTAGATATGTAGAGGTTATTAGTTTTTGACTAAAGACGTCCATATAGGAACAAAAGGTATGGTCACTAGTCGGTACTTAATCGAATGGAATATGTAGAAACAGATAAGTTAACTGAACTCATAGTTAACTGAACACTTAGGAAACTTAATAAGAAACAGTGTTTGGCGACCGTTTTTAAAAAATACTGTTTAGCCACGAGGGTTTAGCTTTTGAATTTTGTTTAAACACTCCTATTGGAAACACGATAAGTAGATATGTTTAGCTTTTATGTCAATCTACATTTTATAATTACTCTTGCAACTACGATATACAATATATGTGTAGTCTTCCATATCCCATGTCTTTTTAGAAGTCTCCTGTGATCGATTATACATGGAAAATAGTTATTATCAATCAAATTGTCTTGGCCAAGCTGGGAAGGAATATGTGGATAATAGACCATAGGTTGCATAATTAGCGTTAAAACCCTATCCCAAGTCTTCTTAAAAGTCTTCGGTGATTATAGACCATAGGTGATGCTAGTTGTGCAACTGTTGCATGATTAATGTCACAATGAAATTTAAATGTCGTCTTCCCAATAAGTCTTCTTTAAAGTCTTCTCTGAGCATAAATACAAACTAGTTATTATCAATCAAAGTTATAATGCACTAAAGTCTAGTCTTCCCACTTCCAAGTTTGTACATGCTTCTCATGTTATTTGTTTATGTAGTGTTATTGTAATGTTTACATATAAAACTGAATATATGTCTTCTGTTTGTAGTGTTGATGTATAAAACTAAATAACCCTTCTTTTCTTTTTAATGAATTGAAGTTCATTTACTGTTGGCACGATGTCAGTTGCAAGGGTAACTAAATGATATGCTCTTTTGTCGGAATGGTACTTATAATACTAGTAATGATAGCGTCTTTTAGATATGTAGAGGTTATTAGTTTTTGACTAAAGACGTCCATAGAGGAACAAAAGGTATGGCCAGTAGTCGGTACTTAATCGAATGGAATATGTAGAGACCGATAAGTTAACTACAAGTTCAGTTAATATTTATGAAAGTATGGTCGGTAGTGTGGTTTCCCTTTCAAAACGTTCCACAAGGACCATAGTTTTCTTTTATTTCATTGATGTCAATACAGCAATAAAAGGTACTGTTGGTAGTCTGGTTTCCCTTTTAAAACGTTCCACAAGGACCATAGTTTTCTTTTATTTCATTGATGTCAATAGAGCAATAAAAGGTACTGTTGGTAGTCTGGTTTCCCTTTTAAAACATTCCACAAGCTAGGATCATAGTTTTCTTTTATTTCTTAGATGTCTCATGAGGATCACAAGTCACAATAGTTTATGCCTTGTCACGAAATCCCGATAACAGCTGCAAGCCTTTGTTCCCTTGACAATTTATGCCTTGTTGCCATTATATTATCATGTTAAGCTAAATACTATTGGGTTGCATGATTAACGTGTCAATGAAATTTAAATGTCATCTTCTTCCCAATCCCAAGTCTTCTTTAAAGTCTTCTCTGAGTATACATACAAGCTAGTTATTATCAATCAAATATTGTTTTGTTGAAGCTGATAAGGGATTTGTGGATGGTCCTCACAAATTGTGTGTCGCGAACGTTAAACATTAAATTTAGAAATATCAGTCTCTTTGAGTTTGAAGCTTGTACTAGATATGTGTCTCAACAGCAAATATAATATAAAGGAATTTATGATTTTCTTATTAGTTATTGTTTATACTAAACTTTTCGTTTTTATATAACTATTCATCTTATTTGCTAATATTGGTTCGTCCTATATATAAACGATTGTAGACGTGTCTTTATCGCCAATAATTGCTGTAAAACTCTGGCTAGCTCGTATATTCTCAATGAAAAGTCTTGGTCAAGATGATAATTAGAAATTTGTGAAAGTCATTCATTTCACAAGTTGCGTGTCACTAACTTTTAACATGCAAAAACTAAGTATAAAAAGCCAATACTTTTCATAACTTTAAGTTTTCAAAAATGAAGTCACCGCAAGCAATAATTTACTTATCATCTTCCTCTCTTATTTCTTTTCTTTTTTACGGTCTCGCGATAACACATGTCTTACTTCCTCCACCATCTCTGCTTAAATTCATATGGCGGTAATGAGACTCATTATCTCACGCTGTTTTCATTCAAGTTAAGGATCACCCATGATCCATGCATGCAAAGTTCTAACCTCGTGGAACCGTTCCTTTCATTTCGAATGGAGTGGTATTTCATGTGGAAAGCAGCACAAGCGAGTGACTGTTTTATTTTTATGGCTGGATTCGCAAGGCTTACAAGGCTCGTTGTCTCCTCATATTAGACTAATCAACTACGGATTTTGATAATTTAAAGTATGAAATGGATATTAAATGTCGATGTAGAACATCCCGAGGCGCAACATGGGTACTCAGCTAGTCGATCGGCTAGTATAACTAGTAATTAAATATATCAGTTTAAAATTTAATACAAAATTTAAGTTAAAGCAAATAAGGAATTGATAAAAAATATATATATATATATTTTTTTTAATTTTATTAGTTTCCAAACTTTATATAAGCAGCCAAAACCCACATTAACACAAATACCACCTTGTCGTATTCTACCAAAGTTTTAGCAACGGAGTCGTATTCCACGTTTCAAATGAGGACACATTTTAGCAAATTAACTAAAAATGAAAGATGCAATTGCTCGTGATGGTGTTGGTCGAGCTCATGTAAACCCCAAACTTACACGCGCAACACACGTATGTATCGCACATCTACTTATTAATTGTTTGTTGCTACTTGTTACTAATTTATGAAACTATGTACCCATGTTTCACACATCTAATAGTTGAGCTTAGGAGACTTAATAAGAAATGCGCGGTGTTTCGTGAACGTTTTTGAAAAATAGTGTTCAGCTTTTACGTCATTTTATGTTTCATAATTATACTTGCAAAGTGTAGTCTTCCATATCCCTAAGTCTTCTTAAAAGTCTCCTCTAAGTATACGTAGAACATAGTTATTATCAATCAAATTGTCTTGGCCAAACGGCTAAGGAAAATGTGAATAATAGACCATAGGTTGCATAATTAGTGTTATAAGTCTCCCGTGTCCCAAGTCTTCTTAAAAGTCTTCGGTGATTATAGACCATAGATGCTAAACGTGCAACTTGGGTTGCATGATTAATGTTACAATGAAATCTTACTCTTTTCTTCTGATCCCAAGTCTTCTTTAAAGTCTTCTCTAAGTATACATACAAACTAGTTATTATGAATCAAATATTGTTTTACTCAAGATGATAAGGGATTTGTGGATGGAATTCTCTTCACAATTTGCGTGTCGCGAACATTAAACTTTCAATTTAGAAAATCTCATAGTCTTTTTGAGTTTGAAGCTTGTACTAGATATATTTCTCAACAACAAAGTATAAAAAAAGGAATTTATGATTTTCTTATTAGTTATTGTTTATACTAAACTTTTCGTTATTATAACTAGTCATCTTATTTGCTAATATTGGTTCGTCCTGTATATAAACGATGGTCTCCATAACAACAAACACGTCCAAACTAATGCCAAATCGAATGCAAACGCGTCCAAACTAGTGCCATTATGGTCTTATGGACCGCCTTCTGCATCAAGACATAAGTGTCCTAGTTGGACTTTTCAAGGATAGTGTTATTACTAAGAAGCCTTCTTTAATTAATTCTCGCAAAAACTTTTAAGTATAATAATATTGTTATCAGTCTATAGCATTTAACTCTATAATAAAAAGGAATTAAATGGCAAGTTTACTAATTTACTTATAACGAGTCATTTAGACCGGCCCGTGTGATACACCCACATTGTATATAGTTGTTCATTGTGTACTGTTTGTGTAAATTTTTTAAGTACATGTAATTTAAACATGGTTTGTAATGCATGTGTAGTTAAATAGTTTAAAAGTAAGTTGAGTTAAATGAAGATTAAATGCATTGACCCGTGCGATGCACGGATTTTGTTTTTCGTTTATCTCCTTTTAAAAATTTGAGATAATCGAGTTCGGTCAGATTATTTATAAAACATGCTCGTTGAGAGATCTACATGTTATATTGACCTCTTATATTGACGCCTTGTTACTTTTTAATATGTGCAAACTTATGGATGTCTTTTTACCAAATTCTGACTTCTGATGTGAGTAGATCAAAGCAAGTTCTAAATGTCAATTTGATTTTAATGTGTCAACATTTTATCATAAAACATTACTCAAACTTTTTATTTTGTGTTTATTATCTTTCCCTACAGCTCAGACATCATTGTTAAAAGGTCATTTATATGTTGATAGTTTTGTTGTCTATCGCATAGCTTCTAGTTAACCATATAACATTAGATAATCTATCAAAACAAATAACTCTTCTTAAATAAAGATATGATGAAAAGCATTATTTATTTTACACTTATATCAAATTATCAACCACCAGTACTTGCCTTGAATTACGCTTCATGTTTAGGGAATTAACTTGGTCAGCTTATGTTAGATAAATATGAATTCGAAAAGGAGAAAATGAGCTAATAATCATATGAGGGGTAAGTGGGTATTACCTATTGTTGTTGGTAGATTGAAATCAAATGCCATTGAGGGGATGTTGGCACCTCTTTTGGATTTAGGTGCAAGGTGAATTTATATTAATAACTCCAAATATGTACAATGCTTAGCATAATTATTCTGTTTTGGATACACCCACCCACTGGGTAGTTTACCCGGATGAGGTGACATTCAGTCATTGAGAGAGAAGGAACAAAGCATTAATTGTGTTTTTATTCCTTTCATGCCACATATTACAAGCAATGCCACATTGTTTGCCAAATCACATGGGTAGACTACCTAGTGGGTGAATTAAGTTTTCTCCGAAGATTAAACATTGTTTGCTATGTAATGGAATGCCTTTTTATAGTTTCAAAAAAAACATGTTTTCTTAGGTATCTAACCTTAAAAGGGAGTAACTGATGCAATTATGTAAAGAAAATGAAAGGATTTGTCTAGCTTTTGGCTATCACTAATAGAGGTCAAAGGTTCGATCCTCACATCTTGTAAGGCCGGAGGTCCTTTTCTATTGTTGATAGAACCAGAAGCAGTCTCTCTACCTTAGGTAGGGGTAAGGCTGTCTACGTCTCAACCTCCCCCATACATCGTGGAAGACGGTATTGAGACTCATAACCCATGAAAGACGGTATTGGGAGTTACTTTACTTTTTTTTTTAAATTAATCATTACTAACTTGAAAGGAACAGAAGATGTTATAGTTAAAGATTCAAGCTTAATTTAAAATTTAACAATAAATAAGAAGGACTGAATCTTTTAGCATATATATAGATAATTATATGAAATAAATTAAAAATAAAAATAATAATATTAATCGGTGACCATTTACTCCATAGAATCCAAGTCAATAGGGCGTGTTAATTAAGTATTGGCTAAACGGGAAATGACAAAATGCTATCATCTGACACTGTTGGGATATGAAATATCAAAGTACTTCTGGATGTCAAAGTACTGCTGCATGAAGAAAAGAGTCAAAGTACTGCTGAAGAATAAAGTCAAAGTACTGCTGTTATTGAAGATTGCTTAAAGTACTTCGAAGGAAACAAGGACTGATGTGCAATATTAGACAAGGATTAATGTGTAATATTAAGAGAATATTCTAGAATTAGTTAGGGATAATGACTTGTCGTTCAAGGATTATATGTTGTAAACCGACTTAAGGTTATCTATATAAAGAGCCTTAAGAGGTATTAGTCGATACAAGTTTTAGAAGTTTTACAAGTCTTTGATAAGTTTAGAAGTCGATCAAAGTTAATAGTTAGGGATTGTTAGTGAATCTGTGTAACAAAGCAGGTTCAAAGTTTGATTAATATAAAAGTTCTTCTTAAGCTTTGTGTTAGTAGATTCCGCATACTTTACAAAGTTAAACAGTGTTTCAATATTAATAGTGTTGAGTTTACTCAATATTGTTAAACCCTTACAAGCTACAAAGTAGTTTGATCAGAGTATATCGATCCAACAAGTGGTATCAGAGCTTGTGTTGGAAACTCTGATTAAGAAGACAAACCTTTAAAACCTTTAAACCGATTTCACTACAAACCCTTTTAAGATGTCGACAGATGCTGCACCTGCTCCCTCAATTACTGCTGTTAGAATTCCTATTGTTAAGAAGGGAGAGTACAACCTATGGGCCATGAAGATGAGGCAGTACATTGCCATCACAGACCATGCCTTGTGGGATGTGATTGTCAATGGTAATATGCAAGTCGAAGAACCAGTAGAGGTACCTGGACAACCAACACCACCAAAAATACCTGTGCCTGCTGCTACCAAAAGAAATCAAGACAAAGCTCTCAACATACTGCTTTCTGCTATTCCTGATGGTCACCTACTAAAGTTTCATGATGCCAAAGATGCCAAACAACTGTGGGCTGCAATAAAGAAGAAGTTTGGAGGTAATGATGCTTCCAAGAAGATGGATAGGAATCTGCTGAAGCAACAATTTGAAACTTTCACTGTTGGTGAAAGAGAAGGTCTTGATTCTGCATATGAAAGATTTCTACATCTTTTGAGTATGTTAGAACTATATGATGCTGAGGCATCAGTTGAAGATGCTAATTTGAAGTTCTTAAGAAGTTTGCCATCAGCATGGCATGTAGTTGCTACTATGATCAGAGGACAATCAGGGCTGGATACTATGGACTTTGATGATCTTTACAACAATCTGAAGGTGTATGAGCATGAGATGAATGGTACTACAGGATCAAGCACACAACAGAACATTGCTTTTGTCTCTTCTGAAAAGAGAAGCAGTACTTCTAACAAAGGTACTGCTTACCCTATTCAAAGTACTGTGAATGAAACACAGGTTCCTTGCACAACTATGGTCACCACCAATTCATCACAATCACTAACCCCCACCTCAGATGAAGTTCTATGTTCATTCTTTGCTCAACAAGCATCTATGCCTGTCACCTATCAAGAAGATGTATTGCAAATAGATGATGATGATTTGGAAGAAATTGATATCAGATGGCAAGTTGCTATGCTCACTGCAAGGATCAAGAAGTATGTGAACAAGACAGGAAAAGGCATTAACTTCATAGCTAAACAAGGCATAACATTTGACAAATCCAAGATTGAATGTTTCAACTGTCTAAGAACTGGTCACTTTGCAAGGGAGTGCAAATTTGCAAAGTATCAAGCAAACAAGATGATTGAACCACCCAAGCCTGAAAGAAAAGAGATTCCAATTACTGAACCAAAACCAAAAGCTTTGGTTGCTCAAGAGAATCTGTTAGAGATTGATTGGTCCAATGAGTTTGATGATGAACCTGTAACCTATTCAATGGTTGCATTGGAAGATTGGAGCACATCATTTGATGAAGAGCCTGGATATGCTGCTTTGGAGTCAAGAGATGAGTTAGGAAGCTTTGATTGGAGCATGGAGTTTGAAGAAGAAACAGTTCAGCTTGCTATGGTAGCTGCTTCACCAAGTCCATCCGCCAAATCTGAGGTATGCTCTAAGTGTAATGATATGTATCAAAAGTTACTTACTGAGTATGTAGCTGAAAGAGATAAATTTCAAAAAGCTAGGGCTGAGATAACAGGTTATCAATTAACTTTAGAGTCAATGGAGGCCAAAATCCTTACACATGAAACCAATGAGGTAGCATGGCTTGAAACATATAAACAACAAGATTACCTAGTTAAGTTGAATGAATGGAAAATAGGTTGCAAGGTGTCTGAACTAGAAAAAGTGACTGCTGAAAGGGATAAGTTGTTAGAAAAACTTGCTGTTTGGAATGAGGCTGGTGTGTCACATGTTCAATTTGTTGAAAAGCAAAGAACATCTAATATTAAGACAGGCCTAGGTTATGATAGTAATGAAGGAATTCCATTTAAGATCAAGGAACTAAATCTTACTGTTGATACCTCCACTAGTGATGAAGAGTTCCTAAGTCTAGATGAAAACACTTCTAGTGATGAGGAATCCCCTAGTTCAACACCTCCTGTATTTCAGAAAGAAAAGGGTTATAATACAGTTCCTCACCCCCCAGGTAGCTTTCAACCACCTAGAAAAGATGTTGATTGTTATGGTGTAGATAATCTAGAGTTTAGGAAAAAGCTTAAAAGTAAATTTAATCCTGAAACTTTAGAAAAGTCTGTTGAAGCACCTTAGGTTGAAGAGATCATGTTTCCAAAACAAGCAGTACCTTCAAACACTTTTCAAAGAACTGCTGATCACTCAGCAGTACCTCAAAGAAAATTCTTTCAATATACTGCTAATTTTAGAAACACTTATGGAAGGGGATTTGGGGATATTGGTCCAAAGGTCTGTTATGTTTGTTATAGTCCTAATCATTTGATTAAAGATTGTAATTATCATTCAGAATATCTTAGTAAATATCCTAAGACCAGAACTGCACAACCAAGTTATAGGGAGAATAGGCCAAGGGATAACAAACCAGTTTGGAACTATACAAATAGGGTTAACCACAGAAATTTCTCAAAAGAATTTAGGTACCCTCATCAGAAAAGGTCATACTCCAAACCCTCAGTACCTTCACAAAGTACTGATAGAAAGTTCCCTAATGTTTCTAGCAAATACTCAAGTGTAAGATCTAGGAGGCACAATTCTTACAACCCTAGAAAGCCTTACAACACAAAACAAGATGCTAGAACACAGAACCCAACTCCTAAAGTTACTACTAAATGGGTTAAGAAAGAAAGTACTGCTGGGGAGAAACTAGTACTTTCAGAAGTAAAGGGTGAAAAAGGGAAAAGTGATCTTGAAAACTCAACAGTTTTGGAAACAAAAACCTTAATTCTTGATCATGCTTTCAAAGACAGTGGTGATTACATACTCAAAAATTTTGAGTATGTCACTCCACAAGGGGAACACAAGTCAGTAATGGCTTGGGTTCCTAAAAATAACTAACCTTTTCATGTAAATTCAGGGCAACCCAGAGGAGGAGCTTAATGATCATCTTATTGTAGATAGTGGTTGCTCTGGCAGTATGACAGGAGAAAAGGAGCTCTTGTCAGATTTTAAAGCTTATTATGGAGGAAAAGTTGCATTTGGGAATGATCCTGATGGAGGAAGAATTACTGGCAAAGGAACTATCAAGGCAGGAAACATTGATTTTGAAGATGTTAGATATGTGAAGGAGCTCAAATTCAATCTTTTGTCAGTCTCTCAGATTTGTGATAAGAAGTACCCTGTGTTATTCTTTGACACAGAATGTCTTATACTTTCTCCTGATTTCAAGTTAGAAGATAGAAACTTGGTGTTACTAAGAGCACCAAGAACTAATGATGTGTACAGCATAGACTTGAAGAATGTTAATTCTGCTGAAAAGGCAACATGTTTGATTGCAAGAGCATCTATGGAGGAAGCACATCAATGGCACAGAAGACTGGGACATGTTAACTTCAAGAATATCAATAAGCTGGTCAGAGGTAATTTAGTTAGAGGTTTACCTTCTAAAACATTCAAGAATGATCACACATGTCTTGCTTGTAAGAAGGGTAAACAGCACAAGGCCTCTTGTAAGAAGATTGATGAGAAGACTATTAGAGAGCCTTTGGAATTGCTGCACATGGATCTATTTGGACCTGTTTCTGTTGTTAGTCTGAACAAAAAGAAGTACTGCTTGGTTATAACAGATGATTGTAGTAGATTTAGTTGGGTCTTTTTCTTATGCTTTAAAGATAAAACTTTTGATGCTATTCATGATCTAATAATAGCACTTGAAAATCAGTTAAGACTCAAAGTAAGAGGCATTAGATGTGATAATGGGACTGAGTTCAATAATCAGCTTATCGATGAATTTTGTGCCAAGAAAGGAATCAAAAGAGAGTTCAGTATTGCTAGAACTCCTCAACAAAATGGAGTTGCAGAAAGAAAGAATAGAACTGTTATCGAAGCAGCAAGAACAATGATTGCAGACTCTCAACTACCAGTTCCATTCTGGGCTGAAGCTGTAAGTGCTGCTTGCTATGTGTTGAACAGAGTTTCAGTGACTAAACCTCAAATGAAGACATCTTATGAGTTACTCATGGGAAAGAAGCCAAGTATCAAGTTTATGAAACCTTTTGGATGTCCCCTAACCATTTTAAATACTGCTGATAATTTAGGTAAATTTGATGGGAAGTCAGATGAAGGATATTTATTGGGATATTGTACTAATAGCAAAGGATTCAGAGTGTACAATAGGGTCACCAAGAAGGTTCAAGAATGTCTTCATGTTGATTTTTTGGAAGAACAAGAAAATTTTAAAGGTAAAGGTCCTGATTGGATGTTTGATCTTGATTTAATGTCTTCATCAATGAATTATGTACCTGTAAGGGAAGAAAATCAAGCTGCTCCCACTGAAGAAGAAGCACAGTACATTGTTCATGATGTTAATTTAAGATCTGAAGATGAGCCAAAAGATAATGCCAATGATGCGAAGAAAAGTACTTCTGAGCCTCAAGGTACTGTTGTACCTAACAGTACTGTTGATCCTCAAAGTACTGTTCCACCACAGATATCAGTATCTGCAGAAGATCAAGCCATTCAAGATGAACTTTCTAGAATGCTTTTTCAAGAAACAATGGTTAAGTCATATGATGATGAACAAAGGAGGGCTTATGAAGCAGACAAGATGAAGGCAAAAGAAACAGCCAGTACTACTGATCCATTTGAAAGTACTTTTCAACCTTTGGATACTTCTAATTGGAAAAATACTGATGCTGTTCATGATCCTAATATGCCTGATTTAGAAGATACTGTTGATCCAAACACAATTACCTTAGATGACACAGATGATGAATTGGATCTAGAAGGCATTTTCTCAGATTCTAATGAAGATTTTGATATAACTAATTTGGAAGATAATCTTGAAGTCTCACCAACTCCTACTCTCAGAATTCATAAATCTCATCCTGCTACCGATATTATTGGACCCTCATCATCAGGGGTGCTTACAAGGACTAAGGCTAAGAATATGTCTCAACAACATACTTCTTTACTCAGTTTTATCTACAAGCAAAACAGGGTGAATCATAAGGATAAGAAGTTGTGTTTATTTGCTTGTTTTCTATCTCAGGAAGAACCCAAGAATATCAAACAGGCATTAGCAAAGGAAAGCTGGGTGGAAGCTATGCAAGAAGAACTCCTACAGTTTAAACTTCAAGAAGTTTGGGTATTATGTGACTTACCTGATGGAAAGAAACTTATTGGAACTAAATGGGTTTTCAGAGTCAAAAGAGATGAAAGAGGGAATGTTATTAAAAACAAGGCAAGGTTAGTGGCTCAAGGATATAGACAGGAAGAAGGAGTAGATTATGGTGAAGTTTTTGCTCCTGTGGCAAGGCTTGAAGCCATCAGGCTATTTTTGGCTTTTGCATCTTATATGGGATTTCCTGTGTATCAGATGGATGTTAAAAGTGCTTTTCTATATGGCAAAATCACAGAAGAAGTTTATGTCAAACAGCCTCCTGGTTTTGAAGACCCTGCACATCCAAACAAAGTCTACAAGGTAATCAAAGCTCTTTATGGTCTACATCAAGCTCCCAGAGCATGGTATGAAAGGCTTTCCAATTTTCTATTGCAACATGGTTATAGAAGAGGAGCTATTGACAAGACTTTGTTTATCAAGAGAGAAAAGAAGGATATTATGCTTGTTCAAGTATATGTAGATGATATTATTTTTGGTGCTACCAAGCAATCAATGGTGAAGGAATTTGAAGATCTTATGCAGAAAGAGTTTCAGATGAGTTCTATGGGAGAATTAACATTCTTCTTAGGACTTCAAGTGCAACAGTCAAGCAATGGTATTTATATTTGTCAAGATAAATATGTTGCAGATATTCTTAAGAGATTCACTTTCACAACTGTTAGGCCTACATCTACACCAGTGGATACTAACAAACCTTTGGGAAAAGATGAAGATGGAGAAGATGTTGATGTCACACTATACAGGTCTATGATTGGATGTCTTATGTATTTAACTGCATCAAGACCTGATATTACTTTTGCTGTAAGCTTATGTGCAAGACATTAGGTTAATCCTAAAGTATCTCATTTGAATGCTGTCAAGAGGATTTTCAGGTATCTTAGGCAACAACCTAAGCTAGGATTATGGTATCCTAGGGATTCACCTTTCCATCTCCATGCCTTCTCAGATAGTGATTATGCTGGAGATAACTATGATAGAAGGTCCACAACTGGAGGATGCCAGTACCTTGGAAACAGATTAGTGTCATGGCAATGTAAGAAGCAAACAATTGCAGCAACTTCTTCTACAGAAGCAGAGTATGTAGCTGCTACAAGTTGTTGTGCACAAGTACTTTGGTTGCAAAATCAGCTTTTGGATTATGGATTCAATTTGAAGAATACCCCTATCAATATTGATAATGAGAGTACCATCTGTATTGTTAAGAATCCAGTTTATCATTCCAAGACCAAGCACATTCAAATTAGACATCACTTTATCAGAGATTGCTATGAACAAAGACTTATCAATGTGGTTAAAGTTCATACTGATGATAATGTAGCAGATTTACTCACAAAGGGCTTTGATGTTTCAAGATTTACTTTCTTAGTTGTGAGTATTGGCATGATTAATATGTAAGCTATTTTTGAGGGGAGGCATAAATACTTATTAGTTAGTCATTATTTGAGGGGAGGCTACATGTATCATTCAAAAGGAAGGATTTTATTCATTCAAAGTTCTTACAACTACCATTCTGAAGTACATCCCCATTCTTGTTTTCTTGTAACAAACACAGACACAACAAAGACAACAAAAACACAAGACTCCTTCAACCTACTACCAAACTCCACACACTACTCCATAGGCCTTTTACCCTTGCTCTCATAGCTTTGTTTTCCCTTTTGAGCAGTCCTTCTCTTGTCATCAAAAGAAGTCTGTTTTCTTGGGCAAGCCAGGCCAAGAACCTGTTTGGGAGGTCTTTCTTTTCTTGGAGCAGGCCACTTCTTGTTCTGGATAGCTGATTCCAGAGCTTGAGTCAAAGCAAGTGGAAGTTCTTTAGCCAAAGATGAACCAGAACCAACTTTCTTTTTAGGCTTTTTACTGGTGGTACTGCCTGCATCAGTTATGGTAGAATGGGCAGCACTCATTGTTGATGAAGCTTCTTGGTGTCCCATCCACTGAGCATTAGGAGGAAAGTAGTCTAACCATCCTGGATCTTCAAACTCAGAATCAGAGTAGTAACTTATTTCTGAGTCTGTGGTACCCTCTGAGTCTGAAGAGATGTTTACAATTGGTATGTGACTCATTTTTGCTTACTTGTTGTTTATAAGAGAAGATATGGTGTTTGCAAGTTCTTGGTAAAGTTGCTTTTATAAGCAAGGTGAAGGTAAATGAGCATTTAATGAAGTGTATTCAAGTTCACTTACCTTGGTAGCTTTGGGATTTAATTTGGTGATAGTCATTAATACGGGTTGACTTTTAAAGATATTTTGGTCAAATAGTCAACATTGAAGATTTTTAGTGGGAAAGTACTTTGGTTAATGTACTGTTTGAAGTTTAGGGTGGAAAGTACTGCTTGGTGTTACTCAAAGGGTTCGCTGATGTGTCAGATACTGTTCCAACGGTCAGATTTGCGGCTAACAACCTTTCGAAAGATGTGGGATATTTACTTCCAAAAATAACGGTAAAATCATTAATTACCGTGATTTTTGTTATTTTATCCTTATATATATATACCTCATATCTTTTCCTTTTATTCACCTTATTCGTCCATATAAACTCATACATACTTTGCATCGATCATCACTTTTCTTACTCTAACCCTAATCATTATGGCTAATTGACGTACCATCACCAAACATAACATGATCGCAAACCTTGAGAAAACCAATGAAAACCTTGATTTTCATGGTACCATTGACTTTCTCACTGGTACCAACATCTGTTACTCCATTCTTGTCAACCCCGAGGTTATTGGACCCTGGATTCAAGCTTTTTGGGATACAGCACGATCCCAGGTTGAGGATGGAGAGGATATCATTATTGCTACAGTTGCTGGGAGAGCTATTCGTGTTACAGAGGCTTCAATTAGGGAGGTTTTGTTATTTGAAGATGAAGGAGGCTCTGTTTTATTTGGGAAACAAGAAGTTTGGAATACACTCAGAGATATTGGGTATGAAGGTTCTTTGACTAAGCTTACTTTTTAGAAGGCTATGGTGAGTCCTCATTGGAAATTCCTTATTCATGTTTTGCTACATTGTTTAAGTCCAAAGAGTACTGCTTGGGATCAATTCAGTCATTCTATAGCTTCTGCTTTTGTTGGTCTTATTACCAATCAGCCTTTTAATTTTTCTTACATGATTCTTGAGGGTATGCTTACTCATATTCAGGCTGGCAAACCTTTTCTTATGTACCCTAGGTTTGTTCAATTGCTTTTAGAAAATCCACTAGATGGTATACCTAAAACTCAGGATTATGTACCTACCATCAGGATGCAACCTAAAGTTTTCACTTTTATGTCACATAAGGGAGTTAATTTTTCGGGTAGGAATACACCTCTTAATGCTTATATGTTAGAGGTAGCTCAAGCTATTAGGGATGAAGAAAACAATAGTGGTTCTGCACATTCTACCAATGATGCTCCATCTGGTTCTGCTGAGCATTCTGCTTCAGTACATACTCCTACACCACCTATTGTTTCTCCTCAGCATGTTGTTTCAGGTGAACACACTCCCTCAGTCACAGTATCTTTGGATAAATCTGTTTCTGCTCAAGGTACTTCTCCACAAAGTACTGATACTCAAGGTACTGCTTCAGAGGATTCGCCAGTACCTACTCCCAATGATTATACTTCCACAGGTGGGTTTCAAACATCTGGAGGAGATGAGGGAATGAAAGGTACTGAGAGTACTTCTGATTTGGCTAAGGAATTGGAGAAGCTCAAGTCTACTGTTACTGCTCAAGATGTAAAGATCAAACGCCTTAGAAAGAAGTTCATCAGATTGAAGAAATTTGTTTGGCCTCTTATTAAGCATTTTAGGCTTTATGTGAAAGAACAGAAGCAGTCTCAGCAGCCAAAGTCTCAATCTTCAAAGAAATCTTCTAAATCCAAGAAGAAGCTTAGGAAATCATCCTTTATCAAATTGGGGAGGAATCAAGATGAGAATTTGAATAAAGATGATACTGAAGTTAAAATTTCAGAAGATGCTCATTTGTGGAAATATCCAGAAAGTCCAAAGACACTTAAACCAGAAAGCTATGTTGAAGAGGATATGAATATTGCACAAGAAGATGAGAATATTGAGCAAGAGAAAGAGAATGAGCAAAAAGAGAATGAGCAAGTAGATGATCAGCAAGATATTGTTAAGCAGGATGAAGATGCACAAAATATTCAAAGTGCTGGTGTTCAAAGTACTGCTGCAGAAAATATAAGTCTGCAAGGTACTGCTGAGCAAGGTACTTCTTCCAGAATTATTGATGAAAGTGAAATCACTGCAGCTGGACCTTCTACAATGAATTATGCAGATGAAGCTGGTCCTTCTACTTTTATACCAGAAGAAGAAAGAGAACATACTGCTAGGGATGATGAAACAATTGCTCAGGTTATGATGAATTTAAGAAGACCTACTGGAGGAATACATATATCTGAGCCAGCTCAAAAGGATGATGAAAGTACTTCTGAATCAGAAAAACCAGATCCAAAAGATAAAGGGAAAGGTATAATGGTTCAGAAAGACTCTAAGAAGAAGAAGAAGAAATTTTTTATTGCTCAGATTAGAGAATTAGAGATTGCAGGTGATTTAGAGCTTGCTAAAAAGCAACAAGCTGAATATTATGCTGAGTATTTGGAGGAAGTCAGAAGGCCAATTACAAAGAAGCCAATGACCAAAGCTCAGGAAAGAAATTGGATGATGCAATTCTTAAGAAAGAAGGGATACAAGAACTTACATAAACTAAGGTATCCAGAAATAAAAGCTTTATGGGACAAAGTACAAGAAGATATCAGAAGAGAAATAGAGAGCTTTGTACCTATGGAAGTTGATAAAGAAAAGAAATTAGAAGATATAAGGAAGGAACAAGCTGAGCAAAGGAGATTGAAAAGAAAGAAATTAGCTGAGGATGGTCAATTGTCAAAAAGGCTGAAGCTAGTTCATGAAGATACAGTTGATGAACTCAGAAATTATTTTAGAGTTGTTGATTTTGAGAATAAAAGGATTGAAGATTCTGGAACTAAGTCCAAGATAATCTCATTTTCTGTGGTTGAATCTAAAGAGGGAAATTATTTTATGATCCACAGAGAAGATGAAAGCTTCACAACATTTTATATGTTATGGGATTTGTTGCACTATATCACAAGGGAAGATCTTTATGACTTATATGTGCAAGTGCAGACTTACTATGCAAAGAATGAAGCTTCAGAAGTGGGATTAGTTCTACTTGGAGATCTATTTTCCATCTGGGATACTGAAGAAACAAGTGTTGATCCTCTCTGGAATGATCAAGAGAATTGGGAAATTACAAGATGGAGATTCTTTGAGTCATCAGGAGTTCATACACTAGAGATGGAAGATGGTACCATGATTCACATGTTGGCTGAGAGGAGATATCCATTGATCAGAGAAATAATGCTCAGAATGCTGGATCATGGAATGGAACTTGAAGATGAATCCGAAGTAGCTTTGGATGTTATCAAGCTATTTATCAGATGGGTCAAGTCTAAAGAGTAATATTGCATAATACTGGTATGATCTGTTTTGTAAAATTAAAGTATTTTTCTAAGTACAGCAAAAACAAACAGTACTTTATCAAAGTACTGCTTGTTGATATAAACCAGTATAAGTCCTTTAAAATAAAAATAAAATGTTTTGAGTTTTAAAAGAAAAGGAAAAGTATTTGATAAATAACATATGGTGTTAGTATTTATACTACACAACAAATGGTAATCAACTCACCATGTTTAACAAACAAGAAAGAGTTTGACTCATCATGAGGGTACGGCTCTGATGTGATAATCAAATCCGTTGATGGTTGATAGTTTACCAAAAACTAGGTTATCAACTCATCATACATCCAAGTGATCAAGAGTTGGCTAGTCCATAGCAAACGGCTCATGGTAAAGACATATCAAATCCGTTGATAGCTGATGATTTGCTAAAAATCATAATTTTCAATGATTCACCTCTCACAGGAGTTAACACACCTGGAAGTGATGAGAATAGTATGAAACTTTTAAATGATTTGATGATTTTTGTACCAAAATATTGCTGAGTTGCTGAGAAGATAATATGGAAGATAATATGCTGATGAAGAGTACTTTGACAGATGACAGATAGAAGAAAAGAAATAAAGAAACAACCTCACTGAATAATTAAAGATGTGAAGATTAAAGATAACAAAGAAACTTGAAATCAAGCAAGTAGAGTTCAAGTTAGGGGAGGATTGTTGGGATCTGAAATATCAAAGTACTTCTGGATGTCAAAGTACTGCTGCATGAAGAAAAGAGTCAAAGTACTGCTGAAGAATAAAGTCAAAGTACTGCTGTTATTGAAGATTGCTTAAAGTACTTCGAAGGAAACAAGGACTGATGTGCAATATTAGACAAGGATTAATGTGTAATATTAAGAGAATATTCTAAAATTAGTTAGGGATAATGACTTGTCGTTCAAGGATTATATGTTGTAAACCGACTTAAGGTTATCTATATAAAGAGCCTTAAGAGGTATTAGTCGATACAAGTTTTAGAAGTTTTATAAGTCTTTGATAAGTTTAGAAGTCGATCAAAGTTAATAGTTAGGGATTGTTAGTGAATCTGTGTAACAAAGCAGGTTCAAAGTTTGATTAATATAAAAGTTCTTCTTAAGCTTTGTGTTAGTAGATTCCGCATACTTTACAAAGTTAAACAGTGTTTCAATATTAATAGTGTTGAGTTTACTCAATATTGTTAAACCCTTACAAGCTACAAAGTAGTTTGATCAGAGTATATCGATCCAACAGACACCCATTTCACAACTATCATATTTTGCGGACTTTTCAATATACTAAATTCTCAATTTCTCACACCCCATGTGAGATTTTCAAAATTTTGTTAGACATTGAATAAACATGTACTAACGGTCGAATTTTGTTGACTGGTATCAACGGTCGGCTAAGTCGACTGATAATAAAATTGTACTAGCAGTCGACTTTAGGACTAGTACCAACGGTCAATTTTAGTCGACTGGTAACAAAGCCGTACGAACAATCAACTAACAAACAAACAATAAACCGGATAAACCAAAGTATCCGTACCAAACTGGATAAACCAAAGTATCCATACGAAACCGGATAAATTAAAGTATCCGCACCAAACCGGATAAACCAAGTATCCTTACAATAAAAAACAAAATTTTTTTTTGAACATTAGAACCCCGTAAATAGTTAGGGTTTGTATGTGGAATATTTGAAGACAATTGATGCCATGCAAGTGACCTTAAGGGTATTTGTTTATTGATAAATGCATGAGTTAATGACGTGAAGGGTTTGTATTTGGAATATTTGAAGACAATTGATAAATGCGTGAGTTAATGACGTGAAGGGTATTTGCTTATTATTTAATGAATGAGAATTGTGGTAATGAAAAATGAGAATGATGGCAAAGGTTATTAGGTTTCGATGTAAACTGACAGCAGTTTGTTGTGTTTTTGTGATTCAGGTTTGACGGGTGGCTTTGGAGAGGCGACTCATTATAGCCAACTAGGTCTGAGGATTAGACGTGTTCTGATACCATATTAGACATTGAATAAACCCGTAATCTCATCTTTATTAATCATATTTATAGAGTACATATGAGACGTAATATTAAAACCCTAATGGACCCTAACCCACACACGGACTTGAGCCAACTATCTATTGACTAATAAATTTTGCGTGACTTTATTAGCCAAAGATTAAACAAAACTGTTGAACTCCTAGCGACACTTTCTTTGGTTTTTAGTGACTCTTATCCAAACATGCTAAGTGAAATAAGCGTTGCTACAGGTAAAAAAACTTCACACCAAATATTAGAAAACTCTCCTGAAACCTTAATCGCTCGCACCAAAATATTAAAAACTCGCAAATACCAAAATAGTCATATATTACATATGAATATCGAATGAGCAAATAATTATTTTAGGCTATCAATGTCTTGATGGGATTTTAGATTAGTTCAAATATTTTTATGACTTTTTATGTTTAATTGGTCAAAGTCGTCGGCAAGTCACTCGAATGTTATTTTCCAAATTCATAATTACATGAAGTGGTAGAGTATAGCGTCATAATGTTTTTATTCAACTTACAATACTTTATTTTATTTTTTTAATTCCAGTAAGGTGGCTTAACTAACATTAATAAGAAAATTGTACTTTGTAATAAAACTAACCATACTAATTCTTAATATTATAATATCTGTTCCATTTTTTTATTAATCACCTAAAAAGAAAATAGTACTTCGTCACACAAACACACAAAAGAAAAAAAAGGAGAAAAAGAAGCAAGAATCTATATATTGGAAAATTGATTTTAACACATCATTTTGTGAAAACAAATTTGGAAAATTTTAATTGACATAGCATTCTTTGGGTAAATAACAAACTATGCCTCATTTTGTTTTAATTTAATTGTCACTTTTATAGTAAAATGTATAATTTTAATTGACATAGCATTCTTGTGTAAATAACAAACTATACCTCATTTTGTATTAATCTGATTATCACCTTTATAATAAACGCTTTCTCTCTCTTTTAACTGTAAAACGGACGAGGGATGGACCTATTTGATTCAGATGTTTGCAACCTCACCTGTTTAATTCTGGATTGTTTTCGACCCTTCTCTGGCCACCTCCGAATGTACATTTTAGCAAGATATGAACACTTGACTTCTTATGAGAAAACCAAAAAAATTTACCGCTAGGCCATTTGATGGTGGTTACTTCACTATCTCTTCTCTTAGTTTAATAGCATAATATTTTTCTTAATCATATACTATTCAAATTTGTGACTTTTCCTTTCTTTTCATACTTTTATTTGCATCGTTTTTTTTTTGTTTGATTTAGTCTTAAATTTAAGCCCTTTTTTTAAAGTAAAAATGAGTATGAAATCAAGTTAGATAATATTTAGTTTGCAGTATGTGTGTGTTTATTTAGGCAAAACAAGTCTTTTGAGGTCTTGCCTTGGCATGTGTCATATATGCTTGGCAGCTTGGGCGTGGTTTAATTAATTATTTTTTTTATAACACCAAACCAACTACATAGAATGTTAACAATTTTTTTTTCTTTTTTTAACCTTTATGTTTTAAGGGCTAAGAATTGATTCTAGTTATGTTAGTTTGAAGAGATAGAGTGTGAGTGTGTATAGTTTAGGTTACTGTAAAATATGGGTAAAGAAGAAATTATAATAAATGAAATGTTTGTGATTGGTTAGTTGTTTTAGTCTTAAAGTTGAATTAGACTCGCAACTTAAATAATTTTTCATGTGGTATAAGGAGGTGTGAAAAGTTTTACATGCATGACAAATTCTCTAAAGATATTTTACTAGTGAAACCCTTTATCAAAAAGATTCATTAAAGATTAAATAGACAAATCGCGATGATTCATTTTTTTATCAAATTAAAAAAAAATTCACTTTCATCATTTTTTAAAATTAAATATCTCACAAACCGTTAATCATTACACGAAACGAATCACATCATCGCGACGGGAATTAAAATGTGATTTTTGAAATCACACGTGACTTTTAAAATAGCAAATCACAAGTGATTTCACAAATCACATTTGATTTTTCAAAGCAAAAATTTCAACACCAGAATGATTTCACAAATCACATGGTATTAGTGATTTAAGAGACAACATCTAAATTCTAGCTATAATTGGATGCCAAATATGTGTTATTTCTTAAAAAATAGAGTAACACAATATTGACAGAGGCTTTACTAGTTTTCTTCTACGTCTTACGGATGGGTGACTTTTATTTTATTTTATTTTTATTTTTATTTTGTTTTTGAAAAACAAGTAAAGGAAAATTTAAAAATCGTTTCATGCTTAGGATAATAGCATTGTCTTTTTCTCTCTTCTTTGGCTAAGAAGAGGAAGAAAGCAATAAATTACAACATTAGAACTTCATTTTACAGCAACTTTGACACTGGTCAATGAAGCCCAACATGAGAAACGGAAGATAAAACCGAAGTCACTAAAGCACGACACAAAATTAGATATTCCGGTGTATTTTTCTAAAAGTGATTGTTATCAAATTCAATTCAATTGAATTCAATACATACACGTTATGATTTACATAGCTAATACGACCTTAATTGTAAATAAGGACATAAATGTATCATAGGGAAATTGTCAAACGACATAGATTTATCATGGAAAAATGGATGAAACATACCGGATATATAGAAACCATGAAGATGTAAAGTCACCAATATAAGTATTTCGAACATGTAGTTCACAATTACTTTTTATTCACAAAGTCACATCTTGTTTCAACTAGATGAATCACGCTGGACTAAAAACACAACTTACTTTTGATTAGTGCGACGAGATCTATAGATTAACCATAGTGTATTGACGAGGTCTAAGTTTGTAATCTCTTGTAGTGAAAAAGGCTTTGCTTTGAAAACTTTCTAAAGGAACTCACTGTTTAACATTTGAGATGAGTTTTCTAGGAACAGACTTTGGGTTTGGTTAACATAGATTATAGATTTTCTGGTAACTATAAACAAGGATAATGAAATCATAATGCTTCGCAATTCGATCATAAATATTATCACAACGCAACGACTGATCTGTCATGTGTATTGAATTTACATTAGGTTCGATTAAAATCGCATTTTATCACATTCATAGTTTTTGCTTTGAAATGATATTTGAGATAAAAAAAAGTTAGATTTAGTAACTTATGGTAGTTGCAAAAGCTACAAATGTAGCTTCAGTTAGGGTAATCTTGAATATATATATAAAGTCATAGTTTTAACAATATGTCACAAAGTTGAGTTAAACTGGAAACAAGTGTCAGCTTTAGTATCATAAATGCAAATTTTCTATAGATATAGGTATACATATTTAAGAATTAAAATGAAAGGCAAAAAATAAAAAAGGAATAAAAATAAGTGTTTTATAATGTAGTATAGACTAGGTATGTCCACGGCCATGCTTAAGAACGGCCGACAAACGTCTAATAATCTTTTAATTATGGTCTTACATATGTAGGAGAAAAGGATTATACGCGTTGTGTATGTTTGACCTTGCTATCATGTCTCACTATCCTTAGATTTTAGTTCATGCATCTCCATAAAATTGTCACCGTATGATTAGAGGAGTAAATAAATTTTCTTTCTTAACAAAACAATGTTCACATACTTGGTTCTCTTTTAAACAAGAACATGTTTGGATAGTTGTGTACGTATCTTTTCTATAAGTATGAGGATTGTTTTAGGTTGAAGCAACACTTTTTGCATATTAAAAGAAAAGTGAGCTTTTTAACTTGTATTAAATTTGTTAACAACTTGCTTAAATATAATTAGTTTTTCCAATCAACAATAAGCCATGTGTCAACAAATTAAGTAATGATGCACGAAGATTAACATTTATATCCATAGCATATGTTTATACTCCATTCTATTTTGCGAAAGACATGGTCATAGTAAAATAACTACCAAGTGCATCTATATGGTCAAATAGACACTGTATATTATTTTAATTAATTCCCTCATTTCAAAATCTTTAAACCCCTTTTCATTTTCTATAATATGCTAGAGCCAAATTGCTCTGTAACTTTTCTGAAACAGGGTGAGCCACATATAATTTCTGTTGGGCCATACTTGTCCCTCAACAAAATATTCACAATATATTTGAGTGTCATGCCTATTCAATCTTCACAATCTATCATGTCATATATTTTCAATTAGGCCATACTTGTATCTCAACAAAGAAACGGAGCAAATAGTGTTTGGTCTATGTACTTTGTGTTTGGTTTTTATTACTGTAACGTTAGTTGGCCTTTTGAAAAAGAAAACTCATATACAGTATGACTGTATGAGAGTACTATTTGATTTATATATATAAATCTTTATACGATTATGATGTTAGTGTAAATCTTTATAAGATTATATGTTGTCATTAAAACTGGTAAATGGCTTATAATGATGACCTGAAATTTATATTTATTGACCAAAATACAACACATATATAGTTATACCACATATCAATCCAAGTATACCATCCAAACCACAATTATAATCCGGACACATCTATAATAGCTCTAACTGTTTTTTCATCTTCCAAAGCTATCATCAAAATAGATGATCAAGATACGAAACACAACCTCCAATAGTTAACAACTATGCAAATATACCCTAGAAAACGACAATACACAATAATTCACATATGTAAGTTTTAAGACTTGTTCAACTTTTTTCTTTTCTTTTTTCTATCTCTTATATATGTACCTTCTTTTGTAAGTACACGTTAGATTTTATATACTTCATTATATTTTTTTTTACATCTTCATAATGTTGTACTGCCAGTAGTTGTGCCACAAAGATCGGGACAAAAAAGAGTATCTAAACAATGGAATGGTTCATGAAGATATTGTTGAAGGCCATGATGGATTGGTGCTGTAATACTAGAAGGATTTTAAATTCTCATTCTAATTCGTTTGTGTTTAAGTTGAAGGTTTTTTTTTTTTTTTTTTTTTTTTTTTTTTTTTTTTTTTTTTTTGAGAGTAAGAATTAGACAAATCTAAAGAGTGAAATTTGAATTAGAAACTTTTGGTCAATGCTGTGGTAGCTAAAAAAGTTGTTACTATTGTATTTATACATTTTATACAAAAACATGAACACAAACCCCTTTTTTTCCTGTCCCTTACATTACTCTTAATATCCAAAAAGGGTAAAATCAGGGCCGTCTCGTGAATTTAGAGGGTCATGTGACTTATTACATTGGAGGCCCTTTTACAACATCCGCTAAAAAATCAATAACCTTAACTAGTTAGACACATTAGATTCTACATTAACAGTAATGTATATACTTTTTTTTTTTTTTTTTTTTTTTTTTTTTTTTTTTTTTTTTTTTTTTCATTTCATTTGATGATAGACCTTATGTTTTTTTATAAACATAACCCATTAAATTTCTCAAAACTTCTTAAATTTTTCTGTAAAGTCTTAAAAATTACTTCTTATATATCATGTGATAGAGCGTGTATTGTTGTTGTTGTTGTTGTTGTTGTTGTTGTTGTTGTTGTTGTTATTATTATTATTATTATTATTATTATTATTATTATTTTCAAATGCATGTGATTAATTTTCTTGAAATATAGTTATAGCAAAAATTCCTTTTACACATTACACGATGATAAATTATTAGGATAACTTCTGAAGATCAAAATTACTATCTTGTAGATAGATATTTCATAATTGGGTTGTTATGACTATACCATAAAATGAAGCTAAACAAAATATTATAGACTCATGACTTAATTGATAAAGTGTAGACTACAGGGGCTAAACATGGAATATAGCATAAACAAAGGTAAACTTTTGGAATCTATGTCATCTTCTTCACTAGACAAACCTTCATATTCACTCCATTAAAAACAAATTTTGAGCTCTATTTCTCCGATGTGATGCAAATCACTAAATTACAACATTATAAAACGTATTAATTTCATCATAAAACATCATTTGCTTGGGTAAAAACTTCCAAAATTGAGTTTATACTAAGGTTACTGATTTAGAAATTGGGGCCCTAAGAAAATGGAGGCTTTGTGCCGTTGTACATCTCGCACATGCTTAAATCCGGCCATGGGTAAAATTCAATTAAAAAAGACTTGATTTTACACATGGCGAACAAAAAACAAAACATCTTTTGTTTTAATAAGCCAGAGTTATTTTTTTTTTTTTTTTTTAATTTTTTTTTTACATATCGAGAGTTAATTCATACATTGAAAGAGCTGATTTTATTTTCTCTAATACTTCTAATATTGAAGTTCTATACCAAAATGCATGATTGAATGTTTACACTTTACACGTTGCATCCTAAAAGTAGTGAGGTACAGCCAAAAGGAAGGTGTCAAGTTGCTAACATCTTGGACCATTATCCCTTCAATTATAGGTAGTCTAGTCTTCCCACTCTCAAGTTTCTTTCAAGTCTTTTATAATATGATTAAAGTCAGGGTTACGTTATAAATACCCTTTCCTTCAAGTCTTTTATAATATGATTAAAGTCAGGGTTACGATATAAATACCCTCTTGGCTCACAAGAAAAGTATAAAAAAGTATATAAATATGTGTTTTTTCCCCAGTTTACAGTATAATATAGTTCTTATCAGTTTTTGCTACATATTTTTTGTCAGTTTAATATTTTTACATAATTATTAAAATACAATAAAATAAAATAAAACCAAAAAAATTTAGGAGAGGTGTAACTTGTAAAAATGGGAGGGTAATAACCTGCCCCTTAAAGTTATAATGCCATGATTGGTTATCATCAATCAAATTGTCTTGCTCAACGCGAGGATAAAAAGCCGGTACTTATTCTTATGATTTTAAGTTAATTTCTAAAAATGAAGTGACTTCAAACAATAATTTGCTTATTTTCCTCTCGTATTTCTTTTCAGCTCATATGTGATTATACATAGAAGGTAATTATACTCAATCAAATCGTCTTGGTCAAGCTGTAAAGTAATTTGGGGATGACATATCAGCATCTTGAGTTTGAAACAAACTATAATGAATGAATATAAGATAGTTTTAGTTATTGTTTATACTAAAACTTTAAGTACTATTCTAATTTATTCAGTTTAGTAGTTACTATTAATATAAATATATACATATAAACTATAGTAGACTTATCTTTATCACCAATAATTGCTATATAAACTTTGACTAGTTACAGTAACATGATAAGAAATTTGTGGAAGCCATTCATTTCACCAGTTGCATGTCACAAACTGTTACAGTAACATGCAAAAACTAAG
Organism: Artemisia argyi; assembly: GCA_030686995.1. Lineage (NCBI taxonomy): Eukaryota > Viridiplantae > Streptophyta > Magnoliopsida > Asterales > Asteraceae > Artemisia > Artemisia argyi. The sequence continues at coordinate 221,906,638 of CM060680.1, read as the reverse complement.
GATAAAAAGCCAATACTTGCTCTCACAATTTTAAGTAAATTTCCCAAAAATGAAGTCACCACAAGCAATAATTCGCTTATCATCTTCCTCTCTTATTTCTTTTCTCTTTTATGGTCTCGCGATAATATGTCTTACTTCCGCCATTGTCTCTGCTTCCTATGGCGGTAATGAAACTGATTATCATGCTTTGTTGTCATTCAAGTCAATGATCACCCAAGATCCAAACAAAGTTCTAACCTCGTGGAATCATTCCTTTCATTTCTGTGAATGGAGTGGTATTTCATGTGGAAAGCGGCACAAACGAGTGACTGTTTTACGACTGGTTTCGCAAGGCTTAGAAGGGTCGTTGTCTCCTCATGTAGGAAACCTCAGCTTCCTCCGTAAGCTTTCTCTCAGGAACAACAGCCTTCAAGGAACCATTCCTCATGAACTTGGTCGTCTATTTAGACTACGTGGTATTTATCTTAGTTTAAACAAATTCAGTGGAGTCATTCCAACCAACTTGTCCGGTTGTTCTAACCTCGAAGACCTTTGGCTCAATCAAAATGAGTTAACTGGAAGCATACCCAAGGGAATGAGTTTACTCTCAAAACTTACTCGTCTTGAAATTGACAACAATATGTTAACAGGTGGAATCCCACCTTTCTTGGGGAATATTACATCAATGGAAATGTTCTCTGCTGTCACGAACCCATTTGGTGGGAGCATTCCTGATACCTTAGGTCATTGGAAAAGCTTGAGGGCATTTTACTCTGGTGAGTGCAACTTATATGGAAGCATCCCTCATTCCATTTTCAACCTCTCACTCCTAGTTAATTTTTCCTTAGCTGATAATCACCTCACAGGTAGTCTTCCTTCAGAAATTGGTAATCAGCTCCAAAATCTTGAGGTCCTTCAGTTAAGGACCAACGAACTCACTGGAGTTCTTCCACCTTCTATTTCTAATTGTTCTAAATTAAGACGTCTTGAAATGGGTCAAAACAATTTTACTGGAAAGTTAACAATCGATTTTTCAAAACTACGAGATATTCATGAAATTTACTTAAATCAAAACAACTTCCTTGGACGCGGAGAAGATGATGACATGAGGTTTGTTGATTCTTTGAAAAACTGCACCAGATTAGTAGTTTTGTCACTTGCAAGTTGCAACTTAACAGGAGTGCTTCCGAAATCAATAGGTAATCTTTCTGATCAACTCAGCTCTCTATATTTTGGAGACAATCAATTATTTGGAAACCTCCCTTTGAGTATAGGTAGTCTAGTTCGCTTGACCGATTTACAGTTAGGACAAAATCAATTCAAGGGAAAAATTCCTACTACGATTGGTAAACTTCAAAAGCTACAAATTCTTGATCTAGGTATAAATCATTTTTCAGGGCCTATCCCTGATGCCATTGGGAACTTATCATTGTTGACTGAACTTTATTTAGGTTCCAACAAATTAGAAGGCCATATTCCACCAAGCCTTGGGAATTGTAAAGAACTTAATGTGTTAGACCTTTCATACAATAGACTTAGTGGAAAAATACCCAAGCGACCTCTTCAAATTCCATCACTAACAAATTATTTAGATCTTTCTCACAACAGCCTGTATGGTTCAATTCCATATGAGATTAAAGACCTAAAGTTGTTGAGCGGTCTTGATTTATCTTATAATAAATTATTAGGCAACATTACTAGTAGCCTTGGTGAGTGTATTAGCCTTACAGTGTTATACCTTAGTGGCAACATATTTGAAGGCATAATACCATCTTCATTTAGTTCCTTAGGAGCATTGGAGGTACTCGACATTTCTCAAAATAATTTATCAGGAAAAATTCCACAATTTTTAGAGAAATGGAAAATCTTAGAATATTTGAACCTGTCCTTTAATGATTTTGAGGGTGAAGTACCAGTTGTAGGAGTGTTTGCAAATGCAAGTGCATTTTCGGTTCGGGGGAACAATAGGCTTTGTGGTGGTTTGGTTACACTTGAGTTACCCAAATGTAAGGAGACGGGTAGTAAGAAAAAAAGGTTTCCTTTCTTCATATTTGTCATTGTGATTGCACCGACGTTGCTCGTCGTATTATGTTGTGTGTATCTTTTGTGTAAGAAGAAACGCAATAGTCAACCATCTCAGTCATCAGGGAGTGAACGGTTCATGAAAGTTTCATACAGTCAACTTCTCAAGGCTACTGATGGGTTCTCTACAGCAAATTTGATTGGCGAGGGTGGGCACAGCTCTGTTTATAAGGGAATCCTCAATTCTATTGATGATAAATCAGTTGCAGTTAAAGTTCTACATCTTCAATGTCGAGGAGCGCACAAAAGCTTTATAGCAGAATGTGAAGCATGGCGTAATATTAGACACCGTAATCTGTTGAAGATAATAACTTCATGTTCGAGTACTGATTTCCATGGAAATGATTTTAAAGCGCTAGTTTACGAGTTTATGCCCAATGGAAGCGTACATGATTGGCTTCATTCAAGTGCATATACATCGAAACTGAACCTTCTTCAAAGAATAAATATTCTTAGAGATGTTGCCACTGCACTCGATTATCTTCACAATCGCTGCCAAACAACGATTGTTCACGGTGACTTGAAGCCAAGTAACATTCTACTTGATGATGATATGGTGGCTCATGTTGGAGACTTTGGTTTAGCTCGAGTACTTGATACACACTTAAACCAAAACAGCTCATCCGGGGTTAAAGGAACAATTGGTTATGCACCTCCAGGTAATTCCACTTTTATTCCATGATGCTTATATTTATTTCCAGGTTAAAGTTTGTAAATTAATTAATTGGTATTCATATGTAGAGTATGGTATCGGGAGCGAGATGACAAGTTGTGGGGACGTCTACAGTTTTGGAATATTATTGCTAGAGGTGATGACTGGGAAAAAGCCGACAGACGGCATGTTTAATGATGGTCTTAGCCTTCATAAATTTGCTTACGTGGCATTACCAGATCAAGTAATCAATGTTATTGATAATGATGCAATTGTGTTGCAAAGTACGGAAGCGAATGCAAAGAAAGTGGAAGAATGTTTGGTTGCAATTATCAAGATTGGAGTATCGTGCTCTGTTGATTCCCCGCCACAACGGATGAAAATTGAAATTGTTCTCAACGAGTTGCAGCGCATTGTTGATGTGCTTCAAAATATATAAGGTACTCTGTTGTCCCATTTTTTAGAATCTGATTTTACATGAGTTGTTAATAAATCATCACTAACTTGGTTTTATTTTTGAACGATTTCAGGTCTAATACCAAGCATTCTTGGTGAAATTTGAAAGTAACTGCAGCAAGGAGCACTGCATGTCGTAGTTATATAAATGTTACTTTGTCAAATATGTTCGTAAGTGTTTTAGTTTTCTTGTTGCATAAGTACCGTAAGAGATATAAGAGCACGTTTACACTCCTGATGACTTATCATATGTATCAAATATGTTTATGATTAAGTGTTTCGAGGAGAGTTTGATTCAATTCCATAAAAAGTTGTATCATTGGATGAAAACTGAGCACTTCATTTTTTTGATTTTATTGATATTTTTCTAAGTCATTTGTCAAACATGTACTTGGAGATCATGTGTTTCGTGGCGTCCATGTTTAAACTGTTTTTATAAATAAAGTTCAATTAGAACTGACCCTTGACATCTTAGTACAACACCATGGTGTATCTACATAATGAATTTTGTTGAAAGTTGTAATCAGATTACACTAACTTAATAAAATTGACAATTACTTGATTTCGAGTTCATAGACCCGCTACCTAAACTTAACATTCTTAACTACATGTATCAACTAAAAATATTGGGAGCATTAACAACAAAGGGAGTCTGACTGATATTGGGCTAAAGAGGATTGAGTTCCCATTGGACCCACAGCTCGCTAAACTGCTTTTAACATGTGAAGAATTTAGTTGTGTAAACGAAGTTTTAACGATTGTATCTATGCTCTCAGTCCTGTCTGTATTCTTTAGTCCATAAGCCCAGATAGAAAAAACCGATGATGCATATGGAAAGTTAACAAATACTGTGGAGATCGACTTGTGTACCACTCATCACTTACAAGTGAAAGCTCTACGAAAGACTCAGGAAGTGAGTTCTCAGTTACTCGACATTTTGAAAAAGCTCATGATCCGGCTGACATTATGTGGGTCGAATTGGGGCGTCATCAGAAAAGTGATATGCTTAGTTTACTTCCATAAACTGCAAAACCTAAAGGGATTAGGAATACATAAGTATTAGGAACGGGATGCCGTGCCATTTGCACCAGACCTCAGCTTTATGTTGCAACATCTTGGATGGGTACGGCTGCTCTTTGAAGAAATATTTGTAAGGGTGGGAAAATTAGCGGGTCTAGCAGCTTGTGTAACGGGTCAAAACGAGAACATTTTTGGTATGGATCAGCTTTATGTTTCCCAGTTTTATTAGAATCCCCAACATATATTAGCGTGCTAAATATGATTACAAAAGTTATGCTTTAGTTTTTTGAATAAAACTATTTAGGAGCTTATAAGCATTTGTTATTCATTTTTGCCACGTAGGACCCATTGAGATAGTTATTATGCCTTTAACTATATTAGTCTGGTATTCGTGTTAGCTTGCCATATGGCGAATATTGGCAAGAAATCATTCATCTGGCTACCGGAAGGACTCCAACAAATAGACTGTAGTAACCAAAGCTACAAGTCTTCTTGAAGAGTTATTTGATCAACATCTTATGTTGCAAGTTGCAACATCTTGGATGGTATTGCTGCTCTTTGAATATATATTTGTAAGGGTGGGAAAATGGGCATGTTTGGCGGCTTGTGTAACGGGTCAAAAAGAGAACATTTTTTGTAAGGAATCAGGTTGGCCCGGAATGCTTTTTGCCCAGGTTTATAATAATCCCCCATAGATGTTATCATGCTAAATATGATTACAAAAGTAATGTTTTGGTTTTTGCTATAAGCATGTGTGATATCATAAGTAAGTTGTTTTGGTCACACATTCAAACTTGAAAAATCATCTCCCACACAACTCAACGATTAGACAAAGACCATAATAGGCTCAAAAAACATTCTTCATGTGGCCATCGGACATGATTAGCTGTTTCTACTGTTCTACATTGTAACTGATTACAACTTTCATGTATCAACATTCTTAACTACATGTAAAAATGACTAAAATGAGTTGAGTACTGTGAGTTCCAGTTGGACCCACAGCTCGCTAAACTGCTTTTAACATGTGAAGAATTTAGTTGTGTAAATGAAGTTTTAACGATTGTATCTATGCCCTCTGTCCTGTCTATATTCTTTAGTCCATAAGCCCATATAGAAAAAAGCGATGATGCACATGGAAAGTTAACAAATACTGTGGAGACTTGTGTAGCACTCATCACTTACAAGTGAGCTCTACAAAAGGCTCAGGAAGTGCGTTCTCAGTTACTAAACATTTTGAAAAAGCTCATGATCCGGCTGACATTATGTGGGTCGAATTGGGGCGTCATCAGAAAAGTGATATGCTCAGTTTACTTCCATAACGCTGCAAAACCTAAAGGGATCAGGAATACATAAGTATTAGGAACGGGATGCCGGCCATTTGCACCCGACCTCAGTTTTATGTTGCAACATCTTGGATGGGTATGGCTGCTCTTTGAATAAATCTTTGTAAGGGTGGGAAAATGAGCGGTCTAGCGCTTATTTAACGGGTCAAAACGGTAACATTTTTGGTATGGATCAGGTTGGCCCGGAATGTATTTTTCTCAAACTACATAGGAGCTTATAAGCATTAGGTATTCATTTTTGCCAGGTAGGACCCATTGAGATAGTTATTATGCCTTTAACTATATTGGCAAATATTGGCAAGAAATCATTCATCTGGCTACCAGAAGGACTCCGACAAATAGACTATAGCAACCAAAGCTACAAGTCTTCTTGAAGAGTTATTTGATCAACATCATATGTTGCAAGTTGCAACATCTTGGATGGTATGGCTGCTCTTTGAATAAATATTCGTAAGGGTGGGAAAATGGGCATGTTTGGTGGCTAGTGTAACGGGTCAAAACGAGAACATTTTTTGTAAGGATCAGGTTGGCCCGGAATGTTTTTTTGCCCAGTTTTATAATAATCCCCTATAGATGTTATCGTGCTAAATATGATTACAAAAGCAATGTTTTGGTCTTTGCTATAAGCATGCGTGATATTATATAAGTTGTTTTGGTCACAGATTCACTCGAAAAATCATCTCGCACACAACTCAACGATTAGACATAGACCAACAATCGCTAACTGGATGAAAAAGTAGCACATTCTTCATGTGGCCATCGGACATGATTAGCTGTTTCTAGTGTTCTACATTGTAAATTCACACCATAAATAGGCTCAAAAAACCAGACATGAAACTGAAACTAATAAAAAGGAATTACAAGCACATTGTCAAACCATCCAAAAACAGCTCATAAACTAATCAGGGAATTACAAAAGCAATGCTTTGATACTCGATCAAGTACTGTGTAGAAGTTCACACATCCCAAAACAGCTCATAAACTCGGCTCACGTCTTCCATTTCCACAACCTTCTCTTTCCTCTTCTGGCAAGCCAATGCAGCTGATGTGATCAAGTTTATGGCGTATCTCAGAGATGTTTTAACCCCAAATTTTGTCAACAAAACCTATGCATCATCAGATACGTCCACATCTTCCTCTTGACACCTTATATCAAGAATCTTGTGAATATCATCTTCAGTGTACGGTTGTGTGGAGATGATGAGAAGGCGGTCCAGGAAATCGATTGGAATCCCATGGGGGGATTTGTAGTTTGTGCTTGTGATTACTCGGTTGGTGGCGACAAGTATTGGTGCCATGTTGTTTTCTAAGGCACGGTTTAGGTATGAATAACACTCAATATCAAGCATGTGGACGTCATCTATGAACAGAACACCAGGAATGATCTCTGCCTTTCCTTCCTCTAGTCAGTCTGCAACCTTTGTATCAATCTGTTCCCTCACTTCAACTCGTATTTCTCCAGTATCACCGGTGAAAAGAGCAAGAAAACCTTGTGTTCTGCATTTCATAACAAAAATAATTAAGTTTTCAGAAAGATCAAGTACCATAATTAGTTTGACATTTCCTAGTTTCTACGGTTTTTTTTTTTTTTTTTTTTTTTTCTCTCTCAAGATAATCCAAGTTATTTCATCATGCAAAAGTTCACTGACTCCCCCTGCCCCATAGACCACAGAATTTACCGCAGACAATTGCACAAAAAGACCATCTTTGTACTATTATCAGAAAGTGTAACTTAAAAAAACAACACTACTTCAGTTATTCATTTTAGTCTAACAGTTGTTTCAGCCATGACCATCAAAAGTTCCACCCAATGAGGCATCTAACTTCAAAGCATCCTAACTGTAAAGGAATTAATCCAAAATTCCTAATTTCAATCAAACCTTATGCACCTTTGCGAATGGGCTATGCTCTTATCAGTTATATTACAGTTATTAGCATTAAACACCACCATACATTTTGTAAGCAATGCACAATCAACAAAGGGAAGCATTAGTCATGACTTTGAGAAAATGGCACTTTTGTTCCTAGCAAAGAAGAGTCCTTTTAGATTTCAAATCAGTTTAAATTATTAAATTTCAAGTCACATGTGCTTAGGGCGTCATACCAAATTAATGAAAAGAGTGTCATATATACCATGACAAATAGGAACATTGATAATCAACACAGTTATAACCTTAATACACTACTTAAAGAAGAGACCGTATAGATAAAAAACGTAAGTAACGAATCTAGATGTCACATCTCCTGTATAACTGTATTAACTAGCAAGATACCACAATCACCAAATCAATCTCTTTTCCTTCATAGGGATCTGAAGTATCTGATCTATCGTTATTTGAGCATCAATATATCAATGAATCCAAAATCCTTTTATTTTTTATAGTATTTAATAAGACTATTTTCAGACCATATATATGCTATAAATATTTGAATGATCAAACTTTAAAATTAAACTAATTTACATGTTGACATGAAAATAGAGTTGTATACAAGCTTTCTTTCTTATCAGCTAGTAGTCAGTGCAACAAGCTAAATACCCTAACATATGAAAACATTACATATGGTTCCAAGCAAACTAGCACAAAATCATACACAGTCTCCATCTCAGTCATTTTCAATGTCAGCTTCCCCATTTTTGAAACACCCTAATTACCAAACAATTGCAAAATCTAGTGAGACATGGAGCTCGAGTACATATTACATTATGTATCAGTGCATGCATAAAACTAGAAGCCATGGGGTCATGATCACCATTCACAAGTTCATTATAAAAGCATAATAGTTCATATTAAGACTATGGTTTATTGGCAGTAATGAGTGACCCCTATCATTTTCACATTCAACTTATTATCCAATGTGGAAATGTAGTGGTCCTTCAGTCTATGGGATGGCAACGGGGTCAGGTATGTCGGGGATTGCATTTACCATCCCCGTCCCCAATCTCCAAGTCCACATCCCCATCCCCATTGGGGAATAGTTTTGCTTCCCCATCCCCATAGGGTATCGAGGATCCACATCGGATATTGGGGATTTTTAAGTTTCTTAAAAATCGACTGATATGTTATCTTTCACATGTCTACGTACATATAAGCTGAAATCAAATGAGCTCATAAGCACACATATAAGCCTACACAAACACCCCCTAAGATTAGCCCTGTGTATCCCTGACCAAGAATTTGAAGGTACCTCAACACTAGCATTAACTGTAAACACGCAGCTAATTTGAAACAGTAAACCATAACTTTAGATATGCATAGCAGTTTCTATAAATTAAAAGTGATATCAAAAGGAGAGATGTTAACGACTTAACACATACAAACACACACATATACATTAGCTTAATTTATATAAACATGCATACAAACATGCATCCTTACCCAGTTGCTCTTTCTACCATCCTCAAATCCTTCTTCCTTTATCATATCACCCACAATAAACTCCATAGACACGCCCTTATTTCCATTCCTCGAACACTTTTCTTCACAAAGTTTTCCATACCTCCAATGGCTCTTAGTTGAGTGTCATAACCACCAACAATTACTTCTTCCCATCTGTCATCGGAACTATCAAACACCTCACTGAATTTTGGCTCATCAATAATCACTACAAGATTGTTATAATTTGCTTCTATAACCTCATCCTCTTCAATATTCTTACTAATGTCTTCATTCTGCTTCCTTTTATAAAACCAAGTAACCATACTATCATCACTAACACTACAGTTTTGGTTGATTTCCTTTAACTTCAACATCTTCTTTACATATTTCACTAAGAACCTTCAACCCAAAACTGTTAGTGATCACTCCACTTGATTCCTTTTCAGTTTTCACCATCTTTCCATCCTCTCTCTCCTTGTCAACTTCAACAACACGTGTTTCATGTTCATCAATAAAAGGCCTCTCACTGTTTTTATTCATTTCAAATCCATTAGCACCATCACGAATCTCAACACCACCAAGAATTTAATTTACTCAAATCTCCTCCCCTGTCGTTATCTTTAACCTCATCATCTTTTTTATCCTGATTACCTAAAGTGCCATCTGTTATCCACTTATCCCTAATTTCCAAATTTGTAATTTGTGAATTCTCAGGCTCTTATGCTTCTAAAAGACTAAGATGTAGCTATTTTGAAACAGTAAACCATAACTTAAAAAATGCAGAGCAATTTCTCTAAATTAAAAGTGATACCCGAGGAAGAGATGTTAACAACTTAACGCATACAAATATACACATATACGTTAGCTTTAGAATTGGCAAAACGGGAGGGTCAGTGTAATAATGGGTCGAAACATGTTCGGGTCAAAAGGGCAAGTTTGGGTACGGGTCGTGTTGAATATGCACTTTAGTCGCCTTTTGACCCGCCTGACTCATTCGACCCCTTTCCTTTTTAACACTTTTGACCCAAGTCAACCAATTCACAAGCGAATGGGTCGAAATTGCCATCTCTAGTTAGCTTAATTTGTACAAACATGAATCTTTATACAAACACGCACCATAGATATCATTCTCTTCTAGAGACGTAATTAATGTTTAAAGCTGTAGCTGTAACATCTAAATCCAAAATTAATTCATGTTATTTTAAAAGACCAAAATTCACATCATTTGAGCACCCAAAACGGGTATTAAACCAGGGTAGTTACACCGTCACTTATTGTCAAATACTAACAAGCCACAAACATCAAAAGCAATCTCAAATCCATATCCTAACTGACCAACAAAATCTTAGAAACCTAAAACCAAATCAAAATCTCAAAAACCGAAAAATTAAACATCATAACTCAAGAATCCAAGCTAAACCCGGTTCATATCCTAAAACCATACCACATTTTCTCAAAACACAATGATTCGTCCCATTTACAAACACAACATACGCATCCAACGAGGGTAGTTACGCCGTCACTTATCGTCAAATACTAACAAGCAGTAAACATCAAAAGCAATGTTAAATCCATATAAAAACAACTCAAATCTAAAAAAACATTCATAGACTTGGCAAAATCTCGAAAACCAAAAACCCGGAAAATGAATCAGTTAACAATTAAAGCTAATAAATCTAAGATTGCAAGAACATCAACAAATATCACCATTATCTAAACATCATTTACAGCAAAATCTAAAAAATAATAAACCTAAAAATAAATTATAGTTTTTTCTTGTACAAATAATAATAAGAAGCTTTTCATCAAACATCTGGTGAACACTGAGTGTAAAATGAGCTAATCTGTGGTTTTTCAAGTATGTATACCTGTCAAGAACACACATACTTAAATAACCACGGATTGACTGATTTTACAAAAAGCTATTCAAGTTTATGTGAATTTGGAGTGGGGTGTGTTTGTTTGGCCTGGATTGATGGGAGGCGTTGGATAGAAATGGATCCGTGTGAGGTGATTTGCAGCAATAGGATATTTACACTGTCTTTGTTAAAGGATTTGGTTGAGATTTGGATTTCAATTAAGATTCTGATTTGATCTAAGTTAAAAAAAAAAAAAAAAAAAAAAAAAAAAAAAAAAAAAAAAAAAAGTAGGAGACAAAATATATAAAAGAAAATTAATTAATTTTTATGTTATAAAATAAGTATTAAATTAAAACGAGTGGTGTAATTTAATATACAGAGGGTCCATTGTTTTTGAAAAAGACAAAAAGATTGTAAAATTCCTTTTATGTGTGGAATCATGCATGTCAAATATTTGGCATTCAAGGCTAATTAGGCACAGGGTGGCAATTTCTGACCCGACACGAAATCAGACTTGAAACCAGTACGAAAATTAACAGGTTTGGGATGAGTTAAATAGATTTCGGGTCAGGTTTGGGTCAACATACCTAACCCGTTTATTAAACAGGTCAGGTTCAGGTTGGGAATAAAATAAACAGGTCGACCCACCAACCCGTTTAACATTTTTTTTCTTAAATTAAAAATTATTATATTTAATTATACCAGTTAAATGGGTTAAAGGGTCGATCAGGGAACCCTTTTAACCCGTTTAACTCGTGTAATGTGCTAACTTTTTTATATAAAACGGGTTAAATGAGCCAACCCAAAACCCGTTTAACATATTCAACACGTGTAACCTATTTAACCCGTCAACCCATGTGTATATACAGGTTAAATGGGTCAGGTTCGGGTTACGTGTAAACAGGTTAGGGTTGACATAGCTGATCCAATGATTTAAATGGGTCAGGTTCGGGTTGGGGTTTTCTGACCCGCCAACCTGACAACCCGAACCCGCCAACCCGAACCCGACCCGAATTGCCACCCCTACTTAGGCACACACTTTTATACCAAACAAAATTATTTTAGGTGAATCTACACCAACAATGCCCAATCCCATCAATCAAACACTTACTAAGGGCCCGTTTGGTTTATAGATGGGTTTAGGATTAGTATTTGGATTTTGATTTGCACCTCTTGCAAGGCCAGAGGTCCTTTTCTACCTTTCGTAGAACCGAAAGCAGCCTTTCTACCTTAGGTAGTGGTAAGGCTGTCTAAGTTTCAACCTCCCCATACACCGTGAAAGATGGTATTGATACCCATAACCCGTGAAAGACAGTATTGGGAGTTACTTTACTTGGATTTTGATTTGAAGTGGAGAAAGAAAATAATATAAAAAATAAATGTATTTTGATTTGATATATTTTATAATATAATATGAAAAATATAAGGAGAGAGATAGACACAATATTTAGCCGGGCCCACAATATTTTATAAAACCCACCCACCCTATAGGATTTATGGAGCCCATATAATTGGTAAACATGCTCATTTTCTAAAGTTAAGCTACTAATCAAACAACGTTTTCCACTCTCACACCCTAATCCTAAGCCAAACACCTCAAACCAAACAAACCCTAAATGAATTGGTATTTTTCGATATAAAAAAGTTTTAAAAAAACATGTTGAAGTATTTTGGGTTTTTAAGAAAGCTAAACTAGTACTCATGCATAATAACGAGATTTTATAGAAGCAAACAGTTAATTGCGGTATTATAGATATTCATTTTCATCAACTATTAACTAACATAATAATTATAATAATAATAATAATAAAAATAACATAATGTCTTACATGCAGTAGAGTTTGTGGAAGACTTTCCGTAAATTATTAATGTTGGGATCATTAAAAAAAATTGTTTTTTTTTTTTTTTTTTTTTTTTTTTTTTTTTTTTTTTTTTTTTTTTTTTTGAAATTTTAAGTGAAAACATTTGTTAAGATAAGTAATTTATTAAGGCAACATTGACTAAATTTGTATTTAGAAAATTTTTAGGAATTAAGCATTACTCATTATTAAGTTTTTTAAATTTTAAGCAAAATTGTTTTTGCTTCATGTGTAATAGAGATGTTTCAAAATTGACCAAAATAAATATTCTCCTAAGCATAACTAAATTGTTAAAATTATGTGTAATTATGTTTTGAGCTTTAACAAAGGGCCTAGCTATATAGTATTTCTGGATATAGTATTTCTGGATATTAGTGTGGCCCATTTAAACATACATGGTTGGGAAAAAAGATTAAAACTATTATAGAATCAATCACATATAATTAATCATTTGATAATACATTCAAGCAACACATTTATAATTTCGGATTTGTTTTATGCCACACTAGTTTTAAGTACTGTGTATATACGGGGTTTACATATGAATCACTTTTATTTTAAAGTTTTTGTTCAATATATTGAAGTATAAGAATTTACAACTTTAAGCTACCCAAAAGCTATTGAAAAACTTGATTAGAACCTAATTAGTAAAAGATTTAAGTCACCATATATTATTGTTTTGAAAATAAATATTCTTGTAATAAGCAAATGAACAAAGTAAGAAAATATTTAATAAATGTAGATTTTTTTTAAGGTTCACAATTAGAACAAAATGAAGGGACAAAAAGCTTCTTGATAATAAATGTAGAGTTTGTTTAAGGTTGTTGTTGTTAATATAGGGGGGAAAAAGTGTAGTGTGATTATTAGTGTGGATTAGAAATGTGGGACGTTGATTCTCAAGGGGTGAAAGGATTGGACAGTGGAGATCAGTGTCAAGTGCTTTTAGTGTGAAATTTGGGGTTTTGGATGGGATTGACAACATGGTTCTTTTATCATCAATTAATTGTTTGTAAGTTCATTGTTTTTCCTTTTGATATTTGGCAAGAATGCTGACACATTAATTTGTTGCAAAAATGAACATAGCTGCTCAAAAGAGTAAAATACACGGCTCATCAGATATGTCCATTATTTGTAACTTCATTGTTTTTCTTTTTGATATTTCCATTTTTTGTCAACAAAACCTATGCATCATCAGATATGTCCACATCTTCCTCTAGACACCTTATATCAAGAATCTTGCGAATGTCGTCTTCTGATTTGAATCCCGTGGGGGGGTTTGTAGTTTGTGCCTCAAATAGTTGTGATTCCTAGGTTGGTGGCAACAAGTATTGGTGTCATGTCGTTTTAGGAATGAAAAACACTCGATATCAAGCATGTGGACTTCATCTATGAACAAAACACCAGAAATGATCTCTGCCTTTCCTTCCTCTTGCCACTCTGCAACCTTTGTATCCATCTGTTCCCTCACTTCAGCGTGTATTTCTCAGGTATCGCCAGTGAAAAGAGAAAGAAAACCCTATGTTTCATAACAAAAATAACTAAGCTTTCATAAAGATCAAGTAGCATAGTCACTTTGACATTTCATCATAATCCAAGTTATTTCATCATCCAAAAGTTCACCGACTCCCCCTGCCCCATAGATAACAGAAACCACCACTGACAATTGCAGAGAGTGTAACTTCAAAAAAAACAACACTACTTCAGTTATTCCCTAATGGCCATAGTCCAACAGCTGTTTCAGCCATAACCATCAAAAGTTCCAACTAATGCATATTCCCCAATGCCGAAATGAGGCATCTAACTTCAAACTTCAAAGCATCCTAACTGTAAAGGAATTAATCCAAATTCCTGATTTCAATCAGACAATAATATGTACCTTTGCGAATGGGCATCTATGCTCTTATCAGTTATATTACAGTTATTAGCATGGAACACCAACCTACATTTTCATTTGTCCCATTTTCATTATTGTTCTAGGTCAAACAAATCTTATTAAAACTAAGACAAGGATTTTGACGAAAATGATGCAGTAATTCTTAAGAAAATGTCAATATCAGAGGTTACAAAATAACCAAAAATCAATATTACAGGTCGCAAAAGTCGTCATTTTAACGACACACATGTTTGTATTCTGTACACAAAAAAACACAATATTTACCGAAAAAAACACATGAACCTCTACAAAACAAGTTAAAGAACAGAAACACCCTAATGCAATAAATAGAAGCATCAATCATGACTTGGAGAAAATGGCACTTTTGTTCATAGCAAAGAAGTCCTTTTAGATTTCAAATCAGTTTAATTATAGATTTTAAGTCACATGTGTTGATGGCGTCATACCAAATAAATGAACATCAACAATGTGTCATATAATCAACACAGTTGTAACCTTAATACACTACTCATGAGCCCCAAACATAGATAACACCTCTGTAGGCAGAATTTTAAGAGAGCGCACAATTGACAACAAAATTGTATACAAGCTTTCTTTCTTATCAGCTAGTAGTCAATTGCAACAAGCTAAATACCCTAACATATGAAAACATTACATATGGTTCCAAGCATACTAGCACCAAAATCATATACAGTTTTCAATGTTAGCTTCCCTGTTTTCAAAACACCATAATTACCAAACAATTGCACAATCTAGTGAGACATGGAGCTCGAGTGCATACTACATTATGAATCAATACAAGCATACAACCGGAAGCCATGGGGTCATGATCACCATTCACATGTTCATTATAAAAGCATAATAGTCGGTATCAAGACTATGGTTTATTGGCAGTGACGACTATCATTGTCGCATTCAACTTATTATGCAATGTGGACATGTAGTGGTCCTTCAGTCTAAGGATGGTAACGGGGTTAGGTATGTCGGGGAATGCATTTTCCATCCCCGTCACCAATCCCAAGTCCACATCCCCATACCCATTGGGGAATAGTTTTGCTTCCCCATCCCCATCAGGTATCAGTGATCCACATCGGATATTGGGGATTTTAAAGTTTTTTAAAAATCAACTGATATGTTATCTTTCACATGTCTATGTACATATAAGCTGAAATCAAATGAGCTCATAAGCATACATTTAAGCCTACATAAACACCCCCTAAGATTAGCCCTGTGTATCCCTGACCAAGAATTTGCAGGTACCTCAACACTAGGATCAACTGTAAACACGCAGCTAATTTGAAAATGTAAACCATAACTTTAGAAATGCAGAACAATTTCTATAAATTAAAAGCGATATAAGAGGGAGATATGTTAATGACTTAACGCATACGAACGCACACATATATGTTAGCTTAATTTGTATAAACACGCATACAAACATGAATCTTTATACAATCACGCACCATAGATATCATTCCCTTCTAGAAACATAATTAATTTTTAAAGTTGTAGCTGTAACATCTAAATCCAAAATTAGTGCATGTTATTTTAAAAAACCAAAATTTACATCACTTAAGCAGACAAAATGAGTATCAAACCAAGGTAGTTACACCATCACTTATTCTCGAATATAAACAAGCAACAAACATCAAAAGCAATCTCAAATCCATAACCTAACAACTGACCAACAAAATCTCAGAAACCTGAATCCAAACTCAAAATCTCGAAAACCAAAAACCTAAACATCATAACTCAACAATCCAAGCTAAACATGGTTCATATCCTAAATCCATACCACATTTTCTCAAAATACCAAAATTCACCCCATTTACACACACAACATACTCATCCAATGATATTTCATCATGCAAAAGTTCACTGACTCCCCCTGTCCCATAGAAAACAGAATTTACCACACACAATTAGACCATCTTTGTTCTATTATCAGAAAGTGTAACATAAAAAAACAACACAACTTCAGTCATTCATGCTAGTCTAACAACAGTTGTTTCAGCCATGACCATCAAAATTTCCACCTAATGAGGCATCTAACTTCAAAGCATCCTAACTGTAAAGGAATTAATCCAAAATTCCTAATTTCAATCAAACATTATGTACCTTTGCGAATGGGCTATGCTCTTATCAGTTATATTACAGTTATTAGCATTAAACATCAACATACATTTTGTAAGCAATGCACAATCAACAAAGGGAAGCATTAGTCATGACTTTGAGAAAATGGCACTTTTGTTCCTAGCAAAGAAGAGTCCTTTTAGATTTCAAATCAGTTTAAATTTTAAGGCATCATAGCAAATTAATGAAAAGAGAGTCATATATACCATGATAAATAGGAACATTGATAATCAACACAGTGATAACCTTAATACACTACTTAAAGAAGAGACCGTGTAGACAAAAAATGTAAGTAAAATATCTAGATGTCACATCTCCTGTATTAACTAGGTAACTAGCAAGATACCACAATCATCAAATCAATCTCTTTTCCTTCATAGGGATCTAGAGTATCTGATCTATTGTTATTTGAACATCAATATATCAATGAATCCAAAATCCTTTTATTTTTTCTAGTATTTAATAAGACTATTTTCAGACCATATATCTGCTATAAATATTTGAATGATCAAACTTTAAAATTAAACTAATTTACATGTTGACATGAAAACAGAGTTGTATACAAGCTTTCTTTCTTATCAGCTAGTAGTCTGTGCAACAAGCTAAATACCCTAACATATGAAAACATTACATATGGTTCCAGTTAAACTAGCATAAGATCATACACAGAGTCGTTTTCAATGTCAGCTTCCTCATTGTTGAAACACCCTAATCATCAAACACCCAAACTACCAAACAATTGTAAAATCTAGCGAGACATGGAGCTCGAGTACATATCACATTATGTATCAGTGCATGCATACAAGCCATGGGGTCATGATCACCATTCACATGTTCATTGTAAAAGCATAATAGTCCGTATGAAGACTATGGTTTATTGGCAGTAATGAGTGACCCTTATCATTTTCGCATTCAACTTATTATCCAATGTGGAAATGTAGTGGTCCTTCAGTCTATGGGATGGCAACGGGGTCAGGTATGTCGGGGATTGCATTTACCATCCCCGTCCCCAATCCCCAAGTCCACATCCCCATCCCCATTGGGGAATAGTTTTGCGTCCCCATCCCCATCGGGTATCGAGGATCCACAATTGATATTGGGGATTTTTAAGTTTCTTAAAAATCGACTGATATGTTCTCTTTCACATGTCTACGTACATATAAGCTGAAATCAAATGAGCTCAGAAGCACACATATAAGCCTGCACAAACACCCCCTAAGATTAGCCCTGTGTATCCCTGACCAAGAATTTGAAGGTACCTCAACACTAGTATTAACTCTAAACACGCAGCTAATTTGAAACAGTAAACCATAACTTTAGAAATGCATAGCAGTTTCTATAAATTAAAAGTGATATCAAAAGGAGAGATGTTAACGGCTTAACACATACAAACACACACATATACATTAGCTTAATTTGTATAAACATGCATACAAACATGCATCCCTACCCAGTTGCTCTTTCCACCATCCTCAAATCCTTCTTCCTTTATCATATCACCCACAATAAACTCCATAGACACACCCTTATTTCCATTCCTCTGAACACTTTTCTTCACAAAGTTTCCATACCTCCATTAGCTCTTAGTTGAGTGTCATAACCACCAACAATTACTTCATCCCATCTGTCATCGGAACTATCAAACACCTCACTGAATTTTGGCTCATCAATAATCACTACAAGATTGTTATCATTTGCTTCTATAACCTCATCCTCTTCAATATTCTTACTAATGTCTTCATTCTGCTTCCTTTTATAAAACCAAGTAACCATACTATCATCACTAACACTACAATCTTGATTATCCAAAATCTCATTTCCTTCATCTTCTTTTGAATTCTTTGGTTGATTTCCTTTAACTTCAACATCTTCTTTAAATATTTCACTAAGAACCTTCAACCCAAAACTGTTAGTGATCACTCCATTTCATTCCTTTTCACCATCTTTCCATCCTCTCTCTCCTTGTCAACTTCAACAACACGTGTTTCGTGTTCATCAATAAAAGGCCTCTCACTGTTTTTATTCATTTCAAATCCATTAGCACCATCACGAATCTCAACACCACCAAGAATTTAATTTACTCAAATCTCCTCCCCTGTCGTTATCTTTAACCTCATCATCTTTTTTATCCTGATTACCTAAAGTGCCATCTATTATCCCTAATTTCTAAATTTGTAATTTGTGAATTCTGAGGCTCTTATGCTTCTAAAAGACTAAGATTAGCCCCTTGTATTCCTGACAAGAATTTGCAGGTATCACAACACTAGCATCAACTGTAAACATGTAGCTATTTTGAAACAGTAAACCATAACTTAAAAAATGCAGAGCAATTTCTCTAAATTAAAAGTGATACCCGAGGAAGAGATGTTAACAACTTAACGCATACAAACATACACATATACGTTAGCTTTAGAATTGGCAAAACGGGAGGGTCAGTGTAATAATGGGTCGAAACATGTTCGGGTCAAAAGGGTAAGTTCGGGTACGGGTCGTGTTGAATATGCACTTTAGTCGCCTTTTGACCCGTCTGACCCATTCGACCCCTTTCCTTTTTAACACTTTTGACCCAAGCAAACCAATTCACAAGCAAATGGGTCGAAATTGCCATCTCTAGTTAGCTTAATTTGTACAAACATGAATCTTTATACAAACACGCACCATAGATATCATTCTCTTCTAGAGACATAAATAATGCTTAAAGTTGTAGCTGTAACATCTAAAGTCTAAACCCAAAATTAATTCATGTTATTTTAAATTTAAAAAAACCAAAATTCACATCATTTGAACACACAAAACGGGTATTCAACCAGGATAGTTGCACCGTCACTTATTGTCAAATACTAACAAGCCACAAACATCAAAAGCAATCTTAAATCCAAATCCTAACAACTGACCAACAAAATCTCAGAAACCTGAATCCAAACTCAAAATCTCGAAAACCGAAAGCCTAAACATCATAACTCAACAATCCAAGCTAAACCCGGTTCATATCCTAAATTCATACCACATTTTCTCAAAACACCAACATTCACCCCATTTACACACAACATACGCATCCAACAAGGGTAGTTACACCGTCACTTAACGGCAAATACTAACAAGCAGAAAACATCAAAAGCAATGTTAAATCCATATAAAAACAATTCAAATCTTAAAAAACATTCATAGGCTTAGCAAAATCTTGAAAACCAAAACCCGAAAAATGAATCAGTGAACAATTAAAGCTGATAAATCTAAGCTTGCAAGAACATCAGCAAATCTCACCATTATCTAAACATCATTTACAGCAAAATCTAAAAAATAATGAATTATAGATTTTTCTTGTACAAAGAATCATAAGAAGCTTTTCATCAAACATCTGGTGAACACTGAGTGTAAAATGAGCTAATCTATGGGTTTTCAAGTATGTATACCTGTCAAGAACAACACACATATTTGAAACACCACAGATTGACTGATTTTACACATACTTTACATAATCTTTATGTGAATTTGAGGTGGGATATGGATGATAGTTTGCAACTTTAAGCTATTGAAAAGCTATTCAAGTTTATGTGAATTTGGAGTGGGGTGTGTTTGTTTGGACTGGAGTGATGGGAGGCATTGGATATTGAAAGGGATTGAAAAGGATGGTTGAAATTAGGAGAAAGGGTGGAAGTGGGATCCGTGTGAGGTGTTTTGGAGCAATAGGATATTTACACCTGTCTTTGTTAAAAGATTTGGGTTTGAGATTTGGATTTGAATTAAGATTCGGGTTTCATTTAAGTTTTTGAAAAAAAAAAAAAAAAAAAAAAAGTAGGAGACAAAATATATAAAAGAAAATTAATTAATTTTTATGTTATAAAATAAGTTTTAAATTAAAATGTGTGGAATCATGCATGCCAAATATTTGGCATTCAAGGCATTACTTGGGCCCACACTTTTATACCAAACTAATTTTTTTTAGGTGAATCTACACCAACAATGCCCAATCCCATCAATCAAACACTTACTAAGGGCCCGTTTGGTTTATAGATTGGTTTAGGATTAGTATTTGGATTTTGATTTGCACCCCGTGCAAGGCCGGATGCCCTTTTCTACCTTTGGTAGAACCGGAAGCAGATTCTCTAACTTAGGTAGGGGTAAGGTTGTCTACGTCTCAACCTCCCATACACCGTGAAAGATGGTATTATTACCCATAACCCGTGGAAGACGGTATTGAGAGTTACTTTACTTTACTTTACTTTATTTGGATTTTGATTTGAAATAAGAGAAATAAAATAATATAAAAAATAAATGTATTGTGATATGATATATTTTATAATATAATATGAAAAATATAAGGAAAGAGATAGACACAACATTTAACATGACCCACAATATTTTATAAAACCCACCCGCCCCATAGGATTTGTGGAGCCCCATATAATTGGTAACCATGCTCATTTTCTAAAGTTAAGCTACCAACCAAACAACGTTTTCCACTCTCACCCCTTAATCCTAACCCAAACACCTCAAACCAAACGAACTCTAAATGAATTGGTATTTTTCGATACAAAAAAGTTTTCAAAAAACATGTTGAAGTATTTTGGGTTTTTAAGAAAGCTAAACTAGTACTCATGCATAATAACGAGATTTTATAGAAGCAAACAGTTAATTGCGGTATTATGGATATTCATTTTCATCAACTATTAACTAACATAATAATTAGAAAAAAAAGTAACATAACGTCTTACATTCAGTAGAGTTTGTGGAAGACTTTCTATAAATTATTAATGTTGGGATCATATACAAAAAAAAAAAAATAATAAAAAAAAAATGTTGTTTTTGTTTTTTTTTTATTTATTTTTGTTTTTTTTTGTTTTGTTTTTTTTTTTTTAATTTTAAGTGAAAACATTTGTTAAGATAAGTAATGTATTAAGGCAACATTGACTGAAAATGTATTTAGAAAAGCTTTTAGGAATTAAGCATTACTCATTATTAAGTTTTTTAAATTTTAAGCAAAATTTTTTTTGCTTCATGTGTAATAGAGATGTTTCAAAATTGACCAAAATAAATATTCTCCTAAGCATAGCTAAATTGTTAAAATTATGTGTATTATGTTTTGAGCTTTAACAAAGGGCCTAGCTATATAGTATTTCTGGATATTAGTGTGGCCCATTTAAACATACATGGTTGGGAAAAAAGATTACAACTATTATAGAATCAATCACATATAACTAATCATTTGATAATACATTCAAGCAACACATTTATAATTTCGGATTTGTTTTATGCCACACTAGTTTTAAGTACTGTGTATATACGGGGTTTACACATAAATCACTTTTATTTTAAAGTTTTTGTTTAATATATTGAAGTATAAGAATTTACAACTTCAAGCTACCCAAAAGCTATTGAAAAACTTGATTAGAACCTAATTAGTAAAAGATTTAAGTAACCATATATTATTGTTTTGAAAATAAATACTCTTGTAATAAGCAAATGAACAAAGTAAAGAAAATCTTTAATAAATGTAGATTTTTTTTAAGGTTCACGGATTAAACAAAATGAAGGGACAAAAAGCTTCTTGATAATAAATGTAGAGTTTGTTTAAGGTTGTTGTTGTTAATATAGGGGGAAAAGGTGTAATGTGATTGGTAGTGTGGGACGTTGATTCTCAAGGGGTGTAAGGATTGGACAGTGGAGATCAGTGTCAAGTGCTTTTAGTGTGAAATTTGGGGTTTTGGATGGGATTGCCAACATGGTTCTTTTAGCATCAACTAATTGTTTGTAAGTTCATTGTTTTTCCTTTTGATATTTGGAAAGAATGCTGACACATTAATTTGTTGCAAAAATGAACATAGCTGCTCAAAAGAGTAAAATACACGGCTCAAGGTTTTTGCACATTTGGCGTATAGTCTAAAATCGGACAAAATTACACCGGTCCTTCCCAAAGTTTCAAATCATGCTCGCCACAAGTCCAATTTTCTAAAAACGTTAAGTTTCTCTTGTTATCTATAGTCACGTGCCAGACACATGAGGGTAGTTTACTCATTTAGTCCTTTTTCATCTTCATCTTCATCTTCTACCTTTATGTGTTCTTGCCAGTTACCATATTTAAAAAATAATAATAAAATAATAATTAATAAATAAAAAATTCAAAGCAACTTCCAAATTTTTTCCAGCCAAACATCATCATATTTTTTATTGTCATCATCTCAAACAATACCCACATCTCCACTCAAGACCAACAAATTTCTTAAAAACACAACACAAATTCATAACTAATAAAAAAAAAATACAAGTGTCACCAAATTTCCATCTTCACTATCAAATCTACAACATTTATTCATATTTATAGATATTTTACATGCATGCTTTAAATTTACTGTTACGAGAGTTCAACACTAGTTCCTCAACAAAGTTAGTCAATTAACAATGAGACTATAGGTC
Source organism: Artemisia argyi (assembly GCA_030686995.1). Taxonomy (NCBI): domain Eukaryota; kingdom Viridiplantae; phylum Streptophyta; class Magnoliopsida; order Asterales; family Asteraceae; genus Artemisia; species Artemisia argyi. The sequence continues at coordinate 221,883,570 of CM060680.1, read as the reverse complement.
ATAGAGGCAAACGGGCTACAACTACGCCCAAATGGATAGAAGAATACATATGCTGATTTACTTTATGTCCAACATTAGATATTTTGATTTAACGTATTTTTAGGTTTATATTTATAGTTCTTAATTACTATCTCCGTCCCAAATTATAAGTCCACTTTTAATTTGTACAAACTTTAAGAAAATCCTACTAACTATACTATTTACCAATAAAATATCTTATTTCTCCACTAAATGTATTTTGGGACAATCAAAAATAGAGAAATGCACTTATAATTTGGGACGGGAGGAGCATTGTAAAAGGGGTTGTTTATGAAATGAAATATCCCTAAATTCAATCTTTGACTACCACCACCACCACCCTGCCCCGTCTGCGCCATCCATAGCCAGAAATGGTGGTAGTTGTTATAATGGGTTAGATGACGGGTTTAAAACCATTTTTAAATCCGTCATCAAACATTCAAACCCATTATAACAACCATGTATTTTATCCGGATGCTACAGGATTAAGATGAGTCATCTCTATAAGTTGCCTGATGACCCACTTATAAATATTCTTCTTAATCTACCCAATCTCGTTCTTTTTTTATGAATTTCTGTTTTAATCATATAGGTTGATTTCTTTGATGATTTCTAATTGTTTAGGAGTAGGGTGGCAGGGTCAATCTCCGGAGATACAACAATCTGGTGGATTTATGGTGCCACCAAAGGTTCCTGGAGGAATGACTCGCTGAAATTACAACAATCTAATCAGTTTGGGAAGTTGAGGAATTAATCATGCTTGGCTTTTGAACATAATTATTCAGTAGTTATGTTATACTTAAATCACCTATGTATACAGAGGTAGTTGATTATGTAAATGTATTGTGTACTTTTGTTTATTCATAGCCGAAGAATGTATAGGGCTGTCATGTATGTTCTTGTAAATCTTTGGTTGGTGAAATACATGGGAACGTTTGAAGTTAATCTGCAACACTCTAAAAAGATTATTTTCCACCAATTGCTCTTATATTGTCCTTACAACTGTCATTTATTTTTGCAGGTTCATAGACATTCTAACACATTCCATTTCAAAAAATTTAAATTATGTTTGTGGTTTATAGAACATGTGATGTTAAAGAATGTCACACTAATGTCTTATACTCGTCATTTTTGGGTAATGGTATGTATGCGACGTGGCAGTGACATGGAGGTGACGTGGAGGTGACCTGAACTCCGTGGCAAAACCTGCTTGGCAGGTCAAATTGGCATACAATAACACGAAAAACAATAGTATGTTACACAAAATAACCGAAAAATAGGACGTTACCCAGAATAACAAAATGTGTCAAGTATAATAGAGTACATTTTTGGGTAATTAGCCCTTTTTTTAATTGATTTGGATGTTATAATTTATGGTCTTTTAAGAGAAAGAAAGTGAAAGAGAAATATGGCAGGTATAAGAAGACCAAATCGAAATTCTTTTTAAATCGTTTAACTGATTAACCTAATCAAGCTTCCGTGAACGACGCCTCTTTTTGGATCAGTTAAGGTTGTGTACAAATCATTGATGATACTAGTGAGTAGTGCCTCGTACCTGGTCACTTGTGGCCAGTCCACTGAAACAACCACCTATAAAATAAAACAGAAAACAACCTTCTAAGAACTTAAACATTACATGGATTTTATAAAATACGTGACAGTGGCAAATGGGTCAAATTGGGGTTAGTCTGGTCAAGTCCAAACAGTTAGGCTGGCCAAACAACCTTTTTGTTTAACTTATTTTACCTTCAATAGTAAAATATTTAGAAACATTATGGGGGACTTTCTTGTCTGAACTGGCCTACCCAGTCACCCCTTTGACCCGCTTGAGATAAGATACAACAATATTAATCAACATATTTTGAATAAAAATTTACAACAAGCCCGGTTGATCACATAATCCTCTTAATATTGCAATAGAACACTTTGGGAAATTTGAAGTTTCATCAGTAAACTATGACCCGTTTGGCTCATTTTGAAAGGGAGTGTTTGTCTAAGCAGTGATCTTATGAAAGTTCCCTTATAGCTGATAAGCCCAAGCTTACAAGCCTATCCAAACACTAAAATAAGCTTATTTAAGTTATAAAAATTACTTCAATAAACCAATAAGATTATTTCAGTCAAATGGTCAAATAACCTTTAAAAACATAAATAAAATACCGAAAAACAAATGAACCTACAGCAGCTATAGAAGGGCTGGAATCCTCTCTAGGCTGAGGATGAGTAACTTCAGCTCCAAAGATTATTGTTGGCCGTTCAGTCACATACGGAAGCCTACCATTCAGAGTCCCAGCCAATACGGTATTTCTTCCTCCTACCTAATATGGTTATAAAAAAAAAATTAGTTGATTTTGAGAAGAAACAAAAATATTCAATGCATATGTTCTATATACAAAATAATAATTACCTTCGCATTAATCTTCAATACTACATTCTCAAAATACTGATTATTCATCTTCATGACAAGTTGTGGTTTGCAACCTGTTTGATCCTTGCTGTGGGAAAATAGAAGTCAGACAAAAAAGTCAACACACTATAAGACTTTTAAAACGGTCAAACTTACACTCATGACCAGGTGCAATCTTAGCTAGTTATGCTGAACATTGAGAGTGAAGATCAACTAGAGCTATTTCTATGTTATGGGGAGCTACAATAATAGTAACACAACAGATTAAAGGCAATATTTCAATTATTCTGCAAGTCACAACCTCCAACTTACCACAAATTTAAGAGACGCTATATAGAGTTGCAATCATTCACAACTCTCCAATTTTTTACTAAATTTAAGAAACGCTGATAAAAAGTAGAAAATAGGGTAGAAGCTTACCGAGCCAGCAGTTGTACGATCAAAGTGATTGCGAAGTATTGTTTAGACAAGTAACATCAAGCAGCAGCTTTGTCCAGTTTTTCCCATATCGTCTCTCCCACTCTCTCAAAACACAAGGTTGCCATGACAAGATTGTTGGAGCCACCAAAACATGCTTCCGGAACATGCATAATAACGAAACAAGCCTATAAATGCCTATACATAAGCTAACAAACAAAAAACATGCAATAACTAGAAATAACAAATCAAATGTTTATAAAACTTCAAAAATGTGTTTAGTCTTCCAGCTAGGATGGGTCCAGCCCACACCACGAAAAATCAATACGGATCTTCCCATTTGACCTGTCCAAACTATAATAAACGACCTTTGATCTTTTGACCCAGGCCACCCACGATCTGATAGGCCAAAAGTGACAAACAACCACTTCCCTCCAAAATTGATACCTAACTGACCCATCTTGTATATAATAAAAGAATTACATCATTTGATAGTGATTCTGCAAAACCCTTCTCATCGAAAAAAAAAATTAGACCAATAGAAGAGCTCGATTTTGCCACGTAGGCAAAATCAAGCAACATGATTGGTCAATAGAAAGTCAAAATTAAATTGATTTTGGTCAAAATTTAATGAATTTGGTGGACAAATTTGGTTAAGAAAAAAAATACATAAAAATGTTTGTGTCAAATTTGTGAAAACAAAAACTTAAAAAAAGATGAAGTAATTAATAAAACTTTAGTGGTTGAATTTTACAAAAATTATATAGAGTTAAGTGTAAAATTACAAGTTTCCATATTTTTAATAACTTTAGAAAAATAACAAATAACCCCATACACTTTATACCCATATACTTTATAAGATGAACTTTGTTTAAAATTACATAAGTATTAGTATTATTTTCAGACTTGCATCTATTAAAATTACAAAATTTTGTAAATATACAAATTAGTTTTAATATATGTTAAATATTTTTTAAAACTAATATTCGTTTTAGAGTTTCATCCACTAAAATATTTTTTTTTTACTATATACGTAAATAAAGACTCAGGTTATTTTATATAAAAAGTTTAATTTATGCGTACACGGGCTTGAATATTAAATACGGCTAAACTATTGTTAATGGGAATATTGTAACACCCCCCAAAATTTGATACAGCGGAAGACTCAACAAGCTTTCGGGGTGCTACGGGGATTGGTATCCAACACAAGACAATATAGAACGAGATAAAGTAAACATAATAAAAACACAACCAAAACGGGGTTTTAGCGTTTACATTTATCCCAACATCATTCAAAGTCAGGCCCAAAATAACATAACAGTAGGTCCAAAATTAATTCTCAGAGTTTAGAAAAATAGTTCCATAACCCATGAGCCTTAGCCGAGCCTTCCATTCCAAGCATCCATATCATCACTTAATTACCTGAGAAAACGTGCTAAAAGTCAGCTTTCGCTGGTGAGTTCATAGGTTTAAGTTCATCTAACAATATAGTGGACATATACGCAAAACGCTTGCTAGCTAGACTAAGGATTCACTAAAAGCCTGCGGATACCCTCCGCTCCAACATAACACACGGATACCCTCCGTTCTAACATAGATATTCGGGTAACCCCCGCAATACCAATAAATACTCGGATAACCTCCGAAGTATCAATAACCTATAGGTGCACACTACAGTATCTAAATAAGCCAACCTTGAATAGTACACACGAAACCGTGTGACTAAAGCTGACAATTCACCAATAACCAAATAAGCCAACCTTGAATAGTACACACGAAACCGTGTGACTAAAGCTGACAATTCCAAATAACCAAATAAGCCAACCTTGAATAGTACACACGAAACCGTGTGACTAAAGCTGACAATACATCCTAGTCCATATGCATAGCAAGTTTAGAGAGAATATAAAAGCGATAATAGTCCACATAAAACAATTTGCACGTTTCTCACCCCAAGTATTGAAAACATAGTTCAAGAAAAAGTGGCTATGACTCACCTCAAGTCCAGAAAATAGCAAGAAGAAGTCGGTAGAAATAAGATGTATAGTAACTCACGAAACAGCAACTACGGACTCGGCACGACCTAACAATATTAATTCGTTCAGAAATCATTTCCTCAAATTCAAAATATTCCCAAACCCGGAAGAGAATCCGTTTTATTTCCGAAAATCCATTTCGTATTAGTTTGGTGTATTTACGTTTGGTATCCATACGGGTGGTGGGTCGACACAAAACAAACCAAAAGGTCATACAAAGAATAATAAAATAAACTATGGATCTAATATTAGCCCAATATATCATTTAAATAAATCGCCGAAGTTTATCAAATCCGTCGATTTGATAATCCTCATATTTATTTACGTAACATATCGTTCCAAGATTACACCCAATCCTAAAGCACATAGCACATAATACTATATGGTATATATCGTAGTTTAATAAATTCCTCATATACATAGTCAAATTGGCCAGATTTCCCGATATATACATTCGCAATTTATTACACTTTACATATACCACAACCTATGGGCGTCGTAGGATACGATGCCCATTAATATATTCATTTCATATAGCCAAATAACTCGGTTCAACCCTACGGTTAAGTGGTTATTTAGTTATAGAAAATGTTTATATTAATCGTCATATATCCGTGACAACACGAAAGTCACAAATAAAAACTTACCTGGACTCGAGTGACAACGACTCCGCATAACTCGATAAGTTTACCCGTTATATATATATATATATATATATATATAATGACATTTTTATTAAATGTTTAATAATTGTCGAGAATTTCTCGTTTTATAACACCTTTTTATAATAATAATACGTTCAATAATATTACGCCACTTTCGTAGCCTAATATATATATCTAGTCGTATTATTTATAATATGACTCGTGATTATTATTATTATTAATATACGCATTTATACAATTATATATACGTTATTCACGTCTATATATTTATATAAACATTTATATTATCAATAATTATTATTACGAGTTTTATTATTTACGTTTTAATTGTAAATAGTTATCGAGTCATACGAAATGGTCACATGTCCGAGTCATGACTCTCGGCTCATTGCCCAAGTCCAAAGTAATAAGCAAATGTCATAAATACAAAAGTATCTCCGTCCAACACAATCCCAATCCACGTGCTACAACAATAGGGTCCGACTACGGCACCCGACTAACCTATCTCCGTCAATCTACGTGACCGTCTCACAATCGGTCCCCAATGTCCCAATTCGTCAACACCTCTCAATATACCACAAATCTCTTGTCGAGACCAAAAATGATCTCGACACAACAAGCATTCGGCCGAAAATCAACAAATGCCGAAACTATATCAAGTTAACAAAAATTAGAACAAGGAAATATAAATACAAATATGGTCCAATTGAGGGTTGGTTTACCAAGCCAAACCCGAGCCACTCGACTCACTTGAGTCTCGGCTCAATACACGAGTCACAAGGACTCGACCTCAATAACCAAGAAGTCACAAAATAAGCTCCAAGGAGCTACACCCAACTGCCCAAGTCGACCCACTTGGGTCGTGGCATCAACAACCATATTCGGCCACAAAGGCCAAGACTCTATCGAGTCTAACCAACTCCAAGCAAGTAAGACATGAAAACCATGACTCAAGGCCACAATAGCCAAAATAACGAGCCATAGGCTCGAATCCCACATCAAGCCGTGAGTCCACGACTCACGGTTCACTCGAACCATCAAAGAAAACACCAAACCCGGATACCAAACCATCTTTTAACATCAAAAACATTATTTCATCTCATAATAATTCGATTCCCATGATAAACTTCCATGTAGCCACAGATTTAATACCAAATCGTGGCACCCAAGAACCAAAATCGATCACTCACCTTCTTGAACCTCCAAATGAATAGATCTAGTAAAAACAACAAAGTTGGGTCGGATTTAATAAGATTTCGAGGTGTTAATGTTGGTTATACGGTGCGTATAATACACCAAAAGAAAGAGGAAAGAGTAAGGGTTAAAATGGTGGTGTTTGTTTTGTCGTGTGGTCGGCGTAATGGTGGTGGTGGCCGGATTTGATGACCGGCGGCTAGGGTTAGAGAAATGGGAGAGAGAGTGATTTGGTGAGGGTGAGTGTTGTGTTTGTGTGTGTGGTGATAATACCACAAGGACGGTTTTTGTAATTTTACTCTTAAAAAAAAACTTTTCTTTTATAATAATAATAATAGTAATAATAGTAATAATAATAATATTACTAATAGTAAGAGTGGGTAAAGTGGGTAAATGTAAAACATGTGGCCCGAAACCCGAACTCATTTCAAACTTTAATATCTCACGAAACATCTCGTAAATAATTAAATATAGTCGGACTCGTAAAATCGAGTCATAAAATTTTCTGTTAGGTAATCCTAGTGCCAGAGTCAACGTAGTACCAGTGAGAATTTAAGAATACATCGCCGAGCATAATATCAAAAATGAATTATGAAAATAATTCACGAATTCCATAACATCATAGAAACATAATTATCCATAAAATAGGTCTTACAAGTTCGTTGTGAAATAAAATTTCAAATAAAAATTATAAACGAACTTTAACGTAATGCGGGTTTTCAAAATAACTCCCTAAATTGCCGGTTGTCACATCCTCCCAGTCTCAGAAGAAACCCGTCCCGGGTTTCACTCGGAAAAATTCATCTACGAAGTGAAAAGCTTCGGATATCTCTTCCAGAACTCGTCCTCACGTTCCCACGTAAATTCTGGTCCATGTCGGGAATTCCAACGAACCTTGACGAGAGGAATGCGACTTCGCTTGAGTCGTTTAACTTCACGATCTAAAATCTCAATTGGCTCTTCTACGAAGTTCAATTTCTCATCAACACGAATATCCTTCATTGGAATGACAGGCATCTCATCAGAAAGACATTTCTTCAAATTACTAACGTGAAACACGTCGTGAACTTTACTCAGTTCATGTGGTAATTCCAACCTATAAGCCACGGGCCCAATCCTTTCTAAGATGAGAAATGGTCCAATGTAGCGTGGGTTGAGTTTACCACGTTTCCCGAAACGTATCACACCCTTCCAAGGCGAGACTTTCAGCATCACTTTGTCTCCAACATGAAACTCTAGGGGTTTACGTCTCTGATCGGCGTAACTTTTCTGCCTATCCCTGGCTGCTTGCAACCGATCACGAATTTGAGCTACTTTCTCTGTAGTTTCGAAGATAAGTTCAGGGCCTGTGAGTTGGCTATCTCCAACTTCCGCCCAACCAATAGGCGAACGACACTTTCTGCCATACAAAGCTTTGAATGGTGCAGCTTTAAGACTTGTATGGTAGCTATTATTATAGGAGAATTCCGCAAGGGGTAAATACTTCTCCCAGCCTTTACCAAAGTCTATGATGCATGCACGAAGCATATCCTCTAACGTCTGAATGGTCCTCTCACTTTGACCATCGGTTTGGGGATGATATGCAGTACTCATATCAAGTCTCGTCCCCAAAGCCGTTTGAAGTGATCGCCACAAAGCTGACGTAAAACGGCTATCGCGATTCGAAATAATAGATATCGGGACTCCATGACGAGAAATAATTTCCTTCACATACAACCTCGCAAGTTTATCAACGCTATCATCTTCACTAATTGCTAGGAAATGAGCAGACTTTGTCAGACGATCCACAATTACCCAGATAGTGTCACAACCGCTAGCTGTCCTCGGTAATTTGGTAATGAAGTCCATTGTAATCCGCTCCCATTTCCAAACTGGAAGTTCTGGTTGTGTTATTAATCCTGACGGTCTCTGATGTTCAGCTTTAACCTTAGAACATGTCAAGCACTTACTAACGTACGATGCTATATTTGCCTTCATGTTTGGCCGCCAATAGAACTTCTTAAGATCCTGGTACATCTTGTCAGACCCAGGATGAATAGAATACCTTGACTTATGCGACTCATGCATAATTAACTCCCTAATTCCTACATATAAAGGTACCCAAATTCGATCTCCAAAACATAGTAATCCATCAGAACGCTTAACAAATCCTTTCTCATTCTCAGCCATCCCAAATATATTCTCAGCAGATCTGTTTTCTGCTTTCAACGCTTTCGTTTGAGCTTCAAGTAATTGAGATGGTAACGGCGATACGATAGTCATTCCCAATGACCTAACTCGTAACGGTGGTATTCTTTCCTTTCGACTAAGAGCATCAGCAACAACGTTTGCTTTACCAGGATGGTAGCGAATTTCACAATCATAATCGCTTAGCAACTCAATCCAACGTCGCTGTCTCATATTGAGCTCTTTTTGATTCAAGATGTGTTGTAGACTTTTATGGTCAGTGAACACAACACACTTGGTTCCATACAAGTAATGTCTCCATATCCTTAAGGCGAAAACCACAGCACCTAACTCTAAATCATGGGTGGTGTAGTTTTTCTCATGCTTTTTGAGCTGTCGGGAAGCATAAGCTATCACCTTCTCTCGTTGCATTAACACGGCTCCCAATCCTTTATGTGAGGCGTCACAATAGACGACGAAATCCTCGTTACCTTCTGGTAACGCTAAGATAGGAGCACTACACAACATCTTCTTAAGCAATTGAAATGCTTCCTCTTCTTTATCTCCCCATTCATACGTAACACTCTTTTGAGTCAATTTGGTCAATGGTTTAGCTATCTTCGAAAAGCCCTCAATGAATCTTCGGTAATAACCAGCTAAACCCAAAAATTGACGAACTTCGGTTGGGGTTGTAGGTGCAGCCCAATCTTTTATTGCCTCAATCTTAGCAGGATCCACATGGACTCCTTGTCTATCAATCACATGACCTAAAAATTGTACCGTCGGAATCCAAAATTCGCATTTCGAAAACTTGGCATAGAGTTTCTCCTTCCTGAGCAATTCTAAGATGAGTCTTAGATGCTCCACATGCTCCTTCTCACTCTTTGAATAAATCAGACTGTCATCGATGAATACAATCACAAACTTATCTAAGTAAGGCTTACACACCCGATTCATGAGATCCATGAATATCGCCGGTGCGTTAGTCAACCCAAACGGCATCACCTGAAACTCGTAATGCCCATAACGGGTTCTGAAAGCCGTTTTCGGAATATCTTCATCATGAACTCGAAGTTGATGATATCCCAATCTCAAATCAATCTTCGAATACACACTCGATCCTTGAAGTTGATCCAACAAGTCGTCGATCCTAGGTAACGGGTATCTATTCTTCACCGTTAACTTGTTCAGCTCTCGGTAATCAATGCACATACGGAACGATCCATCCTTCTTCTTCACAAATAAGACTGGGGCTCCCCAAGGTGAAGAACTTGGTCTTATGAATCCTTTCTCGGCTAACTCCGCTAACTGTTTTGACAACTCTTCTAGTTCGGTGGGTGCAAGACGATAAGGCGCTCGTGCTACAGGTGCAGCACCAGATATCAACTCAATCTGAAACTCCACTTGTCTAGTCGGCGGGATTCCCGGCAAATCATCGGGAAACACATCAGGAAAATCACGAACTATAGGCACATCTCCAATGCACCTTTCCTTTTTCTTCGTCCCTCCTTTCTCCGAAATTTGAGCTAAGAAAAGGTGACATCCTTTCTCCATTAACTTTGGTAACTTAGTGCAAGAAATGACTGCTAATCGGGATGAGCTCCTCGAATCCTTTCGATCTCCTAATATATTTAGGATCTCCTTTCCGTAAGGTACACGCACGATCTTCTCGTCGCAAAGTATGTGAGCACGATACTTCGACAACCAATCCATACCAATGATAACATCAAAACTTCCTAACGTGACGGGTAGAAGATCTATGTTGAAAGGGTGGTTCAAGAAATTTAACGTGCAACCGCGAATGATGGTATTAATCCTTTCTATATTTCCATTAGCTAACTCAATATCATATCCAATTCCTAAGGCCATCGGGGGTTTCTCTAGTAAGGGTGCAAACGTAGTGGACACAAAACTCCCATCGGCACCAGTATCAAATAGTATGGAAGCATAACGATTATTGAGAAGGAACGTACCAGTAACGACGTTCGGATCTTCTCCTCTCTCGTTCCCGAGTGCATACACTCTTCCCTAAGCAGCTCCAGCTTCCACACGTTGGTCCCCATTATCTTGTCGTCCACGGTTTCCTCCAGCTCCACGGTTTCCATGATTGTACCCATTACCACCCAAGCCTTGATTTCCACGGTTCCATGATTCTCTACACTCATTCCTATAGTGTCCCTTCTTTCCACACCCATAACAAGTAACATCTGCCTTATTTCTTATCTCAGGAGCAGCCTGAACCATAGCAAGAGGTCGAGCTCTACAGTCCCTAGCTGTGTGTCCTTTCTTTGAGCAGTTCTGGCATTTCACACTACACCATCCAGTATGATGCTGGTGGCAACGACCACACTTGGGTGCATCACCGTTCTGATTCTTCTTATCTCCATTCCCAATAGCATAAGCCTTAGCTTGTCTCTTGCTTCGATGCTCATTACCCTTAGAGTGACGGTCTCTCTTTCTCTTCCCATTCTTCTCCTTATCAGCTTCTTCTAATTCCAACGAATCTATAAGTTGTTGAGCAATTGTGATTGCCTCATGGATGTTTGCAGGCCTAGCAGAAATCACATCATTCCTTGTAGCTACAGGCAACCCATCAGTATACCTCTCGATCTTTTGAGTCTCGGTTTTCACCATGTCTGGGCAAAGCAAGGCTAACTCCTGGTAACGACGATTGTAAGTCGTCATATCATTACCTTTCACCTTGTGGTTCCAAAACTCAATCTCTAGCTTCTTAACCTCATTCCTTGGGCAATAAGTCTGAATCAGCAGGGACTTAAATTGCTCCCAAGTCATGGCATAAGCTACATCACTCCCAACTGAATTTCGGTAATTGTTCCACCAAGTTAAAGCTTCATCCTTGAAAGTAAAGGAAGCAAACTTTACCTTCGCATTCTCCGCACAACCACTGACATTGAACACTGACTCAGTCTTCTTAATCCATCTGACTAAGTAAACCACTCCTTCAGTTCCACCAAACTCAATGGGTCCACAAATCTTGAATTCCTTGTAGTGACATCCATTAGCACGAACAGGTGGAAAAGTTCCAGCAGAGTTGTTGGAATGATTTGACTCAGCTAGTAGTTCAGCAACTCTTTGTTCCACAAGTTGATTGATCATTGCTTGATCCACAGTAGGTGCATTAAGTGGAACATGATCATTGTCTCCCTGAACATCAACATTTTGATTCCTGTTGTTGCGGTTAGTAGTGTCCAGGTTGTCAGGAGTAGGGGTTTCAACATTTCGAGTAGGTCGGCATCCTCGGTGACCAGGAGTAGTCACTGCAGGACCAGTTCTGGTAGCTCTAACAGGGTTTCGTCGTGTTGCCATTGATCTGTAACATCATACAAGTTCATGAGTCTCCAATAGAACTTATCAACATGCTCAACAAAACAATTCAACGAAGCCAAGTCATGGAAAGAATAGCAACAATACACCATGAAACATCAATAAAACGGACAGGGACTCAATTTCCATAACACCAAAATCACATAATACCATATACTAATAACCATCAACATACAATAGCGATCTAACATCGTTCCAACTACTGGATAACACAAATCGTACTAATCGTTCCAAAAGAGACGAATACTGAACAAAATACATCAAAATATGATAACTAGCTTTTCTAACCGAACACTCCTCGGTTAGAAAGCAACAAGACAACATAACCCAAGCAACTAGCCACGCTGCTGGTGGAGGCTCCTCAACTCCTGCCTCAAGCCATCAAGATCCCTCCATAACGATCCTAGCTCCACGCTATGGGTGTCTCGGTCTCTCTTGAGGTCAGCCACCTCCTTCTCCAGCTCGGCATTCCTTTGCCATAGCTTGTGGTCGGCCTCTCGAGCAGTAACAAAACCTCGCTGCAAACAATCAATATGCTCGTGGACCTCCATCAAAACTCTCCTCATCTCAGTAGTCCTGCCCACAACCACAGTCATATCAACTCTCAGATCCCCTAAGAACTCTCCAATAACCCTCTCAAGTCGATCAGATACACGTGCAACTCTCTCACCAAGATCAGTAATCCGAGCCCATAACCTGCCAATCTCACCTAACTCTGCATGCTCAGCAGAAACCTCAGAAGATGCATCCGACTCATCGGAACTACCAGGTGGTAACTCAACCAAAAACGGATGATCAGGTGAATCAGGCTCAATCGGATGTACAGGTGAATCAGGCTCCTCAGCCTGAGCTGGTGGTACTAACACATCATCATCATCAGGCATCTCATCCTCCTGAGGGTCATCCTCCTTCTCAGGGTCATCATCATCACCCTGCTCAGCCTCCTGAGGGTCATCCTCCTGCTCAGGGTCATCAGCCTCATCCTTACCCTCGTACTCCTCCTCCTCCTCATCGGAAGAGTACCTCATCAATCGTCGTCTCCTACTAGGTGAACCATGTGGAGATGTGGTAGGTGATCTAGGACGACGACGCAATGATGTGGGTGGCGCCTCAGACAGAAGAGAGTGAGCATCAATCTGTAAAGGTGATGGAGTAGGGCGTACTGACATGCGTGCCGTAGCTCGGTGGGCAAAGCATGGGGCCACACGAGCCAAAGCCTGATGAAGAGTAAGCTGCCTCGATGTACTAGGGAGCCCTAAAGAAGATGAGGATCCCTGCGTAGATGCAGCAGGTAGTGCTGAAGTAGAAGCTGTCTGCGGCACAGTAGCTGGACACATGGCCATCTGGTAAGGATCATCAGATGCCATAGTGAATTGTGCAGGTAAAACCGGTGCAGTAAGAATATCCTCGACAACATCGGGCATATGGGAGGCCATGGTCTGTGACAACGGCGTAGGGTAGGTGTAGGTGTTTCAAAACAACTAAATCACAACTCAAAGTACCATACCAAAAATCCTCATCAAATAATTCAAACATATAATTTGAATAAAGAGTTTCAAACACCGCATTACTAAAATGTTTATAAAACATATAGACCATATAATTCCTCGAAACACCATCTTATTACTAAAATCCATAAACCTCAAATCATCTCAATAAATCCCAAATCTAACAATCATCTCAAATATCTCATAATACCTCAAATAATAGAAAATGCTTCGGCTTGGCGGGCTGGCGGGCAGTGGTCAAGGATCATTTTCTATAAAAATTCGGTTATAGTTTAGGCGTTTATCTACCTAGTTCTCTATAACCTTGGCTCTGATACCAATCTGTAACACCCCCAAAATTTGATACAGCGGAAGACTCAACAAGCTTTCGGGGTGCTACGGGGATTGGTATCCAACACAAGACAATATAGGATGAGATAAAGTAAACATAATAAAAACACAACCAAAACGGGGTTTTAACGTTTACATTTATCCCAACATCATTTAGAGTCAGGCCCAAAATAACATAACAGTAGGTCCAAAATTAATTATCAGAGTTTAGAAAAATAGATCCATAACCCATGAGCCTTAGCCGAGCCTTCCATTCCAAGCATCCATATCATCACTTAATTACCTGAGAAAACGTGCTAAAAGTCAGCTTTCGCTGATGAGTTCATAGGTTTAAGTTCATCTAACAATATAGTGGACATATACGCAAAACGCTTGCTAGCTAGACTAAGGATTCACTAAAAGCCTGCGGATACTCTCCGCTCCAACATAACACACGGATACCCTCCGTTCTAACATAGATATTCGGGTAACCCCCGCAATACCAATAAATACTCGGATAACCTCCGAAGTATCAATAACCTATAGGTGCACACTACAGTATCTAAATAAGCCAACCTTGAATAGTACACACGAAACCGTGTGACTAAAGCTGACAATTCACCAATAACCAAATAAGCCAACCTTGAATAGTACACACGAAACCGTGTGACTAAAGCTGACAATTCCAAATAACCAAATAAGCCAACCTTGAATAGTACACACGAAACCGTGTGACTAAAGCTGACAATACATCCTAGTCCATACGCATAGCAAGTTTAGAAAGAATATAAAAGCGATAATAGTCCACATAAAACAATTTGCACGTTTCTCACCCCAAGTATTGAAAACATAGTTCAAGAAAAAGTGGGGCTATGACTCACCTCAAGTCCAGAAAATAGCAAGAAGAAGTCGGTAGAAATAAGATGTATAGTAACTCACGAAACAGCAACTACGGACTCGGCACGACCTAACAATATTAATTCGTTCAGAAATCATTTCCTCAAATTCAAAATATTCCCAAATCCGGACGAGAATCCGTTTTATTTCCGAAAATCCATTTCGTATTAGTTTGGTGTATTTACGTTTGGTATCCATACGGGTGGTGGGTCGACACAAAACAAACCAAAAGGTCACACAAAGAATAATAAAATAAACTATGGATCTAATATTAGCCCAATATATCATTTAAATAAATCGCCGAAGTTTATCAAATCTGTCGATTTGATAATCCTCATATTTATTTACGTAACATACCGTTCCAAGATTACACCCAATCCTAAAGCACATAGCACATAATACTATATGGTATATATCGTAGTTTAATAAATTCCTCATATACATCGTCAAATTGGCCAGATTTCCCGATATATACATTCGCAATTTATTACACTTTACATATACCACAACCTATGGGCGTCGTAGGATACGATGCCCATTAATATATTCATTTCATATAGCCAAATAACTCGGTTCAACCCTACGGTTAAGTGGTTATTTAGTTATAGAAAATGTTTATATTAATCGTCATATATCCGTGACAACACGAAAGTCATAAATAAAAACTTACCTGGACTCGAGTGACAACGACTCCGCATAACTCGATAAGTTTACCCGTTATATATATATAAAATGACATTTTTATTAAATGTTTAATAATTGTCGAGAATTTCTCGTTTTATAACACCTTTTTATAATAATAATACGTTCAATAATATTACGCCACTTTCGTAGCCTAATATATATATCTAGTCGTATTATTTATAATATGACTCGTGATTATTATTATTATTAATATACGCATTTATACAATTATATATACGTTATTCACGTCTATATATTTATATAAACGTTTATATTATCAATAATTATTATTACGAGTTTTATTATTTACGTTTTAATTGTAAATAGTTATCGAGTCATACGAAATGGTCACATGTCCGAGTCATGACTCTCGGCTCATTGCCCAAGTCCAAAGTAATAAGCAAATGTCATAAATACAAAAGTATCTTCGTCCAACACAATCCCAATCCACGTGCTACAACAATAGGGTCCGACTACGGCACCCGACTAACCTATCTCCGTCAATCTAAGTGACCGTCTCACAATCGGTCCCCAATGTCCCAATTCGTCAACACTTCTCAATATACCACAAATCTCTTGTCGAGACCAAAAATGATCTCGACACAACAAGCATTCGGCCGAAAATCAACAAATGCCGAAACTATATCAAGTTAACAAAAATTAGAACAAGGAAATATAAATACAAATATGGTCCAATTGAGGGTTGGTTTACCAAGCCAAACCCGAGCCACTCGACTCACTTGAGTCTCGGCTCAATACACGAGTCACAAGGACTCGACCTCAATAACCAAGAAGTCACAAAATAAGCTCCAAGGAGCTACACCCAACTGCCCAAGTCGACCCACTTGGGTCATGGCATCAACAACCATATTCGGCCACAAAGGCCAAGACTCCATCGAGTCTAACCAACTCCAAGCAAGTAAGACATGAAAACCATGACTCAAGGCCACAATAGCCAAAATAACGAGCCATAGGCTCGAATCCCACATCAAGCCGTGAGTCCACGACTCACGGTTCACTCGAACCATCAAAGAAAACACCAAACCCGGATACCAAACCATCTTTTAACATCAAAAACATTATTTCATCTCATAATAATTCGATTCCCATGATAAACTTCCATGTAGCCACAGATTTAATACCAAATCGTGGCACCCAAGAACCAAAATCGATCACTCACCTTCTTGAACCTCCAAATGAATAGATCTAGTAAAAACAACAAAGTTGGGTCGGATTTAATAAGATTTCGAGGTGTTAATGTTGGTTATACGGTGCGTATAATACACCAAAAGAAAGAGGAAAGAGTAAGGGTTAAAATGGTGGTGTTTGTTTTGTCGTGTGGTCGGCGTAATGGTGGTGGTGGCCGGATTTGATGACCGGCGGCTAGGGTTAGAGAAATGGGAGAGAGAGTGATTTGGTGAGGGTGAGTGTTGTGTTTGTGTGTGTGGTGATAATACCACAAGGACGGTTTTTGTAATTTTACTCTTAAAAAAAAACTTTTCTTTTATAATAATAATAATAGTAATAATAGTAATAATAATAATATTACTAATAGTAAGAGTGGGTAAAGTGGGTAAATGTAAAACATGTGGCCCGAAACCCGAACTCATTTCAAACTTTAATATCTCACGAAACATCTCGTAACTAATTAAATATAGTCGGACTCGTAAAATCGAGTCATAAAATTTTCTGTTAGGTAATCCTAGTGCCAGAGTCAACGTAGTACCAGTGAGAATTTAAGAATACATCACCGAGCGTAATATCAAAAATGAATTATGAAAATAATTCACGAATTCCATAACATCATAGAAACATAATTATCCATAAAATAGGTCTTACAAGTTCGTTGTGAAATAAAATTTCAAATAAAAATTATAAACGAACTTTAACGTAATGCGGGTTTTCAAAATAACTCCCTAAATTGCCGGTTGTCACAAATATCAATATCAAATGCAAGCACGGATTACTGTGATATGAAAATAAATATACGCTATTATACTTATAACATGACTCATGAAATTCTTATTTAAAGTTTATATATGGATAATCAGAAAAACATTTTTAAAAAACTTTACGAAGCATATTTTAACTTTATCAAGAGGACTTCCCTCACTACGAAAGGTGTCCCATTGATGGTGTACTGATATATCTCCTATTTGTGCTGATTATTTGCTACTAAACTCGCACATTTTGTAAAACACGATATAAATAATTTAAGTTAAACAACAATATCAACCTCAACATATATGTCAGTTAAACAAAGTTAAATCTTCAACCAACAATTTTTTTTACAAAATATTATTATAATAGATATTAATATATAATAAAAAATCCTTGACAAGTATTAGTTATACTTATATCACAATTTTCACGGGTAAATTCTTATATGTCCATAGAGTAAGGATCAAATGAGAAGTAAAAGTAAAATGAGAAGAATGAGAAGTAACTACAGCCGCACATTTCAGATGCATCTACAAAATAAGATACATCTCCCATGAAATTCTCCTTCCTCATTTGAAATATGTAGCTACAAACATTTCTCATTCTTCTTATTTTATTTTCTCTTCTTACTGGATCCATTCCCTATGTCCATATACTAAACTAAAATTTTAAAATAAATTTGATTCTTGTGTAAACGCCGTGCGTGCACGGGACTTATAGCTAGTATCACCATATAACCATCACCAAAAATTTATACGGAATAATATCATTCCTATTACATCATTTTAGAATACTCTTCAAACAGTAACCAATAAATTCCAAAATTACTACAAAAAACAGATAGTAGAACATATCCAATTCCATATAACCTTATTAATTTGACAGGATTAAGGTAAAACATTGTTCATATGTTTTGGCGAACACGGTCATGCCGTCGCCATCACACCATAAGTACCTTTTTAAACAAATTTTCTCCTTAACCTTTTAAAATATATATAGTGAACTTAAGCACACTAAGCAACGTACTGTCATTTATACTTATTAGCCTAGTAGAATTATAGGCCCACTTATATTTGATTATTGTGTAATTCAGGCTTAGCCCATGCTAGTTAGCTTATGTCTCAAGCCATATACTCTAATTATTGAGATCGAATAATATTGAATGATTATGGGGAATTACCAAAACTAATATGGTAATCAGAGCCTTCCATCACAAACACATCTAAAACCCTAACAGCCGTTCTATATTTTTTTTTCTTTTGCTGCCGTGCTTTCTTTTTCACTCCACAGTCGACACATACAATCACCATGGCTGATGATACTCAACCTCCCAAACAACAAATTGATAAAGCATACTCCATAGCTAGCATCAAGGCATGTATCCCCACTCCTCTTGATCTAGACAAGCTCAATTACAACTCATGGAGTGAGTTGTTCAAGAGATTTTGCAAAACACACAATGTTAAAAAGCATCTAACGGACACCACAACAAGCTCTACCGATACCGAATTTTCAGCCAATGATTTCCTCCTTGTCATGTGGCTTTATGCCACTATATCATCTAAACTTGTTGACATGGTGCTCAACCCTAGTGCAACCGAGAAGAACATATGGGATCATCTGCAAAAGATATTCCATGATAACAAAGACGCACGTGTTACAGTGCCGTAGCTGAGTTAACGGAGGCCCTGTGCAAAAATTCTCATAATTCCTAAATATGACGATGAAAATTCATTGTAACTATCTAGCTTTAATTTTAATGATTTCTTCGTCACTCTCGACCACTTTAAGATGAGTTTAACAATTATTTAGAACACAATTTCATATACCGTCAACGTTTTGAAGTTGGAAGTAAATTTTGAGGCCTTAAAATATATAAAGGGATATATATTTTGTGGCCTCTAAAATTTTGTGGCCCTGTGCGGTAGCTCACCTCACTCACCCTCGAATACGGCTCTGACGTGTTCTACAACTAGACAATGAAATCCGTAACATGCAGATTGGCAACTTATCTGTCGCTGACCATTTTCACGAAATCAAAAGTAAAGCCGATCACCTTGCAAACCTTGGATCCAAAGTAAGTGATGCAAGTCTTGTCACTTATGCTATTAATGGTCTCGGTTCTAAATATCCCAAAGTTGCTCGTATTATTAGACATCGTGAAAAGCTTCCCGATTTTGATACCGCCATGTCTATGCTTCTTTTTTGGGTAAAAGGTCAAAAGACCCAAACCCAAACCCAAACCCGATAGCCCTTATCGGGTCAGGTTAAATCATGTTGAAAAAGCTTATCGGGTTAGTTTCACCCGAACCCGATAACCCGACATTGTTATCGGGTCAGGTTCGGGTTAGATAATTTTTGTTAACGGGTTATCGGGTCAACCCGCTAAGACCCGATAATTAATATTTAATTTTTTTACTAATATCTTAAAAAACCCAATACCAGAATCTACAATTTGCATGAGACAAAATGACACTCCAACATCAGAGCTAGTAACATAAAACTAGCATAGTTTTTTTTCTTCATATCCAACATCAGTTATTCAGTACTAGTAACATAAAAAAAGGCTTACTAGTTACTAATATCTAATTGACATCCTTTTGATACGTTATTGCCATTTATTTTTAAAAGCTTTACATGGGATTTTGCACAGGTCTTTGTGGATCTTGGATCAATCATGGATGAACTTTATAATGAAAACAGTAAGAGTATGAGTATGCATATCTGATGCAGTGACTCGGTATAACAACAGAGATAGGGTGGGAATTCTTTGATAATAAACACAATACTAATATTTATTCCACACTAAAACGTTTACAATCCTAAACTATATATACTATGTCAAACGGTATTAGAGAACCGTTGTGACTCTTCTAAGAGTTATCATTGAACCGTTATAACCTATCCTAGATTACAGAAATAACTATATTACAGTTTCAAACTTTCTAATCTACACTATTGGTCCTTCGACATATGATTCTTGATTATTTCATGCCAACATTCACTCCCCTAATCAAGACATCATAGTCTTCATCATGATCTTCACTCTGTTCTTGTCCATCTTTGATTTGCAGTCTCGTTCCTCCTTTACTTCATTCTGTAATTGATCGCCTTGTTACTTGTTCTTTCTTTCATGTGTTGCCTTTCTTTGTTTACTTCCATTGGTGATTCATCCATTGCATCTTCCAGATCTTCTGCATCAGGCTGTGGTTTGGTATCTGCAACATCTTTGCCATCTTCATCACTTTCTGCCTTTCCTTGCTTTGTTCTTAGTGCATTTTCATAATAGACTTTCACCATGCTAATATATTCTTTGTAACATTCTTCTTTCTTTCTTGCCCAAAACTGTAATGTCTCCATGATAATCTTCATGCTTTGTTTTCGGGTCTTCTTCTTCTTCAAAGCGATATCTTCCTTGACTGCTTCTTATTGATCTCGCAAAATTCTTCCACAGGTTTCTTAGTTTTTTCTTCTTCCAGGATCTTTGAACCATGGTCTCTGATACCACTTTTGCACAGGTCTTTGTGGATCTTGGATCAATCATGGATGAACTTTATAATGAAAACAGTAAGAGTATGAGTATGCATATCTGATGCAGTGACTCGGTATAACAACAGAGAGAGGGTGGGAATTCTTTGATAATAAACACAATACTAATATTTATTCCACACTAAAACGTTTACAATCCTAAACTATATATACTATGTCAAACGGTATTAGAGAACCGTTGTGACTCTTCTAAGAGTTATCATTGAACCGTTATAACCTATCCTAGATTACAGAAACAACTATATTACAGTTTCAAACTTTCTAATCTACACTATTGGTCCTTCGACATATGATTCTTGATTATTTCATGCCAACATGGGACAGTTAGTTGACATCTTTTGATACTACGCAGAAATATACTAATTGACTGTTGTTTTTCATCCTTTTTTGATACTAATACCTTACTGTCATTTCATCCTTTTGAAACTAATATACTAATTGACATCCTTTATTGCATGTCAACTACATTAAGAGTGTTTTTTTTACATGAACAGTTGGTTGTGCATTTGGATTTATACACAACTCTATTACGATTAATTATTAAGTTGTTTGATCAAGGTCACATTTGGTAATATCTTAGTTGCGCATTTGTAGTATCACCCGATAACCCGAATCACCCGACCCGACATAACCCAATCCGAATACCACCCGAACCAGATAATCCGATTCCTTATCGGGTTGGGTTGCGGGTGAGTGTTTAAAAATCAAAACCCAATTTAACCCGACCCGATGAAACCCGATAACCCGACCTGATAACACCCCTATTAGTATTGTTGTTTTATGATCTATATGACTATCGCACAGTTGGTGTTTACAATATAGTACTTACTACATCTCTGCATTCTTCTTATATAAGATTACAAGTATCATTTGATCAAGAAATGAAAGCGTTATATGTAACATTGAAAAAACCATAGATGTTTCCTATAAAATGATATAATGGGCCAAAACAAATAGTTTACCCAATCCATCATCACTCCAAACAAAAATTTTGTTTGAGTTCATAAGTGAACTTGATTGTATTTTTTTTTCTTTTTTAAAATATTTGGTAAATGATATGATGATTAAATTTAAGTATAAGTTATACTTTGTGTAAATATGTTCTTACTATTAGCCTTTATTTTTGGATTATGTATAGTTTATGTTTAGCTTTAGTTCATGGATTTTAGGGCCCAAAAAATGCATTTATCTTTCTTTGTATTATATATGTTTTTGTTTTACACTTAACTTTATACAATTTATTTAAATTTCAACCGCTAAAATTTTTATTAATTACCCTCCCTTTTTCAGTGGTTGTTTTCACAAATTTTACACCTATATTTTAATTTTTTTTCCCACTAAATTTATCAAAGTTTGACCAATTTCTATTTTAATTTTGACTTTCAACTGACTAATAAGAATGCTCGATTTTGCTACGTGTCAAAATAAAGAAATCTTTATATCGATCTGTCCCTTACTTCGTCTCGTATTTCTTTGATGTCACCAGTGAAAAGAGCAAGAAAACCCCGTGTTCTGCATTTCATAACAAAAATAATTAAGTTTTCTGAAAGATCAAGTACCATAGTTACTTTGACATTTCCTAGTTTCTGCACTTTTTCATCATGCAGAAGTTCACTGGCCCTCTTGCCCCATAGACAACAGAAACTACCGCTGACAATTGCACAAAAAGACCATCTTTGTTCAATTATCAGAAAGTATACCATCAAACACCAATGTTTTCATATCCATTGCAACACGCGGGCCAATAAACTCGTTATTTATATATGGTTATCGTATGTGTTTAACTTATTTTTTATACCTACGCACTAGAAAAATGGTATACGAATCTGTTGCGACTAATTTTGATCATGTCCTCCTTTCGTGAATACTTAACATAAAATGCAACAAGAACAAGAACACCCAATCCATCATAAACATGATAACAAAACCTAGCTGATTCATTTTCTTGATTGAAAATCCTAAAAGGGTATGAATTAATCATAACAACCCACCTTCCAATTTAACAAAAATCATTTCTTGTTTTTCCAGTCACGCATTTTCTAATCAATTTCTTGATTGAAAAATCATAAAAGTGTCTGAATCATAACAACCCACTTTCCAATCAAACATATGCATGGCAGACAAAAAACAAAACAGCTTTATGTTATTAGTCTAGAAGGTACTGCTAGCTGCTTAGGGTCCTTATTGGCGGGCTAATGAGTCTTTTGGTAAGTTTCTTCCATTATTGTTCTATTGTTTAACGTTATCTAATTGACTATTATTCCTTAAATTAAAAGTCTAGTCTTCCCTCTCCCAAGTTTTCTTCATCAATGAAGTCAACTCCTGATAGAAAGAAAGACATAATACAATACCCATACTGAAACAAGGTTAAATCATGCATTGAAAGAGCTGCTTTTATTTTCTCAACTACTTCCAACAAGTTATACATTTGTTTGTAAAATGGAATATATGAATGTGCTCGATCTTAATTATAAATTGCAGCATTTGTTTGTATAGAACTTCTGTACCAAAATGCATGATTGAATGTTTACAAGTTGCGTCCTAAAAGTAGTTTGTTACGGACAAAAGGAAGGTGCCAAGTATGTTCTCACTGAAAAGTCTTGGTCATCATGATAAGGAATTTGTGGACGCCATTCATTTCACCAGTTGCATGCAAGAACGTTAACATGCAAAACTAAGTATAAAAAGCCGATGCATGTTCGTATAATTTTAAGTAAACTTTCAAATATGAAGTCACCACAAGCAATAATTCACTTATCATCTTCCTCTCGTATTTCAATTCTCTTTTATTGTCTCGTGTCTTACTTCGGCCGACGTCTCTGCTTCATTTGGCGGTAACGAGACTGATTATCACGCATTGTTGTCATTTAAGTCAATGATCACCCATGATCCATACAATGTTCTAACCTCGTGGAACCATTCCTTTCATTTTTGTGATTGGAGTGGTATTTCATGTCGAAAGCGGCAGAAACGAGTGACTGCTTTATGGCTGGATTCGCAAGGCTTAGAAGGCTCGTTGTCTCCTCACGTAGGAAACCTCAGCTTCCTCCGTGAGTTTTCTCTCTGGAACAACAGCTTTCAAGGAACCATTCCTCATGAACTTGGTCGTCTATCTAGGCTACGCCATCTTTATCTTAGCAGAAACAAATTCAATGGAGTCATTCCAACAAACTTGTCTAGTTGTTCTAACCTAGAAGAGCTTTGGCTAGCTGAAAATAAGCTAGCCGGAAGCATACCCAACGAGATGAGTTTACTCTCGAAACTTACTAGTCTTGTAATTTATGGCAATAAGTTAACAGGTGGAATTCCACCTTTCTTGAGGAATATCACATCAATGGAACGGTTCTATGCATACAACAACCCATTTCGTGGGAGCATTCCAGATACCTTGGGTCATTGGAAAAGGTTGACAGAATTTTACTCTGGCGGCTGCAACTTATATGGAAGCATCCCTCAGTCCCTTTTCAACCTCTCACTCCTAGTTAATATTTCATTACCTGATAATCACCTCACTGGTAGTCTTCCTTCCGAAATTGGTAGTCAGCTCCCAAATCTTGAGATCCTTCATTTAAGAAATAACAAAATGACCGGAGTTCTTCCACCTTCTCTTTCTAATTGTTCTAAATTAGGATATCTTGAAATGAGTTACAACAATTTTAGTGGAAGTTGACAATCGATTTTTCAAAATTAAGAGATATTTATATAATTTCCATACAAGAAAACAACTTACATGGACGCGGAGAAGCTGATGACTTGAGGTTCATTGATTCTTTGAGAAACTGCACCCGATTAGAGGGGCTAATATTGAATGGAAACCAATTAGAAGGGGAGGTACCACATTCCTTGTCGGAGTGTCGGTCTTTGAAAGTACTCGATATTGGAAACAACCAACTAAATGGCACATTCCCTGAATGGTTAGGAGGTCTTTTAGAGCTGCAGGTTCTTGTACTCAGATCAAACAAATTTCATGGTCCCATTGAAACCTCCACTGCAATGGAACTTGAATTTCCTAGTTTACATGTCCTTGACTTATCCTATAATAGGTTTGTTGGCAAACTACCTGTAAAATATTTTCAAAATTTCAAGGCAATGAAGAACATGGTAAACAATAGTACCAAACCAAGATATTTGAACATCGGTGACTACTTTTTTTTACTCTATAATTGTCGTGGTGAAAGATGTGCAACTGACATTCACCAAACTTTTGGTTGAGTACACAATTGTTGATCTATCCAACAACAACTTTGAAGGGGAAACTCCAAACACCATCGGCAGCCTCAACTCGTTGAAAGTGCTCAACTTATCCCACAACAACCTCAATGGTGGCATCCCAAATGCTCTAGGAAATATATCGGAGATTGAATCGTTAGACCTATCTTGGAACCAACTCGTCGGAGAGATCCCTCAAAGCCTTGTAGACATAAAAGGTCTTTCAGCCTTAAATCTTTCACAAAATCGTCTAGAGGGACGTATTCCGCAAGGAAAGCAATTCAACACATTTGACATGACCTCGTATGGAGGGAATTTGGGACTTTGTGGGTTTCCACTATCCAAGTGTGAGCATCTGATTTCCGTAGACGTTTATGGGGATGGAGATGAGGAGGAGTCGGACGAGATTGGATTTACATGGAAAGTGGTGATGTTGGGATATGGATGTGGAACATTAGTCGGATTGGTGATGGGATATATAATGTTGTCAACAAGAAAAGTCAAGTGGTTTAATGCAATTGCTGATGCAGCAGATAGTTTGGTCCTGAAGAAGAAGAAGAGAAGACATGTATATATCGGAAAATGATGTTAGATAATGAAACGTATGCTTTTTCACATGATTTCTTATTTTATCAAACTCTGCAAAATGCCTTGCTCTATAAATTTTCTTGCTATAAAACAATTTGTGATGCAGGTATAGGAGTTTGGGGTGGATCTGGGACTTTTTGAATTGTGTATATAAGCTTCTGAATTCGTGTGTTTTAGAATTTTGTAATAAATTTACTTGGTCACTGGCGAGGATGTATCAATGTTTTTGACCTTAATAGCCATTCAATAATTTTTGTTAGTAAAGCAGCAAATCAGATGTTTGTGATGTGATTTAGAGGAAACTAAAAGTATCAGGTTGTAGGTTTTCAAGTAACATTGTTTGCCATATGCCTGCTTGGTGAATTGATTATGTGACCAAATTGCTTAGAATACTCCAGTTGGGTAGACCTTTGGCTCTATGAAATCATACCAAAAATAAATAATTGAGTATTCAGTTATTTTTCCTTTTTGATTCAAAAGTAATAGTGCATTAATCTTTCGCTTCTCTAGTCCCATTGTTTCTAACAAGTACTAGTCTGAGAAATTTAACATAATTTATGAAAGGAATGTGTTTCACTTGTATTCTTAAAAAATTTATGATGCAGGTAAAGAAGTTTGGGGGTTGGAGTGACACCTTTTGAATTATACACTCATATAGCAGCTTCTGAATATCTCGTCTAATGTACATTTTTAGTCTCATTGAATAGTCGTCGTTAGGATTTATTACTACATTTACTTGGTCACTGGGTAATGATGTGTTAATGGTGTTTGACTCCTACAGGCAGTTCAGTAATATGTAGTTATTTTAATGATCATACAACAATTGTAGTCACTGATAAAACACCCAGAATGCTCTTCTCCAAAACTATAGTGTATTAAGTCAATAAATTTATATTTGAGAACCCACAAATCTCTATGCAAATGAAAAGGTAGGCCCCGCGCGTTGCGTTAGAGCCAATTTGCTATATAATTTTTTGGGAACGTTTCTGTTTCAGTTTCGTGGTATTTATACTATTTGCTATATTCTTGCATGCTTTTAAGGTATGTTTTGTTCATAAGTTTATCGCTTGTCCATTTTTTTTTATGTCATTGTATAATTAGAATAAGTACACAATCATATCGAGCACACATGACGATCAAGCTCCCTACGTCAATGGTATCCCGCATAAAAAAGACACAGAAACGTACAAAATAGGTTATTCGACTACTTTAACAGGTATAAGTAGCAGGCATATCGAAACCGGGGCACAACATAGCAACGCATACGTAACAACCTACCATACAATATGAATGTAGCTGTAATTATCAAAATACATACGTAAGTTGTTAGTCGGCGGTGAGCTAATAAACGTAGTGGAGAAGAAGGGAGTTTCTAGTAAGAAGTAGGTATTTCAAATACCAACGTTGATAAACGACAAGTTTTTTAGAAAACAAAAAGAAAGCAAAAAAAATAAAAATAAAAAATAAATAAATAAATAAACAAAAAAAATTCCAGTCATGACGAAAGGCCAGCAGGAAAATAATTTAAAAGCCCAACTGAGGCCCATTTATGCCATTTGTAAAACAACACAACAAAATACAATTTTATTTTGTACTAATAACAAAATAAAATCAAATGTTATAAAGTATCATAGATTTGGCACGAAAAAAGCACATACACTACTCACATTTCTCCATAAACAGCCCCTAGAATATGTGTACACAAACTTTACGGTAATTTTTAAAGTAATTAGGTAATTTAAAGGTGTGTTTTGAAAATATCCTTTTTAAAAAAATATATATATTAAACTTCAATATTTTTTATAAAATTTCGCACACGTCAAAAGCATATCACCATTGGGCTAATTTTGTTCGTAATCCAGAGGCCATCCCAGCGGTATATTTTTTATTAAAGAAGTTGCAAAATATTTAAGTAAAGTTTGTTATATAACAAAGATGTAAATATAAAAAAGTTCAGTAACTTGTTGTATAGTTTCGCGGCTGTTTCGTAAATGTTTCTTTTTCTACCCAAACGACATCGTTCTAATACAAAACTAGTAAATGAAAAGGTGAAACGAAGATTTAAACTTTGGTCTAAAAACTCAAAACGACACAAAATCTATGATGGTAGGTTTAGTCATTTTTCTTTTTGTCCTTTTCATCTTCATCTTCTACCTTTATGTGTTCTTGCCATTACCATATCTTAAACAAAATAATAATAATAATAAATAAAATAAATAAATAAATAATAAATAAATAAATAATTAAAAGCAACTTCCAATTTTTTTCTAGCCAAACATCATATCATCATTTTTTGTCATCCTCTCAAACAATACCCACATCTCCCATTCAAGTCCACCAAATTTCTTACAAACACAACACTATAACTAATAATAATAATTTTAAAAAAAAAATACAAAAAGTGTCACCAAATTTCCCTCTTCACTATCAAATCTACAACATTTATTCATATTTAAACATATTTTACATACATGCTTTAAATTTACTGTTATGAGAGTTCAACACAAGTTCCTCAACAAAGTTAGTCAATTAACAATGAGACTATAGGTTATAGAGGCAAACGGGCTACTACTAAGCCCAAATGAATGGAAGAATACATATGCTGATTTACTTTATGTCCAATATTAGATATTTTGATTTAACACATTTTAAAATTTATATTTATAGCTGTTAATTACTCATCTGTCTCAAATTATAAGTCCGCTTTTAATTTGCATAAAGTTTCAGAGAATCCTACTAACTACACTATTCACCAATAAAATATATTCTTTCTCCATTAAAATGTATTTTGATTGGTTGGAATAAGAAATTGAACAAGTATTTTGGGACAACCCAAAATAGAAAAATGTGCTTATAATTTGGGACGGAAGGAGCATTCTAAAAGGGTTTGTTTATGAAATGAAATATCCCTAAATTCCATCTTTGACGACCACCACCACCGGTTGCCCCGTCTGCACCATCCATAGCCGGAAATGGTGGTGGTTGTTATAATGGGGGGAAATTTTTTTATTAATGTACTATACTTGCCACAAATATCACTTCGCGTAGTGAACAAAAAAAAAATCTTTTTATGTACACTAAAGTTGATATTTTTGTCTTTTTTAAGTATTATAACTATTTTACCCTTCCAAATTATAAAAATTGTCCCTGTGAGTTTGTGAAAAATGCATCCACCGTCCCTAGGCTAAATTACATAAATGGTCCCTGTCGTTTGGAGAAAATTGCGTCCACCGTCCATTTTTTTTCTAAATTCCTTTTTGTCTCATTTTTTTTGAAATTCCTTTTTTTGAAATAATTTAGAAAAAAAAATGTTTTCGTGACATTTTCAAAAAAATTCGGCAAAAAATATTTTCGAAAACAAAATATTTTCGGAAAAAAATATTTTTGAAAAAAAAATATTTTCGAAAAAAAATTTGGAAAAAATAATTTTGAAAAAAAGATATTTTTGATTAAAAATATTTTCGAAAAAAAATATTTTTGAACAAAAAATATTTTCGAAAAAAAATTATTTTAAAAAAAAAGAAATTTAAAAAAAATTATTTTTGAAAAAAAATATTTTCGAAAGAAAAAATATTTTCGCAATTTTTTTTTTTTTTGGAAAAAAAATAGGGACAGTGTACGCTTTTTTCTAAACAACAGGACCAGTTACGCAATTTAGCCAAAGGATATTGGATGCAATTTCCAAAAACTCAAGGGTAAAATGATCATCACAGAACTTTTTTTTTATCTTTATTACACAAAGAAAGACAAAAATGTCAACTTTAATGTACATAAAAAGATTTTTTTTTGTTCACTACGCGGAAGTGATATTTGTGACAAGTATGGTACATTAATAAAATTTTTCCCTATAATGGGATTTGATGATGGGTTTAATACTTTTTTATAGGCAAATTACTCAAAAATGTATCGTAGTTTACAAATTTTGTTATTAATTTTTGGGTTATTCTGTGTAACATACTCATTTTTCATGTTATTGTGTGCCAGTTTTGACTTGCCCAACAGGTTGCCTGTTTACGTGATTTTAAAATTTTCTTTTTTATCCACCACATAAGTGTACACGTAACCTTAAAATGCCACATACTCCATGCACGCACACTCTTTCATCATCTTCTCCTCAATCTTTCATCATCTTACGACATGAAACAAACACATATATTATAATATTAGGGAGCTAAATTCAGTTTTGATATTTAAATTCTATTCAGTACTTAAATAGCATCGTAGCTGTTATTGTTTATCATGGCTATATATTTTTGCCGAAAAATAAAAACGGTTAAATGAGTTGTATGGTAACACAATTTTCCTTTTCTTTGACAAGTAGATTGCTAAACCAACATTTAAGTGCTGGTTATGTCACTAAACTTTTTAGTTACCTGATTGACATAAATAATCTTAGTTACCAATTGAACCACATATTTAGTTTGTCTAAGTTGAAGGACGTTATTGGCATACAAACTGTTATCGTTGTAGATAGGAGAAGTAAAGAGAGTTGAAAAGGGAATTTTATAATATATTCATCTATCTGAGGACTGAGGCCTCACCTTCAACTATCAGAAGAGCACACATGCTGTTCATCCGATCGCAGCTGTACAGTTAGAGTGGCCATTGTGGACTAGAGTCCATGAAGAGGAAGTCATTCCGACTTGTATAAGTACATACTGTTAATGCCAATATTTACCAATTCTCAGGCTAAACTCAATTATTGTTGGAAAAA
This sequence comes from Artemisia argyi, assembly GCA_030686995.1. Taxonomy (NCBI): domain Eukaryota; kingdom Viridiplantae; phylum Streptophyta; class Magnoliopsida; order Asterales; family Asteraceae; genus Artemisia; species Artemisia argyi. The sequence goes on along the minus strand of CM060680.1, from coordinate 221,852,923 downwards.
AGGACTCATCAGATATCTGGTACTAACCACAAGGATTAATTTGGCATGTTTGTCCTTTTCAGGCTTGGTCCTCCTTGGTCCCTCATGAAGGCTATTAGGAGTTAAAGGTTTAGAAGTGTCAAGTGCTCTAAAGTGTTATTGCCAAGAATCAAGTAAATAAAGTCTGAGGGTCTGGATGCAACTTATGAAAGTGGTATACACATCAGCCTTGGTGTCTCATTGTGCCAGTCTTAACCTAGCCGTTTTCTTTGTCTCTCTCTCAAAGAAAACGACTCATCATGGGACTTGATCTATATATCTTACCACTCTCTCATGTTGTTGATCATCACAAAATACTCTTCATACTCTTGTACTTCATTTTGTGTTCCTTGATTAAGATCAAGTATTGTTCAGTCTTTGTAACTGGTTGAGAACAGTTTGGTTGTAAACCCTTTATTATTATCAATCTAATTGGGCAAGTTTAGTTTTTCTTCATGGTATCAGAGCCAGGTTGCATAAACTTGCTCTGAATATCGATTTAAAGTTTTTAGGGTTTGATAATTTTTGGGGCTTTTGTCATTTGGAAGCCTCTGGGATTAATTGAGTGGTGTTTATCCACATTTCTGGTGTTGATCTTCGATTGGAGGTGGCAATTTGGGTTTGCCCTAATTTTTCAAATTAGGGTTTGGTGATCTTTGGTGATCCTGCTCTGGGCTCGTGCTGTTCTTCCTGCTATATCTCTAGACTAAATGAATCTAGAGTATAGTAGGGTTGTTATTCCGCTGCAATTCTCTTTGCGTACTCTATAACACCTCGCACACTCTCTCTCTTTTAATTTCTGTTGATTTTTTCTTTCTGTCTAGTGATGGGGAGTAGGATGTGAGAGTTGTTGAAGTTGTTATTGCTTGTTTATTTCTTGCTGGTAGATAAAGCCCTTGACCTGCCACCTTGAGTGGTACGGAAGCCTGGGAACTCCTCTTCTCTCTTTCTCTCTAGTGTGTTTAGGCTTTTTGAATCATGTCTATTCATGGATACACTGATGATGATATTGATGATAATAATGTTGATGATGCTAATGTTGATACTAATGTCACCTTAATCAGTAAACTTGACCTAAGTCACCCATTACACCTACATCCTAATGATTCTACTGCTTTAACTGTTATCTCTATAAAATTAAAAGGGACTGAGAATTACAATGTGTGGTCTTGTGCTATGCTTTTAGCTCTTGAGGGCAAAAATAAAACTGGTTTTATAGATGGTACTTGCAGAAGATCTCATACTGATGTTGTGTTGGGTAAACAATGGGATAGGGTCAATGCTGTTATGCTGGGATGGATTCTAAACTCTATCTCAGAAGAGTTGTTTCTTGGACAAATTTTTTCAAAAAAGGCTTGTGATGTCTGGAATGAATTAAAGGAAACCTTTGATAGAGTTGATGGGTCTGTTACATTTAACCTGCATCATAAGATAAACTCATTAACTCAAAATGGTTCAACTGTTTCTGAATACTTTAACAAATTGAGCACTTTGTGGAAGCAATTTGATGCTATGGTAAAATTGCCTAGGTGCACTTGTCATGCTGCTGATGATTTTAAAAAGCATAACCAAATGATGAAACTTATGCAATTTCTGATGGGTCTTGATGATACTTACATGCAAATTAGAAGCAATATTTTGTCAAGAGACCCTTTGCCTGATGTGAAAGGTGCCTATGCTATCATCTCTAGTGAGGAATCTCACAGGAATGTTGTTGCTGGAAGTTCTAGCAGAACCCATAATTCTGTTTTTTCTTCCAGAGTTGTTAATCAACCTAACCAACCTAGTAATCCCATTCTTAATCAGAATAATAATATTTCTGCAAACTTTAATAGAGCTCCTGATTATAGAAGAAACACTAGTGCTGGTCCCACTGTTACTTGTGAAAATTGTGGCCACGTTGGTCATACTAAGGAAAGATGTTTTAAATTAATTGGGTTCCCTCCAAATTTTGGAAAAAAAGGGAACAATCAAAGATTTCAGAACAATAACAAGAAATCTTACTCTAATAACAACTCATTTGCTTCTGGTCTTGGTTCAACTTCTAGTTCTGGTTCTGGTTCTGGTTCATCCTCTGGTTTCACTGATGAACAACTTCATACTCTTATGTCTCTCATCAAAGACAACTCTCTCAAAGATAACAATGTGCAAGTAAATATGGCAGGTACATACTACAACAAGAGTAAAATTTTTAATCAAAATTTTCATAAGTTTTTTTCCACTAATAGCAATTTAAAACCTAACTTAAATTCAGATGGAAAAATCATTGATTCTGGCGCTAATCAACATATGACATACACTGATAAGGACTTAGTTAATGTGGTTGACATTTCCAATTTTAGAATAAAAGTTGGTCATCCTAATGGATCAGAAGCCTTTATAACTAAAATTGGAAATCTTAAGCTAAATGAGTCCTTAACATTGTATGATGTTCTGGTTATACCAGAATATCGTGTCACTTTGATATCTGTTCACAAACTTGCCAAGGATAATAAAGTTTTTACTGCCTTTGATGAGAACAAATGTTATTTTTTGGACCAGGATTTGAAAATGGGAAAGGTTCTGGGGATTGGTGACCAATGTGGTGGTCTATATTATTTCAATTCTGGAGGTATTTCTTGCAATACTTCTTCATTTGTTACCAACCTTTCTCACTATGACTGGCACTGCAGGCTTGGTCACCCTGCAGACCCTGTTCTAAATGTTCTGAGACCTGATTTAAAATTGAATTCTAACTCTCAAAACATGGTTTGTGAAATCTGTCAAAGAGCTAAACAAACTAGAGAACAATTTCCTTTAAGTGATCATTCTACAACTGCTTTAGGTGATCTTGTTCATTTAGATCTTTGGGGACCTTACAATGTAAAATCCGAAAATCCGTTTCTCCTAAAATTCCATATAATTTGAAATTTTCCTAAGGTTGGTAAACTAAACTTAAGTATTTGAATCTTATGAATTGGAAAGCTACCTAATGGAAAATCTAAAACTTGCGTCTTATATAAAATTGACACACTTTGTTCCTAATATCCGGATATCACACGTTTATATGTTCTATTATAGGCCGAATATATTAACTTGTACACAATATAAATATCTACACAACTAATTTCCTAAACTAACATCACACGTATACAAAGTCATGCAAAGGCCCAGTTTCATTTTTAAGATGTTACATAATATATAAATTAATGATGTGATAAGATTTGGAAGATTTGGTCATCCATAATCCCCAAGACTCGGCACTTTATTTCCAGCCCATATTCCCACTAATTACTCATTTAGTAAACCAAATATACACAAGTACTTCACACTTCGAAACCCTAATAAAACTCACAATACAATACGGCAGTCTCATTGCTCTTATAGGTGACTTTGAAGACAAAACAACACACTCACACCATCATCAAATGCAATCCAATCCTTGTTCTTAAACTAAACACGAGACTGATGAAGTAAATGAAAAAGTGGCGGTTTGGTTCTATTCTTCATGATACGATCACAAGAAGGAGATGATACGAAAGGTCTGTGAAAGGTGTGTTGGATCGTGGGTATCACAGGTTCGAGAGGGTTTTGTTTGTTTGGAGTTCGGTTTTGCCTTTGGGTTACTTGTTCCTTTTCTAGTCGATCTCACAAAAAGGTATCACTTCTCCTCTCTCGTTTTTCTGCTTTCCAGTCGACATAAATCTGAATTAAACAAGAGTAAACTACATCATATAATTGTGGTACACCTATGGTTGCCTCGTTATCGGGTCACATAAAATAATGAAACCGTTTAGCGTATGTGTCGATCTCTATTCTGTTTTGTTTTTCGAATACGTTTGATACACGTTTTGTTGCGGTCTTTAGAACGTGCAATGGTGACAAAGAAAAGAACAATAAATCTCGATATTACGGTACATAAAATTATTAATACCTGCAAATATGTCACTTAAATGGAACTAAAAGATTTTTAGAAGAAAACTATTGTCGAGGTTCACGTATTATGACCATCGTTAATTATCGATGAGTCGGTTTTCGGTTCTTTAAATATGTCATTTTACAAGAGTCGCACAACATGTAGGACTTTTATATTAGTGTTGATAACTGATCATGCATACTAGAAAATCAAATCATATGAAAGTATAAAACATATTGAACCTGTTGTTGATGTATTACTAGTACATGAAACTTGAAAACTAACTTAAGCTGTACATGCATGAAAGTGAAGTAAGCTTAGGCTTGTGGTCTATTGTTTGACTTACTAAACTGTATATAAACATAAATATTTAGCATGGGACATATATGCTTATTCACGTGAGTAGGGACATGTTTATGCGTGTGAGTGCATGTGGAATTAACGAGAGGTGTATGGTGTATGTGTATTATGTGCATGATCATTTAAAAAACTGAAAACGTGTGTGATATGTGTAAATCTCATGGGTGAGTTGATTTTATGAACGTTGGTTAACGGCTTTTATCATAAACGCTTAGATTGGTATGTATAAATGTGTTTTAACGTATAAACTCTTATAGCATGAAACATATTTTAAAAAGGGTGTCGTGTGTATATGGATGAAGTGAACCGATGTCGGGTCATAAACAAGTCTTACTTGATCTTATAAAAATCTTGGGTCGTCGCGGCATAAATATTTAGATCGTGGGTACGCTAATAAATTACATAAAATTATTATGACGGGGTCCAAAATTATTATCTTAATATTAGTTTATTAGAATAAACTTTAAAATAATTTTATTTGAATTTTAATATTTAATGTTGATAATTTACATTTTAGACCCTAAACTTATAATATTGATATTTTAAGACACAAACTATTATATTGGTTATTTTAACCATTAAAAACGATTAATTGTCAATTATAGCTTTAAAGTATTAAATTACTATTTCGAGAAACTTAATAAATGTGGAAACTTGCTAATGCGGGAAACCTGTTAAAAGGTGGAAAGTTACTAAAAATAGAAAGACTACTAAAACGAGTAATCTGATCTAAAACAAGTTATTAATAATTAGATGATCATTAATTCGTGTAGATTCGCTGAAGAAGGAGTAACTTCCGATCCTTGTGTGTTTCCGATACGGTTTCATTTGCAGTTTGAGGTACAGATATTCTGACCTTTCTCAAAAGGTTTCTCATGATCTCTTTCATATTCTGATCCGTTAGTTCCGGAATTGATGCCATTGCTATGATCCCCTTTACTTGAACCTTCTCTGTTGATCCCACTTGATATGACCTCCGTTATAAACCTATGCTATGAAAACCTTCTTAATGATACCATGGAAATGTTTTGAGAAGAACCGATTTGAAAAGATGTTTATAATGATGCTAAATTTCTTTTTAAAAGAAAGGTTATTTAACTTTCATGAACCCTATATTTTGAAAGACCATTTTTATGAAAACTGTTTTAAAAGATTATTTAAATTGGACTTTTAATAGAAACTTTTGAAACGGACTTTTGAACTGAACCATGAATTGATTTTTGAATATGAACCTTGACCTGATAAACTCTGATTGGACCTTGAATACTATTTCTGATATGAACCCTTTGTTATGAACTGCTATTATGAACCTTTGATATGATTCTGAGATACACCTTTGCTATATGACCTTTTGTATGATATGAGACCTGACTCTTAGTTTGATACCCGAGCCATTTCTGTTTCCCTACCTATGGAGGTACCATAGGCGTGTCTGTGATGCACCACTGGCATGACTAGTGTGTGGCCCTAGTGATTTGGCTACACCGTCCCCTTTCTGATATATGATATGCGCGCTTTATGATATGATTTGTTATGGCCACTATGATTTCTGCGGGGGCGTATGGATGCATCCTAGATCTGTTCTGTTTAGTGGATTTAACTATGATTATGATTATGATATATGTCTGGTGACTGGTACTGTGTGCTATACATGCCTTTCACAATTTCTGAGAGTTCGCTACTCCACCCATTTGAAGAATGAGGACACCCCTCATATTATCTGATTATCTGAGAGGACTCCCCTCTATATGATTATGAAGAATTATGGTATTGACGGCTTATATGATATGATATGTTTCTGGGCTCGTGGTAGATGACTATCCTTTCTTCTTTCTATTCTATTACTCTTTTATCTATTCCTTATTCTATTTCCCCAATGCACTATATTTTAGTTCTGTTTCATTTTCATTGCTTTGTATATGTATCTGTTCACTGGGCTTTTAAGCTCAGCCGCATTTCCTTTTCCTGCGGCAGGTTTTAGTAGGAAGCTGGGTTATGGGAAGAGAGTGTGACTGGACTTAGAAGACTATGCTTTGGACTAGAGACGATTAGATGAAGTCTCACTTTATTAGACATAGTATTTATTGTTTTGTAACCTTGTAGTTTCAGATTTTCATTTGTAACCCTGAATTTCGTTGTATGTATGAATCATATGCTTGTGTTTGTTCTGATATGTCACTGTAATGTAATACTTCTACCCTTATCGGGTTGGGGTGTTACATACAAGGTTGCTAGTAGAGAAGGTTATAGATATTTTTTGACTATTGTGGATGACTTCACTAGAGCTGTTTGGGTATACCTTATCAAAACTAAAGATGAAGTTTTTCATTATATCACTGTGTTTTATAACTTACTTGAAACTCAATTTGATAAAAGAGTTAAAAGTTTTAGAAGCGATAACGGAACTGAGTTTGTCAATCAAATTTTTTCTAAGTTCTGTGAAACAAAAGGTATCATCCACCAGACCTCTTGTGCATACACTCCTCAGCAAAATGGCATTGCTGAGAGAAAACATAGGCACTTATTGAATGTAGCTAGATCCCTTCTGTTTCAGGGGGGAATTCCTCTTAAATTCTGGACTGAATGTATTCTCACTGCTGCGTTTCTTATTAACAGATTACCTTCTTCAGTCCTTAATGGGAAATCTCCTTTTGAAATGATATATAACAACAAACCTGCTCTCTCTGATTTACGTATGTTTGGCTGTCTATGTTTTGCTACTACTGTTAACAACAATGATAAAATGAGTAGTAGATCTGAGAAATGTGTTATGATGGGGTATTCTAATTCAAAAAAGGGATATAGGTTATATAGTCTTGATAAACATCAGTTTATTTTCTCAAGGGATGTAAAGTTCTTTGAAAATATATTTCCGTTTAAAGAGTTGGTATCTAATACTGATGCTTCCGAAAATGCTTTACAAGGCTTGAATCATGTGAACTTTTTTGATATTGAAACCCCTGAACTGCCCGATGATGAAGAGAGAGTAGACCATAAACTGAATAGTGACCCTGCGTCACAAAGTGAAGGCGACTACTCTCCTATGTCTGGTGGAATCAATGTTACTGATCAAAACAGTGACAATGATTTTACCGATAAGGATGAGAGGGTTGCTACACTTGAAGAAAATCAAATCTCTGAGGGCAATTTGAACCAAGTTTCAAATCCTTCGGTTCAGGGTGAAGTTCCTGTGAGAAGGTCTTCTAGGCCTTCTGTGTTTCCAAAAAATTATAATGATTTTGTTGTTGACTCTAAAGTCAAATACGGTCTTGAGAAATATGTCAATTACTCCAATCTTGACTCTGCAAATTATTGTTTTACCACCCAACTTAATAAACTGCGTGAACCTCAGTCTTTCTTTGAAGCTTCTAAATATCCCTACTGCATTGATGCTATGAATGATGAAATAGAAGCTTTAAATAAAAATGACACTTATGAAGTTTGCGAGTTACCTCCTGGTAGAAAGGCCATAGGTAACAAATGGGTATGGAAAATTAAGTTTAAGTCTAATGGAGAAGTTGATAGATACAAAGCTAGGCTTGTTGTTAAAGGTTGCAACCAAAAGGAGGGGGTTGATTTTGATGAAACCTTCGCTCCAGTTGTCAAAATGGTTACTATTAGATGTCTTCTTGTGGTTGCTATTCAAAATAGTTGGCCTATCTTTCAACTTGATGTCAACAATGCGTTTCTGTATGGTGATTTAAATGAGACTGTTTATATGAAATTACCCGAAGGGTTCTTCCCTAAGGATGACACTAGAGTCTGTAGACTCAAAAAGTCTCTGTATGGGCTCAAACAAGCCCCGAGGCAATGGAATGCCAAACTGACCTCTACTTTAGTGGAAAATGGATTCAGTCAAAGTAAATCTGATTATTCCTTGTTTACTAAGTCTGATAAGGATGTTTTCCTTGTTTTGCTGGTTTATGTTGACGATATTATCATTACTGGTAATAGCATCACTGAGATTGAAAAGTTTAAAACCTTTCTTAATTCTAAGTTCATGATAAAAGACTTGGGAAAACTCAAATATTTTCTTGGTATTGAAGTTAATGATACTAACAAAGGCATATGCATTAACCAAAGAAAATATTGTCTTGATTTGTTATCTGAATATGGTATGCTTGCGTGTAAACCAGCCAAAAAACCTTTGCAGTCTAAGCTTGTTTTAACAAATGAACCCACTGATAATGATCCTATCCTTGATAATATAACTGATTATCAGAAACTCATGGGTAAACTGATTTACTTGACTCATACTAGACCTGACATCTCATATGCGGTTCATTGTCTGAGTCAATTCATGCATTGTCCTCTTAAGTCTCATCTCAGAATTGCTTTCAGAATATTGAGGTATCTTAAAGGATCTCCAGGTATGGGTATTAATATTGCAAAAGACTCAGGTATGTCTCTTTCTGCCTACTCTGATGCTGACTGGGCTAAATGCCTAATTACCCGGAGATCGGTAACTGGTTTTTGTGTTTTCTTTAATAACACTCTTGTCTCTTGGAAAAGCAAGAAACAATCTACTCTCTCTAAATCTTCAACTGAAGCAGAGTATAGAGCTCTTGCTTCAGTCACCAGTGAAGTTGTTTGGATTTTAAAAATTTTTAAGGATTTGAATTTGGAAAACTTTCTTCCTGTTTCACTTCACTGTGACAGCAATTCTGCAATTAAAATTGCAGCCAACCCTGTTTTTCATGAAAGAACTAAACACCTTGAAATTGATTTGCACTTTGTTAGGGAAAAAATTTTGAAAGGTGTGATTAAAACTGTTAAAGTAGATTCTGCAAATCAAATTGCAGATATCTTCACCAAGGGGTTGGATACAGATCAACATAAGTTTTTGGTCAAAAATCTGGGCTTAATAGATTTGTACCAGATATCAGATGAAGGGGGGATGTTGGAAAAAAGGACTCATCAGATATCTGGTACTAACCACAAGGACTAATTTGGCATGTTTGTCCTTTTCAGGCTTGGTCCTCCTTGGTCCCTCATGAAGGCTATTAGGAGTTAAAGGTTTAGAAGTGTCAAGTGCTCTAAAGTGTTATTGCCAAGAATCAAGTAAATAAAGTCTGAGGGTCTGGATGCAACTTATGAAAGTGGTATACACATCAGCCTTGGTGTCTCATTGTGCCAGTCTTAACCTAGCCGTTTTCTTTGTCTCTCTCTCAAAGAAAACGACTCATCATGGGACTTGATCTATATATCTTACCACTCTCTCATGTTGTTGATCATCACAAAATACTCTTCATACTCTTGTACTTCATTTTGTGTTCCTTGATTAAGATCAAGTATTGTTCAGTCTTTGTAACTGGTTGAGAACAGTTTGGTTGTAAACCCTTTATTATTATCAATCTAATTGGGCAAGTTTAGTTTTTCTTCAATTATCCAGCACATAATTATATCCGGATAATTTAGTTTCAATAATGAATTCCTCACTCCCAAACGACAAGGATAAGGCTCCTCAAGGTGCCCAAACAGTGGCCGCTGCTACACCCTCTTCAAGTGACTCAGATTCTAGCGAAGGCGAGGCTGGTCCAACAAGCCAGTATGTTGTTGGGGCTCCACCACAACCAGACGTGGTTCCTACTTGGTCCACTGGTCTCTTTGAATGCTTTGATGATATCCCAACCTGTAAGTCCAATAATGATGCATTCTTTTCGGTTGTTTTCTATTTTCTCTATCAAATAAACTGCTAATGTCTTTTGTTTTAATAGGTTGTATTGTATACATTTTGATTCATGGTGGAATACTGTACTTCACCGGCTTAGTATGTATTTTATCGGGATGCTACAGGATTAAGATGAGTCATCTCTATAAGTTACCTGATGACCCACTTATAAATATTCTTCTTCATCTACTATGTGAACCGTGTGCCCTGTGCCAAGAATATCATGAGCTTCAGACTCGTGGCTTCAATATGCAACTTGGTAACATATATACCAAATCTCGTTTTTTTTTAAAGAATTTCTGTTTTAATCATATCGGTTGATTTCTTTGATGATTTCTACTTGTTTAGGAGTCAGGTGGCAGGGTCAATCTCTGGAGATACAACAATCTGGTGGATTTATGGTACCATACAGAGGTACTTGATTATGTAAATTTATTGAGTACTTTTGTTTATTCATAGCCGAGGATTGTATAGGGCTGTCATATATGTTCTTGTAAATCTTTGGTTGTTGAAATACATGGGAACGTTTGAAGTTAATCTGCAACATTCAACAGAGATTATTTTCCACCAATTGCTCTTATATTGTCCTTACAACTTTCATTTATTTTTGCAGGTTCATAGACATTCTAAATCAATTCCTTTCAAAAAATTTACATTATGTTTGTGGTTTAAAAAACATGTGATGTTAAAGAATGACACACTAATGTATTATACTTGTCATTTTTTGGGTAATTGTATGCAACGTGGCAGTGACATGGAGGTGACCTAAACTACGTGGCAAAACCTGCTAGGCAGGTCAAATTGGCACACAATAACACGAAAAACAATAGTATGTTACACAGAATAACCGAAAAATGGGACGCTACACACAATAACAAAATGTGTCAAGTATAATACATTTTTGGGTAATTAGCCTTTTTTTAAAATTGATTTGGATGTGATAATTTATGGTCTTTTAAGAGAAAGAAAGTGAAAGAGAAATATGGCAGGTATAAGAAGACCAAATCGAAATTCTTTTTAAATAGTTTAACTGATTACCCTAATCAAGCCTCCGTGAACGACGTCTCTTTTTGGATCAGTTAAGGTTGTGTACAAATCATTGATGATCTCCTGCCTGTGTAGCTGTGCAGATGATACTAGTGAGTAGTAGTGCCTTGTACCAGGTCACTTGTGGCCGGTCCACTGAAGCAACCACCTATAAAATAAAACGGAAAACAAGCTTCTAAGAACTTAAACAGTACATGGATTTTATAAAATACGAGACAGTGGCAAATGGGTCAAATTGGGTTAGTCTGATACAAGTCCAAACAGTTAGGCTGGCCAAACAACCTTTTTGTGTAACTTATTTTACATTCAATAGTTAAATATTTAGAAACATTATGGGGGACTTTTTTAGCTGTCTGAACTGGTCTACCCAGTTACTAGTTTGACCTTCTTGGGATAAGATACAGCAATATTAATCAACATATTTTGAATAAAAATATACAACAAGCCCGGTTGATCACATAATCCTCTTAATATTGCAATAGAACACTTTGGGAAATTTGAAGTTTCATCACTAAACTATGACCCGTTTGGCTCATTTTGAAAAGGAGTGTTTGTCTAGGCAGTGATCTTATGAAAATTCCCTTATATAAGCTGATAAGCCCAAGCTTACAAGCCTATCCAAGCACTAAATAATCTTATTTAAGTTATAAAATTACGTCAATAAACCCAGATCAACCAATAAGCTTAGTCAAATGGTCAAATAACCTTTAAAAACAAAAATAAGGTACCGAAAGACAAATGAACCTACAGCAGCTATAGAAGGGCGGGAATCCAATCGAGGCTGAGGATGAGTAACTTTAGCTCCAAAGAATATTGTTGGCAATTCAGTCATATACGGAAGCCTACCATTCAGAGTCCCAGCCAATACGGTATTCCTTCCTCCTACCTAATATGGTTTAAAAAAAAAATTGATTTTGTGAAGAAACAAAAATATAAAACGCATATGTTCTATATACAAAATAATAATTACCTTCGCATTAATCTTCAATACCACATTCTCAAAATACTGATTATTCATCTTCATGACATGTTGTGGTTTGCAACCCGTTTGATCCTTGCTGTGGGAAAATAGAAGTCAGACAAAAAAAGTCAACACACTATAAGACTTTTAAAAAGGTCAAACTTACACTCATGACCAGGTACAATCTTAGCTAGTTGTGCTGAACACTCATAGTGAAGATCAACTAGAGCTATTTCTATGTTATGGGGTGCTACATAACACATTTTAATCAAAAGCTCACGATTAAAAATCTTCAAAAAAAAAAAAAAAAAAAAAAAAAAAAGCTTTGTTAGAATGATCTATCAATATGGTGATTGGTGGAATAAAGGTTCATAGTGAAAGTATAAGATACATTATACAAGTCTGTCTACAATAATACTAACACAACAGATGAAAGGCAATATTTCAATCATTCTGCAAGTCGCAACCTCCAACTTACCACAAATTTAAGAAACGCTATATAGAGTTGCAATCATTCACTACTCTGAACTGCCCAATTTTTTACTAAATTTAAGAAACGCTAATAAAAAGTAGAAAATAGGGTAGAAGCTTACCAAGCCAGCAGTTGTACGATCAAAAGTGATTGTGAAGTATAAGACAAGTAACATGAAGCAGCAGCTTTGTCCAGTATTTCCCATATCGTCTCTCCCGTTCTCCCAAAACACATGGTTGCCATAACAAGATTGTTGGAGCTGCCAAAACATGCTTCCGGAACATGCATAATAATGAAACAAGCCTATAAATGCCTATACATAAGCTAACAAACAAAAAACAATAGCTAGAAATAACAAATCAAATGGTTATAAAACTTCAAAATGTGTTTAGTCTTCCAGCTAGGATGGGTCCAGCCCACAATATTCTCTAGTCCAGTCCACGAAAAAACAATATAGATCTTCCCATTTGACATGTCCAAACTATAATAAACGACCTTTTACCTTTTGACCCAGGCCACCCACGATCTGACAGGCCAAAAGAGATTTGCACACTCAATTTATTTATTAGAACACTCACAGTACAAACAGATAAAGCACAGTATGAGTTATGTACAAGTAACTGAAGCACAAAAAAGAGTGTTCCAATAACAATTTGGAGTGTGCAAATCACCTAAAAAAATTAATACCCAACTGACCCATATCACTATATAACCATCACCAAAAATTTATACGGAATAATATCATTCCTATTACATCATTTTAGACCCAAATACTCTTCAAACATAAATACCAACCTGCTAAGTGCAAAAACCACACCAAGACAGTAACCAATAAATTCCGAAATTACTACAAAGTACAGATAGTAGAACATATCCAATTCCATATAACCTTATTCATTTGACAGGATTAAGGTAAAGTATTGTTCATATGTTCTAGCGAACACGGTCGTGCTGTCGCCATCACACCACCAAGTATTTTTTTTAATAATTTTTCTCCTTAACCCTTTAAAATATGTATAATAAAAAGCACACAAGGCAACGTACAACTTTCTTACAAAATATGAAAACTTTCCATATTCTTCATTTAAATATATTAATTCTTTTTCATAAAATGTTTAGAGTTTTGAGTGTTATTTGATGATGTTATACGATCTATTTTACTTACAATTAAGAAAACAAACATTAGAAGTACGCAATGAAGTGTGGCTACGAAAGACACACGTTGGCTACTTTTCTACGATATATGCAAAATATAAGTTTAGTCTTCCATATCCCTAAGTCTTCTTAAAAGTCCCTTGTGATTATTAATTATACATGGAAAATAGTTGCTAAAAGTCATAGGTTGTATAATTAATTAATGTTAATAGACCATGTATAGGTAACAGGTGATGCTAGTTATGCTACTTGGGTTCCATAATTAATGTTAGTAGACCATGTACAGGTGATGATAAGGAATTTGTGGAAGCTATTCATTTCACCAGTTGCATGTCACAAACGTTAGCATGCAAAACTAAGTATAAAAAGCCAATACTTGTTCTCATAATTTTAAGTAAATTTCCCAAAAATAAAGTCATCACAAGCAATAATTCACTTATCATCTTCCTCTTTTATTTCTTTTCTCTTTTACGGTCTCGCGATAACATGTCTCACTTCCGCCACTGTTTGTGCTTCATATGGTGGTAATGAGACTGATTATCACGCGTTGTTATCATTTAAATCAAAGATCACCCATGATCCATACAAAGTTCTAACCTCGTGGAACCATTCCTTTCATTTCTGTGAATGGAGTGGTATTTCATGTGGAAAGCGGCACAAACGAGTTGCTGTTTTATGGCTGGATTCGCAAGGCTTAGAAGGCTCGTTGTCTCCTCATGTTGGAAACCTTAGCTTCCTACGTATGCTTTCTCTCTCTAACAACAGCTTTCAAGGAACCATTCCTCATGAACTTGGTCGTCTATCCAGGCTACGTCGTCTTTATCTTGATGAAAACAAGTTCAGTGGAGTCATTCCAACAAACTTGTCTCGTTGTTCTAACCTCGAAGACCTTTGGCTCGATCAAAATGAGCTAGCTGGAAGCATACCCAAAGAGATGAGTTTACTCTCGAAACTTGTTGTTCTTTCTATTGGGGACAACAGCTTAGAAGGTTCGTTGTCTCCTCATGTAGGAAACCTCAGCTTCCTCCGTGTGCTTTCTCTCTCGAACAACAGCATTCAAGGAACCATTCCTCATGAACTTGGTCGTCTACCTAGGCTACGTGTTCTATCTCTTAGTATAAACAAATTCAGTGGAGTCATTCCAACAAACTTGTCTCGTTGTTCTAACCTCAAAGTCCTTTGGCTCTCTCAAAATGAGCTAATCGGAAGCATACCCAAGGAGATGAGTTTACTCTCAAAACTTGTTTTTCTTGGAATTGACGACAATAAGTTAACAGGTGGAATCCCACCTTTCTTGGGGAATATCACATCAATGGAATCATTCGCTGTTGTCGATAACCCATTGGGTGGGAGCATTCCACATACCTTAGGTCATTGGAAAAGCTTGACGGCATTTCACTCTGGTGGCTGCAACTTAAATGGAAGCATCCCTCATTCCATTTTCAACCTCTCACTCCTAGTTAATTTTTCCTTATCTGAAAATCACCTCACTGGTAGTCTTCCTTCTGAAATTGGTAATCAGCTCCCAAATCTTGAGCGCCTTCAGTTAAGGAATAACGAACTGACTGGAGTTCTTCCACCTTCTCTTTCTAATTGTTCTAAATTAGTATTTCTTGAAATGAGTAACAACAGTTTTAGAGGGAAGTTGACTGTTGACTTTTCAAAACTAAGAGATATTTATTCAATTAAATTATATCATAACAACTTCCATGGACGTGGAGAAGCCGATGACATGAGGTTTATTGATTCTCTTAAAAACTGCACCAGATTAGTACATTTGACTCTTTCATACTGCAACTTAGTAGGAATGCTTCCGATATCTATAGGTAATCTCTCTAATCAACTCAGCTCTTTATATTTAGGAGACAATCAATTATTTGGAAGCCTACCTTCAAATATAGGTAGTCTAGTTGGTTTGACCACTTTACATTTAGAAAATAATAGATTCAAAGGAAACATCCCCACTAGTGTTGGTAAACTTCAAAAGCTACAGTATCTTAGTCTATCTAGCAACCAATTTTCAGGGCCTATCCCTGATGCCATTGGGAACCTATCGTTGTTGAATGAACTTTATTTATATTCCAACAAATTAGAAGGCCATATTCCATCAAGCCTTAGGAATTGTTCAAAACTCAACTATTTAGACCTTTCATACAATAGACTTAGTGGAAAAATACCCAAGCAACTTCTTCAACTCCCATCACTCACTGTTGGTTTAGATCTTTCATACAACAACCTGTCTGGTTCCATTCCATCAGAGATTGAAGACCTTAAGATGTTGAGCGGTCTTGCTTTATCTTATAATAATCTGTCAGGCACCATTACTAGCCTTGGTGAGTGTATTAGCCTTACAAAGTTATACCTTAGTGGCAACAGTTTTCAAGGCGTAATACCATCTTCATTCAGTTCCTTGGGAGGATTGGGGGTACTCGACATTTCAGAAAATAATTTATCAGGTAGAATTCCACAATTTTTAGGCAAATGGAAATCCTTAGAGTATTTGAACCTATCCTTTAATGATTTTGAGGGTGAAGTACCGGTTGAAGGAGTGTTTGCAAATGGAAGTGCATTTTCAGTTCGAGGGAACAATAGGCTTTGTGGTGGTTTGGTTACACTTGAGTTACGCAAGTGCAAGGAGACGGGTAGTAAGAATAAAAGGTTTTCTTTCTTCATATTAGTCATTGTGATTGCACCGACGTTACTCACCGTATTATGTTGTGTGTATCTTTTGTGTAAGAAGAAACGCAATAGTCAACCGTCTCAATCTTCAGGGAATGAAAGGTTCTTGAAAGTTTCATACGATCAGCTTCTCAAGGCTACTGATGGGTTCTCTACAGCAAATTTGATTGGCGAGGGTGGGCACAGCTCTGTTTATAAGGGAATCTCAATTCTAATGATCATAAATATGTTGCAGTTAAAGTTCTACATCTTCAAAGTCGAGGAGCGCACAAAAGCTTTATAGCAGAATGTGAAGCATGGCGTAATATTAGACACCGTAATCTGTTGAAGATAATAACTTCATGTTCGAGTATTGATTTCCATGGCAATGATTTTAAAGCGCTAGTTTACGAGTTTATGCCCAATGGAAGTGTACATGATTGACTTCATTCAAGTGCATATACATCGAAACTAAACCTTCTTCAAAGAATAAATATTCTTAGAGATGTTGCCACTGCACTCGATTATCTTCACAATCGCTGCCAAACAACGATTGTTCACGGTGACTTGAAGCCAAGTAACATTCTACTTGATGATGATATGGTGGCTCATGTTGGAGACTTTGGCTTAGCTCGAGTACTTGATACAGACTTAAACCAAAACAGCTCATCCGGGGTTAAAGGAACAATTGGTTATGCACCTCCAGGTAATTCCACTTTTATTCCATGATGCTTATATTTATTTCCAGGTTAAAGTTTGTAAATTAATTAATTGTTATTCATATGTAGAGTATGGTATCGGGAGCGAGATGACAAGTTGTGGGGACGTTTACAGTTTTGGAATATTATTACTAGAGTTGATGACTGGGAAAAAGCCGACAGACAGCATGTTTAACGATGGTCTTAGCCTTCATAAATTCGCTTACGTGGCATTACGGAAGTGAATGCAAAGAAAGTGGAAGAATGTTTGGTTGCAATTATCAAGATTGGAGTAACGTGCTCTGTTGATTCCCCACCACAACGGATGAAAATTGAAATTGTTCTCAACGAGTTGCAGCGCATTCTTGATGTGCTTCAAAATATATAAGGTACTCTGTTGTCCCATTTTGTAGAATCGGATTTTACATGAGTTGTTAATAAATCATCACTAACTTGGTTTTATTTTTGAATGCTTTCAGGTCTAATACCAAGCTTTCTTGGTGAAATTTGAATTAACTGCAGCAAGGAGCAGTGCATGTCGTAGTTATATAAATGTCACTTTGTAAAATATGTTTGTAAGTGTGTTTTAGTTTTCTTGTTGCATAAGTACCGTAAGAGATGTAAGAGTGCATTTACATCTCATAAAAAGTTATATCATTGGATGAAAACTAAGCAAAGAGTTGGGATAACCACTGACAGGACATACTTGGAGATCATGGGTGTTTCGTTACGCGTTAATTTTTTTATTTTATTTTATTGATATTTTTCATAGTCATTTGTCATACATGTACTTGGAGATCATGGGTGTTTCGTTACGCGTTCATGTTTAAACTGTTTTTATTAACAAAGTTCAATTAGAACTGACCCTTGACATCTTAGTACAACACCATGGTGTATCTGCATAATGAATTTGTTGAAAGTTGTAATCAGGTTACACTAACTTAGGAAAATCGACAATTTACTTGATGTCGAGTACATAGACCCGCCACCTAAACTTAACATTCTTAACTACATGTATCAACTAAAAATGACTGATATTGGGAGCATTAAACAACACAGGGAGTCTGACTGATATTGGGCTAAAGATGACTGAGTTCCCGTTGGAGCTACAGCTCGCTAAACTGCTTTTAACATGTGAAGAATTTAGTTGTGTAAACGAAGTTTTAACGATTGTATCTATGCTCTCTGTCCTGTCTGTATTCTTTAGTCCATAAGCCAAGATAGAAAAAAGCGATGATGCACATGGAAAGTTAACAAATACTGTGGAGACTTGTGTACCACTCATCACTTACAAGTGAAAGCTCTATGAAAGGCTCAAGAAGTGAGTTCTCAGTTACTCGACATTTTGAAAAAGCTCATGATCCGGCTGACATTATGTGGGTCGAATTGGGGCGTCATTAGAAAAGTGATATGCTCAGTTTACTTCCATAACGCTACAAAACCTAAAGGGATCTGGGATACATAAGTATTAGGAACGGGGTGCCGTGCCATTTGCACCCGACCTCAGCTTTATGTTGTAACATCTTGGATGGGTACGGCTGCTCTTTGAATAAATGTTTGTAAGGGTGGGAAAATGAGCGGGTCTAGCAGCTTGTGTAACGGGTCAAAACGGTAACATTTTTGGTATGGATCAGGTTGGCCCGGAATGTATTTTTCCCAGTTTTGTTAGAATCCCCTACAGATATTAGCGTGCTAAATATGATTACAAAAGTTATGCTTTTTGTTACTATTTAGGAGCTAATTAGTCTGGTATTCATGTTAGCTTGCCATATGGCGAAAATTGGCAAGAAATCATTCATCTGGCTACCAGAAGTACTCCGGCAAATAGACTGTAGCAACCAAAGCTACAAGTCTTCTTGAAGAGTTATTTGACCAACATCTTGGATGGTATGGCTGCTATTTGAATATATATTTGTAAGGGCGGGGAAATGGGCATGTTTGGTGACTTGTTTAACAGGTCAAAACGAGAACATTTTTTGTAAGGATCATGTTGGCCCGTAATGTTTTTTGCCCAGTTTTATGAAAATCCTCTATAGATGTTATCGTGCTAAATATGATTACAAAAGCAATGTTTTGGTTTTTGCTATAAGCATTGTGATATTATATAAGTTGTTTTGGTCACACACTCACACTCGAAAAATTATCTCGCACACAACTCAACGAGTAGACATAGAACAACAATAGGCTCAAAAAACCAGACATTCTTCATGTGGCCATCGGACATGATTAGCTGTTTCTACTGTTCTACATTGTAAATTCACACCATAAATAGGCTCAAAAAACCAGACATGAAACTGAAACCAGACATCAAACCATCCCAAAACAGCTCATAAACTCGGTACTGGCTTTGATACTCGATCAAGTACTGTGCAGAAGTTCACACATCCCAAAACAGCTCATAAACTCGGCTCGCGTCTTCCATTTCCACAACCTTCCCTTTCCTCTTCTGGCAAGCCAATGCAGCTGATGTGATCAAGTTTATGCATGGCGTATCTCAGCGATGTTTCAACCTCAATTTTTGTCCACAAAACCTATGCACCATCAGATACGTCCACATCTTCCTCTTGACACCTTATATCAAGAATCTTGTGAATGTCATCTTCAGTGTATGGTTGTGTGGAGATGATGAGAAGGCGGTCCAGGAAATTGACTGGAATCCCATGGGGGGATTTGTAGTTTGTGCCTCGAATAGTTGTGATTCCTCGGTTGGTGGCAACAACAATTATTGGTGCCATGTCGTTTTCTAAGGCACGGTTTAGGTATGAAAAACACTCGATATCAAGCATGTGGACTTCATCTATGAACAGAACAGTTCCCTCACTTCAAGTCGTATTTCTCCAGTATCACCGGTGAAAAGAGCAAGAAAACCTTGTGTTCTGCATTTCATAACATAAATAATTAAGTTTTCAGAAAGATCAAGTACCATAATCACTTTGACATTTCCTAATTTCTGCGTTTTTTTTCTCAAGATAAGTTATTTCATCATGCAAAAGTTCACTGACTCCCCCTGCCCCATAGACAACAGAATTTACCACAGACAATTGCACAAAAAGACCATCTTTGTTCTATTATCAGAAAGTGTAACTTAAAAAAACAACACTACTTCAGTTATTCATGCTAGTCTAACAACAGTTGTTTCAGCCATGACCATCAAAAGTTCCACCTAATGAGGCATCCTAACTGTCAAGGAATTAATCCAAAATTCCTAATTTCAATCAAACCTTATGTACCTTTGCGAATGGGGCTCTTATCAGTTATATTACAGTTATTAGCATTAAACACCAACATACATTTTGTAAGCAACGCACAATCAACAAAGGGAAGCATTAGTCATGAGTTTGAGAAAATGGCACTTCTGTTCCTAGCAAAGAAGAGTCCTTTTAGATTTCAAATCAGTTTGAATTTTAAGGCATCATACCAAATTAATGAAAAGAGAGTCATATATACCATGATAAATAGGAACATTGATAATCAACACAGTTATAACCTTAATACGCTATTTAAAGAAGAGACCGTCTAGACAAAAAAAGTAAGTAAAGAATCTAGATGTCACATCTCCTGTATTAACTAGGTAACTAACAAGATACCACAATCACCAAATCAATCTCTTTTCCTTCATAGGGATCTAGAGTATCTGATCTATCGTTATTTGAACATCAATATATCAATGAATCCAAAATCCTTTTATTTTTTCAAATATTTAATAAGACTATTTTCAGATCATATATCTGCTATAAATATTTGAATGATCAAACTTTAAAATTAAACTAATTTACATGTTGACATGAAAACAGAGTTGTATACAAGCTTTCTTTCTTATCAGCTAGTAGTCTGTGCAACAAGCTAAATACCCTAATATATGAAAACATTACATATGGTTCCAAGCAAACTAGCATAAGATCATACACAGTCTCCATCTCAGTCGTTTTCATCAGCTTCCCTATTTTTGAAACACCCTAATTACCAAACAATTGCAAAATCTAGTGAGACATGGAGCTCGAGTACATATTACATTATGTATCAGTGCATGCATACAACTAGAAGCCATGGGGTCATGATCACCATTCGCATGTTCATTATAAAAGCATAATAGTCCGTATCAAGAGTTCAAGACTATGGTTTATTGGCAGTGATGAGTGATTCCTATCATTTTCGCATTCAACTTATTATGCAATGTGGAAATGTAGTAGTCCTTCAGTCTATGGGATGGCAACGGGGTCAGGTATGTCGGGGATTGCATTTCCCATCCCCGTCCCCAATCCAAGTCCACATCCCCATACCCATTGGGGAATAGTTTTGCTTCCCCTTCCCCATCGTGTATCGGGGATCCACATCGGATATTGGGGATTTTTAAGTTTCTTAAAAATCAACTGATATGTTCTCTTTCACATGTCTAAGTACATATAAGCTGAAATCAAATGAGCTCATAAGCATACATATAAGCCTACACAAACACCCCCTAAGATTAGCCCTGTGTATCCCTGACCAAGAATTTGCAGGTACCT
The DNA here is from genome assembly GCA_030686995.1 of Artemisia argyi. Classification (NCBI taxonomy): domain Eukaryota; kingdom Viridiplantae; phylum Streptophyta; class Magnoliopsida; order Asterales; family Asteraceae; genus Artemisia; species Artemisia argyi. The sequence goes on along the minus strand of CM060680.1, from coordinate 221,831,483 downwards.
CAACACTAGCATCAACTGTAAACACGCAGCTAATTTGAAACAGTAAACCATAACTTTAGAAATGCAGAGCAGTTTCTATAAATTAAGAGTGATATCAAAGGGAGAGATGTTAACGACTTAACACATACAAACACACACATATACATTAGCTTAATTTGTATAAACATGCATACAAACATGCATCCTTACCCAGTTGCTCTTTCCACCATCCTCAAATCCTTCTTCCTTTATCATATCACCCACAATAAACTCCATAGACACACCCTTAATAGCTCTTAGTTGAGTGTCATAACCACCAACAATTACTTCATCCCATCTGTCATCGGAACTATCAAACACCTCACTGAATTTTGGCTCATCAATAATCACTACAAGATTGTTATCATTTGCTTCTATAACCTCATCCTCTTCAATATTCTTACTAATGTCTTCATTCTGCTTCCTTTTACAAAACCAAGTAACCATACTATCATCACTAACACTACAATCTTGATTATCCAAAATCTCATTTCCTTCATCTTCTTTTGAATTCTTTGGTTGATTTCCTTTAACTTCAACATCTTCTTTACATATTTCACTAAGAACCTTCAACCCAAAACTGTTAGTGATCACTCCACTTCATTCCCTTTCACCATCTTTCCATCCTCTCTCTCCTTGTCAACTTCAACAACACGTGTTTCGTGTTCATCAATAAAAGGCCTCTCACTGTTTTTATTCATTTCAAATCCATTAGCACCATCACGAATCTCAACACCACCAAGAATTTAATTTACTCAAATCTCCTCCCCTGTCGTTATCTTTAACCTCGTCATCTTTTTTATCCTGATTACCTAAAGTGCCATCTGTTATCCCTAATTTCTAAATTTGTAATTTGTGAATTCTCAGGCTCTTATGCTTCTAAAAGACTAAGATTAGCCCCTTGTATTCCTGACAAGAATTTGCAAGTATCACAACACTAGCATCAACTGTAAACATGTAGCAATTTTGAAACAGTAAACCATAACTTAAAAAATGCAGAGCAATTTCTCTAAATTAAAAGTGATACCCGAGGAAGAGATGTTAACGACTTAATGCATACAAACATACACATATACGTTAGCTTTAGAATTGGCAAAACGGGAGGGTCAGTGTAATAATGGGTCGAAACATGTTCGGGTCAAAAGAGTAAATTTGGGTACGGGTCGTGTTGAATATGCACTTTAGTCGCCTTTTGACCCGTCTGACCTATTTGACCCCTTTCCTTTTTAACACTTTTGACCCAAGCCAACCAATTCACAAGCAAATGGGTCGAAATTGCCATAGCTTAATTTGTACAAACATGAATCTTTATACAAACACGCACCATATATATCATTTTCTTCTAGAGACATAATTAATGTTTAAAGTTGTAGCTGTAACATCTAAATCCAAAATTAATCCATGTTATTGTCAAGTACCCGTCACTTATTGTCAAGTACTAACAATACACAAGCATCAAAAGCAATCTCAAATCAATATCCTAACAACTGACCAACAAAATCTCAGAAACCTGAATCCAAATCAAAATCTCGAAAACCGAAAAACTAAACATCTTAATTCAACAATACCAAGCTAAACCCGGTTCATATCCTAAATTCAATTCAGACCACATTTTCTCAAAACATCAAACCACAGTTTTACACACACAACATACGCATCCAACGTGGGTAGTTACACCATCACTTATTGTCAAATACTAACAAGCAGTAAACATCAAAAGCAATGATAAATCCATATAAAAACAACACAAATCTTAAAAAACCCAAAAACATCAACAAATATCACCATTATCCAAACATCATTTACAGCAAAATCTAAAAAATAATTAGCCTAAAAATAAATTCTTGCTTTTTCTTCTAAAACAATCTTAAGAATGCCTTTTCATCAAACATCTGGTGAACACTGAGTGTAAAATGAGCTAATCTATGGGTTTTCAAGTATGTATACATGTCAAGAACATCACACATATTTGAAAAACCATCGATTGACCGATTTCACACATACTTTATGTGGATTTGGAGTGATGGGAGGCGTTGGATTGAAAAGGATGGTTGAAATTAGGGGGGGGGGGGGGGGGGATCCGTGTGAGGTGATTTGAACCAATAACATATTTACACCTGTCTCATTCAATTTTTTTTGGGTTTTTTTCAAAAAGAGATTAAATGAATTGGTATAGCATCACTAATGTGACACAGCAGCAATAATATGTGCTGCAAGGATAATTTTTTTTACATTTACACTTATTTTCCTTAAAGATTTTCAATTATACATGAATCACCCTTCAAAAATTTTGAATTATAATAGGACAGTAGATATTATTGCTTTTCCCTTTTAAGATACAAAAAAGTTGTAATAAAAACATGTTGAAGTATTTTGGGTTTTAAGAAAGTTAAACGAGTACTCATGCATAATAATGAGATTTTTAGTAACAAAAAGTTATAATTGTGCTATTATGGTCTTCAAACAACTTTTTGCTTACCCTTTTTTTTTTCTTTTTTTCTTTTTTTTTTTTTTTTTTTTTTTTTCAAAATGATTAAATGAATTGTTAGTTTTAGACACAAAAAACTTTAAAAAAAACATGTTTAGGTACTTATTGTTTTTAAGAAAATAATTTATAATTTGAAATGGTCAAAAGTATAATAAACGATTAAGCTTAAAAAGTGTTTGTTTTAAAGTTTGTTTGTTGCTAACAAGCTAATTAGACTTTGTCTTATATTTTATAAGCTAGAGTTTTTGGGCTTTTTTTATGCCTATTTACTTATATTTTAATGTTAGGTTGTGTCTAGTGGTCACATTTCTACCATCTCCACCTCAGCGGCACATCAGTTAAACCCATCATCTAACGGCAGTAGTTGTAATCACTCAACCAAATACATAAAAATATCTCACTTTATATAACATACATACCCTACGATACTCCCCACACACTCATTAAAAAAATGGTAGTGCACCATGTTAGGTTGTCTGCACTACCGAACCAACCCTAAAAGGCACATTTGTGTTCGGTGGATGAGAGGTCGTAGTTGCGGATGGCGTGTTGTAGAGGCTCACCATGGGTGGTGGATGCATCCATTAGACCCGGTCTTAAAATTTTCAAAATCTCACTTGAAGGTTTCAACCATATAAAAGAATTGTCTTCCTTTTTTTTTATGAAAAACATAGATTTAGGATTTTTTTTATTATTATTATTTTTTTTTTTATTATCTTTTTAGCCGATGTAATGAGTTGGTGAAATGTCTTGCATGTACAGGGTGTTCGCTTAAGCTTGTTTTTGGGCTATTGAGCTTAATAATTTCGGTTTACGTTTAATAAGCTTACTTTTACAGGCTTATTTTAAATTTTATAGGCTGATATAAGTCTATATGTCTTAAAATAAGCTAAAAAAGTAACTTATCAAACATAAGCTGAAACCACATGAACTCGTTAGCTTAAAAGTAAGCTTAAGCAAAACCTCTTAGTACGAATCGTGAAAAAACTTTTTTAATGGATATGTCCCCTTATGGCAGATTAGGATAGATAACTTTAAGAAAAATAGAAAATGGATCGATAATGACTTTGGGATGGATAGAGTTTTGTATTTTTTGCTAAAATTAATACATTGTTTATTTGCACAATTAGCCAAAACAAAAACACTAACAAAACCTACATAAGATGATTTTCATATTCCTTAAACAAGAGTGATTACAAGTTACTTTTCTTGGCTCAACATCAACCATTTGTTTGTAAGTTTATTTTTTTTTTCTCTCAACCTTTGGCAAGAACATTGACACGTTAGTAGCAAAAATGAACATTGTTGTTCAAAAAGTTAATCAACTATACTTCACCCACACAAAATATTGGGAATAAGTGGAGGCATCGCTTAGCTCCTAGGAATGAACGAATATGTAGCCGCGCACTCTGTTTAGTTTTTACTAGAGTAGTAGCGATTGTGCAATCTTACTGTAAATTCATTTACTTACTCGGTTCTGGTTAATCAGAAACTTGAGCAGTGTATGGATACGGTAATTAGTGCTCTTTGAGTATAACATCTCATTTTATTTAGCTATTTGCATAATGTCGATGTAATCCGGATCATGTATTAGTGTAGTTGTCTTATGATTTATATGAATATCTCACATTTGATATGAACATACATGCAGTATAACAAATTGTTTGTGTCACGGTTGGTGTTTACAATGTAGTACAACATCTCTGCATCTTTTATATAATAAAAGAATTACATCATTTCGGAGTGATTTTAGCAAAATAATCTTATTAAAAAAAATAGACCAATCAGGTTGTTCGATTTGACACGTGGCAAAATCAAGTAATGTGATTTGTTAATAAAAAGGGTTAATTCCATATATCCTAATTTGAACCCTTAAAGGTCATATTTACCCAATCAAAACCCATAATACTATATATACCCAATCTAAACACAAAATTGTCATATCCACCCATTTTATTATTATAAACCAATCAAAGTTCACATTATTAAATACCCATTATACCCTTCACACTAAAATATCGCCAAATTATAACAAACATGTACAAATGAGTCAGATAAGGCTATCTGAAAGTGGTCATGGTTCAAGAAATTTATATTCAAATTTGATCGACCATTATAAAGTTACCACCATTTTGCCCCATTACAATTGCAAACTGATATCTAACCATTCATGTGTTGCCTAGTGGCAAAATGGCTTGTAACTATCACTTTAAAATATGTGAGGTCTCAAGTTCAATTCCTGCTAGGTGAAACAACCTTGAAGTGGCCACGCCAACCTCCTGAAAAGGTTGAAAACCATGGTTTGAGTCTGTATGGTGGTGGGTTCAAACCTCGTGGATTAGTCGGTCAAAAGGTCAAAATCCAAGGTTAACGCCCCCCCCCCCCCCCCCCAATAAAAATAAAATAAATAAAAAATAAAAAAAGGCTAAAACTTAATTTGACCTCTATTATGTAGTTTTTTTCTTGTACGTACTATCATCATATCTCATTGATATTCAAATATATTTCGGATACTACAAATTACAAATTCCATATGATTGTGATTCACTTTTGATTAATTGTATAAAATAATTTGCTATTGGTTATTAAGAGAGGTAAATTCACTTTTGAGTAACTGTAAAAAAGAATTTGTTACTGGTTTTTAAGAAGGGTAAAATAGTCTATAAATAACAAATTGACAATTGTTACGTTTTTCAAAAATTGTTAAATGAATAAATTTGTATAATGGGTAGATTTTATAGCCAAATCTAAAAAATAATGAACATAAAAATAAATTATAGCTTTTTCTTCTACAAACAATCATAAGAACCTTTTCATCAAACATCTCGTGAATACTCAGTGTAAAATGAGCTAATCTATAGGTTTTCAAGTATGTATACATGTCAAGAACACACATACTTTAAAAAACCACAGATTGACTGATTTTACACATACTTTAAATCGATTTGGTGGAGAGGTGATGGTCCGGATCGGAAATGTGGGACGCTGATTGTCAAAGGGTGAGATTGGATCGGGATGGTGGAGATTAATTAGAGTCAAGTGTTTCTGTTTGCAAAGGTTGTGTGTGTTGGGAATTACCAACGTGGCACCCTCTTTGTTTGTTTTGTTGACACATTAATTTGTTGCAAAAATGAATATAGTTGCTCAAAAAGTTGATAAGTATACTTACTCCACTACTGAATATTGGTAGTCTAGTTGGTTTGACCACTTTTTCTTTAGAAAATAATAGATTCAAAGGAAGAGTTGCAACAATACCTACAATAGTGATCCAAGTTTAACCGGATAATAAACTAAATGTAAATCTACTTATAAAAAACCTGATTGTTTTGAATTTTTGTCAAAAAGTTTTTACAGACTATAATTTTTTTGAGCATTCAGTAGCTTATTTTCTTGCTGAATAATAAGTATTTTTAATCCATGAGGTGATGTTGCGTGTGGCGGGCTCAGCCAGAAAACAAAGGTGATTCCTAGTTTTGTCAAGGTGAAAATTTTTAACCAGTTACTTAGTTAACTAGTTTTATCACAGCCAATTACACATATAGCCAAACACAATTTGGCAAGTAAGCCAGTAAGAGATCTAGTTTAAGAATTAAATGAAGCACAAGAATGAGAACATACCATCGGGTTTGATGTGAAATAAAATAAGTGAAACAAACAAAAAATGGAGTGTGATGGTTTAGTGAATGGTGGAGAGGAAAATGATTGGACTATGGAGATTAATTATAGTCAAGTGTTTTTGTTTGGATGGGATTGCCAGCGCAACAAATACAAAATGGAATACATTAACTATTTGTTTGTAAGTTCAAACTTTTTTTCTTAATTATTATCTTTTTTTTAAAATATTGTTTGTAAGTTTTACTTATTAAAAAGTTGATCAACTAGACTTAGAGATGTTTCTTTTTCCACTTAGTGAGTGAGCTCAAATCTTTCATTCATCTTATTAAGGAGGTTCACAAAAACTTATCTCTCTTAGTTATGTTGCTAATAAGGGGGTGTTTGGTGGAGGGTTATATGGCCTAATCAATGACAAAGGATATGAATCATGTCACACCCCCAGAATCGGGTCCAGCGGAAGCATACATGTAGCTGGGGTGTAACTCAATTGGTATTACAACACAAGTTCGAAAATGGTTTTCACTTGAATCATTTAGAATAAAATAGCTTAAAAAAAATGTTGAGTTTACATTTTTAAAAGTAGTGCGGAAGTAGGCCTTTAAAATACTTTTAAACGGTCCCCAAATGAATATCAGAGTCTTCTATGACCATGCCATGCCCTGCCAAAACCTCCAGTAGCGTGCCATTGCTTAAAACCTGAAAATACATGCTAAAACGTCAGCATAAAGCTGGTGAGTTCATAGTTTTAAGTAAACAAGTATTTTCCAGAAATCAAGTATTTCCCGTAAATAAGTATTTTCCAGAAATCAAGTATTTCCCGTAAACAAGTATTTTCCAGAAATCAAGTATTTCCCGTAAACAAGTATTTTGCGGAAGGCAAGACAATATAACAAATACCATGTCACAGCCAAAAATAAGGTATACAGTGCCTAAAGCTCATGACCCCGAAGCTCGACGTAATCGTATGCAATCAAGCATAAAATGCCCCAAGTAAGTGTTTGCCAGACACTTGGAAGTAATCCGAATGATATGCGTCCGTTTAACAGGTTGGCGCTACCAACTCGGACGGGGTGTCAACCCAAATAGATCTATCCACAGCATTCGCGCTCACACGCATGTAATTAACGGTTCATGATAAAGGGGACTTTAGTGGCAGTAATAGGTAACTCAGGCAAAGTAACAGTTTTATATTTATGTCCGCAAAAGCAAGAACTTGTGTTCATAAGAAAGAAATCAAGGATGGAATAAGTAATTCATAATGTATTCAAATAATCAATCAAGTATTTCAACCATCCTGTAATGTTTGAGAAAATGAATCGCGTTCAAGTAAAACAAGCATTGAATTTAAATAGTAAGGAGCATGTATCTTCCCCCAAAACAGTTGTAAAACAAGTAAAAGTAGGGGTTATGAACTCACCTGGTGCAATAGCTACGATGACAACAATGAATACACAGAAATGAGGCACGATCTCTAACCGCAACCTAATATGAATGGTATGATCTAATGTAAGAAATGAAGTAATGCTACACATGCAAATACGTATGTTATCGATACCACTCGTTAGTTTTGAAAATAATGTTTATCGCCGAAAAATACATTTTTGACGTCTCGTTAAGTTAATAACCACTTTTCATGTAAATATGTTGGAACGGTACTCCACGATCCTTGTTTGGTGTCTTATCGGCAAATATAAGGTTTTCGTCGCAAAAATAACATTTTTATTACTTGAAAATATGCCCAAAATGGCCTCGCAAAACAAGTCGCGAAATGTTGTACGTTAAGGGTTAGTGATGAAACTCGACGTTTTTGAAAACCTTGTAACAATATCTAGAAGTCGCGTCATTTAACTTTTGGCGATACGGGTCTCGATCGACGAGAAAATCGACTCTTATTGTTGTTACTTGAAAGTATTATGTTCAACACTTAGAAAATTTCATTATAGTAAAAGCTGTCAAAATATATATAGTTTATCGGGTATATAGATGAGGTCGTAGTTTATTCGTTACGAGTCCAATGATCAAACGGCTAATTGATTTGAAAAGCTTGCTGGAAGATCTTGATTTTACTTAACCACGGCTCGGACTCAAACTGATCCGATCATAAAGAAAAACAGCCGTGAATACGGCACTTCGCGAAGACAGTTTTGCGGCAAAATTTGTAATAGAAAAGCTGATGGAAATATATATATATCGTCGGATTTCAAACACTTGTATCTTTTTCGTTATAAGCCCGTTTTCTATGTTCTTTATATCCCCGCGAAGGTAATCAAGTATACTTTAGGTTTCTCAAGGTCTCGGTTAGTCTAGATATCATTAAATCTCAGTTTTCCTAGCTAGAAAAATCGGGACAGATTTAATATTTTCAGAAAATATAGTTTTCGTCATTAATCTTGAAAATAGCATATCTTTTTCGTCGTAACTCGGATTTTATCCCCGTTTTCGGCCATAGTTTCGTCTCAGAATTTATTTTCTAAATCTTTGGTCCAAAGTTACCCAAAACCCACTGATTTTCCCACGTTTCATGTTTTTGGACAGAACCTTTATTTAGTTTGTAAAAATCAACTTTTCTAGTTCAAGGCTTGTTTAAAACTTAACCAAACTATCTCAAATCAACTCCACAAGTACCCAATCCTACCATACACCTTCTTAGGGTGTCATGGGGTCCTAAACATCACCAATCTTAGTGAATCTAATGAGATTGCTAATAAAAATTATAGATCTATGTTTATAAATAAAAATAAACAATAAGTGGTATGGATCATAGTATATTTGCATGTTTTCTTACTAGATCATAAAAAGACATCAAGAAATGGTTTGAAAGATTAGAAAAATGATTAGTAACTTACTTGTGATGATTATTAAGAAGTGGTGATGAAAACCCATTTAATCTTTGTGGTTTTTATTTCAAAACCCAAACTAGAGTATTACTAGGACTTGATAAACACCTTGATCTTCAAAAATTTATGGATTCTTCTTGGTCTCCTTTCTTGGCCGATTATACACAAAGGAGGAAAGGGAAGATGAATTTCTGCTAGGTGTTTATGTTGTGTTAAAAATGAAGAATGTGGTGGAAAAGGAGTATATATATTCTTTGAAAGTCTTTATGGTCTTTTATAATTAATTATCACATGGTTTAGGGGGCTAGGGGGGTGGCATAAGGAGTAAAACAAGGGATGTGTTTTGTGGCTAAATTAATGAGCTTGTCTAGATATGTAAGTATTAGTTGGTTTTTGTGCTGTATTAGGTGTTACCGGGTACCGAGTTATCTAAAAGTAAATCGTAGCGAGATGAAATAAAATATGACGAAGTTGTAAAAGTTGTAAAATATTATTCCTGATGAGAATCGGGTGTTAGAATAATTATTGAATTTAAATAGCGCAAACCGACGGAGTAATAAGCTCCGAACGTGAAATATAGTAATTGGTTTCAAAACACCGGGTAAATTAATAATATAATTTTTATATCATTATAATGAGTATGAAAATATGTTAGGATCGTAGACGGGAGTATCGGGTATACGTTCATAGTGAAAACAGAGTGGTAACGTTAATTACAAATTAAACATACGTATATAGAAATAATGCATATCTGTGTAGGGCCTAAAGTACTGATGATGTGTAGACTATTCCAGTCTATATGAAGTGTCATTAATGAATGATGCATGAATTCGCAGCTAAACCTAACTGGTTACGCGAATTTGAAGACTCGTAAACTCAATTTTTGAAATAGTGAATGATGATCATGAATAGTGATTCCCTCCGGGAATGAATAGTGTCACATGAATAGTAAAATTTTTGAACGTTCCTCGGAATCACAAACTGACTCCGAAAATGATGAATAGTGACCGGTGAATAGTAACTGATGAATAGTAACTGATGAATAGTGAATAGGAGAAATGTCCCGAAATTGCGGGTTGTTACAAATCATGGCGCTTGGTATACTATAATGTAATGACCCATTACCTAGTAGTGGGTAATGAGTCATTACCCATTAAATTGGGAGGATTGCTCAGTACATTGTTTTGCATTCCTTTTGCGTTCCCCCTAATTTGAACCAAACATGCTCTAAAAAGTCAAAATATTGATTTTGCTGATGGTTTGATAAATTTCATGTATAGAAAAAAATCCACAACAAAAGCATAGGCTGTGTTTGGTGACAGGCTTTTGAGAACTTATATGGCTTGAGCTTTTAAAATAAGCTTTGTTTTTCACACGGGCTTGTGGAAGCTTTTATAAGCCATAAGTATCTATAAGCCAAAAACCATAGAAAAAGGCTTATAATAATTTATCACATAAAAGCTGAAACTATATGTAAGTTTAATTTGATATAGTTTTATGCAATTTTACATTAATACATTTTAGCTTCAACTAATTCACTAAACAATTTTATAAAAATATAAAATTCAACTTTTAGGGTGCGTTTAGTTGGAGAGAAATTCTTCATTTTTCCAAGAAAATTTTCATATGAAAATGAAAAAACTGAAAACGCGTTTAGTTGCACTTTTTTCCAATAATTTTCAAAAAAAATGAAATTCTCATTTCTTAAACTATAATAGAAAAAATGAAAATAACAATACATGATTCTCACTTTTTTCATTTCCAAAATAAAAAACCTTATTTCCTCTAACTAGAGGTGGCAAATGGGTCGGTTTGGGTCATGGGTCAAATGGGTCTAAAGTGTCATGGGTCAGACGGTTTGGGTCCGTTTTTTCACGTTTTCATTCGATTTTTTACGTTTTCGTCCGTTTTTTTCACGTTTTCGCCTGTTTTTTCACGTTTTCGTCCGATTTTTTATGTTTTCGTCCGTTTTTTCACGTTTTCGTCTGTTTTTTACGTTTTCGTTTGATTTTTTACGTTTTCGTCCGTTTTTCATGTTTTCGTCCGTTTTTTCAAGTTTTCGTCCGTTTTTTCATGTTTTCGCCTGTTTTTTCACGTTTTCGTATGATTTTTTACGTTTTCGTCTGTTTTTTCACGTTTTCGTCCAATTTTTTAACGTTTTCGTCCATTTTTTCACGTTTTCATTTGATTCTTTACGTTTTCGTCCATTTTTCACGTTTTCGTCCAAATTTTCACGGGTTCATCCATTTTTTCACCTTTTCGTCCGATTTTTTTACGTTTTCGTCCGTTTTTTCACGTTTTCGCCCTTTTTTCACGTTTTCGTCTGATTTTTTACGTTTTCGTCTGTTTTTTCATGTTTTCTTCCAACTTTTTTACGTTTTCGTCCGTTTTAAATGTTTTTGTCAGATTTTTTACGTTTTCGTCTATTTTTTTTACATATTAGTCTATTTTTTCAGTTTTCGTCTATTGTTTTACGTTTTTGTCTGTTTTTTTTATGTTTTCGTCAATTTTTACGTTTTTGTCTGTTTTTTTACGTTTTCTTCAATTTTTTCTTGTTTTCGTCAGTTTTTTTACGTTTTCCTCCGATTTTTTACGTTTTCTCCGGAAAAAAGGGAATCAAACGTAAAAAAAACTACTAAAACGTAAAAATTATGACAAAAAATGAAAAAAAATTGGACGAATACGTGGAAAAACATATGGAAGCATAATAAATTAGCCGAAAACGTGAAAAAAAAATCGAAAGAAAACGTAAAAAATAGGCCGAAAACGTAAAAAATCAGGCAAAAGCATAAAAAACTAAAGAGAATGTAAATAATCGGACGAAAACGTGAAAAACGGACGAACACGTAAAAAATCGGACGAAATCATAAAAAAACGGACGAATACTTGAAAAACCGGCCTAAAACGTAAAAAATGGACAAAAACGTAAAAAAATGGACGAAAACGAGAAAAAACGGATGAAAACATAAAAAATCGGACAAAGACGTAAAACACGGACGAATACGTGAAAAAACGGATGAAAACGTTAAAAACTGGACAAAAACGTAGAAAATCGGGCAAAAACGTAAAAAATCATATGAAAACGTGAAAAAAACGGACGAAAACGAAAAAATTGGTTGAAAACGTTAAAAAACTAATGAAAACGTGAAAAAACGGACGAAAACGTAAAAATCGGAAGAAAACATAAAAAATTGGACGAAAACGTAAAAAACTGACGAAAACGTGGAAAAACAGACGAAAACTTGATAAACCGGACGAAAACGTAAAAAGACGTTTTCTGGTTTGGATTTGACGGATAATATGGAAATGCTTCATGTTAGAGATTCAATTGCAAATAGCTTGTGGGATAAGTATACTAGTCGTCGTCGGGCTCGGATGCAACCTTGATACCATGCTTATGTATTAAATTTGTTTATGTTCACTTTTAGGCTTTGATACTTGTGTTTTTTAATCGGGATTTAAATATGTGCTTCTAGTAATGTTAATTTCGAGTATACTATAAATTAAATATATGCTTATGGTTGTAGTTAGTTTTTATTAATTTTATTTGTATTTTATGTTATTTTACTTTTATACTTGTATACAAAGATCCAATATGAAGAAAAGTTGATTATGAAAAGAGAAATGAGAAAAATGATTGGAAATAGCTTCAACTAAACAACATTTCATTTTTTAGAAAAGGAAAAATATAACTCCAATTAAACGCGTTTTCAAAATTCACAACTCTTCTCTAGAAAAGAAAAACTATTCCCTTCTCAAGGAATTTAGAGATGAAAAATTGAGAAATTTCTCTCCAACTAAACGCACACTTAGCTTCCGGTCCCACGTCACCTCATTGCTCCAACACACCCCAAGACCCAAGTGTCAAAAATATGAAAAAAAAAAAATAAATAAATAAAAATGCCTGTTGTTTTTAATAAAACTTCAAGGTAAAAAGCAATCCCCTTTTTATCCACACAACAAACAAGCAAACAACCATATTGCAAAAAAATCAAATTAGGTGTAATAGTTTTCAATAGTTTCGATTGTTTGAAGATATTAACATATCGATGAAGAAGAATGATATGAAGTAGAATCAAATACCCTTCTTTCTAATCAGGTACAGTAAATAAATTTTTATAAATAATCAGTGTTTTACCTACAATTTATATAATCGATATGGGTTTGTTTTAAAATTGTGATTGTTCATATGGGCGTTTTGATTTTGTTAGTTTAGTTGTTGAATTAAGGTGTTCATTACTGGTTTATATATGTATGCGCATCAACTGTTTGTTTTTATGCCTCAATGAAATAGATTGTTTGGTTAGTGCCCAAACTTTTTTGTTGTCTGCAATTTTATTACGCGCGTAAGGACAATAGAACCCAAGGTGTAGAAACCAAGAACCTATTAATGTAGTAGCCATTGAAATTCTTGTGTATCATTTTAGCCCAACTGGAAATCTTTATGGTGAAATCTCCCATTGCTATTCTTTGTTTGTTTGTTGTAGAATAGATAAATGTGTTATACAGATTATTTCATTACTTCTATAGATGTATGCAATAAGTGTTAGGTATTTTCTTTGATTTAATAGATTAAATAGGCTATAAGGATAGTCGGTAAGTTAACTGCAATTGCCCTCATTGGTTTCCACTGGCCCTATGGACCTGTAAGAATCCCTTCAAATTTTTTTATTTTTTTCTTTATTTTTTATTTTTTTAATGTTTGCCACTTATCATTAGTTCGTGTTACAAGCTTAAGCTTTGAGTTTCCTAATTATTTTTTTGAATGTATATAAGCATGTTAAGATAGCGTCTTTATTTCTAAATGATATCCGTAAGTTATGAAATCATGCAGTGTCATGCAATATTGCATATATTTATTTATGTATTTCAGGTGGCAATGACCACCCCTTTCAATTTCCCTCTACTCCGATTGATGGGAGCTCTTTATATGGGAAACAAGCATGTCCGTAAGGTTGATAGCAAGGTGCGTTTTAGACATATAATATGATATACTTCAGAATGTGCATTGTTGGCCACTATTTCTTCATATTTATTAAACTTACTATAAATTTTGAATGATACAGTTAACACTTTTGTAGGTATGTATTGTTAACCTAATCTGCTTGCCTTATCTTCTCTTTGGGTCAAATGTATCAAAATTCGACACAAGTTGTAGTAGCTTATAGAATTGGCGCAAAGTCTATTTCTATTAATACGTAAACATTTGTTTTACTTTACCCAAAGAAAAAGTATATCTCTATAGTAATATATAAACATAACCCCAAATTGACCCATTCCTAATTAAATGGGTCAAAGTTGCTACATTAATTATGTATATAAAAGATGTGGTATTTAAAGCACTTAAATCATATAAGAATCATTGTTATGTAGGTACTCTGAAGTAAAACCATTCGTTTGAAATTCTTCCCGAGAATGTTTCTGAAGATGGGTCATTGGAATTGAAATATTAAGTGCAGCACATATACATGAGGATACTTACCTTGTATGCTGAAAATAACAAATGATAATTTGTTGTCTCCGAAGGACTTATTGGAGTAGGAAGTGTGAACAACCAATGACCCTCCAAGATCTGCAACTTAAGAATACAGCTTATCTCCACACTATACTCTAAGCAACAGAAGGTTTACCTTGAAATATGTTCAAGGTATGGCTTTTGTCTTTATGTTTTTAGTTATTCACCAATTTTAGTTAGGATTCTAAAGGGTAGGAAAGGTTGGGGTAGAATTTCACCCAAAAATTCCAAGGGATTTTGCGGCGATATGTTGGCAAGTTCTCAGAACCCAATGAAAACCACATTTGAGTGAACTTTAGTGGCTTCACTTATGTGTGGGCTTAATTTGACACATATGGTTTACTGGCTTGGTTAATTATTTGTGGTTTTGGAAAGGGTTAGTCAGTTTGGACTTTTTTAGGTTGAATGAATGACGTTTGAATGACAGATAATGCAATTTAATAGTCAAACTCTAAGCGTGGATTTAGAAATTCAGAATAACTTCCTTTATTGTAGATTTTCGAGATGTAACTCTTGAAAGAGTGGATGTCGTTTCGTTACAACCAACTCGTGAAGGATGGAATGCAGTAGCATTATTAAGGAAGTGGTGAAGTAGATTAACTGCTTACTACGTGAACTCGTGAAGGATGGAATGCAATAATGATGAAGCCACAAGGGCGAAAGAAATCGCTGAAAGTAAGTTTTCTTCGAAGGATTTAAAGGGTGCCAAGAAATTTGCTTTAAAGGCCCAAAATTTGTTTCCTGGTCTGGAGGGTATTTCCCAACTATTAGCAGTTATGGATGTGCATGTTGCTGCCGAAAACAAAGTAAGCGATGAATCAGATTATTATGGGATACTTGGTGTGAACCCATTAGCAGATGATGATACCCGATAAGAACAAGTCCTTAGGTACAGAAGGGGTATTCCAGCTCGTTTCTCAAGCATGGAATCTGTTATCCGATAAAGACAAAAGATTGGCATATGATCATAAAAGGCATGCTCATTTTTTGAAGCAGAGGGTTCCTCAGAACATGTTTTCACGAGTGCATATACCTCCAACTCAGAACGGTTTTCTCAGTGTCACGAAGAGTGCAGCTGCCCGGACAGCTGGCACAGATGCGCAGACAAAGGTTACAACTTCTCAGACAAAGAAAAAATGAAGAGTCAAAAGGATGGGACTGCCAAGACGGTTCCCACTTGTGTTCCTTCATCCTCCAGTGAACAGATAGCGCCTGAGACGTCAAAGGTTCTCGAAAAAAGAACAAAGTTAACGGGACTACCAAGGTGGGTCCCACTTCTGCTCCTGCATCGTTTAATGAACAGATAGCGCCTAAGACGACGCCTGGGTCTTGTTTAACAGAAGTTAAAACTTCTCAAGAAAAGGATAAAGTTAATGGGACGACCAAGACGGGTCCCACTTCTATTCCTTTACCGGTTACTAAACAGATGAAGCCTAAGATGTTTTGGACCGTATGCATGCATGAGATGCAAAACTGCAGTATGAATTCTTGAGAAAGTATTTAAATCGAAATATGTTATGCCCCACTTGTTATGGACCGTTTCACGCGACCGAGATTCCACCACCAAATAACAATGCTTCTTCAGAAGTTGCAGGAATTTCACAAGGAACGGGAAATAACATTTCAGCCCCAGAAACATGTAAGATAACAGGTATTGAGGCTGGTAATGGTACAAGCTCCCAACGGGGTCCACTAAAAAGGGATCGAAAAGAAGCTGGACTAGACACTAATATAGAGGAAGCTTTGAGAAATAAGATCGCTAAAAAAGAATCTAAATCCGCATCTAAGAAAGTCAAATCTGTTAAAGCAAAGCAAGACATTAACGGGTTTGATGCAATTAAGGAAACAGGGCCTATCAAGAATCAACTTATAAAGAAGGCAACTACAGAAATAAAGAAGAAGCTGGACGAATGGAGTTCAGAAGCCGAAAAATTTGCTGACATGGCAAACGGCTACTCAAAGAGTAACGAGGCTGACGTCCCAGATCCAGATTTTCATGATTTCGATATACAAAGAAGCGAGAAGTGTTTCAAAGAAGGTCAACTCTGGGCTGCTTATGATGATCGTGACGGGATGCCTCGGAACTATGCCATAGTTAACAAAGTAATCTCTTCGAACCCGTTTAAGATGAAAGTATGTTGGCTTAGCTCAAAACCTAACAAGAAACCACTTCCGTTTCCCGGGTTCCTGGAAGCATTCGGCGAGTTTCAACTAGGAAAACATGAAACCGTTACCTCCCCAAACTATTTTTCTCACAAAGCTAGCTTTACAAAGCAGAGAAACAGTAACATTCGTGTTTTCCCTAAAAAGGGAAGTATTTGTGCTCTGTACAAATACGATAAAACACCGGATACCATCAAACGTACTTACGAACTTGTGGAAGTTGACGAGTCCAGTGAAGAAACAGGAGTTACCGTCACACCACTAGTCAAAGTTGCAGGATTTAAAACAGTGTTTCACCGACATCTTGACAGCAAAGAAACAAAAGTCATCCCGGAAAAAGACTTTATTAAAATATCTCACCAAATTCCTTCGTACTTGCTCACGGGTCAAGAATCTGCAAAAGCTCCAAAGGGTTGTCTAGACCTCGACCCTGCAGCTATTCCTACCGAGTTTCTTCATGTTTTAACAGATGTTAAGGAAGCCGATACAATGGATATCGACAATGGTCCAAGTGGTGATGGTGTTTGTTCCATTTAGGTACAAATTTCCTGAACTTGGGAGTTTGGTTTGGTTTTTTGAGTTGTTGGATGGGAAAATAGGTAACATGTAATGGGCATTATGAAGTTGTAACTTGTGCTTAAAAGGGGTTGTACAACTTAGTTTTTGTTAGATGCTGCTGTTATATCTTGACTTTATTTAGAAATGTTTCTTTTGTACTTTTGGAATCCAGACAATGACAGTTACTAAGGAAAATGGAGGAATGTTTTGGTACTTAAAATGTTTTTTGTCTGCTTGTATTATAAACTTTTGAAGCATGTACTTTATATTATAAAGTGAATCAACTTGACTTAATAAATATTAGGCCGGGTGTAATAGTCACATTTCCACCACTTTCATCTCAGTATCACGTTAGTTTTTCAGCACATCAATTAACCCACCACCAAACAGCCATAGTGGTGACCATTTAGTCAAACATCTAAAAAATCTCACTTTATACGACATACCTCACAATTATACCTCACACACTAAAATTGGGTAGTGTACAACATTAGATGGTCTGCACCACCGAACCAACCCCAAAAGGCACCTTGGCGCACGGTGGATAGTAGTGGCGGATGGCGCGTGATAGATACTCACAACGGGTGGTGGAGGCTTCCATTACACCCGATCTTAAAATTTTTAAAATCACTCGAAGGCTTCAACCCAATAAAAAAAATGTGACATCGATCTCCCGTTTAAATAATTGGGGTATTTATTCCGGTTCTTGCTTAGTTGAAATGTCTTCCTTTTTTATAAAAAAAAACTAATGCGCTGTTGAAATGTCTTGCATAATGGTGCATTTGCTTAAGCTTATTTTTGAGCTACTAAGCTTAAATGATTTTGTTTACGTTTAATAAGCTTACTTTTTTTTGGCTTATTTTAAATTTTATTGGCTTATCAAACGTAAGCTGAAACCACATGAACTCGTAAGCTTAAACCAAACCCGTTAGTATGAACTATGAAGAACTTTGTTAATGGACATGTCCACTTATGGCAGATTACGATGGATAACTTTAAAAAAACAATTATACTTAGTCCGATACTATTAAATATTAGGAATAAGTGGAGGCATGGCGTTGTTCCAAAACACAATGAACGAATATGAGCAATCTTGCCATCTTAGTGTAAAAAGTAAAGACATTCAATTACATTTACTCATTTCGGGACAGTGCTCTTCGAGTATAATGTGTCATGTTCTCTTGTGTATTTGCATTATGCAGGTGCAAACCGGATCATGCGTTGGCTTTGGCAGTGTTGTTATTATATGATCTATATGATAATCACACATGTGATATAATATACATGTAGAATAGCAAATTGTTTGCGTCACGGTTGATGTTTACAATATAGTACTACATCTCTGCATTCTTCTTATATAAGATCACAAGTGTCATTTGATCAACAAATGAAAGCTGATTACCGTAACTATGTTAGTTAGATGTAACATAGAATAAAGAATAAACCATATATGTTTCCTGACAGAACAAATAGTTGAGCCAATACATCATTTTTTTTTTTTTTTTTTTTTTTTTAAGCCCAAAAGTGAACTTGATTGTATTTTTCTAAGGGTAAATGATATGAATATTAAATTTAAGTATAAGTTATACTTTGTGTAAATAAGCTCTTAATCTTTGCCTTTAGATAATGTAAAGTATTGTTCATATGTTATGGCGAACACGGTCGTGCCATCATTATCAAACCACAAGTATTTTTTTTAATAACTTTTCTCCTTAACCTTCTAAAATATATATACTAAAATTAAGCAAACCAAGCCACTGTTATTTATACTTTCTTACAAAATATGAAAATTTTCCATACTCTTCATTTAAATATATTAATTCTTCTTCATAAAATGTTTAAGAGTTTTCACTGTTATCTTATGATGTTATACGTTGTATTTCTCACTTACAATTACTTCTCTATGATTTATGCAATATAAGTGTACGTAGAAAATAGTTATTTATCAGTCAAATTGTCTTGGTCAAGCTAAGAAGGAATGTGTGGATGATAGACCATAGGTGATACTAGTCGTGCTACTTGGGTTGCATGATTGATATGTTACAATGAAATCTTAATGTCGTCTTCCCAAAGTCTTTTTAAAAGTCTTCTCTGAGTATACGTAGAAAATAGTTATTATCAATCAAATTTTGTTTTGCTCAAGGCGATAAGGAATTTGCGGATGGTATTCTCTTCACAATTTGCGTGTCGCGAACGTTAAACATTAATATTTGAAAATATTATAATCTCTTAAAAGTCTTTGGTATTCTCAAGATGATAAGAAATTTGTGGAATCCATTCATTTCACCAATTGCATGCCATGAACGTTAACATGCAAAACTAAGGGATAAAGTTCTTACAATTTTAAGTAAATTTCCAAAAATGAAGTCACCACTTATCATCTTCCTCTCTTATTCCTTCTAAAATATATATAATAAAATTAAGCAAATTAAGCAACTGTCATTTATACTTTCTTACAGGGGCGGAGCTAGGGGGTTCTCGCGGGTGCCCGGGAACCCTATGGATTTTTTCAATATAGTGTTAATTTTTGAAAAAAACATCGAATTTTTTCTAAATGCATCTTAAATGCACCCGGTCTTTCGCAATGTGTTTCCCGTATTACAGTTCAAAAGATTTTGTGCACCCAGTTATATTTGGTCCGGCTCCGTCCCTGCTTTCTTACAAAATATGAAAATTTTCCATATTCTTCATTTATATATATATTAAATCTTTCTTCATAAAGTTTAGTGTTTTGAGAGTTATTTGATGATGTTCTACGATCTATTTTACTTACAATTACGTAAACGAACATTAGAAGTATGCTACGAAAGACACACATTAGTTATTATTCGTCAAATATAATTGTCTTGGTGATGCTACTCGCGTGCTACTTGGGTTCCATATCCCAATTCTTCTTAAAAGTCTTCTCTTAGTATACATAGAAAATAGATCATTCAAATATTGTTTTGCTCAAGCCGATAAGGAATTTGTGGATGGCATTCTCTTCACAATTTACGTGTCGCGAACGTTAAACATTAATATTTGAAAATATCATAATCTCGTCTTGTTCAAGATGATAAGGAATTTGTGGAAGCAATTCATTTCACCATTTTGCATGTGGATCACAAATTGTTAACATTCAAAATTAAAGATAGAAAGCCAATACTTATTCTTATGATTTTAATTAAATCTCCAAAAATGAATTAACCACAAGCGTTAAGTTACTTATCATCTTCCTCTCATATTTCAATTCACTTATAATTACTTGTCTACGATAGACCATTTGCATGTCGATCCCAAGTCTTTTTAAAATTCTCATGTGATTATACATGGAAAATAGTTATTAATGTGATAATCTCCCCTATCCCAAGTCTTGGTCAAGCTGAGAAGGAATATGTGGATTAGGGGTGTTCATCGGTTCGGTTATCGGTTAATCGGTTTATTCGGTTCGGGTTGTTCGGTTAAAAAAATTTTTTGGGTCATAACCGAAAACCGAACCGAAGTTCGGTTCGGTTATGGGTCAAAACCGAAAACCGAATTTTTTACTTAAATTACACTATTTATATTTTTTTTGAATTTAATTATATATATTTTTGGCAAAAAAAATATTTCTTAAGCATAAAAAAATGTTTTTTTATATTAGTATAAAATTTTAATGGATATTTTTTATATTTAAAATAATATAAATATATAAAAAATATATATATTTATATAAATTCGGTTTTCGGTTCGGTTTTCGGTTCAGATAGCTAAACCCATATCCAAACCGAAAACCGAAATTTTAATTCGGTTCGGTTCGGTTTTAACAAGTTCGGTTCGGTTATATGTTCGGTTCGGTTTTATTTCGGTTCGGTTCGGTTTTCGGCTTATTCGGTTAATTAACCGAACCGTGAACACCCCTAATGTGGATGATAGACCATAGGTTGAATAATTAATGTGATAAGCTTCCATATCCCAAGCCTTCATAAAAGTCTTGGTCTAGATGATAAGAAATTTGTGGAAGCCACTCATTTCACCATTTGCATGCACGAACATTAACATGCAAAAACTAAGTATAAAAAGCCAATGCTTGTTCTTATAATTTTAAGTAAACTTTCAAATATGAAGTCACCACAAGCAATAATTCACTTATCATCTTCCTCGCTTATTTCCTTTCTCTTTTATGGTCTCGCGATAACATGTCTTACTTCCGCCACTGTCTCTGCTTCAGATGGCGGTAATGAGACTGATTATCACGCATTGCTGTCATTTAAGTCAAAGATCACCCAAGATCCATACAAAGTTCTAACCTCGTGGAACCATTCCTTTCATTTCTGTGACTGGAGTGGTATTTCATGTGGAAAGCGGCACAAACGAGTGACTGTTTTACGACTGGTTTCGAAAGGCTTAGAAGGCTCGTTGTCACCTCATGTAGGAAACCTTAGCTTCCTCCGTAAGCTTTATCTCAGGAATAACAGCTTTCAAGGAACCATTCCTCATGAACTTGGTCGTCTATTTAGGCTACGTTTTCTTTCTCTTAGTATAAACAAATTCGGTGGAGTCATCCCAACAAACTTGTCTCGTTGTTCTAACCTCGAAGAACTTTGGCTCTATCAAAATGAGCTAACTGAGAGCATACCCAAGGAGATGAGTTTACTCTCGAAACTTGTTGTTCTTTATATTGGGGACAACAGCTTAGAAGGCTCATTGTCTCCTCATGTAGGAAACCTCAGCTTCCTTCGTCAGCTTGATCTCTCTAACAACAGCTTTCAAGGTACCATTCCGCATGAACTTGGTCGTCTATCTAGGCTACGTCATCTTTTTCTTGCAGAAAACAACTTCAATGGGGTCATTCCAACAAACTTGTCTGGTTGTTCTAACCTCGAACAACTTTGGCTCGCTGAAAATAAGCTAGCTGGAAGCATACCCAAGGAGATGAGTTTACTCTCGAAACTTGTTTATCTTGGAATTTACGACAATAATTTAACAGGTGGAATCCCACCTTTCTTGGGGAATATCACATCAATGGAAAGGTTCTCTGCCACCAGGAACCCGTTGGGTGGGATCATTCCAGATACCTTGGGTCATTGGAAAAGCTTGATAGACTTAGACTCTGGTGAGTGCAACTTATATGGAAGCATCCCTCATTCCATTTTCAACCTCTCACTCCTAGTTAATTTGTCTTTATCTACTAATCACCTCACTGGTAGCCTTCCTACAGAAATTGGGAATCAGCTCCCGAATCTTGAGTGGCTTCAGTTAAGGGATAACGAACTGACCGGAGTTCTTCCACCTTCTCTTTCTAATTGTTCTAAATTATGGTTTCTTGAAATGTATGACAACAATTTTAGCGGGAAGTTGACTATCGACTTTTCAAAACTAAGAGATATTAATATAATTAGATTACAGCATAACAACTTCCATGGAAGCGGAGAAGCTGATGACCTGAGGTTCGTTGATTCTTTGAAAAACTGCACCAGATTAGAAGTTTTAATTCTTGTAAATTGCAACCTTATAGGAGTGCTTCCTATATCAATAGGTAATCTCTCTAATCAACTCAGCTTTTTAAGTTTAGGAGACAATCAATTATTTGGAAGCCTACCTTCAAGTATAGGTAGTCTAGTTGGTTTGACCACTTTATATTTACAAAATAATAGATTCAAAGGAAACATACCCACTAGCGTTGGTAAACTTCAAAAGCTACAAGTTCTTGGTCTATATAGCAATCAGTTTTCAGGGCCTATCCCTGATGCCATCGGGAACCTGTCATTGTTGACTAAACTTGGTTTATTTTCCAACAAATTAGAAGGCCATATTCCACCAAGCCTTGGGAATTGTAAAAAACTTATTTTGTTAGACCTTTCATACAATAGACTCAATGGTAAAATACCCAAGCAACTTCTTCAACTTCCATCACTAACAATTGGTTTAGATCTTTCAAACAACAACCTATCTGGTTCCATTCCATCAGAGATTGAAGACCTTAAGATGTTGAGCGAGCTTTATTTATCTCATAATAATTTCTCAGGTACCATTACTAGTAGCCTTGGTGAGTGTATTAGCCTTGTAGAGTTGTACCTTAGTGGCAACATATTTGAAGGCATAATACCACCTTCATTCAGTTCCTTGAGAGGATTGAAGGTACTCGACATTTCTCAAAATAATTTATCAGGTAAAATTCCTCAGTTCATAAACAAATGGAATTCCTTAGAATTTTTGAACCTATCCTTTAATGATTTTGAGGGTGAAGTACCAGTTGTAGGAGTGTTTGCCAATGCAAGTGCATTTTCAGTTTTGGGGAACAATAGGCTTTGTGGTGGTTTGGTTACACTTAAGTTACCCAAATGCAAGGAGACGGGTAGCAAGAAAAAAAGGTTTCCTTTCTTCATATTGGTCATTGTGATTGCAACGACGTTGCTCATTGTATTATGTTGTGTGTATCTTTTGTGTAAGAAGAAACGCAATAGTCAACCATCTCAATCTTCGGGGAATGAAAGGTTCTTGAAAGTTTCATACAATCAGCTTATCAAGGCTACTGATGGGTTCTCTACAGCAAATTTGATTGGCGAGGGTGGGCACAGCTCTGTTTATAAGGGAATCCTCGATTCTGTTGATGATAAATCTGTTGCAGTGAAAGTTCTACATCTTCAAAGTCGAGGAGCGCACAACAGCTTTATAGCAGAATGTGAAGCATGGCGTAATATTAGACACCGTAATCTGTTGAAGATAATAACTTCATGTTCGAGTACTGATTTCCATGGC
This sequence comes from Artemisia argyi, assembly GCA_030686995.1. Classification (NCBI taxonomy): domain Eukaryota; kingdom Viridiplantae; phylum Streptophyta; class Magnoliopsida; order Asterales; family Asteraceae; genus Artemisia; species Artemisia argyi. Next base: position 221,807,569 of record CM060680.1, on the reverse strand, counting down.
AATGATTTTAAAGCGCTAGTTTACGAGTTTATGCCCAATGGAAGTGTACATGATTGGCTTCATTCAAGTGCATATACATCGAAACTGAACCTTCTTCAACGAATAAATATTCTTAGAGATGTTGCCACTGCACTCGATTATCTTCACAATCGCTGCCAAACAACGATTGTTCACGGTGACTTGAAGCCAAGTAACATTCTACTTGATGATGATATGGTGGCTCATGTTGGAGACTTTGGTTTAGCTCGAGTACTTGATACAGACTTAAACCAAAACAGCTCATCCGGGGTTAAAGGAACAATTGGTTATGCACCTCCAGGTAATTCCACTTTTATTCCATGATGCTTATATTTATTTCCAGGTTAAAGTTTGTAAATTAATTAATTGTTATTCATATGTAGAGTATGGTATCGGGAGCGAGATGACAAGTTGTGGGGACGTCTACAGTTTTGGAATATTATTACTAGAGGTGATGACTGGGAAAAAGCCGACAGACAACGTGTTTAACGATGGTCTTAGCCTTCATAAATTTGCTTACGTGGCATTACCAGATCAAGTAATCGATGTTATTGATAATGATGCAATTGTGTTGCAAAGTACGGAAGCGAATGCAAAGAAAGTGGAAGAATGTTTGGTTGCAATTATCAAGATTGGAGTATCGTGCTCTGTTGATTCCCCACCACAACGGATGAAAATTGAAATTGTTCTCAACGAGTTGCAGCGCATTCTTGATGTGCTTCAAAATATATAAGGTACTCTGTTGTCCCATTTTGTAGAATCGGATTTTACATGAGTTTGTTAATAAATCATCACTAACTTGGTTTTCTTTTTGAACACTTTCAGGTCTAATACCAAGCTTTCTTGGTGAATTTGAAAGTAACTGCAACAAGGAGCAGTGCATGTCGTAGTTATATAAACGTTACTTTGTCAAATATGTTTGTAAGTATGTTTTAATTTCTTGTTGCATAAGTACTGTAAGAGACATAAGAGTGCATTTACATTCCTGATGACTTATCATATGTATCAAACATGTTTATGATTATGTGTTTCGAGGAGAGTTTGATTAAATTTCATAAAAAGTTATATCATTGGATGAAAACTAAGCAAAAGAGTTGGGATAACCAATGGCAGGACATACTATAATCTTCATTTTATTTTATTTTATTGATATTTTTCTTAGTCATTTGTCAAACATGTACTTGGAGATCATGGGTGTTTCGTTACACGTTCATGTTTAAACTGTTTTTATAAACAAAGTTCAATTAGAACTGACCCTTGACATCTTAGTACAACACCATGGTGTATCTGCATAATGAATTTTGTTGAAAGTTGTAATCAGATTACACTAACTTAGGAAAATCGACAATTTACTTGATTTCGAGTTCATAGACCGGCCACCTAAACTTAACATTCTTAACTACATGTATCAACTAAAAATGACTGATATTGGGAGCATTAAACAACAAAGGGAGTCTGACTGATATTGGGCTAAAGATGATTGAGTTCCCATTGGACCCACAGCTCGCTAAACTGCTTTTAACATGTGAAGAATTTAGTTGAGTAAACAAAGTTTTAACGATTGTATCTATGCTCTCAGTCCTGTCTGTATTCTTTAGTCCATAAGCCCACATAGAAAAAACCGATGATGCATATGGAAAGTTAACAAATACTGTGGAGATCGACTTGTGTACCACTCATCACTTACAAGTGAAAGCTCTACGAAAGACTCAGGAAGTGAGTTCTCAGTTACTCGACATTTTGAAAAAGCTCATGATCCGGCTGACATTATGTGGGTCGAATTGGGGTGTCATCAGAAAAGTGATATGCTCAGTTTACTTCCATAAACTGCAAAACCTAAAGGGATTAGGAATACATAAGTATTAGGAACGGGATGCCGTGCCATTTGCACTCGACCTCAGCTTTATGTTGCAACATCTTGGATGGATAAGGCTGCTCTTTGAAAGTTTGAATAAATATTTGTAAGGGTGGGAAAATGAGCGGTCTAGCAGCTTGTGTAACGGGTCAAAACGAGAACATTTTTGGTATGGATCAGGTTGGCCCGGAATGTATTTTTCCCAGTTTTATTAGAAACCCTAACACATATTAGCATCCTAAATATGATTACAAAAGTTATGCTTTAGTTGTATTTATAGTGTTATTATGCCTTTAACTATATTAGTCTGGTATTCATGTTAGCTTGACATATGGCGAATATTGGCAAGAAATCATTCATCTGGCTACCGGAAGGACTCCGACAAATAGACTGCAGCAACCAAAGCTACAAGTCTTCTTGGAGAGTTATTTGATCAACATCTTATGTTGCAAGTTGCAACATCTTGGATGATATGGCTGCTCTATGAATATATATTCGTAAGGGTGGGAAAATGGGCATGTTTGGCGGCTTGTGTAACGGGTCAAAAAGAGCATTTTTTATAAGGATCAGGTTGGCCCGGAATGCTTTTTGCCCAGTTTTATAATAATCCCCCATAGATGTTATCGTGCTTAAATATGATTACAAAAGCAATGTTTTGGTTTTTGCTATAAGCATGCGTGATATAATATAAGTTGTTTTGTTCACACATTCAAACTAGAAAAATCATCTCGCACACAACTCAACAATTAAACATAGACCAACAATCGCTGACCGGATGAAAAAGTAGCACACTCTTCATGTGGCCATCGGACATGATTAGCTGTTTCTACTGTTCTACATTGTAAATTCACACCATAAATAGTCTCAAAAAACTAGACTTGAAACTGCAACTAATAAAAAGGAATTACAGGCACATCATTGTTAAACCATCATGTTGGATTCATCCTCCCCTGTTGCTGCTTCATAGAACATGTACTGGCTTTGATACTCAATCAAGTACTGTGTAGATCTTCACACATCCCAAAACAGCTCATAAACTCGGCTCACGTCTTCCATTTCCACAACCTTCCCTTTCCTCTTCTGGCAAGCCAATGCAGCGGATGTGATCAAGTTATGGCATATCTCAGAGATGTTTCAACACCAATTTTTGTCAACAAAACCTATGCATCATCAGATACGTCCACATCTTCCTCTTGACACCTTATATCAAGAATCTTGTGAATGTCATCTTCAGTGTACGGTTGTGTGGAGATGATGAGAAGGCGGTCCAGGAAATCGATTGGAGTCCCATGGGGGGATTTGTAGTTTGTGCTTGTGATTCCTCGGATGGTGGCAACAAGTATTGGTGCCATGTCATTTTCTAAGGCACGGTTTAGGTATGAAAAACACTCGATATCAAGCATGTGGACTTCATCAATGAACAGAACACCAGGAATGATATCTGCCTTTCTTTCATCTCTCCACTCTGCAACCTTTGTATCGATCTATTCCCTCACTTCAGCTCGTATTTCTACGGTGTCACCAGTGAAGAGAGCAAGAAAACCCTGTGTTCTGCATTTCATAACAAAAATAATTAAGCTTTCAGAAAGATCAAGTAGCATAGTTACTTCGACAGTTCATCATATCCAAGTTACTTCATCATGCAAAAGTTCACCGACTCCCCCTGCCCCATAGATAACAGAAATCACCACTGACAATTGCAGAGAGTGTAACTTCAAAAAAACAACACTACTTCAGTTATTCCCCAATGCCCCATAGTCTAACAACAGCTGTTTCAGCCATAACCAACAAAAGTTCCAACTAATGCATATTCCCCAATGCCGAAATGAGGCATCTAACTTCAAAACATTACATATGGTTTCAAGCATACTAGCACCAAAATCATAGAGTCTCCAACTCAGTCATTTTCAATGCAGCTTCCCATTTTCGAAACACCCTAATTACCAAACAATTGCAAAATATAGTGAGACATGGAGCTCGAGTACATATTACATTATGTATCAGTGCATGCATACAACTAGAAGCCATGGGGTCATGATCACCATTAACAAGTTCATTATAAAAGCATAATAGTCTGTATCAAGACAATGGTTTATTGGCACTTTGGCAGTGATGAGTGACCCCTATCATTTTCGCATTCAACTTATTATGCAATGTGGAAATGTAGTGGTCCTTCAGTCTATGGGATGGCAACGGGGTCAGGTATGTCGGGGATTGCATTTCCCATTCCCGTCCCCAATCCCAAGTCCACATCTCTATCCCCATTGGGGAATAGTTTTGCTTCCCCACCCCATCGGGTATCAGGGATCCACATCGGATATTGGGGATTTTTAAGTTTCTTAAAAATCAACTGGTATTATGTTCTCTTTCACATGCTACGTACACATAAGCTGAAATCAAATGAGCTCATAAGCACACATATAAGCCTACACAAACACTCCCTAGGATTAGCCCTGTGTATCCCTGACAAAGAATTTGCAGGTACCTAAACACTAGCATCAACTGTAAACACGCAACTAATTTGAAACAGTAAACCATACCTTTAAAAACGCAGAGCAATTTCTATAAATTAAAAGTAATGAGAGATGTAAACAACTTAACGCATACAAACACACACATATACGTAAGCTTAATTTGTATAAACACGCATACACAAACATGAATCTTTATAAAAACACACGCCGTATACCCTTCTAGAGACATAATTAATGTTTAAAGTTGTAGCTGTAACATCTAAATCCAAAATTAATTCATGTTATTTTAAAAAAACAAAATTCACATCAAAAGCGATCTCAAATCCATATCCTAACAACTGACCAACAAAATCTCAGAAACCTGAATCCAATCCAGATCCTATATAAAAAAAGATCAAAACTCAAAATCTCGAAACCAAAAACCTAAACATCATAACTGAACAATCCAAACCAAACCTGGTTCATATCCTAAATTCATACCACATTTTATCAAAACTCCATAATTCACCCCATTTCAACACACAACATATGCATCAAACGAGGGTAGTTACACCATCACTTATCGGCAATTACTAACAAGCAGTAAACATCAAAAGCAATCTTAAATCTATATAAAAACAATTCAAATCTTAAAAAAACATTCATAGGCTTAGTAAAAGGCAAAAGCTCAAAAACCAAAACCCAAAAAATCAATCAGTTAACAATTAAGACATAATCTAAGCTCCCAACAAAATCAACAAATCTCACCTAAACATAAATTCTAAAAAATAATCAACCTAAACATAAATTCTAGCTTTTTCTTCTACAAACAATCAAGAGAACCTTTTCATCAAACATCTCGTCAATACTCAGTGTAAAATGAGCTAATCTAAGGTTTTTCAAGTATGTATACAGGTCAAGAACACACATACTTAAAGAACCTTAGATTGACTGATTTTACACTTACTTTAATATAACAAATAGTAACAACTCAACCATCACTTTTATCTATAGCTGTAAGTCCCCTGCTAAATGATACAATTAAAGCTAAGAAATTGACTAGAAAGTATTTCCGCTTTACATTTATAGAGACTGTAAGCATGCAAAAACATAACTTAATAAAACATTGGACAAAAACAATACAGACCTGATCATTGTTTTCTTCTTCTGTGGGGAATTTTGGGATTCTAATGGTTTGTCTGCACCGCAGTTCTGTCGGTCACATTTGGTCCTAAAAGGATAGTTTATGTTGTTACATTTGTCACACTTCCAGCTCCCTTCTGGCATATCCGCTACTGAAACAAAATAAGATACATATATAAGTTTTAGAATCGAACATTAAATATAGGTAACCAAATACATATACATGAAGTACTTACTGGAACTCTGGTATAAAGATGGCGTCTCAGACCTGAGATCCTGGTTTAGGTGTGATGCATTTTCTCATGTTAAGGAGAAATTGACATTTCCACATTTTGCGCATTCCCTGTCATTTTCTCTTGTTCCATCTGTAAGAAGCAAGTGAAAAAATGAAAGACGGGTCATAAATTACAATCATCTATAAACGCCTAATTTCTTAAAGCCAAAAAGCAATAGCTACTGCGATATGTGTAATAAACGGATTGTGTAACTTACTAAGTCATGATCAGCTGGTCTTGGCTGAGTACAGTTGCGCACTTGCGCATATTGCAATTTGTCCGAAAAGAAAAGTTGACATTCCCACAGCTAGGACAGGACAGGTCCAGTCGTCTTCTCTATGACCACCTAAATCATAGTCAACACTAATTAATACCACATAATACAATTCCATACAACTAAGGAGTAAGTGCCACCTAAACTCACAAGAGAACAAATTTTATGCACAAGTATTTAAGGGCTTTAAAAAACGTAAAGCTTTAGGGTGTATTTTGGAGTTCAAACAAATAGAAACTAAACTGGGGCTAAATAAGGGAATGTTTGTTTAAGCATACTTTTTGGCTTGTGAACTTATTATGACCGTACTTATATCTCATACGCCCATATTTTCTGGCTTATTTACAGACTTGTGAGCTTATTATGACTTAAAGATGGAGAATAAGCTCATAAGCTAAACTATAAGACGGAAAAAAATGAGCTTATGAGATATAAGCTGAAAGCCCAAACATAAGCATAAACAAATCCAATTATAAGCACATAAGCTAAACTATCACAACCAATTATAAGGGGATGTTTGTTTAAGCTAATGTTTAGGGTTATGAGCTTATTTGACTATGCTTAAATCTCAAATACGCCCATATTTTCCGGCTTATTTTCAGACTTGTGAGCTTATTATGACTTAAAGATGGAAGATAAGCTCATAAGGTAGAAAAAAGACGGATACAGATGAGCTTATGAGATATAAGCCGAACCAAATAAGATCATAAGCCCAAAATAAGTTAAAAGTTTTGACCTGAGTAACCTCCAATGAATAAAATTGGCAAACCCCAATTAGCCCATACTTGTAATCAACATCCCGATGTAAGACTAATAAATTATGACAAGCAATTAGAGGCTAATTAATTAAACGATAAATTAAAACATGCCAACCTCTAAAACCTCTATCTAATCTAATCATTTTGATATAATCAAATTACACAAGAAAAGAAGCACAATTTTAAGAATAAAATGAAGCACGAGAAAGAGAAGGAACCATCCGTTGTGGCAGATAAGTTTCTGATATCAATTTAAAATCAGCATTTAAAAAGCACTTGATAGTTCTCTGTTATAAAGTCCGCTGCTGTGAAACAAACAAAAAATGGAGAGGTGGTGGGTGGGAGGATTGGACGGTGGAGATTAATTACACTCAACTATGCTATGTTTTGCCAGCGTGGCACCTACAAAATGGAATTCATCCGCTGTTTGTTTGTAAGTTCAAACTTTTGTTCTTGTGATTTTGTTGGGCTTTTTACTTTTGGTTAAAAATTTTAAAAAGTTTTGAGTTCAGTCTAAAATTGAAACATCTGTTTCATAGTTGGTGATAGTCGGTTCGGGTTGATCGGGTTCGGATCAATTCGGTCGACGCTAAAAACATACCGAACCTGATTCTATTTAACCTTTGTTAGTCAGGTTTGACTCTATTTGGGTCGGGTACTAAATAGAGTCGGGTTCGATTTTTTTTTAGCTTCGACCCAAATTGACCCGAACCCGTCCTACCCGACGTGACTAACACCCCTGTGTGTGACTATAATGAAAAGAGAAACAAGGGTATAATGCGATATGTGTAATAAACGGATAGTGTAACTTACTAAGTTATGATTAGCTGGTCTTGGCTTAAGAGCAAATTTTATGCACAAGTATTTAAAGGCTCTAAAAAAATGTAAAGCTTTAGGGTGTATTTTGGAGCTGAAACAAATAGAAACTAAACTGGGGCTAAATAAGGGGATGTTTGGTTAAGCTTATTTTTGGGCTTATGAGCTTATTTGACTATGCTTAAATCTCATACGCCCATATTTTCCACCTTATTTTCAGACTTGTGAACTTATTATGACTTAAAGATGGAAGACAAGCTCATAAGCTAAACTATAAGACGGAAAAAAATGAGCTTATGAGATATAAGCTGAAAGCCCAAACATAAGCTTAAACAAATCAAATTATAAGCATATAAGCTAAACTATCACAACCAATTATAAGGGATGTTTGTTTAAGCTTACTTTTGTGATTATGGGCTTAATTGACTATGGTTATATCTCATACGCCCATATTCTCTGGCTTATTTTCAGACTTGTGAGGTTATTATGACTTAAAGATGAAAGATAAGCTCATAAGGTAGAAAAAAGTTGGATAAAGATGAGCTTATGGGATATAAGCCCCATAAAAAGGTTAAACAACGAGCCCTAAGTTAAAAGTTTTAACCTGAGTAACCTCCAATTATAACCCCAAAGTCCATACTTCTAATCAACACCCTGATTCATGTAACACTAATATGACAACCAATTAGACCCTCATTAAATGTTAAATTAAATCAAGTCAACCTCTAAAACCTCTCTAATCAAATTACACAAGAAAAGGAAGTGGTCGATTCATGTAACAAAAAAATGGAGAGTCATGGTTTTGGCGAATGGTGGAGATTAGACTTGAGTGTGTTTGGATGGGATTGCCAGCGTGGCAACTACATATATAGAAACTAAAACTAGGGCTAAATACGGGGGTGTTTGTTTAAGCTTATTTTTAAACTTATGAGCTTATTTGACTATGCTTATATGCCCATATTTTCAGACTTGTGAGCTTATTATGACTTAGGGGGTGTTTGTTTCGGCTTATATAGCGGGCTTATAACTTATTTGGTTTTCGGCTTATGTTTCATAAGCTCACTGTTTGTGGCTTATTTTGAAACTTTTCGGATTATATAAGCTTATTATGACATGACAAGCTTATATAAGCTGAAAAGTTTCAAAAGAAGCAACAAAAAGTGAGCTTACGAAACATAAACCGAAAACCAAATAAGTCATAAGCCCATTATATAAGCCGAAACAAACACCCCATAAACGGTTTCACCTGAGTAATCACCAAATAAAATCATAGAGGTTGACTTGATTTAATTTAACGTTTAGGGTCTAATTGGTTGTGATAATTTACTCATATTAGGGTTACATGAATCGGGATGGTGATTAGAATTATGGACTAATTGGGGTTTTGCCAATTATATTTATTGGAGGTTACTCTGGTCAAACTTTGAACTTAGTTAGGGGTCGTTGTTTAATCCTATTTTGGGCTTATGAACGTACCATTTTCATTTAATCAAATTACACAAAAGAAAAATAAATGAAGCATAAGAATGAGAACGTACCATCGGTTTTGGTGTGAAATGATACAATTAATAAATGGAGAGTGAGTGATGGTGTTTGGTGAATGGTGGAGAGGTTGATTCTCAATGGGTGGGTGGGAGGATCGGACGGTGGAGATTCATTAGAGTCAACTATGTTTGAATGGGATTGCCAACGTGGCACCTACAAAATGGAAATAATACATCAACCACTCTATTTGTTTGTAAGTTCTTTCTTTTCATTTTTTTCTATTTATGGCATATTAATTTCTTGCACAAAAAAAAAAAAAAAAAAAAAAAAAAAAAAGCTGCTGCCCTAAAGTTGATCAACTAGAAATAGGAAGTCTTTATTTTTCCCTTCTCTTAACTATATATAATGTAAAAACTAACTTTTATTGAAAGTAAAAAAATAAAAATTGAATTTATCTATACTATTAAAAAAAATAGTTAGGGTGAAAAGTCAAGGAAGTGAAATGAAAAAAAATAATTAAAAATTAAATGTTAAAACAAATAATTAAGAGCAATTTCAACTATTAATACACATATTTGTTGTTGTTGTTGTTGCTGCTGCTTTATTTGATAACAACTTAGTGATTCTGTTTATTTGATAACTATATATACATTTGATGTAAAATTTTACATGTCATATTTGGGTGCTTAATCTGTTAGTCTATGGACATTATTTTGGTAGTCGTATGTTAGGATCGAACTCGAGATCATGGGATTGCACACTTTACGTATGAGACTCGATGTTTAAATAATTAATATAAAATATTATATTTAATTATTTAATTCACAATAAACGACTAAAGAGCGTTAGGTAATTAATGGAATTTACTAACGATCGGTAAATGTCAACGGGATACGAAGAAAGTAAAACAAGACAAGAGAAGGTTCTAGAAATCCTCTCTTGAGCTTGTTTTGGTCGAAACTATGGAATCCCACATCGGAAATCATAGCAAACTTGATATCTATCATAAGGGTATAAATACATCCCTATGTATTCATCTTTTGGTACACTTGATTTCAATAGAAGACCAAACTTCTTCTTTTCCTCTCTTGTTCATAGGACAATGAGCGAAACCCCTAGAAAAGGGATTTGCGAGTAACCTTGAACATTACAAAGTGTTTGGTAAATTTATTGTGATCAAGAACTAGCATTCACATCGAATCGCTAATAGTACGTGTGTACAAGAACGTGATACAATCACACTATTTATTGATTCTTGGATTGAATTACAAAAGAGGTAAGGGATAATTCTTATAATCCACATAAACCCTAATTAGGGTTCTTGATTTGAAGATTGCAATTGATTCTTGTTCGAGCTAGAATCACAAAGGTATGTTTACTATTTATATTTGATTAATTAATTACATGTTATATGATCTTGTTATAATTGCTTCCGCTATGCTCACTTGATGTGTTTGATTTATTTTATATGAATGTCATGATATCATAATTCCAACAGTGGCATCTAGAGCCGTTATAATGTGTAATTAATTATCGAAACGCATAAAAATTGGATCTTGATTCGTTTAGTTACATGTTTTTAGGGTTTTTTAGATTCCTAACCCTAATTTTTTTTATGGATCGATTTAGACCTTAAAGGGTTTTAGGGTTTTGGTTTTGATTTTTTTTTAATATGATTAGAAACCCTAGGATGTCATGTAATTTGTTATGCGTTTTAGTAAACGATCTTGGTGCAATATTTTAATTGTTAAGCTAAATTCATGAAAAGTGCATATTTGCATGGATTTTATATTGTGTGATGATTTAAATGGTTTAAATTGTATATATGAATTAATGGTTAAGTTATATCGGAACTTGTAAATTTATTAATAGATGTTGAATTGGGGAAGACTCTAATATTAAGTAATCAATTATGTGCTATGTGGTATTTATTTTGTTTTGGCTTACGCTATCGATTTATCGATGTATGTGGCTCTTTTTCCTAGAAGAAGAAAGCCTTAATTGAATTAATACGTTGTACACCTAGATTTGATTATTAATAGCACTATTGAATAAGACTTGTATGTGGCTACATGTTTTATACATATTTAATTGTTATGATTATGTATATTTGTTTATTTAGTTGTTTTATTTTTTTATTGTACATTACTTGTTTTTGTTTATTATTATGTTAGACATGTTTATAAACGAAAAGGGTAATTTTTTGAATAGAAAAATAATACGGACTAAATAAATGGCGAAATTGTTTTGGTTTTAAGAGTAAATTTCAAAGGATTGGTTGATTGATGTTTTTGTACATAGTGTGCGAAAGGCGGACCGAAGGTTGCTATCCAATGTACTTGTAGAGAGGGGTTTTTAAAGCTCATGCACCTACCGGTTCTCTACAACAGCTTGGTTGCCGGCTCTAGACTTACCTATATCACTATATTACGTACATTGTCATCTTAAGGGTGAATTCACCACAATTCCAAAATGATTATCCGAAACACTAAGCCTTAGGGCTTATGCAAAAGTACGATATAGTGGACGATAATTGTTGGTAATTCTTTAATTGGTGAACCCGATACCTCAATCAAAACTTTGTTGTTCTACTCTTAGCAAATTGATAATAAAAATGTTTTGTAAAACCAATGTTATGAAGTTGTATGCATGCTTCTTCATACATTATTTTGATCATGTCAAAATTAATACCCTTATAAAATTAAGTCAAATGCCATCTAATTAAGAACACTTGAAGTTGTAATTTACGTCATGTGAGAACTTGGCGAGATTGCAATGGAAAGGTAAATTTCAGAAATTCATTGCTAGCAGATCAACTGATGTGATGGATTTGTGAGTTTGCAGTTTTTAAGTTAGACGACTTAAATTGAGTAGGAAGTGAGATCTTGGACTCAAGGCATTAAGATGGGGATTAAACATGCTTACATTACAAAGGTTTTGTGAATGTAAATCCCATAATGAACTAGGAATTGCAATATGATATTGGCAATTATTGTTCGACAATTACCTTGTTGAATACTATCATTACTAGCAGATCAACTAATGTAATGGTACTATGTCAGTTAGGATCCTAGCTTTAAGAAAATACTATGGTTTATATGAATATATTTACAAATGGGTATTTTATTTTCTTAAAGATCTAATTATTGAAAATACTGAAATTGAATTTTGTAATTTATTTTAATGTATTAATGCAACGTTCAAACCGTAAACGTATTTTGGGCTTTGGTAAATTGATATCGTTCTGTTTTCAAACAAATGTTTGATTAAGAATAATTTACTTAAAAGACAAAAAGAAGTCTACTTTCTATGAAAGAAGAGTGAGATACAATCCTATTCCTTTTCATGAATAAGAAAGGATAATAGGAATATTAGATATGTCTAAATTCTAATATAACTCATAGCAAATTTTTTAATAGTTAAGAAAATTGCGAATATTTTTCATAGAGATTTCATCATCCTCATTCGGTGATTAAATTCTTAGTAACAAATATGATATTTGGTTAACAGAAAATTATGTATGACATTTTATGAGTTATTAAAATTAGAAGCTAGACTAATTACCGCAAAATGGTTAAAGACAAACTAGTTGGTTTAACTATTTTAAAGGTGCTACATACATTGTAGGATGGTAGACATATTAAGGAAGAAATTGCATGCCCAATTTTCAAGTTAATAGCATTTGGTGGATAGTCCATCATTTACGTAGTAGAATACACTTATAGTACATAATTAATTATTACGCATGGACATTTAAAGGTGTAAGAAAGTTAAAGACACAATATTTGTTTTCACTGGATATGAAACATTTACAATGTTGTCAAATTCAGTGGGAGTATTGTGTACTTATCACCGAATAAGGAATTATTGTAATGATCTTTAATTCAGTGGGAGTTACAAGCTTTGACATCTTGGTAGCCAAAGATAATTACTTTCCAAGTGTAGACACTCATACTTTTAAGGATAGTCTTGCACGTTTCCTTACTAGATATTGTTGTTTTACATATACTTGTTATGCTAAAATCTATGACACAATCATATTGAACACATAAACAAATGCATGGCATGTTGTTTATCAACTATATGAGGTTGTTCCATGCACAAGTGGGAGAAATGTTATCTTTAATGTGTGCAAGAAACAACTCATAAAGATATGATTTAATGGATTCTCTTGACTACAAGGTAAGAGAATAATGTTCTAATATTAATTCTAGAAACACTTTGTGTTACAATTTATGTAGTAATAAATCCTAACTACATGTAGCAGCTTCTAAATATCTCGTCTTATGTACATTTTTAGTCTCTTTGAATAGTCGTCGTTAGGATTTATTAGTACATTTACTTGGTCACTGGGTAATAATGTGTTAATGGTGTTTGACTCCTACTGGCAGTTCAGTAATATTTAGTTACTAGTATTTTGATGATCATACAACAATTTTGTAGTCACTGATATAATTTTTTGGGAATGTTTCTGTTTCGTGGTATTTATATTATTTGTTATATTTTTGCATGCTTTTAAGGTATGTTTTGTTCATATATTTAGCGCTTGTCCGTTCTTTTTTATGTTATTGTATAATTAGAATAAGTACACAACCATATCGAGCACACATGACGATCAAACACCCTACGTCAATGGTATCCAGCATAAAAAAGACACAGGAACGTATAAAATAGGTTATTCGACTACTTTAACATGCATATGTAGCAGGCATATCGAAACCGGGGCTCAACATAGCAACGCATATGTAACAACCATATAGCAAAGCACGGGGAAACCGCAAAATTGAAAATTTAAAATGCAAAACATAAGCGCAAGAACAATACAATATGAATGCAGCTGTAATTATCAAAATACATACGTAAATTGTTAGTCGGCGATGAGCTAATAAACGTAGTGGAGAAGAAGGGGAGTTTCGAGAAAGTAGGTATTTCAAATACCAACGTTGATAAACGACAAGTTTTTTAGAAAACAAAAATAAAGCAAAAAAAATTCCAGTCATGAAAATAATTTAAAAACCCAACTGGGGGCCGTTTATGCCATTTGTAAAACGACACAACAAAATACAATAAAATTTTGTATTAATAACAAAATAAAATCAAATGTTACAAAGTATCATAGATTTGGCACGAAAAAAGCACCTACACTACTCACATTTGTCCATAAACAGCCCCTAGAATATGTGTACACAAACTTTACGGTAATTTTTAAAGTAATTAGGTAATTTAAAGGTGTGTTTTGAAAATATTCTTTCTAAAAAATATATATACATAATAAACTTCAATATTTTTTATAAAATTTTGCACACCTCAAAAGCATATCACCATTGGGCTAATTTTGTTCGTAATCCAGAGGCCTTCCCAGCGGTATATTTTTTATTAAAGAAGTTGCTAAATATTTGTTACATAGTTGATAAGTAAAGTTTGTTAAATAACAAAGATGTAAATGTAAAAGAGAGGTGATTGGGAGACCTAAACCATGTGCCTAAACCTATGTGGCATCATCCTGTTGGCCGCAGTCAAGGGACCCACTTTTTCACAAGCTAATAGATCATGCCACATAAGTTTAGGCTTGAAATTAGGCATACAATTAGGTCTCCTCATCATTTTCTAATATAAAAAAGTTCTGTAACTTGTTGTATAGTTTCGGGGCTGTTTTGTAAATGTTTCTTTTTCTACCCAAATGTCATCGTTCTAATACAAAACTGGTAAATGAAAAGATGAAACGAAGATTTAGACTTTGGTCTAAAAACTCAAAACGACACAAAATCTATGATGGTAGTTTAGTCATTTTTCTTTTTGTCCTTTTCATCTTCATCTTCTACCTTTATGTGTTCTTGCCATTACCATATCTTAAATAATAATAATAATAATAATAATAATAATAATAATAATAATAATAATAATAATAATAATAATAAGTAAATAAATAATTAAAAGCAACTTCCAAAATTTTTCCAGCCAAACATCATCATCATTTTTTGTCATCATCTCAAACAATACCCATATCTCCCATTCAAGTCTACCAAATTTCTTAAAAACACAACACAAATTCATAACTAATAATAATAATTAAAAAAAATATATACAAAAAGTGTCACCAAATTTCCCTCTTCACTATCAAATCTACAACATTTATTCATATTTAAACATATTTTACATACATGCTTTAAATTTACTGTTACGAGAGTTCAACACAAGTTCCTCAACAAAGTTAGTCAATTAACAATGAGACTATAGGTTATAGAGGCAAACGGGCTACTACAAAGCCCAAATGAATGGAAGAATACATATGCTGATTTACTTTATGTCCAACATTAGATATTTTGATTTAACACATTTTAAAGTTTATATTTATAGCTATTAATTACTCATCTGTCTCAAATTATAAGTCCACTTTTAATTTGCATAAAGTTTAAGAGAATCCTACTAACTACACTATTCACCAATAAAATATCTTCTTTCTCCACTAAAATGTATTTTGATTGGTTGAAATAAGAAATTGAACAAGTATTTTGAGACAACCCAAAATAGAAAAATGCGGTTATAATCTGGGACGGAAGGAGTATTCTAAAAGGGTTTGTTTATGAAATGAAATATCCCTAAATTCCATCTTTGACGACCACCACCGGTTGCCCTGTCTGCACCATCCATAGCCGGAAATGGTGGTGGTTGTTATAATGGGGGGAAATTTTTTTATTAATGTACTATACTTGCCACAAATATCACTTCGCGTAGTGAACAAATAAAATATTTTTCTGTACACTAAGGTTGATATTTTTGTCTTTTTTTTAAGTATTATAACTATTTTACCCTTCCAAATTATAAAATTGTCCCTGTTAGTTTGTGAAAATTGCATCCACCGTCCCTAGGCTAAATTACATAAATGGTCCCTGTCGTTTGGAGAAAATTGCGTCCACCGTCCATTTTTTTTCTAAATTCCTTTTTGTCTCATTTTTTTTGAAATTCCTTTTTTTTTTAAATAATTTAGAAAAAAAAATTGTTTTCGTGACATTTTCAAAAAAATTCGGCAAAAAATATTTTCGAAAAAAAAATATTTTTAAAAAAAAATATTTTCGAAAACAATATATTTTCGGAAAAAAAAAATTCGTAAAAAAAATTTGAAAAAAAATTATTTTCTGCAAAAAAGTTATTTTCTGAAAAAAAAATATATTCGAAAAAAAAATTTTGAAAAAAAAATATTTCTGAAAAAAAATATTTTCAAAAAATAAAATATTTTTGAAAAAAAATTTCGGAAAAAAAAATTCGAAAAAAAATAATTTTGAAAAAAAGATATTTTTGATTAAAAATATTTTCGAAAAAAAATTATTTTTGAAAAAAAAATATTTTTGAACAAAAATATTTTCGAAAAAAAATTATTTTTGAAAAAAAAAATATTTTCGAAAGAAAAAATATTCACAATTTATTATTATTATTTTTTTTTCTGTTTTACGACTGGTTTCGAAAGGCTTAGAAGGCTCGTTGTCACCTCATGTAGGAAACCTTAGCTTCCTCCGTAAGCTTTATCTCAGGAATAACAGCTTTCAAGGAACCATTCCTCATGAACTTGGTCGTCTATTTAGGCTACGTTTTCTTTCTCTTAGTATAAACAAATTCGGTGGAGTCATCCCAACAAACTTGTCTCGTTGTTCTAACCTCGAAGAACTTTGGCTCTATGAAAATGAGCTAACTGAAAGCATACCCAAGGAGATGAGTTTACTCTCGAAACTTGTTGTTCTTTATATTGGGGACAACAGCTTAGAAGGCTCATTGTCTTCTCATGTAGGAAACCTTAGCTTCCTTCGTCAGCTTGATCTCTCTAACAACAGCTTTCAAGGTACCATTCCGTATGAACTTGGTCGTCTATCTAGGCTACGTCATCTTTTTCTTGCAGAAAACAACTTCAATGGGGTCATTCCAACAAACTTATCTGGTTGTTCTAACCTCGAACAGCTTTGGCTCGGTGGAAATAAGTTGGCTGGAAGCATACCCAAGGAGATGAGTTTACTCTCGAAACTTGTTTATCTTGGAATTTACGATAATAAGTTAACAGGTGGAATCCCACCTTTCTTGGGGAATATTACATCAATGGAAGTGTTCGCTGTTACCGAGAACCCGTTGGGTGGGAGAATTGCAGATACCTTGGGTCATTGGAAAAGCTTGACGGAATTTGACGCTGGTGGCTGCAACTTATATGGAAGCATCCCTCATTCCATTTTCAACCTCTCACTCCTAGTTAATTTTTTCTTAGCTGGTAATCACCTCACTGGTAGTCTTCCTTCTGAAATTGGTAATCAGCTCCCAAATCTTGAGCGCCTTCAGTTAAGGACTAACGAACTGACCGGAGTTCTTCCACCTTCTCTTTCTAATTGTTCTAAATTATGGTATCTTGAAATGCAAAACAACAATTTTAGTGGGAAGTTGACTATCGACTTTTCAAAACTAAGAGATATTAATATAATTAGATTATATAATAACAACTTCCATGGACGCGGAGAAGCTGATGACATGAGGTTTGTTGATTCTTTGAAAAACTGCACCAAATTAGTAACTTTGAATCTTCATACTTGCAACCTTATAGGTATGCTTCCAATGTATATAGGTAATCTCTCTAATCAACTCAGCACTCTACGTTTAGGAAACAATCAATTATTTGGAAGCCTACCTTCAAGTATAGGTAGTCTAGTTGGTTTGACCACTTTATATTTAAAAAATAATAGATTCAAAGGAAGAATTCCCACTACCATTGGTAAACTACAAAAGCTACAACGTCTTGCTCTGTCTAGAAATCACTTTTCAGGGCCTATCCCTGATGCCATTGGGAACCTATCATTTTTTTAATGAACTTTATTTACAATCCAACAAATTAGCAGGTCATATCCCATCAAGCCTTGGGAATTGTACAAAACTTAATGAGCTTTATCTGACAGACAATAGACTCACCGGAAAAATACCCAAACAAATTCTTCAACTTTCATCACTAACACTTTTTTTAGATCTTTCATACAACAACCTGTCTGGTTCAATTCCATCAGAGATTGGAGACCTCAAGATGTTGAGTGGTCTTGATTTATCTCATAATAAATTATCAGGTACCATTACTAGTAGCCTTGGTGAGTGTATTAGCCTTACAGGGTTATACCTTAGTGGCAACAATTTGAAGGCATAATACCATCTTCATTAAGTTCCTTAAGAGGATTGGAGGTACTTGACATTTCTCAAAATTATTTATCTGGTAAAATTCCTCAATTCTTAGGCAAATGGAATTCTTTAGAATTTTTGAACCTCTCCTTTAATGATTTTGAGGGTGAAGTACCAGTTGTAGGGGTGTTTGCAAATGCAAGTGCATTTTCGGTTTCGGGGAACAATAGGCTTTGTGGTGGTTTGGTTACACTTGAGTTACCCAAGTGCAAGGAGATGGGTAGTAAGAAAAAAAGGTTTCCTTTGTTCATATTAGTCATTGTGATTGCACCGATGTTGCTCATTGTATTATGTTGTGTGTATCTTTTGTGTAAGAAGAAACGCAATAGTCAACCATCTCAGTCATCATCAGGGAGTGAACGGTTCATGAAAGTTTCATACAACCAACTTCTCAAGGCTACTGATGGGTTCTCTACAGCAAATTTGATTGGCGAGGGTGGGCACGGCTCTGTTTATAAGGGAATCCTCGATTCTAATGATGATAAATCTGTTGCAGTTAAAGTTCTACATCTTCAAAGTCGAGGAGCACACAAAAGCTTTATAGCAGAATGTGAAGCATGGTGTAATATTAGACACCGTAATCTGTTGAAGATAATAACTTCATGTTCGAGTACTGATTTCCGTGGCAATGATTTTAAAGCGCTAGTTTACGAGTTTATGCCCAATGGAAGTGTACATGATTGGCTTCATTCAAGTGCATATACATCGAAACTGAACCTTCTTCAAAGAATAAATATTCTTAGAGATGTTGCCACTGCACTCGATTATCTTCACAATCGCTGCCAAACAACAATTGTTCATGGTGACTTGAAGCCAAGTAACATTCTACTTGATGATGATATGGTGGCTCATGTTGGAGACTTTGGTTTAGCTCGAGTACTTGATACAGACTTAAACCAAAACAGCTCATCCGGGGTTAAAGGAACAATTGGTTATGCACCTCCAGGTAATATATGATTCTTGTATTCCATGATGCTTATATTTATTTCCAGGTTAAAGTTTGTAAATTAATTAATTGTTATTCAAATGTAGAGTGAGCGAGATGACAAGTTGTGGGGACATCTACAGTTTTGGAATATTATTACTAGAGGTGATGACTGGGAAAAATCCGACAGACGGCATGTTTAACGATGGTCTTAGCCTTCATAAATTTGCTTACATGGCATTACCAGATCAAGTAATCGATGTTATTGATAATGATGCAATTGTGTTGCAAAGTACGGAAGAGAAAGTGGAAGAATGTTTTGCTGCAGCTATCAAGATTGGAGTATCGTGCTCTGTGGATTCCCCATCAGAACGGATGAAAATAGAAATTGTTGTCAATGAGTTGCAGCGTATTCTGGATATGCTTCAAAATATATAAGGTACTCTCTTCTCCCTATTTGTAAAATCTAATTTTACATGAGTTTGTTAACAAATCATCACTAACTTAGTTTTATTTTTGAACGATTTTAGGTTAAATATCAAGCTTTCTTAGTGAGATTTGAAAGTAACTGCAGCAAGGAGCAGCGCATGTCGTAGTTATATAAATGTTACTTTGTCAAATATGTTTGTAAGTGTGTTTTAGTTTTCTTGTTGCATAAGTACCGTAAGAGATGTAAGAGTGCATTTACACTCCTGGTGACTTATCATATGTATCAAACATGTTTATGATTAAGTGTTTCGAGGAGAGTTTGATTCAATTTCATAAAAAGTTATATCACTGGATGAAAACTAAGCGAAAGAGTTGGGATAACCAATGGCAGGACATACTATAATTTTTTTTTTTATTGATATTTTTCTTAGTCATTTGTCAAACATGTACTTGGAGATCATGGGTGTTTCGTTACGCGTTCATGTTTAAACTGTTTTTATAAACAAAGTTCAATTAGAACTGACCCTTGACATCTTAGTACAACACCATGGTGTATCTGAATAATGAATTTTGTTGAAAGTTGTAATCAGATTACACTAACTTAGGAAGACAATTTACTTGATATCGAGTTCATAGACCCGCCACCTAAACTTAACATTCTTAACTACATGTATCAACTAAAAATGACTGATATTGGGAGCATTAAACAACAAAGGGAGTCTGACTGATATTGGGCTAAAGATGATTGAGTTCCCATTGGACCCACAGCTCGCTAAACTGCTTTTAACATGTGAAGAATTTAGTTGTGTAAACGAAGTTTTAACGATTGTATCTATGCTCTGAGTCCTGTCTGTATTCTTTAGTCCATAAGCCCAGATAGAAAAAACCGATGATGCATATGGAAAGTTAACAAATACTGTGGAGATCGACTTGTGTACCACTCATCACTTACAAGTGAAAGCTCTACGAAAGACTCAGGAAGTGAGTTCTCAGTTACTCGACATTTTGAAAAAGCTCATGATCCGGCTGACATTATGTGGGTCGAATTGGGGCGTCATCAGAAAAGTGATATGCTCAGTTTACTTCCATAAACTGCAAAACCTAAAGGGATTAGGAATACATAAGTATTAGGAACGGGATGCCGTGCCATTTGCACTAGACCTCAGCTTTATGTTGCAACATCTTGGATGGGTACGGATGCTCTTTGAAGAAATATTTGTAAGGGTGGGAAAATGAGCGGGTCTAGCAGCTTGCGTAACGGGTCAAAACGAGAACATTTTTGGTATGGATCAGCTTTATGTTTCCCAGTTTTATTAGAATCCCCAACAGATATTAGCGTGCTAAATATGATTACAAAAGTTATGCTTTAGTTTTTTGAATAAAACTATTTAAGAGCTTATAAGCATTTGGTATTCATTTTTGCCACGTAGGACCCATTGAGAAAGTTATTATGCCTTTAACTATATTAGTCTGGTATTCGTGTTAGCTTGCCATATGGCGAATATTGGAAAGAAATCATTCATCTGGCTACCGGAAGGACTCCAACAAATAGACTGTAGTAACCAAAGCTACAAGTCTTCTTGAAGAGTTATTTCATCAACATCTTATGTTGCAAGTTGCAACATCTTGGATGGTATTGCTGCTCTTTGAATATATATTTGTAAAGGTGGGAAAATGGGCATGTTTAGCGGCTTGTGTAACGGGTCAAAAAGAGAAATTTTTTTGTAAGGATCAGGTTGGCCCGGAATGCTTTTTGCCCAGGTTTATAATAATCCCCCATAGATGTTATCATGCTAAATATGATTACAAAAGTAATGTTTTGGTTTTTGCTATAAGCATGTGTAAGTAAGTTGTTTTGGTCACACATTCAAACTTGAAAAATCATCTCCCACACAACTCAACGATTAGACAAAGACCATAATAGGCTCAAAAAACATTCTTCATGTGGCCATCGGACATGATTTGCTGTTTCTACTGTTCTACATTGTAAATTCACACCATAATAGGCTCAAAAAACAACCACACTTGAAACTGCAACTAATAAAAAGGAATTACAAGCACGTCATTGTCAAACCATCATGTTGTATATAGAACATGTACTGGCTTTGATACTCGATCAAGTACTGTGTAGATCTTCACACATCCCAGAACAGCTCATAAACTCGGCTCACGTCTTCCATTTCCACAACCTTCCCTTACGTCTTCTAGCAAGCCAATGCAGCTGATGTGATCAAGTTTATGGCGTATCTCAGAGATGCCTCAATCCTAATTTATGTCAACAAAACCTTTGCATCATCGGATATGTCCACATCTTCCTCTTGACACCTTATATCAAGAATCTTGCGAATATCATCTTCTGATTTGAATCCCGTTGGGGGGGGGGGGTGGGTAATTTGTGCCTCAAATAATTGTGATTCCTAGGTTGGTGGCAACAAGTATTGGTGTCATGTCGTTTTCCATGACACGGTTTAGGAATGAAAAACACCGGATGCCAAACATGTGGACTTCATCTATGAACAGAACACCACCAGAAATGATCTCTGCCTTTCCTTCCTCACATTCACTCTACAACCTTTGTATCCATCTGTTCCCTCACTTCAGCGTGTATTTCTCAGGTATCGCCAGTGAAAAGAGCAAGAAAGCCCTGTGCTCTGCATTTCATAACAAAAACAATTAAGCTTTCAGAAAGATCAAGTAGCATAGTTACACTTTGACATTTCACCATAATCCAAGTTATTTCATTATGCAAAAGTTCACCGACTCCCCCTGCCCCATAGACAACAGAAACTACCACTGACAATTGCAGAGAGTGTAAATTCAAAAAACAACACTACTTCAGTTATTCCCCAATGCCCATAGTCTAACAGCTGTTTCAGCCATAACCATAAAAAGTTCCAACTAATGCATATTCCCCAATGCCGAAATGAGGTATCTAACTTCAAAGCATCCTAACTGTAAAGGAATTAATCCAAATTCCTAATTTCAATCAGAGAATAATATGTACCTTTGCGAATGGGCATCTATGCTCTTATCAGTTATAATAAATTGTTATATTACAGTTATTAGCATGAAACACCAACCTACATTTTCATTTGTCCCATTTTCATTATTGTACTTTTTTGTTCTTCTGGGTCAAACAAATTTTATTAAAACCAAGACAAGGATTTTGACGAAAATGATGCAGTAATTCTTAAGAAAATGTCAATATGAGTGGTTACAAAATAACCAAAAATCAATATTACAGGTCGCAAAAGTCATCATTTTAACGACACACATGTTTGTATTTTGTACACAAAAAAGCACTATATTTACCCAAAAAAAAACACGTGAGCCTCTACAAAACAAGTTAAAGAACAGAAACACCCTAATGCAATGCACAATCAAGAAATAGAAGCATCAGTCAAGACTTAGATAAAATGGCACTTTTTTTCATAGCAAAGAAGAGTCCTTTTAGATTTCAAATCAGTATAATTATAAATTTTAAGTCACATGTGTTGAAGGCGTCATACCAAATTAATGAACAATGTGTCATATAATCAACACAGTTGTAACCTTAATACACTACTCATGAGCCCCAAACATAGATAACACCTCTGGAGGCAGAATTTTAAGAGAGCGCACAATTGACAACAAAATTGTATACAAGCTTTCTTTCTTATCAGCTAGTAGTCAATTGCAACAAGCTAAATACCCTAACATATGAAAACATTACATATGGTTCCAAGCATACTAGCACCATAATCATACAGAGTCTCCGAGTCTCCAACTCAGTCGTTTTCAATGTCAGCTTCCCTGTTTTCAAAACACCCTAATTACCAAACAATTGCACAATCTAGTGAGACATGGAGCTTGAGTGCATACTACATTATGAATCAATACAAGCATACAACCGGAAGCCATTGGGTCATGATCACCATTCACATGTTCATTATAAAAGCATATTAGTCCGTATCAAGACTATGGTTTATTGACAGTGATGAGTGACCCCTATCATTTTCGCATTCAACTTATTATGCAATGTGGAAATGTAGTGGTCCTTCGGTCTATGGGATGGCAACGGGGTCAGGTATGTTGGGGATCGCATTTCCCATCCCCGTCCCCAATCCCAAGTCCATATCCCCATCCCCATTGGGGAATAGTTTTGCTTCCCCATCCCCATCGGGTATCGGGTGTGACAACTGGTAAAATAGGGAGCCATTTATAAAACCCGCATTACATTAAAATGATAATTTTGGAATTTTTGAAAGTTTATGGTGACGAGATATTTTACGAACGTTGGTACGTGATTTTTAATCGTACGATATTTATGAGATTTGGTTATTTAATTATGGTTTGGTTTGATTTCGGTCGTGATGATTTATTGTGAAATCGTTATTTTTGGCACTACATTTGACTCCGGCACTAGGTTAACCTAACAATTTTAATTACATTTTATTATTGGATCGGATATTAGTATTTTTGGAACGGGTTCGGTTTGAGAAGATATTTGCTTATTTAAGTTTCGGGTTTCCTCACCCACTTATATAATAATATCCATATTATTATTATCATTTTATTAAAATTTATTTTATTTTTTTGGGCCTAAAGGCCGGTTTTGGTTTCTTGGGTATATCACACCCACACCACACACATAAACAAAAACATACAAACACATCTTCATCTCTCTCTCTATTATACCAACAACACCATCACCAAACCCTAGCCACCAAAGGGCAGCCGCCGCCACCACAGCTCCACCGCCGCTCCACCATCAACACCACCACCACCAATCAACTCCCTATCTCATTTCCTTCTCGATCTACTATCACACGCGCCTAAATACCCCCACAAATCACCACGTTAATCATCATTTTCTTCGTGTTTTTGAGGTTATCACGTTTTTGTCTTGAGAAATCGAAGGTGAGACGAGTTCCTACTCGTGTTCTTGGCGAAATCGTGACCTAGGGTCACGAAATTAAAATCTTTCTTGTGGTTTTTGGTTATACACATGTAATTCAATTGGGTTTTTAAAAGAAAAATAAGGATTTGATGGTTTGGTATCTTGGGTTGTCGATTTGGCTAATGTTGGTGCTCGATCCTGATATTGGGTCGCGTTTGGATATGGGTATAGCTCGTTAGAGCTTAACCGAGACACCATGGTCTCGGTGTGATGCTATGTTTGGCTCGTTAGGTGTCGGATGTGACCCTTGGTCCGATTGGTTGCTTCTTGGCTTGATTTGGGTTACCGATTTGATGTTTGTTGTTGTTCTTGTGTGCCACGACCCAAAGGGTCAGTTTGGCAGATTTGGGAGCGCTCGGATGAGCTCTAGCCGTGACCAAAGTAGCCTTGGTTTGGAGTCCTTGTGACTCGTAGTCTAGCCGAGACCCAAGTGGGTCTTGCGGCACGGGTTTGGCTTGGTAAACCAACCCGGATGATGTGTAACTTGATACTTTCACGTTTTGTTCCATGTTGTGTTATTGTTGTTGTGGTATTCTTTTTGGCCGAATGCATTGGATGGGTCGAGACCCTTTGTGGTCTCGACAATGATTTACTTTTGGATTGATTATGGAGTTGTGTTGTCGAAGTGGTAATGGGAACCGATTATGAGACGGTTAAATTAGATTGACGGAGATAGGTTAGTCGGGTGCCGTAGTCGGACCCTCATGTTGTAGCACGTGGTTATGGGATTGTTTGGACGGAGTTGGTTATTTATTATGACTTGTTTGTTTTATTTTGGACTTGGACTATGAGCCGAGAGTGATGACTCGGACATGTGACCAAATTCTTATGACTCGATAAATATTAAAAATCAAACGCTTATAATAAAACTCGTAATAATATTATTAGTAATATAATCGTTTATATAAGTATATAGACGTGATAAACGTATATATATTATTATAAATGCGTATATTAATAATAAAACGATCACGAGTGAACGTTATAATAATATAACGATAATTATTATACTATGCGAATAGTGCAATAAATGTCGGGGTATTATTATAAGTAAATAACTAGAAATAATGTCGAGAACTAATACGTCGGGTAAGTAATAAATAAAAACATGATGACTTTTATAAATTTAGAAAACTTATCGAGTTATACGAGTTGTGGTTACTTAAGTCCAAGTGGGCTTTATTGTGTGACGTTTGTGTTGTCACGGATATATGACGATTAATATATCCATTTTCTATACTACGTAACTTATTTAATCGACGGGTTAAATAGGGTTTATTTAGCTATAGAAAATGAGTATATTAATGGGCATCGTATCCTACGACGCCCATAGGGTGTGGTATGTGTATTAGGATGATAAATTACTATATATCTCGTGGAATTGGCTAAATTGACGAATTTGGCAAATTGGACGATATATATAGGGAATTTATTGGACTACGATATTTGCCATATAGTATTTTGTGCTATGTGATTTAGGTTGGGTATAATTTTGGAACGATATATTACGTAAATAAATATGGGAGATTATCAAATCGACGGATTTAATAAGCTTCGATAATTATTTAAATAATATGTTGGGCTAACATTAGACCTATAGTTGGTTTATTATTTCGTTCGTTGTGGCTTTTTGGTTTGTGTTGTGTCGACCCACCACCCATATGGATACCAAACGTCGAATTTCAAATTAATACGAAGTTAATTCGAGAAATGGATATTTTTGGAAAGTAAAATGGAATACGTTCGGGAATGGGAATATTTGATTTTGAGGAAATGATTTCTGAACGAGTTTGATATTGTTAGGAAGTGCCGAGTCTGTAGTCGCCGTTACGTGAGTTGCTTGAGATTACTTACGTCTTTCTTCTATCGTTTCTTTTGAGTATTTCTGGACTTGAGGTGAGTCATAGCCCCACTTTTTACTCTTGAACGTTGTTTTCAATACTTGGGGTGAGAAACGTGCAAATGCTTTATGTGGACTATTATCGCTTTTTGATTTTAAAACTTGCTATGCTTATCGAACTAGGTAGAGCGAGGCCTAGACTAGATCTAGGTAAGCTATTAATTCGGTTATTGAGTGAGGCCTAGACTTGAACTAGGTAAGCTATTTGATTTGGTTATTGAGCGAGGCCTAGTCCCCGAACTAGGTAAGCTATTTGAATTGGTTGATGAGCGAGGCCTAGTCCCCAAACTAGGTAAGCTATTGGATTGATTATAGAGCGAGGCCTAGACTTGAGCTAGGTAAGCTATTGATTGGATTGATTTGAGCTATAGCGTGCACCTATAGGGATGATTTGATTTGGTTGGTTTGTTTTGGTTGGATGATTGAGGCCTAGTCTAGCTAGCAAGCGTTTTGCGTATATGTCCACTATATTGAATTATGAATCTAAACCTATGATCTCACCAGCGAAAGCTGACTTTTAGCACGTTTTCTCAGGTTATTAAGTGATGCTCTTTGGATGCTTGGATTGGAGGCTTGGCATTTGGCACCGGTTATGGATCTATGTTTCTAAAACTCTGATAACTATTGTAGACCTATATTTATTTTCTTTTGGGCCTGACTTTGGATGATTTTGGGATAATGTAAACTCTAAAACCCCGCGTGGTTGTACTTTTATTATGTTCACTTTATCTCGTTCTTTCATGACTTTGAATGGATACCAATCCCCGTAGCACCCCGAAAGCTTGTTGAGTCTTCCGCTGTACCAAATTTTGGGGGTGTTACAGATTGGTATCAGAGCCAAGGTTATAGAGAACTAGGTAAATAGACACCTAAACTATAACCGATTTTTATAGAAAATGATCCTCGACCATTGCCCGCCAGCCCGCCAAGCCGAAGCATCATTGTTGTTATTGAGGTATTATGAGATTATTGAGATGATTATTAGATTTGGGATTTCTTGAGATGATTTGAGGATTTGAGATTTATTGATTTAGTGATATGATAGCGTTCTTGAGGAATTATATGCGTTCTTGAGGAATTATATGCTTTTTGAGGAATTATAAGGCTTAATTGTTTTACGAATGATTTTAGTAATGCGGTATTTTAAATCTTTCTTGATATATATGATTGGGAATTATATGATGATTTTTGATATGGTATTTTGAGTACGCGGTTTAGTTGTTTTGAAACACTTACACCTACCCTACGCCGTTGTCACAAATCATAGCCTCCTTTGCACGTGTTGTTATTAAGAATTGTTATTGCTAGTACGCGTCGCCCCTCGTAGATCACTATGGCCCCTGATGACCCATACGTGTTGGTCATGCGTTCGGCCACTACTTTATCGTCTCATCGATGCCCTAAGTCACCAATTTTATCGCCTCGTGGCTCACCTGCTCAGAGGTGACGATTGATGGAGTACCCCTCCGACGAGGAGTATGAGGAGGAGTACAAGGGTGAGCAGAATGATGACCCTCAGGATGAGGAAGAGGATGATCCTCAGGAGTAGGAGATGCCTGATGATGATTGGTAGCTAGCACATTCAGCTCATTCTGCGAAGCCCGATTCACCGATACATCCGTTAGAGCCTGTTTCACCTGATCATCCATTTTTGGTTTGAGTTGCCACCTGGTAGTCCCGTTGAGTTGGATGCACCTTCTGAGGTTTCTACTGAGCATGCAGATTTTGGTGAAATTGGTAGGATGTGGACTCGGATTACTGCACAGGGCGAGAGGGATCTCGCGGATGTTTGACCGACTTGCGATGATTATTGCTGACTTTATTGCTGAGTTAAGAGTTGATTGGACTACTGTCATGGGCAGGACGACAGCGATTAGGAGAGGTATGATTGAGATACATGAGCATATAGAGATTCTGCAAAGAGGTTTCCTCACGGCTCGCGAGGCAGATCGCAAGCTGTGGCAGAGGAACACGGAGTTGGAGAAGGAGGCAGCAGACCTCAAGAGAGATAGAGATATATACAGTGTTGAGCTGGAATCATTATGGAGAGATTTGGATGGTTTGAGATCGGAGTTGAGGAGTCTACGCCAGCTTTATGGCTAGATCAAATTTGGATTTGTGATGTTGTTGTGTTGCTTCCTAAGCCAGGGAGTGCTTGGTTAGGAGAGTTGGTTATTCTATCCCTTAAGTCATGTTATGCGGATTGTATGTTCGGCTCGTATGGAACGATTAGTATTTATTAGGTCTTTTGGTATTTTGGAACGAAGTATCGATCGCTACTTGTATGGACGATGGTAATTTCATATGATATTCTACGGTTTTTGGCGTACATGGAGAATTGTGTTCCTATTTGCGTGGTTGATGTTGTGTTGGTATTATGTTCGTATTTCGACTTTCACCAAATTGGATTCTTGTTGGACGTTATGGTACGTATTACTGGAGACTTACGAACCTTGTATTGTGATTTCGAGCAATGACCGTACGACGAAACCCTGTTAGAGTTACCAGAACTGGTCCTGCAACGACTACCCCTGGTCGCCGAGGACGCCGTCCTACTCGAAATGTTGAAACCCCTACTCCTGATAACCTGAACCCTACTAACCGCAACAACAAGAATCAAAATGTTGATGTTCAGGGAGACAATGATCATGTTCCACCAAATGCACCTACTGTGGATCAAGCATTGATCAATCAACTTGTGGAGCAACTGTGCAGAGAATGTGAAGGTAAAGTTTGCTTCTTTCACTTTCAAGGATGAAGCTTTGACTTGGTGGAACAATTACCAAAATTCGGTTGGGAGTGATGTGGCTTATGCTATGACTTGGGAGCAATTTAAGTCTTTGCTGATTCAGACTTACTGCCCAAGAAATGAGGTTAAGAAGCTGGAGATTGAGTTTTGGAACCATAAGGTGAAAGGTACCGATATGGCAACTTACAATCGCCGTTATCGAGAGTTAGCCTTACTTTGTCCCGATATGGTTAGGACTGAGACTCAAAGGATTGAGAGGCATACCGATGGTTTGCCGGTAGCTACAAGGAACGATGTGATTTCTGCTAAGCCTGCAAACATACATGAGGCTATCACTATCGCTCAACAATTGACGGACTCGTTGGCATTGGAAGAAGCTGAGAAAGACAAGAATGGAAAGAGGAAGAGGGATGATCACTCTAAGGGTAATGATTGTCGAAACAAGCGACAAACAACTACTAGAGCTTATGCTATAGGAGATGGAGACAAGAAGAACTACAATGGAGATGCACCCAAGTGTAACCGGTGCTACAAGCATCATTCTGGACGATGTACTGTGATGTGCAAGAATTGCTCTAAGATGGGACACATAGCTAAGGATTGTAGAGCTCGAACACTTGCTATGGTTCAAGCTACTCCTGAAACTATGAGTAAGGCAAATGTTACTTGTTATGGATGTGGAAAGAAAGGACATTATAGGAATGAGTGTAGGGAATCGTGGAATCGAGGAAATCAAGGATCGGGTGGTAATGGGTACAATAATGGAAACCGTGGAGCTGGAGGAAACCGAGGACGACAAGATAATGGGGACCAACGTGTGGAAGCTGGAGTTGCTCATGGAAGAGTATATGCACTCGGGAACGAGAGAGGAGAAGATCCGAACGTTGTTACTGGTACGTTCCTTCTCAATAATCGTTATGCTTCCATACTATTTGATACTGGTGCCGATAAGAGTTTGTGTCCACTAAGTTTGCACCCTTACTTGAGAAACCCCCGATGGTCTTAGGAATTGGATATGATGTAGAGTTAGCTAATGGAAACATAGAAAGGATTAAGACTATCATTCATGGATGCACGTTAAACTTTCTGAACCGTCCTTTCAACATAGATCTTCTACCCATCACATTAGGAAGTTTTGATGTCATTATCGGTATGGATTGGTTGTCGAAGTATCGCGCCCATATAATCTGCGATGAGAAGATCGTGCGGGTGCCTTACGGCAAGGAGATTCTGAACATACCAGGAGATAGAAAGGATTTGAGAGGCCCATCCAGATTAGCGGTCATATCTTGCACTAAGTTGCCGAAGCTAATGGAGAAAGGAAATTACCTTTTCTTAGCCCAAATTTCTGAGAAAGGAGAGAAGGAGAAGAAGGAAAGGTGCATTGGAGATGTACCTATAGTTCGTGATTTTTCGGATGTGTTTCCTGATGATTTGCCGGGAATTCCGCCTACTAGACAAGTGGAATTTCAGATTGAGTTGATACCTGGTGCTGCACCTGTAGCACGAGCACCTTATCGTCTTGCACCTACTGAACTGGAAGAGTTGTCGAAACAATTAGCGGAGTTAGCCGAGAAGGGGATTATAAGACCAAGTTCTTCACCTTGGGGAGCCCCGGTCTTATTTGTGAAGAAGAAGGATGGATCGTTCCGAATGTGTATTGATTATCGAGAGTTGAACAAGTTAACGGTGAAGAATAGATACCCGTTACCGAGGATCGACGATTTGTTCGATCAACTTCACGGATCGAGTGTGTATTCGAAGATCGATTTGAGATCGGGTTATCATCAGCTTCGAGTGCGCGAGGAAGATATTCCGAAAATGGCTTTCAGAACTCGTTACGGGCATTACGAGTTTCAGGTGATGCCGTTTGGGTTGACGAACGCACCGGCAGTATTCATGGATCTCATGAATCGAGTGTGTAAGCCTTACTTAGATAAGTTCGTGATTGTGTTTATCGATGACATTCTGATATACTCGAAGAGTGAGAAGGAACATGAGGAGCATCTAAGACTTATCTTAGAATTGCTCAGGAAGGAGAAACTGTATGCCAAGTTTTCGAAATGTGAATTTTGGATTCCGACGGTACAATTTCTAGGTCATGTAATCGATAGACAAGGAGTTCATGTGGATCCTGCTAAGATTGAAGCGATTAAAGATTGGGCTGCACCTACGACCCCAACAGAAGTTCATCAGTTTTTGGGATTAGCCGGTTATTACCGAAGATTCATTGAGGGATTTTCGAAGA
Source organism: Artemisia argyi (assembly GCA_030686995.1). Classification (NCBI taxonomy): domain Eukaryota; kingdom Viridiplantae; phylum Streptophyta; class Magnoliopsida; order Asterales; family Asteraceae; genus Artemisia; species Artemisia argyi. The sequence goes on along the minus strand of CM060680.1, from coordinate 221,776,104 downwards.
TAGCAAAACCGTTGACCAAATTGACTCAAAAGAGCGTTAAGTACGAATGGGGAGATAAGGAAGAGGAAGCCTTTCAGTTACTTAAGGAAATGTTGTGTAGTGCTCCTATTTTGGTGTTACCCGAAGGTAACGAGGATTTCGTCGTCTATTGTGACGCTTCTCATAAAGGTTTAGGAGCTGTGTTGATGCAACGAGAGAAAGTGATAGCTTATGCTTCCCGACAGCTCAAGAAGCATCAGAAGAACTACACCACCCATGATTTGGAGTTAGGTGCTGTGGTTTTTGCTTTAAGGATATGGAGACATTACTTGTATGGAACCAAGTGTGTAGTGTTTACTGATCACAAAAGTCTGCAACACATTCTGAACCAAAATGAGCTTAACTTGAGGCAGCGACGTTGGATTGAGCTGCTAAGCGATTACGATTGTGAAATTCGCTACCATCCGGGTAAAGCAAACGTTGTTGCTGATGCTCTTAGTCGAAAGGAGAAAATTCCACCGTTACGAGTTAGGTCATTAGGAATGACTATCGTATCGCCATTACCGTCTCAAATATTAGAAGCTCAAACGGAAGCGTTGAGAGCAGAGAATCGAGCTGCTGAGAACATATTTGGGATGGCAGAAAATGAGAAGGGATTTGTTAGACGTTCTGATGGAGTGTTATGTTTTGGAAAGCGAAGTTGGGTACCATTGTATGGAGGAATTCGAGAGTTGATTATGCATGAGTCGCATAAGTCAAGATACTCTATTCATCCTGGGTCTGACAAGATGTACCAGGATTTGAAAAAGTTATATTGGTGGCCAAGTATGAAGGCAGATATAGCATTGTATGTTAGTAAGTGTTTGACATGTTCTAAAGCTAAGGCAGAACATCAAAGACCGTCAGGATTATTGACGCAGCCAGAACTCCCGGTTTGGAAGTGGGAGCGGATTACGATGGACTTTATTACCAAATTACCAAAGACAGCTAGCGGTTGCGACGCTAGATGGGTAATTGTGGATCGATTAACTAAGTCTGCTCATTTCCTGGCGATTAGTGAAGATGATAGTGTTGATAAACTTGCGAGGTTGTATGTAAAGGAGATAGTTTCTTGTCATGGAGTTCCGATATCGATTATTTCGGATCGCGACAGCCGTTTCACGTCAGCATTGTGGCGATCACTTCAAACCGCTTTGGGGACGAGACTTGATATGAGTACTGCATATCACCCCCAAACCGATGGTCAAAGTGAGAGAACTATTTAGACTTTGGAGGATATGCTTCGTGTATGCATAATAGACTTTGGTTAAGGCTGGGAGAAGTATCTACCCCTAACGGAGTTTTCTTACAATAATAGCTACCACACAAGTCTAAAAGTTACACCATTTGAAGCTTTATATGGTTGTAAATGTCGTTCGCCTATTGGTTGGGCTGAAGTTGGAGATAGCCAACTCACAGGCCCTGAACCTATTTTGGAAACTACTGAGAAAGTAACGCAATTTCGAGATCGACTGCAAGCAGCTAGAGATAGGCAGAAAAGCTACGCCGATCAGAGGCTTAAACCCCTAGAATTCCAGGTTGGAGACAAAGTGATGATTGAAAGTCTCGCCTTGGAAGGGTGTGATACGTTTTGGGAAACGTGGGAAACTAAATCCCCGCTACATTGGACCATTTCTTATTTTGGAAAGAATTAGGCCCGTAGCTTATCGTTTGGAATTACCAATGGAATTGAGTAAAGTTCATGATGTGTTTCATGTTAGCAATCTGAAGGAATGTCTTTCGGAGGAAACACCAGTTATACCAATTAAGGATATTCGTGTGGATGAAAGTTTGAATTTTGTGGATGAACCGATTAAGATATTGGATAGAGAGATTAAACGACTTAAGAGAAGTCGTATTCCGCTCATCAAAGTTTGTTGGAATTCGCGGTATGGACCGGAATTCACGTGGGAACGTGAGGATGAGTTTCGCAAGAGATATCCGAAGCTTTTTACTTCGTAGACGGGTTATTTCGAGAGAAACCCGGGACGGGTTCCTTCTGAGGCTGGGAGGATGTGACAACTGGCAAAATAGGGAGCCATTTATAAAACCCGCATTACATTAAAATGATAATTTTGGAATTTTTGAAAGTTTATGGTGACGAGATATTTTACGAACGTTGGTACGTGATTTTTAATCGTACGATATTTATGAGATTTGGTTATTTAATTATGGTTTGGTTTGATTTCGGTCGTGATGATTTATTGTGAAATCGTTATTTTTGGCACTACATTTGACTCCGGCACTAGGTTAACCTAACAATTTTAATTACATTTTATTATTGGATCGGATATTAGTATTTTTGGAACGGGTTCGGTTTGAGAAGATATTTGGTTATTTAAGTTTCGGGTTTCCTCACCCACTTATATAATAATATCAATATTATTATTATCATTTTATTAAAATTTATTTTATTTTTTTGGGCCTAAAGGCCGGTTTTGGTTTCTTGGGTATATCACACCCACACCACACACATAAACAAAAACATACAAACACATCTTCATCTCTCTCTCTATTATACCAACAACACCATCACCAAACCCTAGCCACCAAAGGGCAGCCGTCGCCACCACAGCTCCACCGCCGCTCCACCATCAACACCACCACCACCAATCAACTCCCTATCTCATTTCCTTCTCGATCTACTATCACACGCGCCTAAATACCCCCACAAATCACCACGTTAATCATCATTTTCTTCATGTTTTTGAGGTTATCACGTTTTTGTCTTGAGAAATCGAAGGTGAGACGAGTTCCTACTCGTGTTCTTGGCGAAATCGTGACCTAGGGTCACGAAATTAAAATCTTTCTTGTGGGGTTTGGTTATACACATGTAATTCAAGTGGGTTTTTAAAAGAAAAATAAGGATTTGATGGTTTGGTATCTTGGGTTGTCGATTTGGCTAATGTTGGTGCTCGATCCTGATATTGGGTCGCGTTTGGATATGGGTATAGCTCGTTAGAGCTTAACCGAGACACCATGGTCTCGGTGTGATGCTATGTTTGGCTCGTTAGGTGTCGGATGTGACCCTTGGTCCGATTGGTTGCTTCTTGGCTTGATTTGGGTTACCGATTTGATGTTTGTTGTTGTTCTTGTGTGCCACGACCCAAAGGGTCCGTTTGGCAGATTTGGGAGCGCTCGGATGAGCTCTAGCCGTGACCAAAGTAGCCTTGGTTTGGAGTCCTTGTGACTCGTAGTCTAGCCGAGACCCAAGTGGGTCTTGCGGCACGGGTTTGGCTTGGTAAACCAACCCGGATGATGTGTAACTTGATACTTTCACGTTTTGTTCCATGTTGTGTTATTGTTGTTGTGGTATTCTTTTTGGCCGAATGCATTGGATGGGTCGAGACCCTTTGTGGTCTCGACAATGATTTACTTTTGGATTGATTATGGAGTTGTGTTGTCGAAGTGGTAATGGGAACCGATTATGAGACGGTTAAATTAGATTGACGGAGATAGGTTAGTCGGGTGCCGTAGTCGGACCCTCATGTTGTAGCACGTGGTTATGGGATTGTTTGGACGGAGTTGGTTATTTATTATGACTTGTTTGTTTTATTTTGGACTTGGACTATGAGCCGAGAGTGATGACTCGGACATGTGACCAAATTCTTATGACTCGATAAATATTAAAAATCAAACGCTTATAATAAAACTCGTAATAATATTATTAGTAATATAATCGTTTATATAAGTATATAGACGTGATAAACGTATATATATTATTTTAAATGCGTATATTAATAATAAAACGATCACGAGTGAACGTTATAATAATATAACGATAATTATTATACTATGCGAATAGTGCAATAAATGTCGGGGTATTATTATAAGTAAATAACTAGAAATAATGTCGAGAACTAATACGTCGGGTAAGTAATAAATAAAAACATGATGACTTTTATAAATTTAGAAAACTTATCGAGTTATACGAGTTGTGGTTACTTAAGTCCAAGTGGGCTTTATTGTGTGACGTTTGTGTTGTCACGGATATATGACGATTAATATATCCATTTTCTATACTACGTAACTTATTTAATCGACGGGTTAAATAGGGTTTATTTAGCTATAGAAAATGAGTATATTAATGGGCATCGTATCCTACGACGCCCATAGGGTGTGGTATGTGTATTAGGATGATAAATTACTATCTATCTCGTGGAATTGGCTAAATTGACGAATTTGGCAAATTGGACGATATATATAGGGAATTTATTGGACTACGATATTTACCATATAGTATTTTGTGCTATGTGATTTAGGTTGGGTATAATTTTGGAATGATATATTACATAAATAAATATGGGAGATTATCAAATCGACGGATTTAATAAGCTTCGATAATTATTTAAATAATATGTTGGGCTAACATTTGACCTATAGTTGGTTTATTATTTCGTTCGTTGTGGCTTTTTGGTTTGTGTTGTGTCGACCCACCACCCATATGGATACCAAACGTCGAATTTCAAATTAATACGAAGTTAATTCGAGAAATGGATATTTTTGGAAAGTAAAATGGAATACGTTCGGGAATGGGAATATTTGATTTTGAGGAAATGATTTCTGAACGAGTTTGATATTGTTAGGAAGTGCCGAGTCTGTAGTCGCCGTTACGTGAGTTGCTTGAGATTACTTACGTCTTTCTTCTATCGTTTCTTTTGAGTATTTCTGGACTTGAGGTGAGTCATAGCCCCACTTTTTACTCTTGAACGTTGTTTTCAATACTTGGGGTGAGAAACGTGCAAATGCTTTATGTGGACTATTATCGCTTTTTGATTTTAAAACTTGCTATGCTTATCGAACTAGGTAGAGCGAGGCCTAGACTAGATCTAGGTAAGCTATTAATTCGGTTATTGAGTGAGGCCTAGACTTGAACGAGGTAAGCTATTTGATTTGGTTATTGAGCGAGGCCTAGTCCCCGAACTAGGTAAGCTATTTGAATTGGTTGATGAGCGAGGCCTAGTCCCCGAACTAGGTAAGCTATTGGATTGATTATAGAGCGAGGCCTAGACTTGAGCTAGGTAAGCTATTGATTGGATTGATTTGAGCTATAGCGTGCACCTATAGGGATGATTTGATTTGGTTGGTTTATTTTGGTTGGATCTTTGGTTGGATGATTGAGGCCTAGTCTAGCTAGCAAGCGTTTTGCGTATATGTCCACTATATTGAATTATGAATCTAAACCTATGATCTCACCAGCGAAAGCTGACTTTTAGCACGTTTTCTCAGGTTATTAAGTGATGCTCTTTGGATGCTTGGATTGGAGGCTTGGCATTTGGCACCGGTTATGGATCTATGTTTCTAAAACTCTGATAACTATTGTAGACCTATATTTATTTTCTTTTGGGCCTGACTTTGGATGATTTTGGGATAATGTAAACTCTAAAACCCCGCGTGGTTGTACTTTTATTATGTTCACTTTATCTCGTTCTTTCATGACTTTGAATGGATACCAATCCCCGTAGCACCCCGAAAGCTTGTTGAGTCTTCCGCTGTACCAAATTTTGGGGGTGTTACATCGGGGATCCACATCGGATATTGGGGATTTTTAAGTTTCTTAAAAATCAACTGATATGTTCTCTTTCACATGTCTACGTACATATAAGCTGAAATCAAATGAGCTCATAAGCACACATATAAGCCTACACAAACACCCCCTAAGATTAGCCCTGTGTATCCCTGACAAAGAATTTGCATGTACCTCAACACTCGCATCAACTGTAAACACGCAGCTAATTTGAAACAGTAAACCATAACTTTAGAAATGCAGAGCAGTTTCTATAAATTAAAAGTTATATCAAAGGGAGAGATGTTAATGACTTGACGCATAGAAATGGGTATTAAACCAATTGTCAAATACTAACAAGCCACAAGCATCAAAATCAATCTCAAATAAATATCCTAACAACTGACCAACAAAATCTCAGAAACCTGAATCCAACCCAAATCCTATATAAAAAAAACATCCAAACTTAAAATCTCGAAACCGAAAACCTAAACATCATAACTCAACAATCCAATCTAAACCCGGTTCATATCCTAAATTCATACCACATTTACTCAAAACACGAAAATTCACCCCATTTACACACACAACATACGCATCCATTGAGGGTGGTTACACCGTCACTTATCGTCAAATACTAACAAGCAGTAAACATCAAAAGCAATGTTAAATCCATATAAAAACAATTCAAATCTTAAAAAACATTCATAGACTTAGCAAAATGTCGAAAACCAAAACCCAAAAAATGAATCAGTTAACAATTAAAGCTAATAAATCTAAGCTCGCAAGAACATCAACAAATCTCACCATTACCAAAACATAAATTCTTGCTTTTTCTTGTACAAACAATGAGAAGAACCTTTTCATCGAACATCTGGTGAATACTCAGTGTAAAATGAGCTAATCTATGGTTTTCAAGTATGTATACCTGTCAAGAACACATATACTAATTAAATAACCATCGATTTGCTGGTTTAACATATACTTTTGGCTAAACTTGAAAAGGTTGAAAGTTTATGTGAATTTGAGATAAGAACCTAAGTTTAAGCTATTCAAGTTGTTAGGTCACCATTAAGTAAACACAAGCATAATAATGATAGAAATGAGATGAGAATGAGAATGGGATGATTATGAGAATGAGAGAATTAGAATTGCAAGAGTTTCCTTAATATTTCACATAACCAACCAAGTTTACAAGTGACCTAAAGGTTCTATTTATAGGGAAGGAGCTAGGGCAACACTCCCTCTCCTTCCTTTCATCAAATCGTGTGGGCTTAAAGCCCATGGACCTTTAGTCTAAAGTCTAGTAAACTTGTAACATAAACAATATTGTAAGTAAACAATAACTTAAGCAACCTATTATTACAAATGACCGAAACTTGATAAAATAGTGAAAACTATGATCCCAACAATCTCCCCCTAAGGGTCGGTCATCACGGTTGCTTGACGTCTTCATATTTGTCGTTGACTTGTGACATGTAAAACTCTAGACGTCTTCAAAAATGATTAGAATGATAATGGATGTACTTTGCTCTTTGTCATTGTTCTTTGGTGATGATGTAGTGATTGTATCACGAAGTAGTCTGCCATTCGTCACTCCTGCGCCTGTGGTGGTTGAACGCCATTCCAACATACTCATACATCTTTGGACTTTGACTTTTACGAACAAGAAGTTCCTTTTCATGCATTGAGATCTTTGTCATTATTCTTTGTAGATTCTTCTTATTGGTGTAGAACCTTTCTTTGAACTTTGTGTTGTTAAGATCTTTGGGGGAGCTTTCTTTGACTTCAAGATGTATGTATGAGCATGTTGGAATCTACCATCATGGAAGTGAGGTACCTGCGAGTAAACAGTTAGCAATAAAACAACCGGTACTTACGGATAAGGAATTAGAGTTTATCAACAGCATATTGTGAAGACTCCCTCTAATCCTTATCCAGGCTGTTCCCATATCAGATACTCCTGAAGAAGCATACGAGACCTACTAGGTAGCTCAATGACTGGGTGAGTCGCTGGGGATCACTCCACGACTGTAGACCGTAATGGAACTACCGCAAACACTAAGTGTAACCCTTGTGAGGTTACCGAAGTGACCTGCTGTCAGGGCTATATGATGTTGACCCTGGCAGGATTTCCGTTCAATCATTGAGAAATACTTACGTAATTCTCTCATGAACATTCTTGGCAGATTGCTAAGATCTGCAAAGGACTCGATAGTTTACAACTGATGCCCATTGATGTAGAACACCAGTTGTAGAAATACTAAGTGTTCCTAAGAGATCTTTGATGTATCTCAAGGCTCTAGACTCTATAAGTGCACACCTAGGTTTCCTATGCGGACACTAGGGAGGGATCTCCTGCTTCAATATCAACCGTCTCTAAGAGATAGGTCGATAGGTTACGCTGGTTCCCTGTGAGAATGAAACAAGTCCTTTTAAGAGAACTTGAGTGGTTTAGAAGGTTTAGTGCATTGCGTCACTGGGTCCATGACGACTTTGTCTTCAATACCGGTGTTGTCTTTTGCAACAACCAGTAGCATACGTATTGAACCCGGTGTCTGCCCTAAGGTTGAACAAATGGAGGGCTATTTCTTTTCACCTTTTTCTTTACTTTTTTTTTAATTCTTCAACTCCTTCTTTCCCTTTCATTCTTTTCTCCTTTTTTCGTATCATACCTGAGGACTTCTAATTCTAACTAAGGGAGATGTCCTTGGGTAGATCCTTCCAGCTCTGGCGGATCATAGGACGGATATTCCTATCTTAATCACCTTATACCTCCGACAGTAGCCAAGAAACCTTTGATTGAAAATCTCTCAAAGTGTTTGTGATAATCAAATAATTTTGGTTAACACTTTGAGAGTTTTGTGTACACTTTTGAAGGGCTCCCCCTGCACATGTGCTTATAAGTATTTATTAAATTTGCACATGTGGGAGGAGCAAGCACTTTTGAATTGATCCACTTTCCGTGAACGAGACCGATTCGAGACACGCTTACATCACTAGTTAGACTAGCTTGAAGTTATTACCCGGCCTGGTCAAGTCCACAGAAAGTTTCTCGAGACGGTACATTTCTACTAAGACAAATCCTTTTCGAGACACGCTTACGTGGTTAGTTAAAGAGATACATTGTCAGCTTTTAGGTAACAACTAGCTCTAGTAACTAACTTGATGTTATTACCCGTCGAGGATAAGTCCTTTCGATATTACTAACTTTTATTGTCTCGTCAATTCCTGGGTCAATACTGAGTCTAGCTCGCACATGATACAACTTTTAAGCTTTGACTTCGTATATTTTAATCACTTTTTCATTTTCTCCCCCTCAAAAATAGCATATAAAATGGTGTTTTTGACAAACTTTTAGATTAAAATATGCCTTTTGAGTCTTACGGGGAGATTCACCAAGAACTTTTGATTTAGAGCAAAGTGTTTTGTTGTGACAAGTGCTCCCCCTCAACAAGTGATTAGGTCTTATTGAGGTGAAGTACTTGTCCTTTTGAGCAGAATTATGAAAAAATCATAAAAGTTTGATTAATTCTACTCAAAAGTAAGAAGCCTTCGCTCCTTATATTTAGGATTGAGGCACTGATGCGTACCTCAGGGTCCTTTCTTTACAAGTTCGGGTTGTGCACTGTAATGCGTGCACAAGCCATTGTGAAATTCAATCAAATGAAACAATTGATATTGAAAAAGAATAACCAAATGTACCAAGTTAATCTTCGTCAGGAAGTGGAGCATCAAAGTCAGTGAACTTGGGTTCTGGTCTTTCGAAGAGTCTGATAGGAAACGATGGTCTGACACCGATATAGCTTTCCAGTCGTCTGATCTGTTCCCGTCAAAATAACCTTTCTTCAATCTTTAAGACAAAGTTGCGAACTTGTCTTCTTGTGCTGGATTTCCATCTCGGTTGTTCCCCTTTAGCTATCTTTCGGCGATCATCATTCAACCTTTTGACCAGCCCATCATGAACAGATTTGAGTGTAACATCACAGAATTTGTGTACCTCATCGAACCTCATGAAACTTTGTAGTTGTTTGCTGTTGATGTAGGTGGAACCAAAAGGATCTTGGTTGAGAGTAAACTGTGACGTTTGATAGATTCCATCAAATGTGAATTGCGGCTTTGTCAAATTGATCTTCTGTTGGTAACTTTCCACTCCAAGCTGAAGATCTTCCACTCTTTCTTGAACTATGAATCGTCGGATGTAAAGAAGTAGTGATGCCATGAAGTTGTACTGTACATCTCTATCGAATCCACGCATTCTTCCATTAACCTTTTCGAGATACATATCTTCGATGTCATTGAGATTAAGGTCTGGAAAGTCTGCTTCGGAGAACTTGTACTTCTTTTCATCTTGTCGTTTAACAACAATTTCACGCATGAATATGTAGTTAAACCGTTGTGACTCTTGAATCTCCAAGATGGCGATGATCTTAGATTTGTGCTTCACATTTACCAATGATTTCTCTTCTAATCTGCTAGTATAACCGAGACGACGACGTTCTGGCCAGTGTTGAATGCCGTGTAGAGCATCTCTGTCATAAGCTACGATGGAGTTGCTGAAAACACGAGTAGTTTCTTCAATGGCAGGAATTTTGTATCTGGCAGCAGGTACTGAGATTGTGAGAGAGGAAGCATATTTCTTTTTGAGTTTCTCTTGGTTGAGTTGAATGTTATGAAGATCTTTGTTGAAGAAGTAGCTGTAGGGTAACTTGGGTTTATCTGGAAACCCTGTCAATGGTAATGGTTTAGTCCAGTCAGTGAAGTAAGGCTTTTCATGGTTCTTAGAACTAAGGTCGATATTCATTTTAGGATTTAGCCAGTCAAACTCGGCAGACATTGCACTGGCTATATTCTGCAAATGAAATTCGTATTCCACTTTGTTTCCAGATCTTTTCCTGAGGAATTCTTGTGCATCCCTATTGATTCTTCTGAGCTCCGCCTTTGTGAGTTTGTTGATCTGAAGATCCTTCATAATGACTTGGGTAAACTGTAGAGTGTTACCAGGAAGGGGTTCTTCTTCTTCGAGAGGAGGTTGAGCTTGAACCATTTCTGTCAGCCAATCATTCTGAGGAGTGTCGTCATTGTCGAGCCATGAATGACGTCTTTTCTTCTTTGATTTCTTTGACTTAGATGTAGCATCTTTGTCTTTAGCCTTGGATGGGGACGATGGTCCAGCATGAGAATCATGAATAGGTGAAGTACGGTAATCGGTGTCAGGTTGACCCTGGTAGTCATCTGTAGGTTCCATGAGAGTTTCTTCCTCTTCAGTTTGACCTTGACCGGTAGCTGAGTGGTGTTGTTGATTTCCAGGAGGAGTGGAGTCCTTTTGTGGTTGTAGAGAAGATGAGGGACCGGTTCCCGACTTAGGTTTCTTGCCCTTTGAGTTTGGGTCAGGGTCGTCATCTTTTCTTGACCTTTTCCGGGCTCCAGCTGCATCTTTGCATGACTCTTTAGTAATGTAAGCTGCCATAGCCTCATAAAGTGCTTTTTCTTCAGCGGTCTGCGTGGTTTTGGAGGCAATATTGTCGAAGAGTTTGGCAAGCATTTCATTGAAGGATAATTCAGGGACGGTAGGAGCAACAGAAGAAGTTTTAGCTGTGTGAAGTGTGAATGGTGTAGTTGACAACATTTTTCTTGTGACACTTCTGATTCTGTGATCCAAGTTATCATTGATTGGTTCAAGAAGTTTAGCTACTTCAGGAGTGATCATCTCAACAAGATTTTCAGTGAGAAAATCATGTGTGGCGGTCCTGATAAATCCTGTGTAATCAGAGTGCAAGAACTTATCGATCAGCTGCTTTGACTCCTGAAAATCCTCAACTTGTTTGGTAAGACTTGTAACCATGTTGGTGAGTTTGTCGACTTGCTCCTGAAGATCAACTGGTTGTTTTGGTTCATTGATTGAATGTTGTTTAGATGCGGTTTCAGAAGGTGTGGGAGATGAGTGCTCAGGTGATGATTCGGACGACGACTCGTTGTGAGAGTTTGAAGAAGAAGCAGGAGGAGTTGGATCCTTTGGTGGAGAGTCTTGTGGAGGTTTTGCTGAGGAAGTCTGCTGAGAAGATGACTTAAGAAATATGTTGGTGTCGAACGCGTTCTTCTCTTCATTTTCTTTTCTACGACGTTCCTCTGCTTCCTCTGCTTCTCGTGCAAGAAACTCTGGAGTAATGAGATATTCATGTTGCTGATCCGTAGCTATGTTCTCTTGTCCGCCAACATTTTCCTCTATATTTGCAGTCTCAGTCATATTGACATTTCCTGTTTTGTCTGTATCTTTAACGGTGTCATCAGGTTGTGGAGCTGATTCTAACGTAGTGGATACAACGGGAGGAATCATGCTGCTAGTAGCTCCTTCATGTTCCGACTGATCGATAGGTGGTGGTGTTGGAGGTTTAGACATAAGTCGGCTTTCGCGACTAGCTTTCCTTTGTTCTTTACGAAGTTGCTTTTCTTCAGCTTGTGTGTCGACAACAATACTTTTAAGTTTGCGTTTATCGACCAATGGTTCAACGATTGGTTCGTCTTCCTCATCATTGAGCTCATTAATAGTGACTCCTTTTCTTTTCCTTGTCTCTTCTTCATAAGTTTCGAGACTTTGTTGTATGGCAATCTCAGTTGCAGGGAATCTTTCTTCAGGTGCTCTTACCCTTAGTTCATAATCTGGTTCTTCTTCTTCAGATTCTGTGTCGAACTCGGATTCGGTGTCAGAAGGTGGAGGTGTTGGTTCATCATGAAGAGTGTATTCAGGAGTTACCTTCTTCTTTGGCTTGGTAGCAGGTTTGGGTTTGGATGTAGGTATAGGTTTGGTGGAAGTCTTGGGTTTTAACTTAGGAGCAGCCTTAGATCTAGTATGAGGTGAGCCAGTGGTGCTTGTAGTACTCCCAGACTTTACACCTCCTTTGCTACGAGTCTTAATAGTAGCTTCTTCCTGTACCCCTTTGTAAGCATTATCATACAGCTTGTAGTTCAGAATTTTCTTGATTTTGTCATCAAGAAGGTATTCGGGAAGCCTCATTCCTTTGATCTTGGTTGAGGAAGTGGTCGTCTTGATGAATGAGGTGGTGAAGTCGTCCTCGAAGAGGTGCTTCGGCTCATTAGGATCAGTCATCCTCTTGATGAATTCTGGAGAGTCTTTGCAGAGATGTTCTATGAGAAGCTTGGTAAATCTTGTGAACGGTATCATAGTCTTCACACATTCGGTTTGAATACTGTGGACGATATCATTCATGATAGGAACTGCAAAGTCAATAGGTGTCAGAGTCACCATTCCCCAGAATGTTTGCAAATGTTCGAGCCTAGGATGTTCATGACCACTTTTTCTTCCTGATATTGATCTTACAACCAACAGACAGAATGTTCTCCAAGGCTGAGGGATATTCTTGGCATTAAATCGGGAAAGCTTGACTAGCAGTATGTCATCATCAACCTCATATCCTAACTCAATGAAGAAGTCAAGAAGATCCAGTTTAGGTAGTATAGGAGCAAATTCGTTGTCAGTTTGAGGCAGGAGAAGGGCTGTACGAAGAACGTCGTGATCTACAGTGTAGTCTTGGCGATCCAATGTAACAGTGAAAGACTCATCATCCAAGTTAGCCTTAGCAGTAAGCCAGAACTGATGAAGGTAGAATAGAGGAACTGAAGTAGAACAGATGAGCAGATGTTTGCATGGATGTGCAAGTAGAATATCTTTCACTATCATGCACGAGTTCTCAGTAATATTCAATTTGTCGAAATCAACTCGTGGATTGTTATTGCCAATCGTGACATTGTAGTTTTCGGGAGTGATGTCATCCATGGTGAGTAATGGAAGAGCTTGTTCAGGGACATTCTCGTTGTGTTCAGCCATGTTAATCTGAAAAGTATAGTCATAAACCAAACATCCAAATTTGTTACTTGTTAGCACAGTTTTGAGTTTGGTTATAGAACTCTACCTAAGACAATTAAGCACGAATGTTTCATTATGTTACATGTGAAGTGTCATATAATGCATAATAGAAGAATCATTGATCATTTAGAATCACGAAATCAATTATACAATGCAATGTCTTACATATAAGCACAATTGATATACACAATTCATTGTTACATCACATTACACAACAACAAAGAATCACAACAAAGTTAAATGTACACAAAATGACAAGGCCTAAATGAGATTTCGAAAAATTATAAAACATTTTTATTGCAAACCTGTATTGAGAAAAAATTTCGATAAATGTTACTAAGAATTTTATCGAGAAAAATTATTTTATCGAGAAAATCCCTATCTGTAAGACTTATCGAGATCATTCCTTGTACAAAATTTGCGAAAGTTTTCATGTTTTTGAAAAAAAATCAATTCTCGATAAAACTTTTCGCAAACATGCTATAACCTAGTGATTTCGAAATCTATGTTCAACGAGTAGTTTCAAAAAATAATTATTTCGAAAAAACTGATTTTGAACAAAATTATCGAAATCATGAGTTATAGCATAATCTCGAAAAATTTCTCAGAGATTGCGAAAAACTTGAAGTTCTCGAAAAAATTCTTATACAAGAATCATTCGAATTTGAAGTCAAACGTACGTTTCTTTTGCGAATATCTTATCCAATGATTTAGGCATGTCACAAAGATTGATATACACCAATTAGAGATAATCAATATACACGTTTAACTAAGATCTCGATAGGTATCAAGAAGAAGTTCTCGATAGTAATTCAAATTTGAGTCTCATGAGAATGAATGGTTCTAGCATATCACTAACATATGTAAGAAGCACGTTATTACAGCATACAACACATTTAGACTCAGTTAGATAGAGATTAACTAAGAACGAGGCGTACTAGCTTATCGAGAACCAAGCATTAATGGTGTAGCTCAACAAAAATATATCTAACATGTATACTAGTGACCATAGAAGCATATCCCACCAATGAAACAAAACAATCAAACACAGAATCAAACAAACTCAAATCGAACCAAAACCTAGATTTCTTAAATCGAAATAAACATGAAGGAATGCATGAGAAAATGATGAGGATATGTTAGAAACAAGCTTTGTAACAAAACCCTATCAAGAATCAAACACCTAAACATGATTGTAGCAAATTTCGAAATCTCAAACCCTAGTTCTCGAAATCAATAAATCATGAGATTGAGCCGTTGGATTTTCAATTAAACGAGATCCTATGTTTGTAATACCCTAGTGATTACTTTGGAACTTACAGATTGATGATCACAAGCGTGGATTTCTCGTTTGAATTAGGGCCGTAGGTTTCAAGAAGGGTTTTAGGGGTTTTAAATATTGTGATGTTTGTGAAAATCGGTTTGTTTGTTTTTGTTATTTATAAAACTTTTGAATTAGTTCTCACTTTTGGTCCCTTAAACTTTTGATATACTAACTTGAGTCCTAAAGTTAAATGACAAACATGTGCAACATAAAGATATTCTCCTAACCGCTTATGTAAGTGAGATTTTAATCGAGATGAGACGAGAAAATGAACTTAGTACTTCCACATTCACCAAAGAACCGTATCATTAAGAAAAAATTATGCAAGTATATCGAAAGATGTGAAGCATTTTGAGCTTATCTCCCCCTCAACATTTGTAAAAAAATATAGAAAAGACAATGACAAAATGTTGATTAAGAATGATATACTTGCATTTTTTTTTTTAATGTAAGAAATGAAAAATCTTTTTGTGTTTTGATTGGTTTATAGGAAAGAAAATATTTTTACAAAGATAGTTTTGATGTTTGACGATCAGTTGTGTTTTAAAAACTTTTCCAGATCCTCTGGAGTCAAACATCGCATACCGATTTGGTGAACTAGACTAGCAAACCTTGATGGTGCTAAAGATTTGGTAAGTAAGTCCGCCAATTGGTACTCAGTTCCAACAAAATAAAGTTCATCGGTACCCTTTTCCACATGCTCTTTGATGAAGTGATATCGGAGATCGATGTGTTTGGATTTGCAATGATGTACTGTGTTGCAGGAGATAGCAATTGCGCTCTTGGAATCACAGTAGATAGGAATCTTGTTGAATAGGTAGCCATAATCCTTAAGTTGTGATCTCATCCAAATGACTTGAGCACAACAAGCAGACATGGCTACGTATTCAGATTCTGTTGACGACAGTGATGTGCAGTCCTGCTTCTTTGATTGCCATGACACAAGTTTGTCTCCGAGAAATTGTAATCCACCAGATGTTCTTTTGCGTGTGTCTAAACATCCTGCATGGTCAGCATCTAAAAAAGCAATTAGTTCAAAACCAGAATCCTTCGGATACCAGATTCCCAGGTTAATGGTTCCCTTTATGTATCGAAGGATTCGTTTGACCTCACTGAGGTGTTTTTCAGTTGGTTTAGACTGATAGCGAGAGCACATGTAGACAGCAAATACTATATCAGGTCTACTAGCTGTGAGATACATGAGGGACCCAATCATACTACGGTATTTTGTAGGGTCAACTGGAATCCCATGTAAATCAGCATCTAGTTTTGTGGTATAGCCCATTGGTGTATTATAAGTATCACAAGACATCATTCCATGTCTCTTTAAAATTTCAAGAGCATATTTAGACTGATTTATAAAAATTCCACGGGGTGATTGATGAACTTGTAGTCCCAGAAAGAACGAAAGTTCACCCATCATGGACATTTCAAAATTATCTTTCATTAATTTTGCAAAATCATTAGAGTAACTTCTTTTTGTTGAGGCAAAAATAATGTCGTCGACATATATTTAAACAACAAGTAAGTCCTCCCCGTAGGTTTTTGTAAATAGTGTTGGATCCACCGATCCTTTAGAAAATCTATTGGCCAGCAAGAAAGTGGATAGTTTGTCATACCACGCCCGTGGGGCTTGCTTAAGTCCGTAGAGTGCCTTTTTGAGTCGGTAAACGTGATTAGGACGCTCAGGATCAACGAAGCCATCTGGTTGGCTCACATACACTTCTTCATGGAGTTCTCCATTAAGAAATGCGGTTTTCACATCCATTTGGTAAACAATCATGTTCCTGTGTGCAGCATAGGCCAAAAAGATCCAAACAGCTTCATGTCTAGCCACTGGAGCAAAGGATTCAGCAAAATCAAGTCCTTCCAGTTGAGAGTATCCTTTTGCTACCAGACGTGATTTGTTTCGTATGACAGTTCCTTCAGCATCAAGTTTATTCTTCCAGATCCATTTTAACCCGATGATAAAGACTCCGTCAGGTCTTTCAACTAATTCCCATACTTCAAGTCTTATGAATTGTTGAAATTCCTCTTGCATAGATTCAATCCAGTTGTCATAAGTCATTGCATCTTTAATGTTCTTAGGTTCTTCGTGACAAACTGTGAGTGCATAGATACAAGTTTCTCCATCTGTGTGAAGTCGTTGTCTTGTCATGACAGGTGCATCTGGATGGCCAATAATATGAACTAGTGGATGGTCTCGAGTCCATTTGTGTGTTGAAGGGTGTAGTTGATAAGTATCTCGCATGTTAGCAGGATCCAAATTTCGTGTTGACGATTCAGCTATATCAGGAACTGTAGTAGCCGGTGCAAACGGATTAAAGAACGCATCAGGATCATGCTCTACGGGTTGTGGAACCGATAGTGGTGTTGGATCTTCAGCTGGATGGCGGGAGTTAGAACCAGTTTGTTCTGTTGTAGATGGTGATACAATTGGAGGACCGTCTCTCTCAACACTTGTAGTGGTTTGTTGAGGTGAGTCTGGTACTGGATTGTTATCAGGTTGAGCAGCGGAATTAGGTGAGACCTCAGTAGGACGGTATTCAATTGTGTCATCAAAGAGAGGAGCAAACAAGGTTTCTAATTCTTTGCGGTTTAGTGGCAAAGGTTCAGCCGAAGATACCGGAGAGTTAAGACGGTTGAATTCGGGTCCTAAGCTGTGTTGCTCAGAAGCCATTTGTGTGAGTTCATCAAAATTAGCGTGAATGGTTTCTTGAATTTCTCTTGTACGACGATTCCATATCCGAAAACCTTTGGAATTTTCACAGTATCCAACGAACACTCCAATGTCAGCCTTTGCTTTAAGTTTACCTAAATCATCACGATCATTTTTCGGATAACAAAGTGCTCCAAATACATGAAAGTAATCGATGTTTGGTTTCCTTTTGTGAACAATTTGATATGGTGTTTTGCGATGGCGTTTTGTGATCATGCAACGGTTTTGAGTATAACACGCGGTTGATACAGCTTCTGCCCACAAGTAATCTGGTAATTGAGCATTAATCAACATAGTTCTAGCAGCTTCCACTAACGTCCTGTTGCGTCTTTCAACAACTCCATTCTGTTCTGGGCTTCTAGGAATAGATGTTTGATGTTCAATTCCCACTTTCTCATAATAAGACCTAAGTGTCTGATTCTTGAATTCAGTTCCATTGTCAGTTCTGACTATTCGTACCGTGTTGCGTAACTGCACTTGAATTTTAGTGAGAAAGGTGATGATCATTGAAGGAGCCTGATCTTTACTTCGTAAGAAATAAACCCAAGTCCATCTGGAGAAGTCATCTACAATTACTAGTATGTAGCGTTTACCGTTGATACTTAGAACACGCATCGGTCCACATAAATCCATATGAAGCAATTGTAAAACATGATTCGTACTTTGCTCAGGTTTTGATGGAAAATGAGCACGAGTACTTTTTCCTTGTTCACAGGCTGGACATAAGTGATCTTTGGTAAAACGGAATCTTGGAAATCCATCAACAAGTTTATAACGAGCAAGGTCAGTCATGGTTTTGAAATTCAAGTGCGAAAGACGTTTGTGCCATAACCAAGATTTAGTCGATTCTGCTTTGGAGAGAAGACATATCGGAGATGTTGCAATCATATCTAACATTGATATTGTATAAAGATTGGAGCCACGTGAGCCAGACATTAGATCGTTTCCTTGTAAGTCACGAACAAAGCAAGTTTTCTCACGAAATGCAACTTCTAGATCCCCATCGCAGAATTGACCAACAGAGAAAAGGTTGTGTCCAAGGCCTTCCACATAGTAAACACGACTGATTTCAATGTTCCCACTGATATAGTCACCATATCCCATGATTAGAGCGTAATGATCATTCCCGAATCTGACAGTGCCAATGAACTTTGAGACAAAGTTGTGTAACAGTTTGAGATTGCCTGTCATATGTCGGGTGCATCCGCTATCAACAATCCAGAGAACAATCTGTACCACCTGCATCACCAGAAGAGGACACGGATGGAACAGAAATAAGGGTGGAACCCAAAGAAATTGCGGGTTCCAGTTGGTTAGAAACACATGTATTCAACAATTTAGGGATCCATTTAAATTCTGGTTTGTGTTGTAACCAACGTTGCCAATTCCAACTGGTTCTTGCTTTCTTAATGTTAAATGCACTAGTAGTTGGCTCTGTCCTAGATTTGTTCTCGGCACCTATGGGGGTAACTTCAACTGCATTAGAAACCGTAGAAGACGGCTTTCCTAAGTTAGACTTAGTGGCAATAGTGGGCCTAGAAGGAAGGCGTGTCCTACGTTTCTTTTGACGATTAAGAAGAGAATTAGCTAAACATTTTGTATGATCACCAGATGATACGCTTTTACGACAAAACACACAAGATGCATTAATATTCAAAACATTCAGAGGTTCATCATTCGTTACATTTAGATTTTGATTAAAATTTGCCAGATTAGAATCTAAATCTAATGCAACATGAGTTTTATTCAAATTCCTAAGTTGATCTTCTACTTCTTGAGCTTCTAGTTGTCCTCTCTTACGTTGCAAGATCCTATTCTTCTTTTTACTTTTTCGCTTGGGTCTGCTAACG
Organism: Artemisia argyi; assembly: GCA_030686995.1. Lineage (NCBI taxonomy): Eukaryota > Viridiplantae > Streptophyta > Magnoliopsida > Asterales > Asteraceae > Artemisia > Artemisia argyi. The sequence continues at coordinate 221,756,802 of CM060680.1, read as the reverse complement.
CTATTAGTGGAGACTAGTCCTGTAGAAGTGGAATTATCAACTTTAGTGTTTTGAATGACATAATCTTTAGCAGTTTTGTCTAATTGATACATTCCTGGTGCTATCACCGTGGTGTCAACCATCTTTCCTTTTTGAATTAGCTTGATTTTCTCTTTCAAATCAATGATGATGTGATTTTTGTCCTGAATTTAAGACTCAAGTAAACCATTGCAATATTTGATGTCATCGCGGTTTTGTTGCCATTCGGCGTTTTCAATTTTTAAATCCGCAATTTCTTTCTCGTATCGGAGACACTGACTTTTAAAAGACTCGTTTTTGCAAATCTGACAAGAGTTTGAAACATTTTGACTTTGAAACTTCAATTCCCTTTCAATACTTTTAGCTTGACACCATTCAAGCCTTTGATTGAGTTGACAAATTTCTTTTGAAAATTGTTTTGTCACATCATCATTTTTAATTCTCAACTTATCATTTTCCTGTTTGAGTGTCTCAATTTCCGCATTCAACAAGTTATTATCAACACAGAGATCATCCATAAGCATAGAAGTACCAGATTTATAGAGATCATTCATGATGACAGACAAAATATCAGCATTGAGAACTTGTTCCAAGAGTCGATCAGCATCATTTTTTAAAACTCTATTTCTTTGCTTTTGAACTAAAATCTCATTTTCAGTTGAATTGAAAACGTTTATCATATTTTTGACCTCGTTTTGAAGTTCCTGATCCCAACGTGTAGCACAAAGACGGAGATGTTTGACAATTGGCAGCATTTGTTTTTGAAAAATATCTCTTTTTTCTCGCTCGTAAGCGGATTGAAAAGTTTCAATTTTTTTTTTCAGAATTGCGTTCAATTGTTTCCTCCAAAATTTCGATGTCTTCCATAAAAGTTTTGAAATAATTTAAGACACGACATTTTTTCGGTAAAGGTGTAAGTTCACCGGATGATGGTAAAGGACCATTTATTTGTGCTACAGTTTGGACAGGGGCCGCATTGGAGGATGAAACATATGACTCAGTGACATACCATGATTTCTCAGATAATTCTTTTTGAGTAACAAAAGATTTGGAAATAGGTGGAGCTTTTGAATAATCATATGGTGTCCAATTTTGAACATAACTCATTTTTTATCGACTCTCGTCTTCAAGTTCTTCTTCTTCCTCAGTATCAAAAACAACAGCACGCACAATCGTATTATCAAGCAAATGATCCATACTATAAATTTTAGGAATTTCTTTGAAAGCCGTGTGAAGAAACATTGAGTTGTAATCACCAAGTGCAAAACCTTTATCGGGTCTCGGTTTTAAATTAAATTTCTGAATTGTTGTGACCGAGTTCCCGTGTTTGTAAACAATGTTACGAAATTCTTTGAGTTGTTTTTCAAGATCAACAATATCTCCGAGTAAATCATCAATATACTTCCTTTTTCGTATTTTATGTTCACAAAAGTCTTTTTTACAATTGGACAATTCCGTTTCCGTTTTTGAAAGGTCTCTTTGAAGACGTTCAACTTGCATTTTCAATTCACACTTTTCACTTTCGAATTTCGAAATCAACTTTCCGTTTGACTCAATTAAATCTTGCATTTTGCGTTGAAGATCTTGTTCTTTGTTGTAAGAATCTTGAAAAGCTTTTTCAAAACTTTTTGTATATTTAATCTTTTCTTGCTGATTTGAAAGTTGTATTTTATAACACTCAATATCTCTTGCAAGTGCTGCATTTGTTTCTTTTAAAACTCTGTTTTTCTCGTTGCATTTTGCAATTAGCAACTGTTGATCATTCAGTTGTTTAGATAACATTATGAGTTCAGGGTCTGGATCAAATGATGGTTCATGTTGTTCGAAATGATCATGCTTATCATTCACAATAGGATCATCAAATGAAACATCCGTGTCATCATCAAATATGACAACTGTGCTTATTTGTTCATCTGATTGAGAAGATAAAGATGATTTAGATGGAACAACTTGCGCCATATCTGATTCAGAAGCAAAGGGTGAGGCTATTTCATGTATGAGGCATGCTTTATGGTCATGTACCTGAGATAAGCCGTCAGTGTCATACACTGGACCTGAATCATTAAACTGAAGTTCCTGCATGTTGGCCATAAGCATCACAGCTGCATTAGCTTCCAGATCTTCCATGTCATCATCATTGTGCACATTTGCCATGAAGTTGTTGTCCTGTTCAGGGAAATGTCCATCCTTTTCATCTTGAAGAGCCATGAGTAATGCCTGCTTGTGAAACTTACTACCCCGAGTTCTCGGTTTGGGACATGTTGTCGCTATATGACCTTGTTCATTACAATTGTAGCACCACACTGCATTCCCTGAGTTGGAGTTCCTTGTTGCAACTGGTTCAAACCTTTGCTGAGAAGATCCTGAGTTGTTGTTGAACCCTCCATTGTTACTAAACCTCTGACCATTCCCATAATTTCCTGAAGAGCCTCCTGAACCAGATCGACCATAGTTACGATTCTGAATTTCCACTCTTCCATCATTGACAACAGCTTGATTCCTTGTGTTAGAAGATGAACGTTGACGGTTGTTAGTTTTGTTGGAGAATTTGCTAAAAGCACGAGCAATAAGAGCAAGTCCCTGATTCAACGTATTAAAGTCATCATCGTCATCGTCATTGGAGTTGGAGTAGTACACAGCATCATTGTTGTTTAACGGAACAAGTTGAGTAAAAGAATTCTGTGGAGATGAATCATAAGGGACCATTTGGTTCGAGGTGGAAGATTGTGGATAACTGAAGTAGTTTTTGCTCTTGAACATATGCATGATTTGACATTGGTAGTGGAGCATACGGAGATTGAGCTACGAGAGCCAAAGAATTTGGTGTTGGTGTGGGTGTGTATCCTCCTCGTAGAGCTCGATCTTTTTCCACTTCAGGTTCATGGTGTTTCAGAAAATCATACAACAAACCATATGGAGCATCATGAAGATTCTTCGTTTGACGAACAAATGTCACATATTTATGCCAATCAGGGCCAAGACTACCAACAAATTTGGAGTTCACAGCGATCCTTGGTACTGTGATTTTGTGACGTTCCAGATCGTTGACCACATTTGTGAAACGATGATAGTAGGATTCAAGTGACTCTCCTGGTTCAATTGTGATGTCAGTGTATTCCATGTAGAGTTTGGATTCCATATCATCTTTGTTCAATTGAGTGCCTTCCATTAGGAGATGAACGTGTTCCCACATAGCTTTGGCTATTTTCTGAGCATCGACACTTCGATAGATTGGATTAGGTATACCTTGAAGTATATAAGCCATTGCATACTCATCAGCTTCACGATGTAGTTTCTGTTCTTCAGTGAGTGCAGATTCTGGAAGAGGTCTATCACCAGGAGGACGTGGAGGATCAGCAGTTGGATCACCAGCTTCAAATCTTGTTGGCCACTCAAATGGTCCTTCAAGTATCACTTGTTTCAAGAATTTCCCATGAGGTTTCTTTAGTTCAAGAAATCTTAAGAATCGACTTGACCATTGAACATAGTTCCCAGGTGTTAGCATTGGAGGTGTTTCAAGTGATCCTGCCTCATGTCGGGATTGTTGAGTTGTAATAACTTCACACATTCTATCAAACCAGTGAGGTTGTTTGGAGAAGACCTGAGTGTTCTGTTGTGACATCTGATATGATTGTTGTTGAGGAATGATTTGATGTTGTTGCATCATGAGATAATGATGTAGTGGATTAAACGGTTGTTGATGAACGTGTGATTGAGAAGTTTGTTGATACGGTTGTTGCGGATGGTATTGTTGTTGCTGATACTGCTGATGTTGATGTTGCTGAATATGAGGGAAGTAGTGATTAGGTGGTTGAGACATCTTAGAACACTTGTGTAGAAATGGATCTTGTAGAAAGTATAGAATTAACCAAGTATCGAAAAACTTTGCACAACTTCGGATTGCGAAACCTTGATCAACAGGGATTGCGAAACTATGTTGAATAAGGATTGCGAAACTTTTGAATTCCAATGATTTCGAAAAATTTCTCAGCTGTGATTTCGAAATTGGGATTGCGAAACTTGTAAATTTCGAAAGATTAAGGTTTGCGAAACTTTTAGGTTTACGAAATAAGAAGATTTCGAAACTTAATTAAGTTGTCGCGAAACTGAGTGAGGTAGTGTAAGTTTTCGAAACTTATACAAGTTTGCGATAAATGTGTGATTTCGAAAAAAATGGATGTTTTCGAAAAACACAAAGTTACGAGCACAGTTTTCGAAATTGTACAATTTCGAAAACTTTCCCAAATGTCGAAGTACTTAACTTTCTTATACAAGAAAGAAAATACTGAGTCCACAAAAACGAAGTCGAGGTAGTGCACGTAGAGTAGATCTCGAAATAGGTACCAATGAAAAATTGCGAAAACTTGGCAGATTTTGTTTTTCAAAGAAAGCAATCCAAAAACTCGTTTTTATTTCAAGATTCTTGTACTTTTATGTGTAAAATGAAGAGATCTTTAAGAAAGTTGAAAACTTTAAGAACTTTTCAAAAATTTTAAAAAATTTCGAAAACAAGTACAACAACCCCTAATCGAATTTTTGAGGAAAAATTTATGCTTTTTTGTTTGTTTTGATTTGTAGCACAAGTTTGTAAGCAAATATGTGATAAAAACCAAGAAACAAGCAAGAAAGTATAGAAATTTGAGCAAAAATCGATTATAAAAAACAAGTTTAAGAAACAAAATCAATGAAAAACAAAAGCTACACCTTCATATGGCGAATGATACCACTTGTTAGGTCACCATTAAGTAAACACAAGCATAATAATGATAGAAATGAGATGAGAATGAGAATGGGATGATTATGAGAATGAGAGAATTAGAATTGCAAGAGTTTCCTTAATATTTCACATAACCAACCAAGTTTACAAGTGACCTAAAGGTTCTATTTATAGGGAAGGAGCTAGGGCAACACTCCTTCTCCTTCCTTTCATCAAATCGTGTGGGCTTAAAGCCCATGGACCTTTAGTCTAAAGTCTAGTAAACTTGTAACATAAACAATATTGTAAGTAAACAATAACTTAAGCAACCTATTATTACAAATGACTGAAACTTGATAAAATAGTGAAAACTTGATAAAATAGTGAAAACTATGATCCCAACACAAGTTTATGTGAATTTGGAGTGGGGGTGTGTTTGGTTGGAGTGATGGGATAGAAAGGGATTGGATTGGATTGGATGGTTGAAATTGGGAGAAAGGGGGTGGAATCTGTGTGAGGTGATTTGCACCAATAAGATATTTACACGTGTCTTTTACGATTCAAGTATTTTTGCTTCTTCCAAAAAGAGATTAAATGATTTGGTATTTTTAGTCACAAAAAGTTTTAAAAAAACATGTGAATTTTTTCAAGTAAAATGAAAAAATTGAAAATGTGTTTATTCATACTTTTTCCCAACAATTTAAAAAATAAAATAAAATAAAAAAATTAATTTCTAAATTTTAACTGAGAAATTAAAAAGACTATTCTATCATTCTCACTTTTTTATTTCTCATTTTTTCTCAACATCCTCCACCGCCCGTGGTCGCCGCCACCGTCACAATTTGAGCTAATCTTCTTATCATTTTTTAAAAAGAAAAATATAACTCCAACTAAATGGTTTTCAAAATTATTAACTTTTCTCTAGAAAAGAAAAATCAACTTTTATAGTAACAAACAGTTAATTGAGGTATTATAGTTATTCATTTTTATCAACTATTAACTAACACAATAATTAAAAAATTATATATGTAAGATAATGTCTTATATAGTATAGTTTGTGGAAGACTTTCTATAAATTATAATATATATTGCTACCAGAGCTAAGAGAAAAAATGATGACATGGCGTCATTTCTCAGCCATTCGATTGACATACAAAGACATCCAAACCGTATAAAATAGATTATGTCCTGATGTGTAGCAATTAACTTAGAATTGACAAGGTATGCCTCATATTTTGTCACGTTTACTATATCCTATATATCGTGAAAAACTAACTTACCTTTTTTTATGTAAAACAATCTCAAAATGCTATGGATAAGTTTAAAAAATATAAATCAACCGTTAACGTAAATTATGGATCGTTCAAAGTAAAATCTAAAAAATAATAAACTTAAAAATAAATTATAGTTTTTTCTTGTACAAACAATCATAAGAAACTTTTCATCAAACATCTCGTGAACACTGAGTGTAAAATGAGCTAATTTATGGTTTTTCAAGAATGTATACATGTCAAGAACACACATATTTGAAAAACCATCGACTGACTGATTTTACACATACTTTCGCCAAAACTTGAAAAGCTTGAAACTTTATTTGAAAAGCTATTGAAAAGCTAGTTGAACATCTTGATTAGAACCTATTCGAAGTTTATGTGAATTTGGAGTGGGGGTGTGTTTGGTTGGAGTGATGGGAGGCGTTGGATAGAAAGGGATTGGATTGGGTGGTTGAAATTAGAAGAAAGGGGGGTGGGATCCGTGTGAGGTGATTTGCACCAATAACATATTTACACATGTCTTTTACCATTCAATTATTTTTGCTTCTTTCAAAAAGAGATTAAATGATTTGGTATTTTTAGACACAAAAAAGTTTTAAAAAAACATGTGAATTTTTTCATGTAAAATGAAAAAATTGAAAATGTGTTTAGTCATACTTTTTCCCAACAATTTAAAAAATAAAATGAAATAAAAAAATTATTTTCTAAATTTTAACTAAGAAATTAAAAAGACTATTCTATCATTCTCACTTTTTTATTTCTCAACATCCTCCACCGCCTGTGGTCGCCGCCACCGTCACAATTTGAGCTAATCTTCTTATCATTTTTAAAAAATAAAAATATAACTCCAACTAAATGGGTTTCAAAATTATTAACTTTTCTCTAGAAAAGAAAAATCAACTTTTATAGTAACAAACAGTTAATTGAGGTATTATAGTTATTCATTTTTATCAACTATTAACTAACACAATAATTAAAAAATTATATATGTAAGATAATGTCTTATATAATAGAGTTTGTGGAAGACTTTCTATAAATTATAATATATATTGCTACCAGAGCTAAGAGAAAAAATGATGACATGGCGTCAATTCTCAGCCATTCGATTGACATACAAAGACATCCAAACCGTATAAAATAGATTATGTCCTGATGTGTAGCAATTAACTTAGAATTGACAAGGTATGCCTCATATTTTGTCACGTTTACTATATCCTATATATCGTGAAAAACTAACTTACCTTTTTTTATGTAAAACAATCTCAAAATGCTATGGATAAGTTTAAAAAATATAAATCAACCGTTAACGTAAATTATGGATCGTTCAAAGTAAAATCTAAAAAATAATAAACTTAAAAATAAATTATAGTTTTTTCTTGTACAAACAATCATAAGAAACTTTTCATCAAACATCTCGTGAACACTGAGTGTAAAATGAGCTAATTTATGGTTTTTCAAGAATGTATACATGTCAAGAACACACATATTTGAAAAACCATCGATTGACTGATTTTACACATACTTTCGCCAAAACTTGAAAAGCTTGAAACTTTATTTGAAAAGCTATTGAAAAGCTAGTTGAACAGCTTGATTAGAACCTATTCAAAGTTTATGTGAATTTGGAGTGGGGGTGTGTTTGGTTGGAGTGATGGGAGGCGTTGGATAGAAAGGGATTGGATTGGATGGTTGAAATTAGGAGAAAGGGGGTGGGATCCGTGTGAGGTGATTTGCAACAATAACATATTTACACATGTCTTTTACCATTCAATTATTTTTGCTTCTTTCAAAAAGAGATTAAATGATTTGGTATTTTTAGACACAAAAAAGTTTTAAAAAACATGTGAATTTTTTTCATGTAAAATGAAAAAATTGAAAATGTGTTTAGTCATACTTTTTCCCAACAATTTAAAAAGTAAAATGAAATAAAAAAATTATTTTCTAAATTTTAACTAAGAAATTAAAAAGACTATTCTATCATTCTCACTTTTTTATTTCTCATTTTTTCTCAACATCCTCCACCGCCCGTGGTCGCCGCCACCGTCACAATTTGAGCTAATCTTCTTATCATTTTTAAAAAAGAAAAATATAACTCCAACTAAATGGGTTTTCAAAATTATTAACTTTTCTCTAGAAAAGAAAAATCAACTTTTATAGTAACAAACAGTTAATTGAGGTATTATAGTTATTCATTTTTATCAACTATTAACTAACACAATAATTAAAAAATTATATATGTAAGATAATTTCTTATATAGTAGAGTTTGTGGAAGACTTTCTAAAAATTATAATATATATTGCTACCAGAGCTAAGAGAAAAAATGATGACATGGCGTCATTTCTCAGCCATTCGATTGACATACAAAGACATCCAAACCGTATAAAATAGATTATGTCCTGATGTGTAGCAATTAACTTAGAATTGACAAGGTATGCCTCATATTTTGTCACGTTTACTATATCCTATATATCGTGAAAAACTAACTTACCTTTTTTTATGTAAAACAATCTCAAAATGCTATGGATAAATTTAAAAAATATAAATCAACCGTTAACGTAAATTATGGATCGTTCAAAGTAAAATCTAAAAAATAATAAACTTAAAAATAAATTATAGTTTTTTCTTGTACAAACAATCATAAGAAACTTTTCATCAAACATCTCGTGAACACTGAGTGTAAAATGAGCTAATTTATGGTTTTTCAAGAATGTATACATGTCAAGAACACACATATTTGAAAAACCATCGATTGACTGATTTTACACATACTTTCGCCAAAACTTGAAAAGCTTGAAACTTTATTTGAAAAGCTATTGAAAAGCTAGTTGAACAGCTTGATTAGAACCTATTCGAAGTTTATGTGAATTTGGAGTGGGGGTGTGTTTGGTTGGAGTGATGGGAGGCGTTGGATAGAAAGGGATTGGATTGGATGGTTGAAATTAGGAGAAAGGGGGTGGGATCCGTGTGAGGTGATTTGCACCAATAACATATTTACACATGTCTTTTACCATTCAATTATTTTTGCTTCTTTCAAAAAGAGATTAAATGATTTGGTATTTTTAGACACAAAAAAGTTTTAAAAAACATGTGAATTTTTTTCATGTAAAATGAAAAAATTGAAAATGTGTTTAGTCATACTTTTTCCCAACAATTTAAAAAATAAAATGAAATAAAAAAATTATTTTCTAAATTTTAACTAAGAAATTAAAAAGACTATTCTATCATTCTCACTTTTTTATTTCTCATTTTTTCTCAACATCCTCCACCGCCCGTGGTCGCCGCCACCGTCACAATTTGAGCTAATCTTCTTATCATTTTTAAAAAAGAAAAATATAACTCCAACTAAATGGTTTTCAAAATTATTAACTTTTCTCTAGAAAAGAAAAATCAACTTTTATAGTAACAAACAGTTAATTGAGGTATTATAGTTATTCATTTTTATCAACTATTAACTAACACAATAATTAAAAAATTATATATGTAAGATAATTTCTTATATAGTAGAGTTTGTGGAAGACTTTCTAAAAATTATAATATATATTGCTACCAGAGCTAAGAGAAAAAATGATGACATGGCGTCATTTCTCAGCCATTCGATTGACATACAAAGACATCCAAACCGTATAAAATAGATTATGTCCTGATGTGTAGCAATTAACTTAGAATTGACAAGGTATGCCTCATATTTTGTCACGTTTACTATATCCTATATATCGTGAAAAACTAACTTACCTTTTTTTATGTAAAACAATCTCAAAATGCTATGGATAAGTTTAAAAAATATAAATCAACCGTTAACGTAAATTATGGATCGTTCAAAGTAAAATCTAAAAAATAATAAACTTAAAAATAAATTATAGTTTTTTCTTGTACAAACAATCATAAGAAACTTTTCATCAAACATCTCGTGAACACTGAGTGTAAAATGAGCTAATTTATGGTTTTTCAAGAATGTATACATGTCAAGAACACACATATTTGAAAAACCATCGATTGACTGATTTTACACATACTTTCGCCAAAACTTGAAAAGCTTGAAACTTTATTTGAAAAGCTATTGAAAAGCTAGTTGAACAGCTTGATTAGAACCTATTCGAAGTTTATGTGAATTTGGAGTGGGGGTGTGTTTGGTTGGAGTGATGGGAGGCGTTGGATAGAAAGGGATTGGATTGGATGGTTGAAATTAGGAGAAAGGGGGGTGGGATCCGTGTGAGGTGATTTGCACCAATAACATATTTACACATGTCTTTTACCATTCAATTATTTTTGCTTCTTTCAAAAAGAGATTAAATGATTTGGTATTTTTAGACACAAAAAAGTTTTAAAAAAACATGTGAATTTTTTCATGTAAAATGAAAAAATTGAAAATGTGTTTAGTCATACTTTTTCCCAACAATTTAAAAAATAAAATGAAATAAAAAAAATTATTTTCTAAATTTTAACTAAGAAATTAAAAAGACTATTCTATCATTCTCACTTTTTTATTTCTCATTTTTTCTCAACACCAAAAAAAAAAAAAAAAAAAAAAAAAAACCATTTTACCTTTAATCTCTCGTGTCATCCTCCACCGCCCGCGATCGCCGCCACCGTCACAATTTGAGCTCATCTTCTTATCATTTTTAAAAAAGAAAAATATAACTCCAACTATATGGGTTTTCAAAATTATCAACTTTTCTCTATAAAAGAAAAATCATTCCCTTATCAGGAATTTAGAAACGGAAAAAGATGAAAAAATTTTCTACAACTAAACGGCACCTAAACGAGTACTCATGCATAATAACGAGATTTTATAGTAACAAACAGTTAATTGAGTTATTATAATTATTCATTTTTATCAACTATTAACTAACACAATAATTAAAAAATTATATATGTAAGATAATGTCTTCTATAGTAGAGTTTGTGGAAGACTTTTTATAAATTATACTATATATATTGCTACCGGAGCTAAGAGAACAAATGATGACATGACATCATTTCTCAGCCATTCGATTGACATACAAAGACATCCAAACCGTATAAAATAGATTATGTCGTGATGTGTAGCAATTAACTTTGAAATGACAAGATATGCCTCATATTTTGTCACGTTTACTATATCCAATATATCGTGAAAAACTAACTTACCTTTTTTTATGTAAAACAATCTCAAAATGCTATTGATAAGTTTAAAAAAAATATAAATCAACAGTTAACGTAAATTATGGATCGTTCAAAGTAAATACCTAATTTTGAAATTCAGTTTATCTCTATCTCATTAGATTTTAAAATACTTAGCATCATTATTTAAGAAAAAAAATTGCAATTTGTATCGCACATAATAAATCATATATTTCAGAAATATATAATATATTGAGTTAGAGCATCATCTGACAAAATATTTTGTACTATTGAGTTAGAGCATTGATGCGTGGGAATCGCACAGGCTTTACCTCTCGAGGGATCTCGAGAAGCTTACAACCCCCACCAGGCAGTGTACCTGATCGTTGTAGTATAGTATAGTGACAAGTACCGGGGGATTGATCGTTCAGCTTAGGAATAGTGTCGCTAGGATTAGAAAGCCTAAATAGTAGTTCTAAAGATGAGGGATGATTATTTTTGTGTTTTTATATTTTATGGAAAGCAAGTAAAAATCTCGGTTTTTGGAAGAGTGGGCGGAATTAGTTGCTATTCAACTAACCCAAAACTAAGATGCAATAAAAATAAAATACTAAAAATGTAAATAAACTAATTATACTAAGGTTGTGAGCAGTAATTGGAGAAAATGTGTTTACTTAGATTTCACTACTCCCTAGATATCTTTTACACGTTAATTACTTGTTATAATTGCATGGATGACGGATCGTATTCCTTAATACCATTCATGGGGTGGCATACATAACTCCCCAATTCTATGAGCTCTTATCTCCTCCTACACCATGCCCAGCACAACTATAGGGATTGTAAACAGTGGCTCATGCATTAAATACAACTAATAAAGACCTAGTACGCCTCGGTTCATGTTTCTTAAGACGTTCAAGCATGTTACCATTTGGAGATCTGCCAGTTTTCTTAAGCCTAACATATAAATCATTCATCCAAGACAAGAATAAACAAGTAATCAACACATAATCAATATCTAGGTTTCATTAGATCTAAGCAAACACAAAAGAGATCTAGCCTAGCATAATGGAATTGAGACAAGAACAAGATATAGACAACCAACACATAGACATATTGATTGAATTAGAAGAACACTTATCTCAATTACAATGCAAGGTATCAAGGGTTTGGAACCCTTGAAAAACCTGTAAAAGTTGCACCAAAATCGTACTTAGGGTTTCTCCAAAACTTCTCTTTTTAAATGTGAAAAATTAGAAAACTATATATAGAAAAACAGGTCTGACGGCGTCAAGAGTAATCTTGTGACGCCGTCACCTCGCCGCCAAAACTCTCCTCGGACTGCCTAGATCTACTTTTGACGCCGTCAAGACTTAGACACTTCCAGGCCGTCATGACTCTTTTACTCTTGACGCCCTTCTCACGTGACGCCGTCAAAACTCTACTGGGTCGTCATGGAAATTCATGAAAATTGCTCTTGACGCCGTTAGGATGTTGCTCTTGACGCCGTCACCTACTGTTCCCAGCATGGAAAATTAAGACTTTGGCGTTTTCTTCACTTTTATGCTCCAAAAATGTCCGAATTGCTTCCTTTTCCAGATTTCTCTCCCAAAGTACCTAAAATCACAAAAGGAACGATTTAGGGCAATATTTGATCAAATAAATTCGGATTCGGGCTTAAATGACCCCCTAAAAACGGATCATTTTTCGCCTTATCATATACCCTTACACTTGAGATTTGCTTGTCCTCTAGCAAATGCGCTTTTATTCTAGTCAAAATACAAGTTAGGGGTCATTTAACACTAATATAAAAGTAATTACAACAAATAATCGTTCCACTAAAGACCAATAGACAAGCACGGAGGTCATACACAAGCACCTCACAAATAGTGTTTAGATACTCACATCTCTCGGGTGTAATAAAGTGTAAATTACAATATGGAAACGGAAGATATCTCTCACTACCTGTCATAGCAAAATAGATTACCATAGGCTTGGGAAAGGATCAAACCTCCACCACATGGCGTAAGCACCTAGGATAAACTATCAAAGAGGTCTTTTAAAGGGTTGTAACGTTAGGTGTAGGGATATGAAATACACGGTTTTGTTGGATAAAGGAAGTTTTACTGGTGGCGAGTTAGCAATCTTAGTTAATTACATGTACAATGTGGCGTTGCTAAGCCAAGACTAGACTCGACTTAAGCTAATAAATGAAAAATAACAAAAACATAAAATGAACATAAAATGAAACGGGTGGCGTTGCTAAGCCAAGACTATTACACCACAAGCAATAATTCACTTATCAGCTTCCTCTCTTATTTCCTTTCTCTTTTACAGTCTTGCGATAACATGTCTCACTTCCGCCACCATCTCTGCTTCCTATAGCAGTAATGAGACTGATTATCTCGCGTTGTTGTCATTTAAGTCAAAGATCACTCATGATCCACACCAAGTTCTAACCTCGTGGAACCATTCCTTTCATTTCTGTGACTGGAGTGGTATTTCATGTGGAAAGCGGCACAAACGAGCGACTGTTTTACGGCTTCGTTCGCAAGGCCTAGAAGGCTCGTTGTCTCCTCATGTAGGAAACCTCAGCTTCCTCCGTAAGCTTGATCTCGGGAACAACAGCTTTCAAGGTACCATTCCTCATGAACTTGGTCGTCTATCTAGGCTACGTAGTCTTTATCTTCATATAAACAAATTCCGTGGAGTCATTCCAACAAACTTGTCTCGTTGTTCAAACCTTGAAGAGCTTTGGCTCGCTATTAATAAACTAGCTGGAAACATACCCAAGGAGATAAGTTTACTCTCGAAACTTGCTCTTCTTGTAATTAGCCAAAATAAGTTAACAGGTGGAATCCCACCTTACTTGGGGAATATTACATCAATGCAAGGGTTCTATGCTTCCGAGAATCCGTTTGGTGGGAGCATTCCAGATACTTTGGGTCTTTGGAAAAGCTTGACGGGATTTTACTGTGCTGAGTGCAACTTATATGGAAGCATCCCTCATTCCATTTTCAACCTCTCACTTCTAGCCAATTTTTCCTTACCTGATAATCACCTCACTGGTAGTCTTCCTTCAGAAATTGGTAATCAGCTCCCAAATCTTGAGTTCCTTCAGTTATGGGGTAACGAACTGACCGGAGTTCTTCCACCTTCTATTTCTAATTGTTCTAAATTAGGATATTTTGAAATGAGTAACAACAATTTTAGTGGGAAGTTGACAATTGATTTTTCAAAACTAAGAGATATTGAAATAATTAAATTACAGTATAACAACTTCCATGGAGGCGGAGAAGTTGATGACATGAGGTTTATTGATTCTTTGAAAAACTGCACCAGGTTAGTAACTTCGATTCTTGAAAATTGCAGCTTAACAGGAGTGCTTCCAACATCAATAGGTAATCTTTCTGATCAACTCAACTTTCTAGATTTAGGAGAAAATCAATTATTTGGAAGCCTACCTACAAGTATAGGTAGTCTAGTTGGTTTGACCCTTTTAGATTTAGATTCGAATCATTTCAAAGGAAAGATCCCCAGTACCATTGGTAATTTACAGAAGCTACAGTATCTTAGTCTATTTAGCAATCAATTTTCAGGGCCTATCCCTGATGCCATCGGGAACCTATCATTGTTGACTAAACTTTATTTAGATTCCAACAAATTAGAAGGCCATATTCCATCAAGCCTTGGGAATTGTAAAGAACTAATTGGGTTAGGCCTTTTCGACAATAGACTCAGTGGTAAAATACCCAAGCAACTTCTACAACTTCCATCACTAACATATTTTTTAGTTCTTTCATACAACAACCTGTCTGGTTCTATTCCATCAGAGATTAAAAACCTCAAGATGTTGAGCTATCTTGATTTATCTTATAATAATTTATCAGGCAACATTACTAGTAGCCTTGGTGAATGCATTAGCCTTACAAGATTATACCTTAGTGGCAACCAATTTCAAGGCATAATACCATCTTCATTCGGTTCCTTAAGAGCATTGGAGGTACTCGACATTTCTCAAAATAATTTATCAGGAAAAATTCCACAATTTTTAGAGAAATGGAAAATCTTAGAATATTTGAACCTGTCCTTTAATTATTTTGAGGGTGAAGTACCAGTTGTAGGAGTGTTTGCCAATGCAAGTGCATTTTCAGTTTGGGGGAACAATAGGCTTTGTGGTGGTTTGGTTACACTTGAGTTACCCAAGTGCAACGAGATGGGTAGTAAGAAAAAAAGGTTTCCTTTCTTCATATTAGTCATTGTGATTGCACCGACGTTGCTCATCGTATTATGTTGTGTGTATCTTTTGTGTAAGAAGAAACGCAATAGTCATCCGTCTCAATCTTCAGGGAATGAAAGGTTCTTGAAAGTTTCATACAATCAGCTACTCAAGGCTACTGATGGGTTCTCTACAGCAAATTTGATTGGCGAGGGTGGCCACAGCTCTGTTTATAAGGGAATCCTCGATTCTATTGATGATAAATCTGTTGTTGCAGTTAAAGTTCTACATCTTCAAAGTCGAGGAGCGCACAAAAACTTTATAGCAGAATGTGAAGCATGGCGTAATATTAGACACCGTAATCTGTTGAAGATAATAACTTCATGTTCGAGTACTGATTTCCATGGCAATGATTTTAAAGCGCTAGTTTACGAGTTTATGCCCAATGGAAGTGTACATGATTGGCTTCATTCAAGTGCATATACATCGAAACTGAACCTTCTTCAAAGAATAAATATTCTTAGAGATGTTGCCACTGCACTCGATTATCTTCACAATCGCTGCCAAACAACGATTGTTCATGGTGACTTGAAGCCAAGTAACATTCTACTTGATGATGATATGGTGGCTCATGTTGGAGATTTTGGTTTAGCTCGACTACTTGGTACAGACTTAAACCAAAACAGCTCATCCGGGGTTAAAGGAACAATTGGTTATGCACCTCCAGGTAATTCCATTTCAATTCCATGATGCTTATATTACAGGTTAAAGTTTGTAAATTAATTAATTGTTATTCATATGTAGAGTATGGTATCGGGAGCGAGATGACAAGTTGTGGGGACGTCTACAGTTTTGGAATATTACTACTAGAGGTGATGACTGGGAAAATGCCAACAGACGGCATGTTTAACGATGGTCTTAGCCTTCATAAATTTGCTTACATGGCATTACCAGATCAAGTTATCTATGTTATTGATAATGATGCAATTGTGTTGCAAAGTACGGAAGCGAATGCAAAGAAAGTGGAAGAATGTTTGGCTGCAACTATCAAGATTGGAGTATCGTGCTCTGTGGATTCCCCACCACAACGGATGAAAATAGAAATTGTTGTCAATGAGTTGCAGCGTATTCTGGATGTGCTTCAAAATATATAAGGTACTCTCTTCTCCCTATTTGTAAAATCTGATTTTACATGAGTTTGTTAACAAATCATCACTAACTTAGTTTTATTTTTTGAACGATTTCAGGTCAAATACCAAGCTTTCTTTGTGAGATTTGAAAGTAAGTGCAGCAAGGAGCAGTGCATGTCGTAGTTATATAAACGTTACTTTGTCAAATATGTTTGTAAGCGTGTTTTAATTTTCTTGTTTGTTAGCATTAGAAGTGTTGATCATCAATTTAATCAAAGAGAGATCTCAATGATCGCTCCTTAGGGGGAGATTGTTAATTACATTGCTGATGACTTTTCTTGAATATTTGAATGAGAAAGCTTAGCGCTTTCCCCTCTTTTGATTGGAAGCAATAAGTGTTTCGAGGAGAGTATGATTCAATATCATAAGAAGTTTAAGTTTTCATGTTTGGACCCAAAATTGAAAAACTGGGGGCAAAGTTTGTTGGTTACATCATTGGATGAAAACTACGCAAAAGAGTTGGGCAAAGTTTGTTGGTTTAAATCTTGTATCATTTCATGGCTCTATATGTTTGTTCTATTACTGCAAGTTCATTTTATTTTTTATTTTATTGGAATTTTTTTAAGTCATCTGTCAAACATGTACTTGGAGATTATGGGTGTTTCACTGTTTCGTTAGGCGTATCTGCATAATGAATATTGTTGAAAGTTGTAGTCAGATTACTATTAGGTATTTGCAGTTTGTTTATTATTAGGCCCGATACCTGTTACCGTCCTTTTACAGAAAATGCGTACAAAAAGGAAATGCTTCGACAACCCCATCCCATAAATCCAGAGGGCAAATCTGGGAACGTACTTTTACTTCTGAAGTCATCAAAAATCGAAAAATTGTTTGATTTCGAGTTCATGGAAACATAGCATTCTTAAATACATGTATCTAGTATGGATAATGGGAGCATTAAACAACACAGGAAGTCGGCTAAAAATGACTAAGTTCCCGTTGGGCACACAGCTCACTAAACTGCTTTTAACATGTGAAGAATTTAGTTGCATAAACGAAGTTTTACCGATTGTATCTATGCTCTGAGTCCCGTCGTTATTCTTTAGTCCAAAAGACCTGGCAGAAGAAAGTGATGCTGCACATGCAAAAAATTTCATGCCTGAATCCGATTATCTAACCTTACTCAACATCTACAAACAATGGGAAGCTAACAAATACTTTGGAGACTGGTGTAGCACTCATTACATACAAGTGAAAGCTCTACGAAAGGCTCGGGAAGGGAGTTCTCAGTTACTTGACATCTTGAAAAAGCTAATGATCTGGCTGACATCATGTGGGTCAAATTGGGACATCATCAGAAAAGCGATATGCTCAGTTTACTTCCATAACGCTGCAAAATCTAAAGGAATCAGAAATACATAAGCATTATGAACTGTGAACAACTTGGTTGGACATGTCCACTTATACATTGCTAGTTTGCACAATTAACCCAAAACAGAAACAATAACAAAACTACATAAGCTGATTTTCAGCTACATTCCTAAAAAGATGCCGTTACCAATTGCTTTTCTTTGCTCAACATCAACTATTTGTTTGTAATTCATTGTTTTTTCTTTCGATCCTTGGCAAGAATGTTGACACGTTAATTTGTTGTAAAAATGAACATAGCTGCTCAAATAGTTGACCAGCTATACTTGGTCCACTACTAAATATTGGGAATAAGTGGAGGCATGGCTTAGCTCCTAACTGGAATGAACGAATATGTAGCCGCAGGCACTGTTTAGTTTTTACTAGAGTAGTAGCAATCTTGTCATCTTACTGTAATTCATCTACTAACTCGGTTCTGTTTAATCCCAAACTTGAATTTTTTATGGGTAGTTAGTGCTCTTTGAGTATAATGTCTCGTGTTCTTTTTGCGGATTTGCAGAATGTTGGGTTAAACCGGATCATGTACTAGTATTGTTGTCTTATGATCTATATGATTACCGCACATTTGATACAATATATATGTAGTATAGCAAATTGTTTGGCCCATGGATGTTTTGCCCATGACGTATTTACTTCTCTAGTTCTATTTCAACAGTGTAATGCGATCATTAACTAATAGCCTTATGCCTTTCCATTTTTATGCTAGAAATATGACGTTTGGAGCTATGAATGCATTGTTGTCCATTTCAGAGGGTAGAACATAAAGCTTGCCGATTGATCGTCGATAAAAAAGAAAACGTACCACCTATCTCGTTAGATATGTTAGTAGATATATGCCCACATATAGAAAAACAATTGTTGACAAACGAGCGAGCAACCAAAATGACATATTTCATCATATAGGACCACTGCTACATCCAACAAACATTCACTATATATACATTGGCATCTTTGATTCCTTGAATTGTAGACTCCTTAATGTGGATTCAAAAGTATAGTCAAAGTACTACGCTTAACCCGTACTTTTTTTTTCTTGTATTTATGGATATTGTGTCATACTGTCACGGTGAACAGAAGATATGGCCTCTTTGAGTTTCTAGTGAAACTACAAGTCAATTTTGCGTCTCTTATTGTTCATACACACTTATGGCTTCAAAGCATTTCATAGTAGTTATACAAGAAACCTTATGTTGTCGACAATAATATACTTATAAAATGATCTTATATAAGTTTCTGGTTTTGTCACACTCGTGAATCATCTCCAACGCAACTCGGCATATAGACAAAGACCAACAATCGCCATATACTAACCGGATGAAAAAGTAGCATCTGACATGATTAACTGTTTCTTCTGCTGTTCTAAATTGTAAAAGCAGACCTTAAATGAGCTCACAAAACAACCAGACTTGAAAATTAAACTAAAATTACAAGCACACTGTCAAACCATCATGTTTGATTCGTCTTTCTCCCCCATTGCTGCTTCATTGAACATGTACTGGCATTGATACTCAATCAAGTACTGTGTAGATCTTCACACATACCAAAACAGCTCATAAACTCGGCTCACGTCTTCCATTTCCACAACCTTCCCTTACCTCTTCTGGCAAGCCAATGCAGCTGATGTGATCAAGTTTATGGCGTATCTCAGAGATGCCTCAATCCCAATTTATGTCAGCAAAACCTTGGCATCATCGGATATGTCCACATCTTCCTCTTGACACCTTATATCAAGAATCTTGCGAATATTGTCTTCTGATTTGAATCCCGTGGGGGGGGGGGGGGGGGGGGGGGTTGTAGTTTGTGCCTCGAATAGTTGTGATTCCTCGGTTGGTGGCAACAAGTATTGGTGCCATGTCATTTTCTAAGGCACGGCTTAGGAATGAAAAACACTCGATATCAAGCATGTGGACTTCATCTATGAACAAAACACCAGGAATGATCTTTGCCTTTCCTTCCTCTTGCCACATTCAACCTTCGTATCGATCTGTTCCCTCACTTCAGCTTGTATTTCTCCGGTGTCACA
Organism: Artemisia argyi; assembly: GCA_030686995.1. Taxonomy (NCBI): domain Eukaryota; kingdom Viridiplantae; phylum Streptophyta; class Magnoliopsida; order Asterales; family Asteraceae; genus Artemisia; species Artemisia argyi. Next base: position 221,736,916 of record CM060680.1, on the reverse strand, counting down.
AGTGAAAAGAGCAAGAAAACCATGTGTTCTGCATTTCATAACAAAAATAATTAAGTTTTCAGAAAGATCAAGTACCATAGTTGCTCTGACCCCCTGCCATTGACGACAGAAACTACTGCTGACAATTGCACAAAAAACAACACTGCTTCATTATCATTTGTCCCATTTTCGTCATTGTACGTTTTTTGTGCTTCTGTGTCAAACAAATCTTATTAAAACCAAGACAAGGATTTTACAGATAATGATACTTCTTAAGCATCATTTTACAAATCTTATTAACCAAGTATCAATATTACAGGTTGGAAAAGTCATCATTTTAGCAACTGCTGGACAACTCTGGACCTTCTTAAACATGTCCTAGTACTCACTGGAACAGTAGATACATAAACACGTATTAATAGAAAAATAGACGGTTGACCATGTGCTTCATTATAGCATAATACAAAGCAAGATTATATACAAATGAGAAAGTAAACTGGAAAAGAAAAAAATTGACTAGAAAATATTTCCGCTTTACATTCATATGGACTGTAAGCATGCAAAAACATAACTTAATAAAACATTGGACAAAAACAATACAGACCTGATCATTGTTTTCTTCTTCTGTTGGGGAATTCTGGGATTCTAATGGTTTGTCTGCACTGCAGTTCTGTCGGTTACATTTGGTCCTAAAAGGATAGTTTATATTGTTACATTTGTCACACTTCCCGCTCCCTTCTGGCATATCCGCTTCTCAACCAAAATAAGATACATATACAAGTTTTAGAATCGAACAATAAATATAGGTAACCAAATATATACATGAAGTACTTACTGGAGCTCTTGGCTGGCTTTGCAACCTGCATATTAGCGTCATAAAAATAAATTAGAATGACACATTATATAAAACATAGCTAAAAGCTTCAATGTGTCAAAAATAAAGCTGGTATAAAGATGTCGTCCCACCTGAAATCCTGGTTTAGGTGTGTTGCATTTCCTCATGTTTCAGAAGGAGAAATTGACATTTCCACATTTTGGGCATTCCTAGCATTTTCTCATGGTTCCATCTATAAGAAGCAAGTGCAACAATGAAAAACGGATCATAAAATACAAGCATCTGCTAGTCTGTGAAGCAGTATATGAATAAGTTAGATATAACATACCTTTCTTTTGAGATGGCTCTTCTGGAAAGAATCCAGGCCGTGGTCCCTATAAAAATTAAAAATCAAATGATCCATCAATATAGCATCACATGTTTATATACATGTTAACATAGGGAGTAGGTGAACGAATAATCAAATTTACTCGTTGCAATTAGTTGATTGATATAACAAAATTCAGACATACCATGGCAGCCTAAGCAATGGGCAACGGCAAACCGAATTGTTCCATCAGCTGAGGCAAACCATACAATGCACCTGCAAAAAAAGATGTAATTCCAGTTTCAGCAAGATGTCACATAGTAGCAGGTAGCTGTGTTGATCGGGTCGGGTCGAGGCTAAAAATATCATACCCGATATAACAAAATTCCGACGTACCATGGCAGCCTGGGCAATGGGCAGTCGCAAACCAAATTGTTCCATCAGCTGAGGTAAACCATACAAAGTACCTGTAAAAAGGTTCAATGCTGGTTTCAGCAAAATGTCACAAAGTAGCAGGTAGGGGTGTGAAAAAAACCAACCTGACCCGAACACGATTAAGCCTATTCGGGTCGGGTTACTCGGATCAATAATCTTATTATGGTTATTCAGGTCAACCCGAATGCTAAATGGGGTCGGGTATCGGATAAAATATTTTTGACTAACTCGGGTTTGGGTCGACCCGTTTGACCTGAATAAGTTTTATTTTAATTATTTTGATATATTTTTTATAAATTATCTTAAATAGAACAAATAGGCAATTTCATGACCCGTTTACTCACATTTGAGCTGACCCGACCCGAGTTGACCCGACCCGAATTAACCCGAACTTGACTAACCCCAATTAACACTAGTAGCAGGCAAGGCAAATAATCATAATGAGATACAAAAGGCGATCGTGCAATTTCTTTTACATTGAAAGTGAACAAAATAAGTATCAGAATACCAAAACTTGTGAACAACACACGGTAAACAATAAACTGGCCAAAAATCAACCAAAAAACACATACCAGTTCCTATGATGGGCCCACCTGAATAAGCAGGTGTGGCAGAGAGTTGCAGAGGACAATAAGGGTTCCCTCCAGGCAGACGACTGTTGTAGTTGTAATGATAAGCGGAACCATCATAAAGTCTTTCACACTTACACCCATATATCTTGTATCCTTTCTGTTGAACAAACATTTGGTTGTAAGATTAAAATTAATATATATGACTGTAGCACAAAATACACATCAGCAAACAGATACAGCATAACCAAATATTTTAAACTTGATTACACTCATCGTAGGACTAAAATCTAGTATAAGTTCAACTATTAGTTACCAAAACTACCAATATGCTTTGACGAGCAATATGTGTAATAAACGGATTGTGTAACTTACTTAGTTATGATCAGCTGGTCTTGGCTGTGTACAGTTGCGCATATTGCAAGTTGTCAGAAAAGAAAAGTTGACATTCCCACAGCTAGGACAGGTCCAGTGATCTTCTCTACAACCACCTAATATCATATGTACAACAAATAAATACGACTGAGAAGCAAGTGTCATTTACACATAATAGATGTATGGGTCCATGTCTAAACTCAAAAGGGAATAAATTTTTGAATAAGTATTTAATGGCTTTAAAGTAACAGCGTAAAGCTTTTGGGCTTATGAGCTAATTTGACTATGCTTATATCTCATACGCTCATATTCTCCGGCTTATTTACAGACTTGTGAACTTATTATGACTTAAAGATGAAAGATAAGCTCATAAGCTAGAAAAAACCGGATAAAGAAGAGCTTATGAGATATAACCCAAACCAAATAAGATCATAACAACTGCTAAGTTTAAAGTTTCACCTGAGTAACCTCCAATTAATATAATTGGCAAACTCCAAAGTCCATACTTCAATTCTAATCACCATCCCGATGAATGTAAAAGTAGTTGACATTCCCACAGCTAGGACAAATATAATCACGACAAATTAATACCACAGAATAAACTAAGGGGAAATGATCCCTACTGTAAACAGTAGGGAGTATAGTTGCTATGGGTCCCTGTCTTAACTCACAAGAGAACAAATTTTATGCACAAGTATGTAAAGGCTTTTAAAAATAAAACGTAAAGCTTTAGGGTGTATTTTGGAGGTCAAACAAATAGAAACTAAGCTGGGGCTAAATAAGAGGATGTTTGTTTAAGCTTATTTTTAGGCTTATTAGCATATTTGACTATGCTTATATCTCATACGCCCATATTTTCTGGCTTATTTACAGACTTGTGAACTTATTATGACTTAAAGATGGAAGATAAGCTCATAAGGTAAACCATAAGAAGGAAAAAAATGAGCTTATGAGATATAAGCTGAAAGCCCAAACATAAGCATAAACAAATCCAATTATAAGCTCATAAGCTAAACTATGACAACAAATTATAAGGGGATGTTTGTTTAAGCTAATTTTTAGGCTTATGAGCTTATTTGACTATGCTTAAATCTCATACGCCCATATTATCTGGCTTATTTACAGACTTGTGAGCTTATTATGACTTAAAGATGGAAGATAAGGTCATAAGGTAGAAAAAAGGCGGATAAAGATGAGCTTATGAGTTATAAGCCGAACAAAATAAGATCATAAGCCCAAAATAAGATCTAAAACCTGTATCTAATCTAATCATTTTCATATAATAAAATTATTACACAAGAAAAGAAGCACAATTTAAAGAATTAAATGAAGCACGAGTACTACTGTTTGCATGAGTATGAGATATAAGCTTAAAAAATCCAAATATAAGCACATAAGCTAAAGTATCACAACCAATTATAACGGGATGTTTGTTTAAGCTTACTTTTGGGCTTATGAGCTTATTTGACTAATGCTTATATCACATACGCCCATATTTTCCGGCTTATATTCAGACTAGTGAGCTCATTATGACTTAAAGATGGAAGACAAGTTCATAAGGTAGAAAAAAGACCGAACCAAATAAGATCATAAGCCCAAAATAAGTTAAAATTTTTGACTGAGTAACCTCCAATTAATATAATTGGCAAACCCCAATTAATCCATATTTCTAATCACCATCCCGATGTATGTAACACTAATATGAGGGATGTATTGATAAATTATGACAGCCAATTAGAGCCTAATTAAACGTTAAATTAAATCAAGTCAACCTCTAAAACCTCTATCTAATATACCATTTTTCTATAATAAAATTATTACACAAGAAAAGAAGCACAATTTTAAGAATAAAATGAAGCACGAGAAAGAGAAGGAACCATCCGTTGTGGCAGATAAGTTTCTGATATCAATTTAAAATCACAAAACAACCAGCAGCATATAAAAAGCACCTGATAGTTCTCTGTTATCAAGTCCGCTGCTGTCAAACAAACAAAAAATGGAGGGGTGGTGGGTGGGAGGATTGGACGGTGGACATTAATTACACTCAACTATGCTATGTTTGCCAGCGTGGCATGGAATTCATCCGCTGTTTGTTTTGTAAGTTCAAACTTTTGTTCTTGTGATTTTGTTGGGCTTTTTACTTTTGGTTATTTTAAAAAGTTTTGAGTTCAGTCTAAAATTGAAACATCTGTTTCATAGGGGTGATAGTCGGTTCGGGTTGATCGGGTTCGGATCAATTTGGTCGACGCTAAAAACATACCCGAACCCGATTCTATTTAACCTTTGTTAGTCAGGTTTGACTCTATTTGGGTCGGGTACTAAATAGAGTCGGGTTCGATTTTTTTTTAGCTTCGACCCAAATTGACCCGAACCCGTCCTACCCGACGTGACTAACACCCCTGTGTGTGACTATAATGAAAAGAGAAACAAGGGTATAATGCGATATGTGTAATAAACGGATAGTGTAACTTACTAAGTTATGATTAGCTGGTCTTGGCTTAAGAGCAAATTTTATGCACAAGTATTTAAAGGCTCTAAAAAAATGTAAAGCTTTAGGGTGTATTTTGGAGCTGAAACAAATAGAAACTAAACTGGGGCTAAATAAGGGGATGTTTGGTTAAGCTTATTTTTGGGCTTATGAGCTTATTTGACTATGCTTAAATCTCATACGCCCATATTTTCCACCTTATTTTCAGACTTGTGAACTTATTATGACTTAAAGATGGAAGACAAGCTCATAAGCTAAACTATAAGACGGAAAAAAATGAGCTTATGAGATATAAGCTGAAAGCCCAAACATAAGCTTAAACAAATCAAATTATAAGCATATAAGCTAAACTATCACAACCAATTATAAGGGATGTTTGTTTAAGCTTACTTTTGTGATTATGGGCTTAATTGACTATGGTTATATCTCATACGCCCATATTCTCTGGCTTATTTTCAGACTTGTGAGGTTATTATGACTTAAAGATGAAAGATAAGCTCATAAGGTAGAAAAAAGTTGGATAAAGATGAGCTTATGGGATATAAGCCCCATAAAAAGGTTAAACAACGAGCCCTAAGTTAAAAGTTTTAACCTGAGTAACCTCCAATTTAACCCCAAAGTCCATACTTCTAATCAACACCCTGATTCATGTAACACTAATATGACAACCAATTAGACCCTCATTAAATGTTAAATTAAATCAAGTCAACCTCTAAAACCTCTCTAATCAAATTACACAAGAAAAGGAAGTGGTCGATTCATGTAACAAAAAAATGGAGAGTCATGGTTTTGGCGAATGGTGGAGATTAGACTTGAGTGTGTTTGGATGGGATTGCCAGCGTGGCAACTACATATATAGAAACTAAAACTAGGGCTAAATAAGGGGGTGTTTGTTTAAGCTTATTTTTAAACTTATGAGCTTATTTGACTATGCTTATATGCCCATATTTTCAGACTTGTGAGCTTATTATGACTTAGGGGGTGTTTGTTTCGGCTTATATAGCGGGCTTATAACTTATTTGGTTTTCGGCTTATGTTTCATAAGCTCACTGTGTGTGGCTTATTTTGAAACTTTTCGGATTATATAAGCTTATTATGACATGACAAGCTTATATAAGCTGAAAAGTTTCAAAAGAAGCAACAAAAAGTGAGCTTACGAAACATAAACCGAAAACCAAATAAGTCATAAGCCCATTATATAAGCCGAAACAAACACCCCATAAACGGTTTCACCTGAGTAATCACCAAATAAAATCATAGAGGTTGACTTGATTTAATTTAACGTTTAGGGTCTAATTGGTTGTGATAATTTACTCATATTAGGGTTACATGAATCGGGATGGTGATTAGAATTATGGACTAATTGGGGTTTTGCCAATTATATTTATTGGAGGTTACTCTGGTCAAACTTTGAACTTAGTTAGGGGTCGTTGTTTAATCCTATTTTGGGCTTATGAACGTACCATTTTCATTTAATCAAATTACACAAAAGAAAAATAAATGAAGCATAAGAATGAGAACGTACCATTGGTTTTGGTGTGAAATGATACAATTAATAAATGGAGAGTGAGTGATGGTGTTTGGTGAATGGTGGAGAGGTTGATTCTCAATGGGTGGGTGGGAGGATCGGACGGTGGAGATTCATTAGAGTCAACTATGTTTGAATGGGATTGCCAACGTGGCACCTACAAAATGGAAATAATACATCAACCACTCTATTTGTTTGTAAGTTCTTTCTTTTTATTTTTTTCTATTTATGGCATATTAATTTCTTGCACAAAAAAAAAAAAAAAAAAAAAAAAAAAAAAAAAAGCTGCTGCCCAAAAGTTGATCAACTAGAAATAGGAAGTCTTTATTTTTCCCTTCTCTTAACTATATATAATGTAAAAACTAACTTTTATTGAAAGTAAAAAAATAAAAATTGAATTTATCTATACTATTAAAAAAATAGTTAGGGTGAAAAGTCAAGGAAGTGAAATGAAAAAAAATAATTAAAAATTAAATGTTAAAACAAATAATTAAGAGCAATTTCAACTATTAATACACATATTTGTTGTTGTTGTTGTTGCTGCTGCTTTATTTGATAACAACTTAGTGATTCTGTTTATTTGATAACTATATATACATTTGATGTAAAATTTTACATGTCATATTTGGGTGCTTAATCTGTTAGTCTATGGACATTATTTTGGTAGTCGTATGTTAGGATCGAACTCGAGATCATGGGATTGCACACTTTACGTATGAGACTCGATGTTTAAATAATTAATATAAAATGTTATATTTAATTATTTAATTCACAATAAACGACTAAAGAGCGTTAGGTAATTAATGGAATTTACTAACGATCGGTAAATGTCAACGGGATACGAAGAAAGTAAAACAAGACAAGAGAAGGTTCTAGAAATCCTCTCTTGAGCTTGTTTTGGTCGAAACTATGGAATCCCACATCGGAAATCATAGCAAACTTGATATCTATCATAAGGGTATAAATACATCCCCATGTATTCATCTTTTGGTACACTTGATTTCAATAGAAGACCAAACTTCTTCTTTTCCTCTCTTGTTCATAGGACAACGAGCGAAACCCCAAGAAAAGGGATTTGCGAGTAACCTTGAACATTACAAAGTGTTTGGTAAATTTATTGTGATCAAGAACTAGCATTCACATCGAATCGCTAATAGTACGTGTGTACAAGAACGTGATACAATCACACTATTTATTGATTCTTGGATTGAATTACAAAAGAGGTAAGGGATAATTCTTATAATCCACATAAACCCTAATTAGGGTTCTTGATTTGAAGATTGCAATTGATTCTTGTTCGAGCTAGAATCACAAAGGTATGTTTACTATTTATATTTGATTAATTAATTACATGTTATATGATCTTGTTATAATTGCTTCCGCTATGCTCACTTGATGTGTTTGATTTATTTTATATGAATGTCATGATATCATAATTCCAACAGTGGCATCTAGAGCCGTTATAATGTGTAATTAATTATCGAAACGCATAAAAATTGGATCTTGATTCGTTTAGTTACATGTTTTTAGGGTTTTTTAGATTCCTAACCCTAATTTTTTTTATGGGTCGATTTAGACCTTAAAGGGTTTTAGGGTTTTGGTTTTGATTTTTTTTTTAATATGATTAGAAACCCTAGGATGTCATGTAATTTGTTATGCGTTTTAGTAAACGATCTTGGTGTAATATTTTAATTGTTAAGCTAAATTCATGAAAAGTGCATATTTGCATGGATTTTATATTGTGTGATGATTTAAATGGTTTAAATTGTATATATGAATTAATGGTTAAGTTATATCGGAACTTGTAAATTTATTAATAGATGTTGAATTGGGGAAGACTCTAATATTAAGTAATCAATTATGTGCTATGTGGTATTTATTTTGTTTTGGCTTACGCAATCGATTTATCGATTTATGTGGCTCTTTTTCCTAGAAGAAGAAAGCCTTAATTGAATTAATACGTTATACACCTAGATTTGATTATTAATAGGACTATTGAATAAGACTTGCATGTGGCTACATGTTTTATACATATTTAATTGTTATGATTATGTATATTTGTTTATTTAGTTGTTTTATTTTTTTATTGTACATTACTTGTTTTTGTTTATTATTATGTTAGACATGTTTATAAACGAAAAGGGTAATTTTTTTAATAGAAAAATAATACGGACTAAATAAATGGCGAAATTGTTTTGGTTTTAAGAGTAAATTTCAAAGGATTGGTTGATTGATGTTTTTGTACATAGTGTGCGAAAGGCGGACCGAAGGTTGCTATCCAATGTACTTGTAGAGAGGGGTTTTTAAAGCTCATGCACCTACCGGTTCTCTACAACAGCTTGGTTGCCGGCTCTAGACTTACCTATATCACTATATTACGTACATTGTCATCTTAAGGGTGAATTCACCACAATTCCAAAATGATTATCCGAAACACTAAGCCTTAGGGCTTATGCAAAAGTACGATATAGTGGACGATAATTGTTGGTAATTCTTTAATTGGTGAACCCGATACCTCAATCAAAACTTTGTTGTTCTACTCTTAGCAAATTGATAATAAAAATGTTTTGTAAAACCAATGTTATGAAGTTGTATGCATGCTTCTTCATACATTATTTTGATCATGTCAAAATTAATACCCTTATAAAATTAAGTCAAATGCTATCTAATTAAGAACACTTGAAGTTGTAATTTACGTCATGTGAGAACTTGGCGAGATTGCAATGGAAAGGTAAATTTCAGAAATTCATTGCTAGCAGATCAACTGATGTGATGGATTTGTGAGTTTGCAGTTTTTAAGTTAGACGACTTAAATTGAGTAGGAAGTGAGATCTTGGACTCAAGGCATTAAGATGGGGATTAAACATGCTTACATTACAAAGGTTTTGTGAATGTAAATCCCATAATGAACTAGGAATTGCAATATGATATTGGCAATTATTGTTCGACAATTACCTTGTTGAATACTATCATTACTAGCAGATCAACTAATGTAATGGTACTATGTCAGTTAGGATCCTAGCTTTAAGAAAATACTATGGTTTATATGAATATATTTACAAATGGGTATTTTATTTTCTTAAAGATCTAATTATTGAAAATACTGAAATTGAATTTTGTAATTTATTTTAATGTATTAATGCAACGTTCAAACCGTAAACGTATTTTGGGCTTTGGTAAATTGATATCGTTCTGTTTTCAAACAAATGTTTGATTAAGAATAATTTACTTAAAAGACAAAAGAAGTCCTTTCTATGAAAGAAGAGTGAGATACAATCCTATTCCTTTTCATGAATAAGAAAGGATAATAGGAATATTAGATATGTCTAAATTCTAATATAACTCATAGCAAATTTTTTAATAGTTAAGAAAATTGCGAATATTTTTCATAGAGATTTCATCATCCTCATTCGGTGATTAAATTCTTAGTAACAAATATGATATTTGGTTAACAGAAAATTATGTATGACATTTTATGAGTTATTAAAATTAGAAGCTAGACTAATTACCGCAAAATGGTTAAAGACAAACTAGTTGGTTTAACTATTTTAAAGGTGCTATATACATTGTAGGATGGTAGACATATTAAGGAAGAAATTGCATGCCCAATTTTCAAGTTAATAGCATTTGGTGGATAGTCCATCATTTACGTAGTAGAATACACTTATAGTACATAATTAATTATTACGCATGGACATTTAAAGGTGTAAGAAAGTTAAAGACACAATATTTGTTTTCACTGGATATGAAACATTTACAATGTTGTCAAATTCAGTGGGAGTATTGTGTACTTATCACCGAATAAGGAATTATTGTAATGATCTTTAATTCAGTGGGAGTTACAAGCTTTGACATCTTGGTAGCTAAAGATAATTACTTTCCAAGTGTAGACACTCATACTTTTAAGGATAGTCTTGCACGTTTCCTTACTAGATATTGTTGTTTTACATATACTTGTTATGCTAAAATCTATGACACAATCATATTGAACACATAAACAAATGCATGGCATGTTGTTTATCAACTATATGAGGTTGTTCCATGCACAAGTGGGAGAAATGTTATCTTTAATGTGTGCAAGAAACAACTCATAAAGATATGATTTAATGGATTCTCTTGAATACAAGGTAAGAGAATAATGTTCTAATATTAATTCTAGAAACACTTTGTGTTACAATTTATGTAGTAATAAATCCTAACTACATGTAGCAGCTTCTAAATATCTCGTCTTATGTACATTTTTAGTCTCTTTGAATAGTCGTCGTTAGGATTTATTAGTACATTTACTTGGTCACTGGGTAATAATGTGTTAATGGTGTTTGACTCCTACTGGCAGTTCAGTAATATTTAGTTACTAGTATTTTGATGATCATACAACAATTTTGTAGTCACTGATATAATTTTTTGGGAATGTTTCTGTTTCGTGGTATTTATATTATTTGTTATATTTTTGCATGCTTTTAAGGTATGTTTTGTTCATATATTTAGCGCTTGTCCGTTCTTTTTTATGTTATTGTATAATTAGAATAAGTACACAACCATATCGAGCACACATGACGATCAAACACCCTACGTCAATGGTATCCAGCATAAAAAAGACACAGGAACGTATAAAATAGGTTATTCGACTACTTTAACATGCATATGTAGCAGGCATATCGAAACCGGGGCTCAACATAGCAACGCATATGTAACAACCATATAGCAAAGCACGGGGAAACCGCAAAATTGAAAATTTAAAATGCAAAACATAAGCGCAAGAACAATACAATATGAATGCAGCTGTAATTATCAAAATACATACGTAAATTGTTAGTCGGCGATGAGCTAATAAACGTAGTGGAGAAGAAGGGGAGTTTCGAGAAAGTAGGTATTTCAAATACCAACGTTGATAAACGACAAGTTTTTTAGAAAACAAAAATAAAGCAAAAAAAATTCCAGTCATGAAAATAATTTAAAACCCCAACTGGGGGCCGTTTATGCCATTTGTAAAACGACACAACAAAATACAATAAAATTTTGTATTAATAACAAAATAAAATCAAATGTTACAAAGTATCATAGATTTGGCACGAAAAAAGCACCTACACTACTCACATTTGTCCATAAACAGCCCCTAGAATATGTGTACACAAACTTTACGGTAATTTTTAAAGTAATTAGGTAATTTAAAGGTGTGTTTTGAAAATATTCTTTCTAAAAAATATATATACATAATAAACTTCAATATTTTTTATAAAATTTTGCACACCTCAAAAGCATATCACCATTGGGCTAATTTTGTTCGTAATCCAGAGGCCTTCCCAGCGGTATATTTTTTATTAAAGAAGTTGCTAAATATTTGTTACATAGTTGATAAGTAAAGTTTGTTAAATAACAAAGATGTAAATGTAAAAGAGAGGTGATTGGGAGACCTAAACCATGTGCCTAAACCTATGTGGCATCATCCTGTTGGCCGCAGTCAAGGGACCCACTTTTTCACAAGCTAATAGATCATGCCACATAAGTTTAGGCTTGAAATTAGGCATACAATTAGGTCTCCTCATCATTTTCTAATATAAAAAAGTTCTGTAACTTGTTGTATAGTTTCGGGGCTGTTTTGTAAATGTTTCTTTTTCTACCCAAATGTCATCGTTCTAATACAAAACTGGTAAATGAAAAGATGAAACGAAGATTTAGACTTTGGTCTAAAAACTCAAAACGACACAAAATCTATGATGGTAGTTTAGTCATTTTTCTTTTTGTCCTTTTCATCTTCATCTTCTACCTTTATGTGTTCTTGCCATTACCATATCTTAAATAATAATAATAATAATAATAATAATAATAATAATAATAATAATAATAATAATAATAATAATAATAATAAGTAAATAAATAATTAAAAGCAACTTCCAAAATTTTTCCAGCCAAACATCATCATCATTTTTTGTCATCATCTCAAACAATACCCATATCTCCCATTCAAGTCTACCAAATTTCTTAAAAACACAACACAAATTCATAACTAATAATAATAATTAAAAAAAATATACAAAAAGTGTCACCAAATTTCCCTCTTCACTATCAAATCTACAACATTTATTCATATTTAAACATATTTTACATACATGCTTTAAATTTACTGTTACGAGAGTTCAACACAAGTTCCTCAACAAAGTTAGTCAATTAACAATGAGACTATAGGTTATAGAGGCAAACGGGCTACTACAAAGCCCAAATGAATGGAAGAATACATATGCTGATTTACTTTATGTCCAACATTAGATATTTTGATTTAACACATTTTAAAGTTTATATTTATAGCTATTAATTACTCATATGTCTCAAATTATAAGTCCACTTTTAATTTGCATAAAGTTTAAGAGAATCCTACTAACTACACTATTCACCAATAAAATATCTTCTTTCTCCACTAAAATGTATTTTGATTGGTTGAAATAAGAAATTGAACAAGTATTTTGAGACAACCCAAAATAGAAAAATGCGCTTATAATCTGGGACGGAAGGAGCATTCTAAAAGGGTTTGTTTATGAAATGAAATATCCCTAAATTCCATCTTTGACGACCACCACCGGTTGCCCTGTCTGCACCATCCATAGCCGGAAATGGTGGTGGTTGTTATAATGGGGGGAAATTTTTTTATTAATGTACTATACTTGCCACAAATATCACTTCGCGTAGTGAACAAAAAAAATATTTTTCTGTACACTAAGGTTGATATTTTTGTCTTTTTTTAAGTATTATAACTATTTTACCCTTCCAAATTATAAAATTGTCCCTGTTAGTTTGTGAAAATTGCATCCACCGTCCCTAGGCTAAATTACATAAATAGTCCCTGTCGTTTGGAGAAAATTGCGTCCACCGTCCATTTTTTTTCTAAATTCCTTTTTGTCTCATTTTTTTTTGAAATTCCTTTTTTTTTTTTAAATAATTTAGAAAAAAAAAATTGTTTTCGTGACATTTTCAAAAAAATTCGGCAAAAAATATTTTCGAAAACAAAATATTTTCGGAAAAAAAATATTTTTGAAAAAAAATATTTTCGAAAACAATATATTTTCGGAAAAAAAAATTCGAAAAAAAAATTTGAAAAAAAAATTATTTTCTGCAAAAAAGTTATTTTCTGAAAAAAAAAATATATTCGAAAAAAAAATTTTGAAAAAAAAATATTTCTGAAAAAAAATATTTTCAAAAAATAAAATATTTTTGAAAAAAAATTTCGGAAAAAAAAATTCGAAAAAAAATAATTTTGAAAAAAAGATATTTTTGATTAAAAATATTTTCGAAAAAAAATTATTTTTGAAAAAAAAATATTTTTGAACAAAAATATTTTCGAAAAAAAATTATTTTTGAAAAAAAAAATTGAAAAAAAAATATTTTCGAAAGAAAAAATATTCACAATTTTTTTTTTTTTTTTTTTTTTTCTGTTTTACGACTGGTTTCGAAAGGCTTAGAAGGCTCGTTGTCACCTCATGTAGGAAACCTTAGCTTCCTCCGTAAGCTTTATCTCAGGAATAACAGCTTTCAAGGAACCATTCCTCATGAACTTGGTCGTCTATTTAGGCTACGTTTTCTTTCTCTTAGTATAAACAAATTCGGTGGAGTCATCCCAACAAACTTGTCTCGTTGTTCTAACCTCGAAGAACTTTGGCTCTATGAAAATGAGCTAACTGAAAGCATACCCAAGGAGATGAGTTTACTCTCGAAACTTGTTGTTCTTTATATTGGGGACAACAGCTTAGAAGGCTCATTGTCTTCTCATGTAGGAAACCTTAGCTTCCTTCGTCAGCTTGATCTCTCTAACAACAGCTTTCAAGGTACCATTCCGCATGAACTTGGTCGTCTATCTAGGCTACGTCATCTTTTTCTTGCAGAAAACAACTTCAATGGGGTCATTCCAACAAACTTATCTGGTTGTTCTAACCTCGAACAGCTTTGGCTCGGTGGAAATAAGCTGGCTGGAAGCATACCCAAGGAGATGAGTTTACTCTCGAAACTTGTTTATCTTGGAATTTACGATAATAAGTTAACAGGTGGAATCCCACCTTTCTTGGGGAATATTACATCAATGGAAGTGTTCGCTGTTACCGAGAACCCGTTGGGTGGGAGAATTGCAGATACCTTGGGTCATTGGAAAAGCTTGACGGAATTTGACGCTGGTGGCTGCAACTTATATGGAAGCATCCCTCATTCCATTTTCAACCTCTCACTCCTAGTTAATTTTTTCTTAGCTGGTAATCACCTCACTGGTAGTCTTCCTTCTGAAATTGGTAATCAGCTCCCAAATCTTGAGCGCCTTCAGTTAAGGACTAACGAACTGACCGGAGTTCTTCCACCTTCTCTTTCTAATTGTTCTAAATTATGGTATCTTGAAATGCAAAACAACAATTTTAGTGGGAAGTTGACTATCGACTTTTCAAAACTAAGAGATATTAATATAATTAGATTATATAATAACAACTTCCATGGACGCGGAGAAGCTGCTGACATGAGGTTTGTTGATTCTTTGAAAAACTGCACCAAATTAGTAACTTTGAATCTTCATACTTGCAACCTTATAGGTATGCTTCCAATGTATATAGGTAATCTCTCTAATCAACTCAGCACTCTACGTTTAGGAAACAATCAATTATTTGGAAGCCTACCTTCAAGTATAGGTAGTCTAGTTGGTTTGACCACTTTATATTTAAAAAATAATAGATTCAAAGGAAGAATTCCCACTACCATTGGTAAACTACAAAAGCTACAACGTCTTGCTCTGTCTAGAAATCACTTTTCAGGGCCTATCCCTGATGCCATTGGGAACCTATCATTTTTTAATGAACTTTATTTACAATCCAACAAATTAGCAGGTCATATCCCATCAAGCCTTGGGAATTGTACAAAACTTAATGAGCTTTATCTGACAGACAATAGACTCACCGGAAAAATACCCAAACAAATTCTTCAACTTTCATCACTAACAATTTTTTTAGATCTTTCATACAACAACCTGTCTGGTTCAATTCCATCAGAGATTGGTGACCTCAAGATGTTGAGTGGTCTTGATTTATCTCATAATAAATTATCAGGTACCATTACTAGTAGCCTTGGTGAGTGTATTAGCCTTACAGGGTTATACCTTAGTGGCAACAATTTGAAGGCATAATACCATCTTCATTAAGTTCCTTAAGAGGATTGGAGGTACTTGACATTTCTCAAAATTATTTATCTGGTAAAATTCCTCAATTCTTAGGCAAATGGAATTCTTTAGAATTTTTGAACCTCTCCTTTAATGATTTTGAGGGTGAAGTACCAGTTGTAGGGGTGTTTGCAAATGCAAGTGCATTTTCGGTTTCGGGGAACAATAGGCTTTGTGGTGGTTTGGTTACACTTGAGTTACCCAAGTGCAAGGAGATGGGTAGTTAGAAAAAAAGGTTTCCTTTGTTCATATTAGTCATTGTGATTGCACCGATGTTGCTCATTGTATTATGTTGTGTGTATCTTTTGTGTAAGAAGAAACGCAATAGTCAACCATCTCAGTCATCATCAGGGAGTGAACGGTTCATGAAAGTTTCATACAACCAACTTCTCAAGGCTACTGATGGGTTCTCTACAGCAAATTTGATTGGCGAGGGTGGGCACGGTCTGTTTATAAGGGAATCCTCGATTCTAATGATGATAAATCTGTTGCAGTTAAAGTTCTACATCTTCAAAGTCGAGGAGCACACAAAAGCTTTATAGCAGAATGTGAAGCATGGTGTAATATTAGACACCGTAATCTGTTGAAGATAATAACTTCATGTTCGAGTACTGATTTCCGTGGCAATGATTTTAAAGCGCTAGTTTACGAGTTTATGCCCAATGGAAGTGTACATGATTGGCTTCATTCAAGTGCATATACATCGAAACTGAACCTTCTTCAAAGAATAAATATTCTTAGAGATGTTGCCACTGCACTCGATTATCTTCACAATCGCTGCCAAACAACAATTGTTCATGGTGACTTGAAGCCAAGTAACATTCTACTTGATGATGATATGGTGGCTCATGTTGGAGACTTTGGTTTAGCTCGAGTACTTGATACAGACTTAAACCAAAACAGCTCATCCGGGGTTAAAGGAACAATTGGTTATGCACCTCCAGGTAATATATGATTCTTGTATTCCATGATGCTTATATTTATTTCCAGGTTAAAGTTTGTAAATTAATTAATTGTTATTCAAATGTAGAGTGAGCGAGATGACAAGTTGTGGGGACATCTACAGTTTTGGAATATTATTACTAGAGGTGATGACTGGGAAAAAGCCGACAGACGGCATGTTTAACGATGGTCTTAGCCTTCATAAATTTGCTTACATGGCATTACCAGATCAAGTAATCGATGTTATTGATAATGATGCAATTGTGTTGCAAAGTACGGAAGAGAAAGTGGAAGAATGTTTTGCTGCAGCTATCAAGATTGGAGTATCGTGCTCTGTGGATTCCCCATCAGAACGGATGAAAATAGAAATTGTTGTCAATGAGTTGCAGCGTATTCTGGATATGCTTCAAAATATATAAGGTACTCTCTTCTCCCTATTTGTAAAATCTAATTTTACATGAGTTTGTTAACAAATCATCACTAACTTAGTTTTATTTTTGAACGATTTTAGGTTAAATATCAAGCTTTCTTAGTGAGATTTGAAAGTAACTGCAGCAAGGAGCAACGCATGTCGTAGTTATATAAATGTTACTTTGTCAAATATGTTTGTAAGTGTGTTTTAGTTTTCTTGTTGCATAAGTACCGTAAGAGATGTAAGAGTGCATTTACACTCCTGGTGACTTATCATATGTATCAAACATGTTTATGATTAAGTGTTTCGAGGAGAGTTTGATTCAATTTCATAAAAAGTTATATCACTGGATGAAAACTAAGCGAAAGAGTTGGGATAACCAATGGCAGGACATACTATAATTTTTTTTTTATTGATATTTTTCTTAGTCATTTGTCAAACATGTACTTGGAGATCATGGGTGTTTCGTTACGCGTTCATGTTTAAACTGTTTTTATAAACAAAGTTCAATTAGAACTGACCCTTGACATCTTAGTACAACACCATGGTGTATCTGAATAATGAATTTTGTTGAAAGTTGTAATCAGATTACACTAACTTAGGAAGACAATTTACTTGATATCGAGTTCATAGACCCGCCACCTAAACTTAACATTCTTAACTACATGTATCAACTAAAAATGACTGATATTGGGAGCATTAAACAACAAAGGGAGTCTGACTGATATTGGGCTAAAGATGATTGAGTTCCCATTGGACCCACAGCTCGCTAAACTGCTTTTAACATGTGAAGAATTTAGTTGTGTAAACGAAGTTTTAACGATTGTATCTATGCTCTGAGTCCTGTCTGTATTCTTTAGTCCATAAGCCCAGATAGAAAAAACCGATGATGCATATGGAAAGTTAACAAATACTGTGGAGATCGACTTGTGTACCACTCATCACTTACAAATGAAAGCTCTACGAAAGACTCAGGAAGTGAGTTCTCAGTTACTCGACATTTTGAAAAAGCTCATGATCCGGCTGACATTATGTGGGTCGAATTGGGGCGTCATCAGAAAAGTGATATGCTCAGTTTACTTCCATAAACTGCAAAACCTAAAGGGATTAGGAATACATAAGTATTAGGAACGGGATGCCGTGCCATTTGCACCAGACCTCAGCTTTATGTTGCAACATCTTGGATGGGTACGGATGCTCTTTGAAGAAATATTTGTAAGGGTGGGAAAATGAGCGGGTCTAGCAGCTTGCGTAACGGGTCAAAACGAGAACATTTTTGGTATGGATCAGCTTTATGTTTCCCAGTTTTATTAGAATCCCCAACAGATATTAGCGTGCTAAATATGATTACAAAAGTTATGCTTTAGTTTTTTGAATAAAACTATTTAAGAGCTTATAAGCATTTGGTATTCATTTTTGCCACGTAGGACCCATTGAGAAAGTTATTATGCCTTTAACTATATTAGTCTGGTATTCGTGTTAGCTTGCCATATGGCGAATATTGGCAAGAAATCATTCATCTGGCTACCGGAAGGACTCCAACAAATAGACTGTAGTAACCAAAGCTACAAGTCTTCTTGAAGAGTTATTTGATAAACATCTTATGTTGCAAGTTGCAACATCTTGGATGGTATTGCTGCTCTTTGAATATATATTTGTAAGGGTGGGAAAATGGGCATGTTTAGCGGCTTGTGTAACGGGTCAAAAAGAGAAATTTTTTGTAAGGATCAGGTTGGCCCGGAATGCTTTTTGCCCAGGTTTATAATAATCCCCCATAGATGTTATCATGCTAAATATGATTACAAAAGTAATGTTTTGGTTTTTGCTATAAGCATGTGTAAGTAAGTTGTTTTGGTCACACATTCAAACTTGAAAAATCATCTCCCACACAACTCAACGATTAGACAAAGACCATAATAGGCTCAAAAAACATTCTTCATGTGGCCATCGGACATGATTTGCTGTTTCTACTGTTCTACATTGTAAATTCACACCATAATAGGCTCAAAAAACAACCACACTTGAAACTGCAACTAATAAAAAGGAATTACAAGCACGTCATTGTCAAACCATCATGTTGTATATAGAACATGTACTGGCTTTGATACTCGATCAAGTACTGTGTAGATCTTCACACATCTCAGAACTGCTCATAAACTCGGCTCACGTCTTCCATTTCCACAACCTTCCCTTACGTCTTCTAGCAAGCCAATGCAGCTGATGTGATCAAGTTTATGGCGTATCTCAGAGATGCCTCAATCCTAATTTATGTCAACAAAACCTTTGCATCATCGGATATGTCCACATCTTCCTCTTGACACCTTATATCAAGAATCTTGGGAATATCATCTTCTGATTTGAATCCCGTTGGGGGGGGGGGGGGGGGGGGGTGGGTAATTTGTGCCTCAAATAATTGTGATTCCTAGGTTGGTGGCAACAAGTATTGGTGTCATGTCGTTTTCCATGACACGGTTTAGGAATGAAAAACACTGGATGTCAAACATGTGGACTTCATCTATGAACAGAACACCACCAGAAATGATCTCTGCCTTTCCTTCCTCACATTCACTCTACAACCTTTGTATCCATCTGTTCCCTCACTTCAGCGTGTATTTCTCAGGTATCGCCAGTGAAAAGAGCAAGAAAGCCCTGTGCTCTGCATTTCATAACAAAAACAATTAAGCTTTCAGAAAGATCAAGTAGCATAGTTACACTTTGACATTTCACCATAATCCAAGTTATTTCATTATGCAAAAGTTCACCGACTCCCCCTGCCCCATAGACAACAGAAACTACCACTGACAATTGCAGAGAGTGTAAATTCAAAAAACAACACTACTTCAGTTATTCCCCAATGCCCATAGTCTAACAGCTGTTTCAGCCATAACCATAAAAAGTTCCAACTAATGCATATTCCCCAATGCCGAAATGAGGTATCTAACTTCAAAGCATCCTAACTGTAAAGGAATTAATCCAAATTCCTAATTTCAATCAGAGAATAATATGTACCTTTGCGAATGGGCATCTATGCTCTTATCAGTTATAATAAATTGTTATATTACAGTTATTAGCATGAAACACCAACCTACATTTTCATTTGTCCCATTTTCATTATTGTACTTTTTTGTTCTTCTGGGTCAAACAAATTTTATTAAAACCAAGACAAGGATTTTGACGAAAATGATGCAGTAATTCTTAAGAAAATGTCAATATGAGTGGTTACAAAATAACCAAAAATCAATATTACAGGTCGCAAAAGTCATCATTTTAACGACACACATGTTTGTATTTTGTACACAAAAAAGCACTATATTTACCCAAAAAAAACACGTGAGCCTCTACAAAACAAGTTAAAGAACAGAAACACCCTAATGCAATGCACAATCAAGAAATAGAAGCATCAGTCAAGACTTAGATAAAATGGCACTTTTTTTCATAGCAAAGAAGAGTCCTTTTAGATTTCAAATCAGTATAATTATAAATTTTAAGTCACATGTGTTGAAGGCGTCATACCAAATTAATGAACAATGTGTCATATAATCAACACAGTTGTAACCTTAATACACTACTCATGAGCCCCAAACATAGATAACACCTCTGGAGGCAGAATTTTAAGAGAGCGCACAATTGACAACAAAATTGTATACAAGCTTTCTTTCTTATCAGCTAGTAGTCAATTGCAACAAGCTAAATACCCTAACATATGAAAACATTACATATGGTTCCAAGCATACTAGCACCATAATCATACAGAGTCTCCGAGTCTCCAACTCAGTCGTTTTCAATGTCAGCTTCCCTGTTTTCAAAACACCCTAATTACCAAACAATTGCACAATCTAGTGAGACATGGAGCTTGAGTGCATACTACATTATGAATCAATACAAGCATACAACCGGAAGCCATTGGGTCATGATCACCATTCACATGTTCATTATAAAAGCATATTAGTCCGTATCAAGACTATGGTTTATTGACAGTGATGAGTGACCCCTATCATTTTCGCATTCAACTTATTATGCAATGTGGAAATGTAGTGGTCCTTCGGTCTATGGGATGGCAACGGGGTCAGGTATGTTGGGGATCGCATTTCCCATCCCCGTCCCCAATCCCAAGTCCATATCCCCATCCCCATTGGGGAATAGTTTTGCTTCCCCATCCCCATCGGGTATCGGGTGTGACAACTGGTAAAATAGGGAGCCATTTATAAAACCCGCATTACATTAAAATGATAATTTTGGAATTTTTGAAAGTTTATGGTGACGAGATATTTTACGAACGTTGGTACGTGATTTTTAATCGTACGATATTTATGAGATTTGGTTATTTAATTATGGTTTGGTTTGATTTCGGTCGTGATGATTTATTGTGAAATCGTTATTTTTGGCACTACATTTGACTCCGGCACTAGGTTAACCTAACAATTTTAATTACATTTTATTATTGGATCGGATATTAGTATTTTTGGAACGGGTTCGGTTTGAGAAGATATTTGCTTATTTAAGTTTCGGGTTTCCTCACCCACTTATATAATAATATCCATATTATTATTATCATTTTATTAAAATTTATTTTATTTTTTTGGGCCTAAAGGCCGGTTTTGGTTTCTTGGGTATATCACACCCACACCACACACATAAACAAAAACATACAAACACATCTTCATCTCTCTCTCTATTATACCAACAACACCATCACCAAACCCTAGCCACCAAAGGGCAGCCGCCGCCACCACAGCTCCACCGCCGCTCCACCATCAACACCACCACCACCAATCAACTCCCTATCTCATTTCCTTCTCGATCTACTATCACACGCGCCTAAATACCCCCACAAATCACCACGTTAATCATCATTTTCTTCGTGTTTTTGAGGTTATCACGTTTTTGTCTTGAGAAATCGAAGGTGAGACGAGTTCCTACTCGTGTTCTTGGCGAAATCGTGACCTAGGGTCACGAAATTAAAATCTTTCTTGTGGTTTTTGGTTATACACATGTAATTCAATTGGGTTTTTAAAAGAAAAATAAGGATTTGATGGTTTGGTATCTTGGGTTGTCGATTTGGCTAATGTTGGTGCTCGATCCTGATATTGGGTCGCGTTTGGATATGGGTATAGCTCGTTAGAGCTTAACCGAGACACCATGGTCTCGGTGTGATGCTATGTTTGGCTCGTTAGGTGTCGGATGTGACCCTTGGTCCGATTGGTTGCTTCTTGGCTTGATTTGGGTTACCGATTTGATGTTTGTTGTTGTTCTTGTGTGCCACGACCCAAAGGGTCAGTTTGGCAGATTTGGGAGCGCTCGGATGAGCTCTAGCCGTGACCAAAGTAGCCTTGGTTTGGAGTCCTTGTGACTCGTAGTCTAGCCGAGACCCAAGTGGGTCTTGCGGCACGGGTTTGGCTTGGTAAACCAACCCGGATGATGTGTAACTTGATACTTTCACGTTTTGTTCCATGTTGTGTTATTGTTGTTGTGGTATTCTTTTTGGCCGAATGCATTGGATGGGTCGAGACCCTTTGTGGTCTCGACAATGATTTACTTTTGGATTGATTATGGAGTTGTGTTGTCGAAGTGGTAATGGGAACCGATTATGAGACGGTTAAATTAGATTGACGGAGATAGGTTAGTCGGGTGCCGTAGTCGGACCCTCATGTTGTAGCACGTGGTTATGGGATTGTTTGGACGGAGTTGGTTATTTATTATGACTTGTTTGTTTTATTTTGGACTTGGACTATGATTATAGAGCGAGGCCTAGACTTGAGCTAGGTAAGCTATTGATTGGATTGATTTGAGCTATAGCGTGCACCTATAGGGATGATTTGATTTGGTTGGTTTATTTTGGTTGGATCTTTGGTTGGATGATTGAGGCCTAGTCTAGCTAGCAAGCGTTTTGCGTATATGTCCACTATATTGAATTATGAATCTAAACCTATGATCTCACCAGCGAAAGCTGACTTTTAGCACGTTTTCTCAGGTTATTAAGTGATGCTCTTTGGATGCTTGGATTGGAGGCTTGGCATTTGGCACCGGTTATGGATCTATGTTTCTAAAACTCTGATAACTATTGTGGACCTATATTTATTTTCTTTTGGGCCTGACTTTGGATGATTTTGGGATAATGTAAACTCTAAAACCCCGCGTGGTTGTACTTTTATTATGTTCACTTTATCTCGTTCTTTCATGACTTTGAATGGATACCAATCCCCGTAGCACCCCGAAAGCTTGTTGAGTCTTCCGCTGTACCAAATTTTGGGGGTGTTACAGATTGGTATCAGAGCCAAGGTTATAGAGAACTAGGTAAATAGACACCTAAACTATAACCGATTTTTATAGAAAATGATCCTCGACTATTGCCCGCCAGCCCGCCAAGCCGAAGCATCATTGTTGTTATTGAGGTATTATGAGATTATTGAGATGATTATTAGATTTGGGATTTCTTGAGATGATTTGAGGATTTGAGATTTATTGATTTAGTGATATGATAGCGTTCTTGAGGAATTATATGCGTTCTTGAGGAATTATATGCTTTTTGAGGAATTATAAGGCTTAATTGTTTTACGAATGATTTTAGTAATGCGGTATTTTAAATCTTTCTTGATATATATGATTGGGAATTATATGATGATTTTTGATATGGTATTTTGAGTACGCGGTTTAGTTGTTTTGAAACACTTACACCTACCCTACGCCGTTGTCACAAATCATAGCCTCCTTTGCACGTGTTGTTATTAAGAATTGTTATTGCTAGTACGCGTCGCCCCTCGTAGATCACTATGGCCCCTGATGACCCATACGTGTTGGTCATGCGTTCGGCCACTACTTTATCGTCTCATCGATGCCCTACGTCACCGATTTTATCGCCTCGTGGTTCACCTGCTCAGAGGTGACGATTGATGGAGTACCCCTCCGACGAGGAGTATGAGGAGGAGTACAAGGGTGAGCAGAATGATGACCCTCAGGATGAGGAAGAGGATGATCCTCAGGAGTAGGAGATGCCTGATGATGATTGGTAGCTAGCACATTCAGCTCATTCTGCGAAGCCCGATTCACCGATACATCCGTTAGAGCCTGTTTCACCTGATCATCCATTTTTGGTTTGAGTTGCCACCTGGTAGTCCCGTTGAGTTGGATGCACCTTCTGAGGTTTCTGCTGAGCATGCAGATTTTGGTGAAATTGGTAGGATGTGGACTCGGATTACTGCACAGGGCGAGAGGGATCTCGCGGATGTTTGACCGACTTGCGATGATTATTGCTGACTTTATTGCTGAGTTAAGAGTTGATTGGACTACTGTCATGGGCAGGACGACAGCGATTAGGAGAGGTATGATTAAGATACATGAGCAGATAGAGATTCTGCAAAGAGGTTTCCTCACGGCTCGCGAGGCAGATCGCAAGCTATGGCAGAGGAACACGGAGTTGGAGAAGGAGGCAGCAGACCTCAAGAGAGATAGAGATATATACAGTGTTGAGCTGGAATCATTATGGAGAGATTTGGATGGTTTGAGATCGGAGTTGAGGAGTCTATGCCAGCTTCATGGCTAGATCAAATTTGGATTTGTGATGTTGTTGTGTTGCTTCCTAAGCCAGGGAGTGCTTGGTTAGGAGAGTTGGTTATTCTATCCCTTAAGTCATGTTATGCGGATTGTATGTTCGGCTCGTATGGAACGATTAGTATTTATTAGGTCTTTTGGTATTTTGGAACGAAGTATCGATCGCTACTTGTATGGACGATGGTAATTTCATATGATATTCTACGGTTTTTGGCGTACATGGAGAATTGTGTTCCTATTTGCGTGGTTGATGTTGTGTTGGTATTATGTTCGTATTTCGACTTTCACCAAATTGGATTCTTGTTGGACGTTATGGCACGTATTACTGGAGACTTACGAACCTTGTATTGTGATTTCGAGCAATGACCGTACGACGAAACCCTGTTAGAGTTACCAGAACTGGTCCTGCAACGACTACCCCTGGTCGCCGAGGACGCCGTCCTACTCGAAATGTTGAAACCCCTACTCCTGATAACCTGAACCCTACTAACCACAACAACAAGAATCAAAATGTTGATGTTCAGGGAGACAATGATCATGTTCCACCAAATGCACCTACTGTGGATCAAGCATTGATCAATCAACTTGTGGAGCAACTGTGCAGAGAATGCGAAGGTAAAGTTTGCTTCTTTCACTTTCAAGGATGAAGCTTTGACTTGGTGGAACAATTACCAAAATTCGGTTGGGAGTGATGTGGCTTATGCTATGACTTGGGAGCAATTTAAGTCTTTGCTGATTCAGACTTACTGCCCAAGAAATGAGGTTAAGAAGCTGGAGATTGAGTTTTGGAACCATAAGGTGAAAGGTACCGATATGGCAACTTACAATCGCCGTTATCGAGAGTTAGCCTTACTTTGTCCCGATATGGTTAGGACTGAGACTCAAAGGATTGAGAGGCATACCGATGGTTTGCCGGTAGCTACAAGGAACGATGTGATTTCTGCTAAGCCTGCAAACATACATGAGGCTATCACTATCGCTCAACAATTGACGGACTCGTTGGCATTGGAAGAAGCTGAGAAAGACAAGAATGGAAAGAGGAAGAGGGATGATCACTCTAAGGGTAATGATCGTCGAAACAAGCGACAAACAACTACTAGAGCTTATGCTATGGGAGATGGAGACAAGAAGAACTACAATGGAGATGCACCCAAGTGTAACCGGTGCTACAAGCATCATTCTGGACGATGTACTGTGATGTGCAAGAATTGCTCTAAGATGGGACACATAGCTAAGGATTGTAGAGCTCGAACACTTGCTATGGTTCAAGCTACTCCTGAAACTATGAGTAAGGCAAATGTTACTTGTTATGGATGTGGAAAGAAGGGACATTATAGGAATGAGTGTAGGGAATCGTGGAATCGAGGAAATCAAGGATCGGGTGGTAATGGGTACAATAATGGAAACCGTGGAGCTGGAGGAAACCGAGGACGACAAGATAATGGGGACCAACGTGTGGAAGCTGGAGTTGCTCATGGAAGAGTATATGCACTCGGGAACGAGAGAGGAGAAGATCCGAACGTTGTTACTGGTACGTTCCTTCTCAATAATCGTTATGCTTCCATACTATTTGATACTGGTGCCGATAAGAGTTTTGTGTCCACTAAGTTTGCACCCTTACTTGAGAAACCCCCGATGGTCTTAGGAATTGGATATGATGTAGAGTTAGCTAATGGAAACATAGAAAGGATTAAGACTATCATTCGTGGATGCACGTTAAACTTTCTGAACCGTCCTTTCAACATAGATCTTCTACACGTCACATTAGGAAGTTTTGATGTCATTATCGGTATGGATTGGTTGTCGAAGTATCGCGCCCATATAATCTGCGATGAGAAGATCGTGCTGGTGCCTTACCGCAAGGAGATTCTGAACATACCAGGAGATAGAAAGGATTTGAGAGGCCCATCCAGATTAGCGGTCATATCTTGCACTAAGTTGCCGAAGCTAATGGAGAAAGGAAATTACCTTTTCTTAGCCCAAATTTCTGAGAAAGGAGAGAAGGAGAAGAAGGAAAGGTGCATTGGAGATGTACCTATAGTTCGTGATTTTTCGGATGTGTTTCCTGATGATTTGCCAGGAATTCCGCCTACTAGACAAGTGGAATTTCAGATTGAGTTGATACCTGGTGCTGCACCTGTAGCACGAGCACCTTATCGTATTGCACCTACTGAACTGGAAGAGTTGTCGAAACAATTAGCGGAGTTAGCCGAGAAGGGGATTATAAGACCAAGTTCTTCACCTTGAGGAGCCCCGGTCTTATTTGTGAAGAAGAAGGATGGATCGTTCCGAATGTGTATTGATTATCGAGAGTTGAACAAGTTAACGGTGAAGAATAGATACCCGTTACCGAGGATCGACGATTTGTTCGATCAACTTCAGGGATCGAGTGTGTATTCGAAGATCGATTTGAGATCGGGTTATCATCAGCTTCGAGTGCGCGAGGAAGATATTCCGAAAACGGCTTTCAGAACCCGTTACGGGCATTACGAGTTTCAGGTGATGCCGTTTGGGTTGACGAACGCACCGGCAGTATTCATGGATCTCATGAATCGAGTGTGTAAGCCTTACTTAGATAAGTTCGTGATTGTGTTTATCGATGACATTCTGATATACTCGAAGAGTGAGAAGGAACATGAGGAGCATCTAAGACTTATCTTAGAATTGCTCAGGAAGGAGAAACTGTATGCCAAGTTTTCGAAATGTGAATTTTGGATTCCGACGGTACAATTTCTAGGTCATGTAATCGATAGACAAGGAGTTCATGTGGATCCTGCTAAGATTGAAGCGATTAAAGATTGGGCTGCACCTACGACCCCAACAGAAGTTCGTCAGTTTTTGGGATTAGCCGGTTATTACCGAAGATTCATTGAGGGATTTTCGAAGATAGCAAAACCGTTGACCAAATTGACTCAAAAGAGCGTTAAGTACTAATGGGGAGATAAGGAAGAGGAAGCCTTTCAGTTACTTAAGGAAATGTTGTGTAGTGCTCCTATTTTGGCGTTACCCGAAGGTAACGAGGATTTCGTCGTCTATTGTGACGCTTCTCATAAAGGTTTAGGAGCTGTGTTGATGCAACGAGAGAAAGTGATAGCTTATGCTTCCCGACAGCTCAAGAAGCATGAGAAGAACTACACCACCCATGATTTGGAGTTAGGTGCTGTGGTTTTTGCTTTAAGGATATGGAGACATTACTTGTATGGAACCAAGTGTGTAGTGTTTACTGATCACAAAAGTCTGCAACACATTCTGAACCAAAAAGAGCTTAACTTGAGGCAGCGACGTTGGATTGAGCTGCTAAGCGATTACGATTGTGAAATTCGCTAACATCCGGGTAAAGCAAACGTTGTTGCTGATGCTCTTAGTCGAAAGGAGAAAATTCCACCGTTACGAGTTAGGTCATTAGGAATGACTATCGTATCGCCATTACCGTCTCAAATATTAGAAGCTCAAACGGAAGCGTTGAGAGCAGAGAATCGAGCTGCTGAGAACATATTTGGGATGGCAGAAAATGAGAAGGGATTTGTTAGACGTTCTGATGGAGTGTTATGTTTTGGAAAGCGAAGTTGGGTACCATTGTATGGAGGAATTCGAGAGTTGATTATGCATGAGTCGCATAAGTCAAGATACTCTATTCATCCTAGGTCTGACAAGATGTACCAGGATTTGAAAAAGTTATATTGGTGGCCAAGTATGAAGGCAGATATAGCATTGTATGTTAGTAAGTGTTTGACATGTTCTAAAGCTAAGGTAGAACATCAAAGACCGTCAGGATTATTGACGCAGCCAGAACTCCCGGTTTGGAAGTGGGAGCGGATTACGATGGACTTTATTACCAAATTACCAAAGACAGCTAGCGGTTGCGACGCTAGATGGGTAATTGTGGATCGATTAACTAAGTCTGCTCATTTCCTGGCGATTAGTGAAGATGATAGTGTTGATAAACTTGCGAGGTTGTATGTAAAGGAGATAGTTTCTTGTCATGGAGTTCCGATATCGATTATTTTGGATCGCGACAGCCGTTTCACGTCAGCATTGTGGCGATCACTTCAAACCGCTTTGGGGACGAGACTTGATATGAGTACTGCATATCACCCCCAAACCGATGGTCAAAGTGAGAGAACTATTCAGACTTTGGAGGATATGCTTCGTGTATGCATAATAGACTTTGGTTAAGGCTGGGAGAAGTATCTACCCCTAACGGAGTTTTCTTACAATAATAGCTACCACACAAGTCTAAAAGTTACACCATTTGAAGCTTTATATGGTTGTAAATGTCGTTCGCCTATTGGTTGGGCTGAAGTTGGAGATAGCCAACTCACAGGCCCTGAACCTATTTTGGAAACTACTGAGAAAGTAACGCAATTTCGAGATCGACTGCAAGCAGCTAGAGATAGGCAGAAAAGCTACGCCGATCAGAGGCTTAAACCCCTAGAATTCCAGGTTGGAGACAAAGTGATGATTGAAAGTCTCGCCTTGGAAGGGTGTGATACGTTTTGGGAAACGTGGGAAACTAAATCCCCGCTACATTGGACCATTTCTTATTTTGGAAAGAATTAGGCCCGTAGCTTATCGTTTGGAATTACCAATGGAATTGAGTAAATTTCATGATGTGTTTCATGTTAGCAATCTGAAGGAATGTCTTTCGGAGGAAACACCAGTTATACCAATTAAGGATATTCGTGTGGATGAAAGTTTGAATTTTGTGGATGAACCGATTAAGATATTGGATAGAGAGATTAAACGACTTAAGAGAAGTCGTATTCCGCTCATCAAAGTTTGTTGGAATTCGCGGTATGGACCGGAATTCACGTAGGAACGTGAGGATGAGTTTCGCAAGAGATATCCGAAGCTTTTTACTTCGTAGATGGGTTATTTCGAGAGAAACCCGGGACGGGTTCCTTCTGAGGCTGGGAGGATGTGACAACTGGCAAAATAGGGAGCCATTTATAAAACCCGCATTACATTAAAATGATAATTTTGGAATTTTTGAAAGTTTATGGTGACGAGATATTTTACGAACGTTGGTACGTGATTTTTAATCGTACGATATTTATGAGATTTGGTTATTTAATTATGGTTTGGTTTGATTTCGGTCGTGATGATTTATTGTGAAATCGTTATTTTTGGCACTACATTTGACTCCGGCACTAGGTTAACCTAACAATTTTAATTACATTTTATTATTGGATCGGATATTAGTATTTTTGGAACGGGTTCGGTTTGAGAAGATATTTGGTTATTTAAGTTTCGGGTTTCCTCACCCACTTATATAATAATATCCATATTATTATTATCATTTTATTAAAATTTATTTTATTTTTTTGGGCCTAAAGGCCGGTTTTGGTTTCTTGGGTATATCACACCCACACCACACACATAAACAAAAACATACAAACACATCTTCATCTCTCTCTCTATTATACCAACAACACCATCACCAAACCCTAGCCACCAAAGGGCAGCCGCCGCCACCACAGCTCCACCGCCGCTCCACCATCAACACCACCACCACCAATCAACTCCCTATCTCATTTCCTTCTCGATCTACTATCACACGCGCCTAAATACCCCCACAAATCACCACGTTAATCATCATTTTCTTCGTGTTTTTGAGGTTATCACGTTTTTGTCTTGAGAAATCGAAGGTGAGACGAGTTCCTACTCGTGTTCTTGGCGAAATCGTGACCTAGGGTCACGAAATTAAAATCTTTCTTGTGGGTTTTGGTTATACACATGTAATTCAAGTGGGTTTTTAAAAGAAAAATAAGGATTTGATGGTTTGGTATCTTGGGTTGTCGATTTGGCTAATGTTGGTGCTCGATCCTGATATTGGGTCGCGTTTGGATATGGGTATAGCTCGTTAGAGCTTAACCGAGACACCATGGTCTCGGTGTGATGCTATGTTTTGCTCGTTAGGTGTCGGATGTGACCCTTGGTCCGATTGGTTGATTCTTGGCTTGATTTGGGTTACCGATTTGATGTTTGTTGTTGTTCTTGTGTGCCACGACCCAAAGGGTCCGTTTGGCAGATTTGGGAGCGCTCGGATGAGCTCTAGCCGTGACCAAAGTAGCCTTGGTTTGGAGTCCTTGTGACTCGTAGTCTAGCCAAGACTCAAGTGGGTCTTGCGGCACGGGTTTGGCTTGGTAAACCAACCCGGATGATGTGTAACTTGATACTTTCACGTTTTGTTCCATGTTGTGTTATTGTTGTTGTGGTATTCTTTTTGGCCGAATGCATTGGATGGGTCGAGACCCTTTGTGGTCTCGACAATGATTTACTTTTGGATTGATTATGGAGTTGTGTTGTCGAAGTGGTAATGGGAACCGATTATGAGACGGTTAAATTAGATTGACGGAGATAGGTTAGTCGGGTGCCGTAGTCGGACCCTCATGTTGTAGCACGTGGTTATGGGATTGTTTGGACGGAGTTGGTTATTTATTATGACTTGTTTGTTTTATTTTGGACTTGGACTATGAGCCGAGAGTGATGACTCGGACATGTGACCAAATTCTTATGACTCGATAAATATTAAAAATCAAACGCTTATAATAAAACTCGTAATAATATTATTAGTAATATAATCGTTTATATAAGTATATAGACGTGATAAACGTATATATATTATTATAAATGTGTATATTAATAATAAAACGATCACGAGTGAACGTTATAATAATATAACGATAATTATTATACTATGCGAATAGTGCAATAAATGTCGGGGTATTATTATAAGTAAATAACTAGAAATAATGTCGAGAACTAATACGTCGGGTAAGTAATAAATAAAAACATGATGACTTTTATAAATTTAGAAAACTTATCGAGTTATACGAGTTGTGGTTACTTAAGTCCAAGTGGGCTTTATTGTGTGACGTTTGTGTTGTCACGGATATATGACGATTAATATATCCATTTTCTATACTACGTAACTTATTTAATCGACGGGTTAAATAGGGTTTATTTAGCTATAGAAAATGAGTATATTAATGGGCATCGTATCCTACGACGCCCATAGGGTGTGGTATGTGTATTAGGATGATAAATTACTATATATCTCGTGGAATTGGCTAAATTGACGAATTTGGCAAATTGGACGATATATATAGGGAATTTATTGGACTACGATATTTGCCATATAGTATTTTGTGCTATGTGATTTAGGTTGGGTATAATTTTGGAACGATATATTACGTAAATAAATATGGGAGATTATCAAATCGACGGATTTAATAAGCTTCGATAATTATTTAAATAATATGTTGGGCTAACATTAGACCTATAGTTGGTTTATTATTTCGTTCGTTGTGGCTTTTTGGTTTGTGTTGTGTCGACCCACCACCCATATGGATACCAAACGTCGAATTTCAAATTAATACGAAGTTAATTCGAGAAATGGATATTTTTGGAAAGTAAAATGGAATACGTTCGGGAATGGGAATATTTGATTTTGAGGAAATGATTTCTGAACGAGTTTGATATTGTTAGGAAGTGCCGAGTCTGTAGTCGCCGTTACGTGAGTTGCTTGAGATTACTTAAGTCTTTCTTCTATCGTTTCTTTTGAGTATTTCTGGACTTGAGGTGAGTCATAGCCCCACTTTTTACTCTTGAACGTTGTTTTCAATACTTGGGGTGAGAAACGTGCAAATGCTTTATGTGGACTATTATCGCTTTTTGATTTTAAAACTTGCTATGCTTATCGAACTAGGTAGAGCGAGGCCTAGACTAGATCTAGGTAAGCTATTAATTCGGTTATTGAGTGAGGCCTAGACTTGAACTAGGTAAGCTATTTGATTTGGTTATTGAGCGAGGCCTAGTCCCCGAACTAGGTAAGCTATATGAATTGGTTGATGAGCGAGGCCTAGTCCCCGAACTAGGTAAGATATTGGATTGATTATAGAGCGAGGCCTAGACTTGAGCTAGGTAAGCTATTGATTGGATTGATTTGAGCTATAGCGTGCACCTATAGGGATGATTTGATTTGGTTGGTTTATTTTGGTTGGATCTTTGGTTGGATGATTGAGGCCTAGTCTAGCTAGCAAGCGTTTTGCGTATATGTCCACTATATTGAATTATGAATCTAAACCTATGATCTCACCAGCGAAAGCTGACTTTTAGCACGTTTTCTCAGGTTATTAAGTGATGCTCTTTGGATGCTTGGATTGGAGGCTTGGCATTTGGCACCGGTTATGGATCTATGTTTCTAAAACTCTGATAACTATTGTGGACCTATATTTATTTTCTTTTGGGCCTGACTTTGGATGATTTTGGGATAATGTAAACTCTAAAACCCCGCGTGGTTGTACTTTTATTATGTTCACTTTATCTCGTTCTTTCAAGACTTTGAATGGATACCAATCCCCGTAGCACCCCGAAAGCTTGTTGAGTCTTCCGCTGTACCAAATTTTGGGGGTGTTACATCGGGGATCCACATCGGATATTGGGGATTTTTAAGTTTCTTAAAAATCAACTGATATGTTCTCTTTCACATGTCTACGTACATATAAGCTGAAATCAAATGAGCTCATAAGCACACATATAAGCCTACACAAACACCCCCTAAGATTAGCCCTGTGTATCCCTGACAAAGAATTTGCATGTACCTCAACACTCGCATCAACTGTAAACACGCAGCTAATTTGAAACAGTAAACCATAACTTTAGAAATGCAGAGCAGTTTCTATAAATTAAAAGTGATATCAAAGGGAGAGATGTTAATGACTTGACGCATAGAAATGGGTATTAAACCAATTGTCAAATACTAACAAGCCACAAGCATCAAAATCAATCTCAAATAAATATCCTAACAACTGACCAACAAAATCTCAGAAACCTGAATCCAACCCAAATCCTATATAAAAAAAACATCCAAACTTAAAATCTCGAAACCGAAAACCTAAACATCATAACTCAACAATCCAATCTAAACCCGGTTCATATCCTAAATTCATACCACATTTACTCAAAACACGAAAATTCACCCCATTTACACACACAACATACGCATCCATTGAGGGTGGTTACACCGTCACTTATCGTCAAATACTAACAAGCAGTAAACATGAAAAGCAATGTTAAATACATATAAAAACAATTCAAATCTTAAAAAACATTCATAGACTTAGCAAAATGTCGAAAACCAAAACCCAAAAAATGAATCAGTTAACAATTAAAGCTAATAAATCTAATCTCGCAAGAACATCAACAAATCTCACCATTACCAAAACATAAATTCTTGCTTTTTCTTATACAAACAATGATAAGAACCTTTTCATCAAACATCTGGTGAATACTCAGTGTAAAATGAGCTAATCTATGGTTTTCAAGTATGTATACCTGTCAAGAACACATATACTAATTAAATAACCATCGATTTGCTGGTTTAACATATACTTTTGGCTAAACTTAAAAAGGTTGAAAGTTTATGTGAATTTGAGATAAGAACCTAAGTTTAAGCTATTCAAGTTGTTAGGTCACCATTAAGTAAACACAAGCATAATAATGATAGAAATGAGATGAGAATGAGAATGGGATGATTATGAGAATGAGAGAATTAGAATTGCAAGAGTTTCCTTAATATTTCACATAACCAACCAAGTTTACAAGTGACCTAAAGGTTCTATTTATAGGGAAGGAGCTAGGGTAACACTCCCTCTCCTTCCTTTCATCAAATCGTGTGGGCTTAAAGCCCATGGACCTTTAGTCTAAAGTCTAGTAAACTTGTAACATAAACAATATTGTAAGTAAACAATAACTTAAGCAACCTATTATTACAAATGACCGAAACTTGATAAAATAGTGAAAACTATGATCCCAACAATCTCCCCCTAAGGGTCGGTCATCACGGTTGCTTGACGTCTTCATATTTGTCGTTGACTTGTGACATGTAAAACTCTAGACGTCTTCAAAAATGATTAGAATGATAATGGATGTACTTTGCTCTTTGTCATTGTTCTTTGGTGATGATGTAGTGATTGTATCACGAAGTAGTCTGCCATTCGTCACTCCTGCGCCTGTGGTGGTTGAACGCCATTCCAACATACTCATACATCTTTGGACTTTGACTTTTATGAACAAGAAGTTCCTTTTCATGCATTGAGATCTTTGTCATTATTCTTTGTAGATTCTTCTTATTGGTGTAGAACCTTTCTTTGAACTTTGTGTTGTTAAGATCTTTGGGGGAGCTTTCTTTGACTTCAAGATGTATGTATGAGCATGCTGGAATCTACCATCATGGAAGTGAGGTACCTGCGAGTAAACAGTTAGCAATAAAACAACCGGTACTTACGGATAAGGAATTAGAGTTTATCAACAGCATATTGTGAAGACTCCCTCTAATCCTTATCCAGGCTGTTCCCATATCAGATACTCCCGAAGAAGCTTACGAGACCTACTAGGTAGCTCAATGACTGGGTGAGTCATTGGGGATCACTCCACGACTGTAGACCGTAATGGAACTACCGCAAACACTAAGTGTAACCCTTGTGAGGTTACCGAAGTGACCTGCTGTCAGGGCTATATGATGTTGACCCTGGCAGGATTTCCGTTCAATCATTGAGAAATACTTACGTAATTCTCTTATGAACGTTCTTGGCAGATTGCTAAGATCTGCGAAGGACTCGATAGTTTACAACTGATGCCCATTGATGTAGAACACCAGTTGTAGAAATACTAAGTGTTCCTAAGAGATCTTTGATGTATCTCAAGGCTCTAGACTCTATAAGTGCACACCTAGGTTTCCTATGCGGAGACTAGGGAGGGATCTCCTGCTTCAATATCAACCGTCTCTAAGAGATAGGTCGTTAGGTTACGCTGGTTCCCTGTGAGAATGAAACAAGTCCTTTTAAGAGAACTTGAGTGGTTTAGAAGGTTTAGTGCATTGCGTCACTGGGTCCATGACGACTTTGTCTTCAATACCGGTGTTGTCTTTTGCAACAACCAGTAGCATACGTATTGAACCCGGTGTCTGCCCTAAGGTTGAACAAATGGAGGGCTATTTCTTTTCACCTTTTTCTTTACTTTTTTTTTTAATTCTTCAACTCCTTCTTTCCCTTTCATTCTTTTCTCCTTTTTTCGTATCATACCTGAGGACTTCTAATTCTAACTAAGGGAGATGTCCTTGGGTAGATCCTTCCGGCTCTGGCGGATCATAGGATGGATATTCCTATCTTAATCACCTTATACCTCCGACAGTAGCCAAGAAACCTTTGATTGAAAATCTCTCAAAGTGTTTGTGATAATCAAATAATTTTGGTTAACACTTTGAGAGTTTTGTGTACACTTTTGAGGGGCTCCCCCTGCACATGTGCTTATAAGTATTTATTAAATTTGCACATGTGGGAGGAGCAAGCACTTTTGAATTGATCCACTTTCCGTGAACGAGACCGATTCGAGACACGCTTACATCACTAGTTAGATTAGCTTGAAGTTATTACCCGGCCTGGTCAAGTCCACAGAAAGTTTCTCGAGACGGTACATTTCTACTAAGACAAATCCTTTTCGAGACACGCTTACGTGGTTAGTTAAAGAGATACATTGTCAGCTTTTAGGTAACAACTAGCTCTAGTAACTAACTTGATGTTATTACCCGTCGAGGATAAGTCCTTTCGATATTACTAACTTTTATTGTCTCGTCAATTCCTGGGTCAATACTGAGTCTAGCTCGCACATGATACAACTTTTAAGCTTTGACTTCGTATATTTTAATCACTTTTTCATTTTCTCCCCCTCAAAAATAGCATATAAAATGATGTTTTTGACAAACTTTTAGATTAAAATATGCCTTTTGAGTCTTACGGGGAGATTCACCAAGAACTTTTGATTTAGAGCAAAGTGTTTTGTTGTGACAAGTGCTCCCCCTCAACAAGTGATTTGGTCTTATTGAGGTGAAGTACTTGTCCTTTTGAGCAGAATTATGAAAAAATCATAAAAGTTTGATTAATTCTACTCAAAAGTAAGAAGCCTTCGCTCCTTATATTTAGGATTGAGGCACTGATGCGTACCTCAGGGTCCTTTCTTTACAAGTTCGGGTTGTGCACTGTAATGCGTGCACAAGCCATTGTGAAATTCAATCAAATGAAACAATTGATATTGAAAAAGAATAACCAAATGTACCAAGTTAATCTTCGTCAGGAAGTGGAGCATCAAAGTCAGTGAACTTGGGTTCTGGTCTTTCGAAGAGTCTGATAGGAAACGATGGTCTGACACCGATATAGCTTTCCAGTCGTCTGATCTGTTCCCGTCGAAATAACCTTTCTTCAATCTTTAAGACAAAGTTGCGAACTTGTCTTCTTGTGCTGGATTTCCATCTCGGTTGTTCCCCTTTAGCTATCTTTCGGCGATCATCATTCAACCTTTTGACCAGCCCATCATGAACAGATTTGAGTGTAACATCAGAGAATTTGTGCACCTCATCGAACCTCATGAAACTTTGTAGTTGTTTGCTGTTGATGTAGGTGGAACCAAAAGGATCTTGGTTGAGAGTAAACTGTGACGTTTGATAGATTCCATCAAATGTGAATTGCGGCTTTGTCAAATTGATCTTCTGTTGGTAACTTTCCACTCCAAGCTGAAGATCTTCCACTCTTTCTTGAACTATCAATCGTCGGATGTAAAGAAGTAGTGATGCCATGAAGTTGTACTGTACATCTCTATCGAATCCACGCATTCTTCCTTTAACCTTTTCGAGATACATATCTTCGATGTCATTGAGATTAAGGTCTGGAAAGTCTGCTTCGGAGAACTTGTACTTCTTTTCATCTTGTCGTTTAACAACAATTTCACGCATGAATATGTAGTTAAACCGTTGTGACTCTTGAATCTCCAAGATGGCGATGATCTTAGATTTGTGCTTCACATTTACCAATGATTTCTCTTCTAATCTGCTAGTATAACCGAGACGACGACGTTCTAGCTAGTGTTGAATGCCGTGTAGAGCATCTCTGTCATAAGCTACGATGGAGTTGCTGAAAACACGAGTAGTTTCTTCAATGGCAGGAATTTTGTATCTGGCAGCAGGTACTGAGATTGTGAGAGAGGAAGCATATTTCTTTTTGAGTTTCTCTTGGTTGAGTTGGATGTTATGAAGATCTTTGTTGAAGAAGTAGCTGTAGGGTAACTTGGGTTTATCTGGAAACCCTGTCAATGGTAATGGTTTAGTCCAGTCAGTGAAGTAAGGCTTTTCATGGTTCTTAGAACTAAGGTCGATATTCATTTCAGGATTTAGCCAGTCAAACTCGGCAGACATTGCACTGGCTATATTCTGCAAATGAAATTCGTATTCCACTTTGTTTCCAGATCTTTTCCTGAGGAATTCTTGTGCATCCCTATTGATTCTTCTGAGCTCCGCCTTTGTGAGTTTGTTGATCTGAAGATCCTTCATAATGACTTGGGTAAACTGTAGAGTGTTACCAGGATGGGGTTCTTCTTCTTCGAGAGGAGGTTGAGCTTGAACCATTTCTGTCAGCCAATCATTCTGAGGAGTGTCGTCATTGTCGAGCCATGAATGACGTCTTTTCTTCTTTGATTTCTTTGACTTAGATGTAGCATCTTTGTCTTTAGCCTTGGATGGGGACGATGGTCCAGCATGAGAATCATGAATAGGTGAAGTACGGTAATCGGTGTCAGGTTGACCCTGGTAGTCATCTGTAGGTTCCATGAGAGTTTCTTCCTCTTCAGTTTGACCTTGACCGGTAGCTGAGTGGTGTTGTTGATTTCCAGGAGGAGTGGAGTCCTTTTGTGGTTGTAGAGAAGATGAGGGACCGGTTCCCGACTTAGGTTTCTTGCCCTTTGAGTTTGGGTCAGGGTCGTCATCTTTTCTTGACCTTTTCCGGGCTCCAGCTGCATCTTTGCATGACTCTTTAGTAATGTAAGCTGCCATAGCCTCATAAAGTGCTTTTTCTTCAGCGGTCTGCATGGTTTTGGAGGCAATATTGTCGAAGAGTTTGGCAAGCATTTCATTGAAGGATAATTCAGGGACGGT
This sequence comes from Artemisia argyi, assembly GCA_030686995.1. NCBI lineage: Eukaryota > Viridiplantae > Streptophyta > Magnoliopsida > Asterales > Asteraceae > Artemisia > Artemisia argyi. The sequence continues at coordinate 221,698,333 of CM060680.1, read as the reverse complement.
AGGAGCAACAGAAGAAGTTTTAGCTGTGTGAAGCGTGAATGGTGTAGTTGACAGCATTTTTCTTGTGACACTTCTGATTCTGTGATCCAAGTTATCATTGATTGGTTCAAGAAGTTTAGCTACTTCAGGAGTGATCATCTCAACAAGATTTTCAGTGAGAAAATCATGTGTGGCGGTCCTGATAAATCCTGTGTAATCAGAGTGCAAGAACTTATCGATCAGCTGCTTTGACTCCTGAAAATCCTCAACTTGTTTGGTAAGACTTGTAACCATGTTGGTGAGTTTGTCGACTTGCTCCTGAAGATCAACTGGTTGTTTTGGTTCATTGATTGAATGTTGTTTAGATGCGGTTTCAGAAGGTGTGGGAGATGAGTGCTCAGGTGATGATTCGGACGACGACTCGTTGTGAGAGTTTGAAGAAGAAGCAGGAGGAGTTGGATCCTTTGGTGGAGAGTCTTGTGGAGGTTTTGCTGAGGAAGTCTGCTGAGAAGATGACTTAAGAAATATGTTGGTGTCGAACGCGTTCTTCTCTTCATTTTATTTTCTACGACGTTCCTCTGCTTCCTCTGCTTCTCGTGCAAGAAACTCTGGAGTAATGAGATATTCATGTTCCTGATCCGTAGCTATGTTCTCTTGTCCGCCAACATTTTCCTCTATATTTGCAGTCTCAGTCATATTGACATTTCCTGTTTTGTCTGTATCTTTAACGGTGTCATCAGGTTGTGGAGCTGATTCTAACGTAGTGGATACAACGGGAGGAATCATGCTGCTAGTAGCTCCTTCATGTTCCGACTGATCGATAGGTGGTGGTGTTGGAGGTTGAGACATAAGTCGGCTTTCGCGACTAGCTTTCCTTTGTTCTTTACTAAGTTGCTTTTCTTCAGCTCGTGTGTCGACAACAATACTTTTAAGTTTGCGTTTAAAGACCAATGGTTCAACGATTGGTTCGTCTTCCTCATCATTGGGCTCATTAATAGTGACTCCTTTTCTTTTCCTTGTCTCTTCTTCATAAGTTTCGAGACTTTGTTGTATGGTAATCTCAGTTGCAGGGAATCTTTCTTCAGGTGCTCTTACCCTTAGTTAATAATCTGGTTCTTCTTCTTCAGATTCTGTGTCGAACTCGGATTCGGTGTCAGAAGGTGAAGGTGTTGGTTCATCATGAAGAGTGTATTCAGGAGTTACCTTCTTCTTTGGCTTGGTAGCAGGTTTGGGTTTGGATGTAGGTATAGGTTTGGTGGAAGTCTTGGGTTTTAACTTAGGAGCAGCCTTAGATCTAGTATGAGGTGAGCCAGTGGTGCTTGTAGTACTCCCAGACTTTACACCTCCTTTGCTACGAGTCTTAATAGTAGCTTCTTCCTGTACCCCTTTGTAAGCATTATCATACAGCTTGTAGTTCAGACTTTTCTTGATTTTGTCATCAAGAAGGTATTCGGGAAGCCTCATTCCTTTGATCTTGGTTGAGGAAGTGGTCGTCTTGATGAATGAGGTGGTGAAGTCGTCCTCGAAGAGGTGCTTCGGCTCATTAGGATCAGTCATCCTCTTGATGAATTCTGGAGAGTCTTTGCAGAGATGTTCTATGAGAAGCTTGGTAAATCTTGTGAACGGTATCATAGTCTTCACACGTTCGGTTTGAATACTGTGGACGATATCATTCATGATAGGAACTGCAAAGTCAATAGGTGTCAGAGTCACCATTCCCCAGAATGTTTGCAAATGTTCGAGCCTAGGATGTTCATGACCACTTTTTCTTCCTGATATTGATCTTACAACCAACAGACAGAATGTTCTCCAAGGCTGAGGGATATTCTTGGCATTAAATCGGGAAAGCTTGACTAGCAGTACATCATCATCAACCTCATATCCTAACTCAATGAAGAAGTCAAGAAGATCCAGTTCAGGTAGTATAGGAGCAAATTCGTTGTCAGTTTGAGGCAGGAGAAGGGCTGTACGAAGAACGTCGTGATCTACAGTGTAGTCTTGGCGATCCAATGTAACAGTGAAAGACTCATCATCCAAGTTAGCCTTAGCAGTAAGCCAGAACTGATGAAGGTAGAACAGAGGAACTGAAGTAGAACAGATGAGCAGATGTTTGCATGGATGTGCAAGTAGAATATCTTTCACTATCATGCACGAGTTCTCAGTAATATTCAATTTGTCGAAATCAACTCGTGGATTGTTATTGCCAATCGTGACATTGTAGTTTTCGTGAGTGATGTCATCCATGGTGAGTAATGGAAGAGCTTGTTCAGGGACATTCTCATTGTGTTCAGCCATGTTAATCTGAAAAGTATAGTCATAAACCAAACATCCAAATTTGTTACTTGTTAGCACAGTTTTGAGTTTGGTTATAGAACTCTACCTAAGACAATTAAGCACGAATGTTTCATTATGTTACATGTGAAGTGTCATATAATGCATAATAGAAGAATCATTGATCATTTAGAATCACGAAATCAATTATACAATGCAATGTCTTACATATAAGCACAATTGATATACACAATTCATTGTTACATCACATTACACAACAACAAAGAATCACAACAAAGTTAAATGTACACAAAATGACAAGGCCTAAATGAGATTTTGAAAAATTATAAAACATTTTTGTCGCAAACCTGTATTGAGAAAAAATTTCGATAAATGTTACTAAGAATTTTATCGAGAAAAATTATTTTATCGAGAAAATCCCTATCTGTAAGACTTATCGAGATCATTCCTTGTACAAAATTTGCGAAAGTTTTCATGTTTTCGAAAAAAAATCAATTCTCGATAAAACTTTTCGCAAACATGCTATAACCTAGTGATTTCGAAATCTATGTTCAACGAGTAGTTTCGAAAAATAATTATTTTGAAAAAACTGATTTTGAACAAAATTATCGAAATCATGAGTTATAGCATAATCTCGAAAAATTTCTCAGAGATTGCGAAAAACTTGAAGTTCTCGAAAAAATTCTTATACAAGAATCATTCGAATTTGAAGTCAAACGTACGTTTCTTTTGCGAATATCTTATCCAATGATTTAGGCATGTCACAAAGATTGATATACACCAATTAGAGATAATCAATATACACGTTTAACTAAGATCTCGATAGGTATCAAGAAGAAGTTCTCGATAGTAATTCAAATTTGAGTCTCATGAGAATGAATGGTTCTAGCATATCACTAACATATGTAAGAAGCACGTTATTACAGCATACAACACATTTAGACTCAGTTAGATAGAGATTAACTAAGAACGAGGCGTACTAGCTTATCGAGAACCAAGCATTAATGGTGTAGCTCAACAAAAATATATCTAACATGTATACTAGTGACCATAGAAGCATATCCCACCAATGAAACAAAACAATCAAACACAGAATCAAACAAACTCAAATCGAACCAAAACCTAGATTTCTTAAATCGAAATAAACATGAAGGAATGCATGAGAAAATGATGAGGATATGTTAGAAACAAGCTTTGTAACAAAACCCTATCAAGAATCAAACACCTAAACATGATTGTAGCAAATTTCGAAATCTCAAACCCTAGTTCTCGAAATCAATAAATCATGAGATTGAGCCGTTGGATTTTCAATTAAACGAGATCCTATGTTTGTAATACCCTAGTGATTACTTTGGAACTTACAGATTGATGATCACAAGCGTGGATTTCTCGTTTGAATTGGGGCCGTAGGTTTCAAGAAGGGTTTTAGGGGTTTTGAATATTGTGATGTTTGTGAAAATCGGTTTGTTTGTTTTTGTTATTTATAAAACTTTTGAATTAGTTCTCACTTTTGGTCCCTTAAACTTTTGATATACTAACTTGAGTCCTAAAGTTAAATGACAAACATGTGCAACATAAAGATATTCTCCTAACCGCTTATGTAAGTGAGATTTTAATCGAGGTGAGACGAGAAAATGAACTTAGTACTTCCACATTCTCCGAAGAACCGTATCATTAAGAAAAAATTATGCAAGTATATCGAAAGATGTGAAGCATTTTGAGCTTATCTCCCCCTCAACATTTGTAAAAAAATATAGAAAAGACAATGACAAAATGTTGATTAAGAATGATATACTTGCATTTTTTTTTAATGTAAGAAATGAAAAATCTTTTTGTGTTTTGATTGGTTTATAGGAAAGAAAATATTTTTACAAAGATAGTTTTGATGTTTGACGATCAGTTGTGTTTTAAAAACTTTTCCAGATCCTCTGGAGTCAAACATCGCATACCAATTTGGTGAACTAGACTAGCAAACCTTGATGGTGCTAAAGATTTGGTAAGTAAGTCCGCCAATTGGTACTCAGTTCCAACAAAATAAAGTTCAACGGTACCCTTTTCCACATGCTCTTTGATGAAGTGATATCGTAGATCGATGTGTTTGGATTTGCAATGATGTACTATGTTGCAGGAGATAGCAATTGCGCTCTTGGAATCACAGTAGATAGGAATCTTGTTGAATAGGTAGCCATAATCCTTAAGTTGTGATCTCATCCAAATGACTTGAGCACAACAAGCAGACATGGCTACGTATTCAGATTCTGTTGACGACAGTGATGTGCAGTCCTGCTTCTTTGATTGCCATGACACAAGTTTGTCTCTGAGAAATTGTAATCCACCAGATGTACTTTTGCGTGTGTCTAAACATCCTGCATGGTCAGCATCTAAAAAAGCAATTAGTTCAAAACCAGAATCCTTCGGATACCAGATTCCCAGGTTAATGGTTCCCTTTATGTATCGAAGGATTCGTTTGACCTCACTGAGGTGTTTTTCAGTTGGTTTAGACTGATAACGAGAGCACATGTAGACAACAAATACTATATCAGGTCTACTAGCTGTGAGATACATGAGGGACCCAATCATACTACGGTATTTTGTAGGGTCAACTGGAATCCCATGTAAATCAGCATCTAGTTTTGTGGTATAGCCCATTGGTGTATTATAAGTATCACAAGACATCATTCCATGTTTCTTTAAAATTTCAAGAGCATATTTGGACTGATTTATAAAAATTCCACGGGGTGATTGATGAACTTGTAGTCCCAGAAAGAACGAAAGTTCACCCATCATGGACATTTCAAAATTATCTTTCATTAATTTTGCAAAATCATTAGAGTAACTTCTTTTTGTTGAGGCAAAAATAATGTCTTCGACATATATTTGAACAACAAGTAAGTCCTCCCCGTAGGTTTTTGTAAATAGTGTTGGATCCACCGATCCTTTAGAAAATTTATTGGCCAGCAAGAAAGTGGATAGTTTGTCATACCACGCCCGTGGGGCTTGCTTAAGTCCGTAGAGTGCCTTTTTGAGTCGGTAAACGTGATTAGGACGCTCAGGATCAACGAAGCCGTCTGGTTGGCTCACATACACTTCTTCATGGAGTTCTCCATTAAGAAATGCGGTTTTCACATCCATTTGGTAAACAATCATGTTCCTGTGTGCAGCATAGGCCAAAAAGATCCAAACAGCTTCATGTCTAGCCACTGGAGCAAAGGATTCAGCAAAATCAAGTCCTTCCAGTTGAGAGTATCCTTTTGCTACCAGACGTGATTTATTTCGTATGACAGTTCCTTCAGCATCAAGTTTATTCTTCCAGATCCATTTTAACCCGATGATAAAGACTCCGTCAGGTCTTTCAACTAATTCCCATACTTCAAGTCTTATGGATTGTTGAAATTCCTCTTGCATAGATTCAATCCAGTTGTCATAAGTCATTGCATCTTTAATGTTCTTAGGTTCTTCGTGACAAACTGTGAGTGCATAGATACAAGTTTCTCTATCTGTGTGAAGTCGTTGTCTTGTCATGACAGGTGCATCTGGATGGCCAATAATATGAACTAGTGGATGGTCTCGAGTCCATTTGTGTGTTGAAGGGTGTAGTTGATAAGTATCTCGCATGTTAGCAGGATCCAAATTGCGTGTTGACGATTCAGCTATATCAGGAACTGTAGTAGCCAGTGCAAACGGATTAAAGAACGCATCAGGATCATGCTCTGCGGGTTGTGGAACCGATAGTGGTGTTGGATCTTCAGCTGGATGGCGGGAGTTAGAACCAGTTTGTTCTGTTGTAGATGGTGATACAATTGGAGGACCGTCTCTCTCAACACTTGTAGTGGTTTGTTGAGGTGAGTCTGGTACTGGATTGTTATCAGGTTGAGCAGCGGAATTAGGTGAGACCTCAGTAGGACGGTATTCAATTGTGTCATCAAAGAGAGGAGCAAACAAGGTTTCTAATTCTTTGCGGTTTAGTGGCAAAGGTTCAGCTGAAGATACCGGAGAGTTAAGACGGTTGAATTCGGGTCCTAAGCTGTGTTGCTCAGAAGCCATTTGTGTGAGTTCATCAAAATTAGCGTGAATGGTTTCTTGAATTTCTCTTGTACGACGATTCCATATCCGAAAACCTTTGGAATTTTCACAGTATCCAACGAACACTCCAATGTCAGCCTTTGCTTTAAGTTTACCTAAATCATCACAATCATTTTTCGGATAACAAAGTGCTCCAAATACATGAAAGTAATCGATGTTTGGTTTCCTTTTGTGAACAATTTGATATGGTGTTTTGCGATGGCGTTTTGTGATCATGCAACGGTTTTGAGTATAACACGCGGTTGATACAGCTTCTGCCCACAAGTAATCTGGTAATTGAGCATTAATCAACATAGTTCTAGCAGCTTCCACTAACGTCCTGTTGCGTCTTTCAACAACTCCATTCTGTTCTGGGCTTCTAGGAATAGATGTTTGATGTTCAATTCCCACTTTCTCATAATAAGACCTAAGTGTCTGATTCTTGAATTCAGTTCCATTGTCAGTTCTGACTATTCGTACCGTGTTGCGTAACTGCACTTGAATTTTAGTGAGAAAGGTGATGATCATTGAAGGAGCCTGATCTTTACTTCGTAAGAAATAAACCCAAGTCCATCTGGAGAAGTCATCTACAATTACTAGTATGTAGCGTTTACCGTTGATACTTAGAACACGCATCGGTCCACATAAATCCATATGAAGCAATTGTAAAACATGATTCGTACTTTGCTCAGGTTTTGATGGAAAATGAGCACGAGTACTTTTTCCTTGTTCACAGGCTGGACATAAGTGATCTTTGGTAAAACGGAATCTTGGAAATCCATCAACAAGTTTATAACGAGCAAGGTCAGTCATGGTTTTGAAATTCAAGTGCGAAAGACGTTTGTGCCATAACCAAGATGTAGTCGATTCTGCTTTGGAGAGAAGACATATCGGAGATGTTGCAATCATATCTAACATTGATATTGTATAAAGATTGGAGCCACGTGAGCCAGACATTAGATCGTTTCCTTGTAAGTCACGAACAAAGCAAGTTTTCTCACGAAATGCAACTTCTAGATCCCCATCGCAGAATTGACCAACAGAGAAAAGGTTGTGTCCAAGGCCTTCCACATAGTAAACACGACTGATTTCAATGTTCCCGCTGATATAGTCACCATATCCCATGATTAGAGCGTAATGATCATTCCCGAATCTGACAGTGCCAATGAACTTTGAGACAAAGTTGTGTAACAGTTTGAGATTGCCTGTCATATGTCGGGTGCATCCGCTATCAACAATCCAGAGAACAATCTGTACCACCTGCATCACCAGAAGAGGACACGGATGGAACAGAAGTAAGGGTGGAACCCAAAGAAATTGCGGGTTCCAGTTGGTTAGAAACACATGTATTCAACAATTTAGGGATCCATTTAAAGTCTGGTTTGTGTTGTAACCAACGTTGCCAATTCCAACTGGTTCTTGCTTTCTTAATGTTAAATGCACTAGTAGTTGGCTCTGTCCTAGATTTGTTCTCGGCACCTATGGGGGTAACTTCAACTGCATTAGAAACCGTAGAAGACGGCTTTCCTAAGTTAGACTTAGTGGCAATAGTGGGCCTAGAAGGAAGGCGTGTCCTACGTTTCTTTTGACGATTAAGAAGAGAATTAGCTAAAAATTTTGTATGATCACCAGATGATACGCTTTTACGACAAAACACACAAGATGCATTAATATTCAAAACATTCAGAGGTTCATCATTCGTTACATTTAGATTTTGATTAAAATTTGCCAGATTAGAATCTAAATCTAATGCAACATGAGTTTTATTCAAATTCCTAAGTTGATCTTCTACTTCTTGAGCTTCTAGTTGTCCTCTCTTACGTTGCAAGATCCTATTCTTCTTTTTACTTTTTCGCTTGGGTCTGCTAACGCTATTAGTGGAGACTAGTCCTGTAGAAGTGGAATTATCAAGTTTAGTGTTTTGAATGACATAATCTTTAGCAGTTTTGTCTAATTGATACATTCCTGGTGCTATCACCGTGGTGTCAACCATCTTTCCTTTTTGAATTAGCTTGATTTTCTCTTTCAAATCAATGATGATGTGATTTTTGTCCTGAATTTCAGACTCAAGTAAACCATTGCAATATTTGATGTCATCGCGGTTTTGTTGCCATTCGGCGTTTTCAATTTTTAAATCCGCAATTTCTTTCTCGTATCGGAGACACTGACTTTTAAAAGACTCGTTGTTTTTGCAAATCTGACAAGAGTTTGAAACATTTTGACTTTGAAACTTCAATTCCCTTTCAATACTTTTAGCTTGACACCATTCAAGCCTTTGATTGAGTTGACAAATTTCTTTTGAAAATTGTTTTGTCACATCATCATTTTTAATTCTCAACTTATCATTTTCCTGTTTGAGTGTCTCAATTTCCGCATTCAACAAGTTATTATCAATACAGAGATCATCCATAAGCATAGAAGTACCAGATTTATAGAGATCATTCATGATGACAGACAAAATATCAGCATTGAGAACTTGTTCCAAGAGTCGATCAGCATCATTTTTTAAAACTCTATTTCTTTGCTTTTGAACTAAAATCTCATTTTCAGTTGAATTGAAAACGTTTATCATATTTTTGACCTCGTTTTGAAGTTCCTGATCCCAACGTGTAGCACAAAGACGGAGATGTTTGACAATTGGCAGCATTTGTTTTTGAAAAATATCTCTTTTTTCTCGCTCGTAAGCGGATTGAAAAGTTTCAATTTTTTTTTCAGAATTGCGTTCAATTGTTTCCTCCAAAATTTCGATGTCTTCCATAAAAGTTTTGAAATAATTTAAGACACGACATTTTTTCGGTAAAGGTGTAAGTTCACCGGATGATGGTAAATGACCATTTATTTGTGCTACAGTTTGGACAGGGGCCGCATTGGAGGATGAAACATATGACTCAGTGACATACCATGATTTCTCAGATAATTCTTTTTTAGTAACAAAAGATTTGGAAATAGGTGGAGCTTTTGAATAATCATATGGTGTCCAATTTTGAACATAACTCATTTTTTATCGACTCTCGTCTTCAAGTTCTTCTTCTTCCTCAGTATCAAAAACAACAGCACGCACAATCGTATTATCAAGCAAATGATCCATACTGTAAATTTTAGGAATTTCTTTGAAAGCCGTGTGAAGAAACATTGAGTTGTAATCACCAAGTGCAAAACCTTTATCGGGTCTCGGTTTTAAAGTAAATTTCTGAATTGTTGTGACCGAGTTCCCGTGTTTGTAAACAATGTTACGAAATTCTTTGGGTTGTTTTTCAAGATCAACAATATCGCCGAGTAAATCATCAATATACTTCCTTTTTCGTATTTTATGTTCACAAAAGTCTTTTTTACAATTGGACAATTCCGTTTCCGTTTTTGAAAGGTCTCTTTGAAGACGTTCAACTTGCATTTTCAATTCACACTTTTCACTTTCGAATTTCGAAATCAACTTTCCGTTTGACTCAATTAAATCTTGCATTTTGCGTTGAAGATCTTGTTCTTTGTTGTAAGAATCTTGAAAAGCTTTTTCAAAACTTTTTGTATGTTTAATCTTTTCTTGCTGATTTGAAAGTTGTATTTTATAACACTCAATATCTCTTGCAAGTGCTGCATTTGTTTCTTTTAAAACTCTGTTTTTCTCGTTGCATTTTGCAATTAGCAACTGTTGATCATTCAGTTGTTTAGATAACATTATGAGGTCAGGGTCTGGATCAAATGATGGTTCATGTTGTTCGAAATGATCATGCTTATCATTCACAATAGGATCATCAAATGAAACATCCGTGTCATCATCAAATATGACAACTGTGCTTATTTGTTCATCTGATTGAGAAGATAAAGATGATTTAGATGGAACAACTTGCGCCATATCTGATTCAGAAGCAGAGGGTGAGGCTATTTCATGTATGAGGCATGCTTTATGGTCATGTACCTGAGATAAGCCGTCAGTGTCATACACTGGACCTGAATCATTAAACTGAAGTTCCTGCATGTTGGCCATAAGCATCACAGCTGCATTAGCTTCCAGATCTTCCATGTCATCATCATTGTGCACATTTGCCATGAAGTTGTTGTCCTGTTCAGGGAAATGTCCATCCTTTTCATCTTGAAGAGCCATGAGTAATGCCTGCTTGTGAAACTTACTACCCCGAGTTCTCGGTTTGGGACATGCTGTCGCTATATGACCTTGTTCATTACAATTGTAGCACCACACTGCATTCCCTGAGTTGGAGTTCCTTGTTGCAACTGGTTCAAACCTTTGCTGAGAAGATCCTGAGTTGTTGCTGAACCCTCCATTGTTACTAAACCTATGACCATTCCCATAATTTCCTGAAGAGCCTCCTGAACCAGATCGACCATAGTTACGATTCTAAATTTCCACTCTTCCATCATTGACAACAACTTGATTCCTTGTGTTAGAAGATGAACGTTGACGGTTGTTAGTTTTGTTGGAGAATTTGCTAAAAGCACGAGCAATAAGAGCAAGTCCCTGATTCAACGTATTAAAGTCATCATCGTCATCGTCATTGGAGTTGGAGTAGTACACAGCATCATTGTTGTTTAACGGAACAAGTTGAGTAGAAGAATTCTGTGGAGATGAATCATAAGGGACCATTTGGTTCGAGGTGGAAGATTGTGGATAACTGAAGTAGTTTTTGCTCTTGAACATATGCATGATTTGACATTGGTAGTGGAGCATACGGAGATTGAGCTACGAGAGACAAAGAATTTGGTGTTGGTGTGGGTGTGTATCCTCCTCGTAGAGCTCGATCTTTTTCCACTTCAGGTTCATGGTGTTTCAGAAAATCATACAACAAACCATATGGAGCATCATGAAGATTCTTCGTTTGACGAACAAATGTCACATATTTATGCCAATCAGGGCCAAGACTACCAACAAATTTGGAGTTCACAGCGATCCTTGGTACTGTGATTTTGTGACGTTCCAGATCGTTGACCACATTTGTGAAACGATGATAGTAGGATTCAAGTGACTCTCCTGGTTCAATTGTGATGTCAGTGTATTCCATGTAGAGTTTGGATTCCATATCATCTTTGTTCAATTGAGTGCCTTCCATTAGGAGATGAACGTGTTCCCACATAGTTTTGGCTATTTTCTGAGCATCGACACTTCGATAGATTGGATTAGGTATACCTTGAAGTATATAAGCCATTGCATACTCATCAGCTTCACGATGTAGTTTCTGTTCTTCAGTGAGTGCAGATTCTGGAAGAGGTCTATCACCAGGAGGACGTGGAGGATCAGCAGTTGGATCACCAGCTTCAAATCTTGTTGGCCACTCAAATGGTCCTTCAAGTATCACTTGTTTCAAGAATTTCCCATGAGGTTTCTTTAGTTCAAGAAATCTTAAGAATCGACTTGACCATTGAACATAGTTCCCAGGTGTTAGCATTGGAGGTGTTTCAAGTGATCCTGCCTCATGTCGGGATTGTTGAGTTGTAATAACTTCACACATTCTATCAAACCAGTGAGGTTGTTTGGAGGAGACATGAGTGTTCTGTTGTGACATCTGATATGATTGTTGTTGAGGAATGATTTGATGTTGTTGCATCATGAGATAATGATGTAGTGGATTAAACGGTTGTTGATGAACGTGTGATTGAGAAGTTTGTTGATACGGTTGTTGCGGATGGTATTGTTGTTGCTGATACTGCTGATGTTGATGTTGCTAAATATGAGGGAAGTAGTGATTAGGTGGTTGAGACATCTTAGAACACTTGTGTAGAAATGGATCTTGTAGAAAGTATAGAATTAACCAAGTATCGAAAAACTTTGCACAACTTCGGATTGCGAAACCTTGATCAACAGGGATTGCGAAACTATGTTGAATAAGGATTGCGAAACTTTTGAATTCCAATGATTTCGAAAAATTTCTCAGCTGTGATTTCGAAATTGGGATTGCGAAACTTGTAAATTTCGAAAGATTAAGGTTTGCGAAACTTTTAGGTTTACGAAATAAGAAGATTTCGAAACTTAATTAAGTTGTCGCGAAACTGAGTGAGGTAGTGTAAGTTTTCGAAACTTATACAAGTTTGCGATAAATGTGTGATTTCGAAAAAAATGGATGTTTTCGAAAAACACAAAGTTACGAGCACAGTTTTCGAAATTGTACAATTTCGAAAACTTTCCCAAATGTCGAACTACTTAACTTTCTTATACAAGAAAGAAAATACTGAGTCCACAAAAACGAAGTCGAGGTAGTGCACGTAGAGTAGATCTCGAAATAGGTACCAATGAAAAATTGCGAAAACTTGGCAGATTTTGTTTTTCAAAGAAAGCAATCCAAAAACTCGTTTTTATTTCAAGATTCTTGTACTTTTATGTGTAAAATGAAGAGATCTTTAAGAAAGTTGAAAACTTTAAGAACTTTTCAAAAATTTTAAAAAATTTATGCTTTTTTGTTTGTTTTGATTTGTAGCACAAGTTTGTAAGCAAATATGTGATAAAAACCAAGAAACAAGCAAGAAAGTATAGAAATTTGAGCAAAAATTGATTATAAAAAACAAGTTTAAGAAACAAAATCAATGAAAAACAAAAGCTACACCTTCATATGGCGAATGATACCACTTGTTAGGTCACCATTAAGTAAACACAAGCATAATAATGATAGAAATGAGATGAGAATGAGAATGGGATGATTATGAGAATGAGAGAATTAGAATTGCAAGAGTTTCCTTAATATTTCACATAACCAACCAAGTTTACAAGTGACCTAAAGGTTCTATTTATAGGGAAGGAGCTAGGGCAACACTCCCTCTCCTTCCTTTCATCAAATCGTGTGGGCTTAAAGCCCATGGACCTTTAGTCTAAAGTCTAGTAAACTTGTAACATAAACAATATTGTAAGTAAACAATAACTTAAGCAACCTATTATTACAAATGACCGAAACTTGATAAAATAGTGAAAACTATGATCCCAACACAAGTTTATGTGAATTTGGAGTGGGGGTGTGTTTGGTTGGAGTGATGGGATAGAAAGGGATTGGATTGGATTGGATGATTGAAATTGGGAGAAAGGGGGTGGAATCTGTGTGAGGTGATTTGCACCAATAAGATATTTACACTTGTCTTTTACGATTCAATTATTTTTGCTTCTTCCAAAAAGAGATTAAATGATTTGGTATTTTTAGTCACAAAAAGTTTTAAAAAAACATGTGAATTTTTTCATGTAAAATGAAAAAATTGAAAATGTGTTTAGTCATACTTTTTCCCAACAATTTAAAAAATAAAATAAAATAAAAAAATTAATTTCTAAATTTTAACTGAGAAATTAAAAAGACTATTCTATCATTCTCACTTTTTTATTTCTCATTTTTTCTCAACATCCTCCACCGCCCGTGGTCGCCGCCACCGTCACAATTTGAGCTAATCTTCTTATCATTTTTAAAAAAGAAAAATATAACTCCAACTAAATGGGTTTTCAAAATTATTAACTTTTCTCTAGAAAAGAAAAATCAACTTTTATAGTAACAAACAGTTAATTGAGGTATTATAGTTATTCATTTTTATCAACTATTAACTAACACAATAATTAAAAAATTATATATGTAAGATAATGTCTTATATAGTAGAGTTTGTGGAAGACTTTCTATAAATTATAATATATATTGCTACCAGAGCTAAGAGAAAAAATGATGACATGGCGTCATTTCTCAGCCATTCGATTGACATACAAAGACATCCAAACCGTATAAAATAGATTATGTCCTGATGTGTAGCAATTAACTTAGAATTGACAAGGTATGCCTCATATTTTGTCACGTTTACTATATCCTATATATCGTGAAAAACTAACTTACCTTTTTTTATGTAAAACAATCTCAAAATGCTATGGATAAGTTTAAAAAATATAAATCAACCGTTAACGTAAATTATAGATCGTTCAAAGTAAAATCTAAAAAATAATAAACTTAAAAATAAATTATAGTTTTTTCTTGTACAAACAATCATAAGAAACTTTTCATCAAACATCTCGTGAACACTGAGTGTAAAATGAGCTAATTTATGGTTTTTCATGAATGTATACATGTCAAGAACACACATATTTGAAAAACCATCGACTGACTGATTTTACACATACTTTCGCCAAAACTTGAAAAGCTTGAAACTTTATTTGAAAAGCTATTGAAAAGCTAGTTGAACATCTTGATTAGAACCTATTCGAAGTTTATGTGAATTTGGAGTGGGGGTGTGTTTGGTTGGAGTGATGGGAGGCGTTGGATAGAAAGGGATCGGATTGGATGGTTAAAATTAGAAGAAAGGGGGGTGGGATCCGTGTGAGGTGATTTGCACCAATAACATATTTACACATGTCTTTTACCATTCAATTATTTTTGCTTCTTTCAAAAAGAGATTAAATGATTTGGTCTTTTTAGACACAAAAAAGTTTTAAAAAAACATGTGAATTTTTTCATGTAAAATGAAAAAATTGAAAATGTGTTTAGTCATACTTTTTCCCAACAATTTAAAAAATAAAATGAAATAAAAAAATTATTTTCTAAATTTTAACTAAGAAATTAAAAAGACTATTCTATCATTCTCACTTTTTTATTTCTCAACATCCTCCACCGCCCGTGGTCGCCGCCACCGTCACAATTTGAGCTAATCTTCTTATCATTTTTAAAATAGAAAAATATAACTCCAACTAAATGGGTTTTCAAAATTATTAACTTTTCTCTAGAAAAGAAAAATCAACTTTTATAGTAACAAACAGTTAATTGAGGTATTATAGTTATTCATTTTTATCAACTATTAACTAACACAATAATTAAAAAATTATATATGTAAGATAATGTCTTATATAGTAGAGTTTGTGGAAGACTTTCTATAAATTATAATATATATTGCTACCAGAGCTAAGAGAAGAAATGATGACATGGCGTCATTTCTCAGCCATTCGATTGACATACAAAGACATCCAAACCGTATAAAATAGATTATGTCCTGATGTGTAGCAATTAACTTAGAATTGACAAGGTATGCCTCATATTTTGTCACGTTTACTATATCCTATATATCGTGAAAAACTAACTTACCTTTTTTTATGTAAAACAATCTCAAAATGCTATGGATAAGTTTAAAAAATATAAATCAACCGTTAACGTAAATTATGGTTCGTTCAAAGTAAAATCTAAAAAATAATAAACTTAAAAATAAATTATAGTTTTTTCTTGTACAAACAATCATAAGAAACTTTTCATCAAACATCTCGTGAACACTGAGTGTAAAATGAGCTAATTTATGGTTTTTCAAGAATGTATACATGTCAAGAACACACATATTTGAAAAACCATCGATTGACTGATTTTACACATACTTTCGCCAAAACTTGAAAAGCTTTAAACTTTATTTGAAAAGCTATTGAAAAGCTAGTTGAACAGCTTGATTAGAACCTATTCGAAGTTTATGTGAATTTGGAGTGGGGGTGTGTTTGGTTGGAGTGATGGGAGGCGTTGGATAGAAAGGGATTGGATTGGATGGTAGAAATTAGGAGAAAGGGGGTGGGATCCGTGTGAGGTGATTTGCACCAATAACATATTTACACATGTCTTTTACCATTCAATTATTTTTGCTTCTTTCAAAAAGAGATTAAATGATTTGGTATTTTTAGACACAAAAAAGTTTTAAAAAACATGTGAATTTTTTTCATGTAAAATGAAAAAATTGAAAATGTGTTTAGTCATACTTTTTCCCAACAATTTAAAAAATAAAATGAAATAAAAAAATTATTTTCTAAATTTTAACTAAGAAATTAAAAAGACTATTCTATCATTCTCACTTTTTTATTTCTCATTTTTTCTCAACATCCTCCACCGCCCGTGGTCGCCGCCACCGTCACAATTTGAGCTAATCTTCTTATCATTTTTAAAAAAGAAAAATATAACTCCAACTAAATGGGTTTTCAAAATTATTAACTTATCTCTAGAAAAGAAAAATCAACTTTTATAGTAACAAACAGTTAATTGAGGTATTATCGGTATTCATTTTTATCAACTATTAACTAACACAATAATTAAAAAAATATATATGTAAGATAATGTCTTATATAGTAGAGTTTGTTGAAGACTTTCTATAAATTATAATATATATTGCTACCAGAGCTAAGAGAAAAAATGATGACATGGCGTCATTTCTCAGCCATTCGATTGACATAAAAAGACATCCAAACCGTATAAAATAGATTATATCCTGATGTGTAGCAATTAACTTTGAATTGACAAGGTATGCCTCATATTTTGTCACGTTTACTATATCCTATATATCGTGAAAAACTAACTTACCTTTTTTTATGTAAAACAATCTCAAAATGCTATGGATAAGTTTAAAAAATATAAATCAACCGTTAACGTAAATTATGGATCGTTCAAAGTAAAATCTAAAAAATAATAAACTTAAAAACAAATTATAGTTTTTTCTTGTACAAACAATCATAAGAAACTTTTCATCAAACATCTCGTGAACACTGAGTGTAAAATGAGCTAATTTATGGTTTTTCAAGAATGTATACATGTCAAGAACACACATATTTGAAAAACCATCGATTGACTGATTTTACACATACTTTCGCCAAAACTTGAAAAGCTTGAAACTTTATTTGAAAAGCTATTGAAAAGCTAGTTGAACAGCTTGATTAGAACCTATTCGAAGTTTATGTGAATTTGGAGTGGGGGTGTGTTTGGTTGGAGTGATGGGAGGCGTTGGATAGAAAGAGATTGGATTGGATGGTTGAAATTAGGAGAAAGGGGGGTGGGATCCGTGTGAGGTGATTTGCACCAATAACATATTTACACACGTCTTTTACCATTCAATTATTTTTGCTTCTTTCAAAAAGAGATTAAATGATTTGGTATTTTTAGACACAAAAAAGTTTTAAAAAAACATGTGAATTTTTTCATGTAAAATGAAAAAATTGAAAATGTGTTTAGTCATACTTTTTCCCAACAATTTAAAAAATAAAATGAAATAAAAAAAATTATTTTCTAAATTTTAACTAAGAAATTAAAAAGACTATTCTATCATTCTCACTTTTTTATTTCTCATTTTTTCTCAACACTAAAAAAAAAAAAAAAAAAAAAAAAAAAAAAACATTTTACCTTTAATCTCTCGTGTCATCCTCCACTGCCCGCGATCGCCGCCACCGTCACAATTTGAGCTAATCTTCTTATCATTTTTAAAAAAGAAAAATATAACTCCAACTATATGGGTTTTCAAAATTATCAACTTTTCTCTATAAAAGAAAAATCATTCCCTTATCAGGAATTTAGAAACGGAAAAAGATGAAAAAATTTTCTACAACTAAACGGCACCTAAACGAGTACTCATGCATAATAACGAGATTTTATAGTAACAAACAGTTAATTGAGTTATTATAATTATTCATTTTTATCAACTATTAACTAACACAATAATTAAAAAATTATATATGTTAGATAATGTCTTCTATAGTAGAGTTTGTGGAAGACTTTTTATAAATTATACTATATATATTGCTACCGGAGCTAAGACAAAAAATGATGACATGACATCATTTCTCAGCCATTCGATTGACATACAAAGACATCCAAACCGTATAAAATAGATTATGTCGTGATGTGTAGCAATTAACTTTGAAATGACAAGATATGCCTCATATTTTGTCACGTTTACTATATCCAATATATCGTGAAAAACTAACTTACCTTTTTTTATGTAAAACAATCTCAAAATGCTATTGATAAGTTTAAAAAAAAATATAAATCAACAGTTAACGTAAATTATGGATCGTTCAAAGTAAATACCTAATTTTGAAATTCAGTTTATCTCTATCTCATTAGATTTTAAAATACTTAGCATCATTATTTAAGAAAAAAAATTGCAATTGTATCGCACATAATAAATCATATATTTCAGAAATATATAATATATTGAGTTAGAGCATCATCTGACAAAATATTTTGTACTATTGAGTTAGAGCATTGATGCGTGGGAATCGCAACAGGCTTTACCTCTCGAGGGATCTCGAGAAGCTTACAACCCCCACCAGGCAGTGTACCTGATCGTTGTAGTATAGTATAGTGACAAGTACCGGGGGATTGATCGTTCAGCTTAGGAATAGTGTCGCTAGGATTAGAAAGCCTAAATACTAGTTCTAAAGATGAGGGATGGTTATTTTTGTGTTTTTATATTTTATGGAAAGCAAGTAAAAATCTCGGTTTTTGGAAGAGTGGGCGGAATTAGTTGCTATTCAACTAACCCAAAACTAAGATGCAATAAAAATAAAATACTAAAAATGTAAATAAACTAATTATACTAAGGTTGTGAGCAGTAATTGGAGAAAATGTGTTTACTTAGATTTCACTACTCCCTAGATATCTTTTACACGTTAATTACTTGTTATAATTGCATGGATGACGGATCGTATTCCTTAATACCATTCATGGGGTGGCATACATAACTCCCCAATTCTATGAGCTCTTATCTCCTCCTACACCATGCCCAGCACAACTATAGGGATTGTAAACAGTGGCTCATGCATTAAATACAACCAATAAAGACCTAGTACGCCTCGGTTCATGTTTCTTAAGACGTTCAAGCATGTTACCATTTGGAGATCTGCCAGTTTTCTTAAGCCTAACATATAAATCATTCATCCAAGACAAGAATAAACAAGTAATCAACACATAATCAATATCTAGGTTTCATTAGATCTAAGCAAACACAAAAGAGATCTAGCCTAGCATAATGGAATTGAGACAAGAACAAGATATAGACAACCAACACATAGACATATTGATTGAATTAGAAGAACACTTATCTCAATTACAATGCAAGGTATCAAGAGTTTGGAACCCTTGAAAAACCTGTAAAAGTTGCACCAAAATCGTACTTAGGGTTTCTCCAAAACTTCCCTTTTTAAATGTGAAAAATTAGAAAACTATATATAGAAAAACAGGTCTGACGGCGTCAAGAGTAATCATGTGATGCCGTCACCTCGCCGCCAAAACTCTCCTCGGACTGCCTAGATCTACTTTTGACGCCGTCAAGACTTAGACACTTCCAGGCCGTCATGACTCTTTTACTCTTGACGCCCTTCTCACGTGACGCCGTCAAAACTCTACTGGGTCGTCATGGAAATTCATGAAAATTGCTCTTGACGCCGTTAGGATGTTGCTCTTGACGCCGTCACCTACTGTTCCCAGCATGGAAAATTAAGACTTTGGCGTTTTCTTCACTTTTATGCTCCAAAAACGTCCGAATTGCTTCCTTTTCCAGATTTCTCTCCCAAAGTACCTAAAATCACAAAAGGAACGATTTAGGGCAATATTTGATCAAATAAATTCGGATTCGGGCTTAAATGACCCCCTAAAAACGGATCATTTTTCGCCTTATCATATACCCTTACACTTGAGATTTGCTTGTCCTCTAGCAAATGCGCTTTTATTCTAGTCAAAATACAAGTTAGGGGTCATTTAACACTAATATAAAAGTAATTACAACAAATAATCGTTCCACTAAAGACCAATAGACAAGCACGGAGGTCATACACAAGCACCTCACAAATAGTGTTTAGATACTCACATCTCTCGGGTGTAATAAAGTGTAAATTACAATATGGAAACGGAAGATATCTCTCACTACCTGTCATAGCAAAATAGATTACCATAGGCTTGGGAAAGGATCAAACCTCCACCACATGGCGTAAGCACCTAGGATAAACTATCAAAGAGGTCTTTTAAAGGGTTGTAACGTTAGGTGTAGGGATATGAAATACACGGTTTTGTTGGATAAAGGAAGTTTTACTGTGGCGAGTTAACAATCTTAGTTAATTACATGTACAATGTGGCGTTGCTAAGCAAAGACTAGACTCGACTTAAGCTAATAAATGAAAAATAACAAAAACATAAAATGAACATAAAATGAAACGGGATGGTAGTCCGTATGTTTTTTTTTTTTTTTTTTTTTTTTTTTCTTTTTTTTTTTTTTTTGCATACACTCTTACCCTACCATCCAAAATAATACATCATAGGGAATGAACATTTCCCTTACACTTGAATCTTTACATACTTTACATTTAACTAATCTAATGACTCGAATTAAGAAAATCAAAACATTTGGAGCACTTTTAAGATTAACGTACATATGGAGGTAATAAATGATGTTCTTCCCCATTACTCCAGAAATAAGTACTTACCCATGAGTCCCAATCGTCCCAAAACAATATGTACAAGGATATGACTCGACTTAGCAACCATGTAATCAATTAGAAAGTTAACTTAGGGTTTAACAAAAAACAATAATGCACTAAAAATGAGCGCATACACGGAAGGCTAAGGCGATTTGGTTGTACATTTAAGTGGGGTGTAACAAATTCTTCCTTTAAGTAAAATGCTTAAAGTTAGAAACGAAAAGATAGGCTCGGAGGGGTGTACTAGGGGTTTCGTGTACTAAAAATGAGTACAACGCTAAGGGTGTGGGAAAAATTAGTTGACTTAACTAGCCAAGTAATATGACTTAAATGGTCAAGTAATTATGATACGGGTTTAACACAAGGGTGATCCTAATGCCTCTTATCATGTAGTAAATCCTACTACACGAATGTAGTCTCACTAGCGGTCTCGAGATGCATCACTAACGCAAGTTCTAGAATCTAAATACTACCGGTACACTCATAAGCACTAATAGTAAATGCTTTTCCTATCAAATCTAAAGGCGAACCTCACATATTTGGGTGGAAAATTTTTCTGAATATACGGTTATGTGCTAGTCATACAATCTCCTATCCATGAGACGCTTGCTATGGCTAAAGTTTCACTCCTAAATGTTGTAAAAAAATTTAAATTTGGCGCTAAAATTGCACTAACAAGTATTTCTCATAGTTTTATTACACATCTACTATTAAACAAAACAAACTCAAGCGAAAGTGCATATGTAAGGTATCATCTTTTTACCCTCCCCTTACACTTAAGATGAACATTGTCCCCAATGTTCAAGTAAAGAATGTAAAAGTGAAAAAGTAAAGAGAATGAAATCAAATACTCCCCTGATTCGCTCGGTATGGATAATAGGATGGCCAGGTTAAATCTTCCTCCAAGAAAATGAACAATCAAAGCTTCCCTTCCAGAATATAAATCATCTTCTTGTCATACATAACCTGTAAAACCTGAGAAAATAGACAAGACAACCTCGCGTAAAATCGGCGGCATCCTATATAAGTTTCTAAATCCTAGAAAACAAGATAAGATATAATGCTTGTGGAATGAAGTTTGTAGATCTCCTGGAGATTATAAAACTTAATAATTCACAAAAACCATAAGACTCCGTTAGAAAAACAAAACCGGTAAAATTTCCAGATTTTAACTCCTGACGCCGTCAAGAGTAAAACTCTTACGCCGTCAGAATGGACCTGCAGAAATTCTTATGTTAAGTTTCCGGAAAATTTCTGGAAAAACTTGGTCCTACTTCCTGGAAAATCCTGTAAAACTTCATTATGACTCAATACAAGCATTTGACTCTAACAAATACGAATATACATGCTCATTTATTATTGTGGAGAATCATGATCGGTTTGTTTCTTAAAAACATATTTGGGGTTTCCCCTTACACTTATCTTTTGCAAAAATACTTTTAGGTGGAGTTAAGACTAGGCTAAACAACAAAGTAAAGTATTTCCACACTTTTATTGAGAAACATGATCAACCAACAATAAAAACTAAGCATGCATACGGAAGAAAATAACAAACAAACAAATAAAATCACACAAAACATGGGTTGCCTCCCAAGAAGCGCTTTTCTTTATTTACGAGTCTTGTAGCTAGACTCAAGGTCATGGGTTACTACGTGATTTCATCATTGGTTTCACTCTCTAGGTCGTCTCTTAAACCAGTTTTGTATTCCGGACCTAGTTGCAAGCATTCTTTGTATAAACCAAGCATTCTATTCTTTACATACTCTACTCCTCTACGTCTATCCTCCTCATTCCTATAATAAGCCGCCTGCTTGTGTTTCTTTTCGAAATTAGAGAGAAGGCGGTATTGCTCAATTTTGTAGGGCATTTGATAAGCAACCTCATCATTTTCTCCCTTGAATCTAACTATCCCTAAAGTCGGATCATAACTCATCCTAGTGGCCTCAACAAATGGTTTTCCGAATACTATTTGGCTTAGGCAAGCATCTATCACCGGACGAATGTCTTCCACTATCATAAAATCGATCTCATAGGTGAGATTCCCAATAATTACATGCAATCCCTTCACTCTTCCTGCAAAATTACTTATCAGATTCTTACCGGGCATCATCCTAAAATCAAGTTGCTTCTTCATCACCCAATTGTAATAAGTCCTAGTCATGATGTTCACGGGGGATCTAAGGTCGATGTAAGCTTTCCATATATGCATGTGCCCGATATTGCATGGGATGTTAATGTTAGAGGGGTCTCCCATTTTGATAAGGGGGTTGCCAAAGATATATGTTCTCTCGGGACTATCGAATAAATCCTTATGGTATTCCCGTTCTTCCTTGGTTGGCAACTTATCAAAGTATTCTTCTATAGGTTCTACCTCCTCTAATTCCTCATCCTTATTAACCTCAACTTCCCTACTCTCATCCTTACTATCGGCTTCTACTCTAACTTCATCCTTGTCGCTCTCCTCTATCTCCTTATCTATCGGCTTAATGGTGACCACATTGACAAAGTGGACATGTTTGGATGATGAGGGGTCCTTAATTTGGATTCCACTATTGGTGTCCCTAGTGTCCTTCCTAGATGTGATTAATGATTGGTTGTTGAGGGCTTTCAACAAGTTGTCAATCTTGTTGGTCATCTCCGTTTGTTGTTGGTTAAATTCGGTTTCAAACCTAACTATGCGGGCTTCTTGAGATGCCATGAACTTTGACAACAATCCTTCAAGATTGTTGGTACTACCATAGTTGTTAGAAGGATTGTTGTTGAAAGTACGGTTGGATGGTGGACCGTTTGGTTGGTAACAATTAGGCGGATTGGAAGAATTGGTTTGATTTTGTTTCCACCTAAGGTTTGGGTGATTTTTCCATGAGGGGTTGTATGAATCACCGTAAGGGTTTGGCTCGGGCTTGAAAGTGTACCACTTATCTCCCGCTTCGTCGGTACGCGTGGATGCGTAGTCCAGAAAAGCTGTTCCGGGGAGTTCCACACAATCACGAGTGTCATGGGGACCACTACATAATTCGCATGAAGAAGTGATTTTGTTCACTTGGCTTGAAGGCTTAGGAGCATCGTAAGATTTCATAAGAAACTTGACTTGGTCCTCAAGTTCCATGATCCTATGGTCGGGAGTGCTAGAATTGTTCGAAGGCAAAGATATTGCCTTGACCGTTTTGTTCAAATCACGGGGATCATTCCAACTTTCGTTGTCATAGAGAGCAAGATCTTCTATGAGTTCCCATGATTGTTCCGCACTAAGATCACGTAGCTTACCACCGGCCGATTGGTCAATGGCTCGCCTCGTGGAGATGTCGATATGGTCATAAAAAATTTGGACTTGGAGCCAAAGATCTATGCCATGATGAGGGACTTTTTGGAGTAAGTCCTTGAAACGAGTCCATGCTTCATAAAGAGATTCATTTTGACATTGTTGGAACATCAAGATGTCATTTCTAAGCTTAGTAGTTCTCCCCGGTGGGAAAAATTGAGCAAGGAAACGAGTGGTGAGATCATCCCATGTGGTGATGGATCCCGCGGGTAAACGCTCAAGCCATTGACTAGATTGATCCCGTAGAGAGAATTGGAATAGGCGTAAACGGGTCGTCTCTCTAGTTTCAACACCTAGGTCTATGGAATCTACGATTTTGAGAAAGTCCTTAAGATGTTGGTTTGGATCTTCGGAACGAAGTCCATGGAATGCACATCCGCTTTGCACCAACCGGATGGTGTCGGATCGCAAGGGGGTCACATTGGCTCCGGTGAGCTCAATGGTGTTTCGGTAGCCTTGGTGGCTAGGTCGGGAATACTCTCCTAAGGTTCGGGGCCTAAGGGGTTCTAATGGTGGGTTTTGTTGTGGTGGGATGACGGGTTCAAAGATGTTACCACCTTCCATGATGTCGGATGGTAAAGAGTTACAAACAAAGGCACAAAGAAATAAGATAGACTAAAGAAAACCTAAAAATAAAGATAAAATCTTACTAGAAAAGAATCTAGCAAGTAGACCTAATAAAAAGAAATTCTAACCTAGACAATAACTATTCCCCGGGCTGCGGCGCCAAAAACTTGATGCGTGGGAATCGCAACAGGCTTTACCTCTCGAGGGATCTCGAGAAGCTTACAACCCCCACCAGGCAGTGTACCTGATCGTTGTAGTATAGTATAGTGACAAGTACCGGGGGATTGATCGTTCAGCTTAGGAATAGTGTCGCTAGGATTTGAAAGCCTAAATACTAGTTCTAAAGATGAGGGATGATTATTTTTGTGTTTTTATATTTTATGGAAAGCAAGTAAAAATCTCGGTTTTTGGAAGAGTGGGCGAAATTAGTTGCTATTCAACTAACCCAAAACTAAGATGCAATAAAAATAAAATACTAAAAATGTAAATAAACTAATTATACTAAGGTTGTGAGCAGTAATTGGAGAAAATGTGTTTACTTAGATTTCACTACTCCCTAGATATCTTTTACACGTTAATTACTTGTTATAATTGCATGGATGACGGATCGTATTCCTTAATACCATTCATGGGGTGGCATACATAACTCCCCAATTCTATGAGCTCTTATCTCCTCCTACACCATGCCCAGCACAACTATAGGGATTGTAAACAGTGGCTCATGCATTAAATACAACCAATAAAGACCTAGTACGCCTCGGTTCATGTTTCTTAAGACGTTCAAGCATGTTACCATTTGGAGATCTGCCAGTTTTCTTAAGCCTAACATATAAATCATTCATCCAAGACAAGAATAAACAAGTAATCAACACATAATCAATATCTAGGTTTCATTAGATCTAAGCAAACACAAAAGAGATCTAGCCTAGCATAATTGAATTGAGACAAGAACAAGATATAGACAACCAATTGTCACACCCCCAATTTACCTGACTTGCAGCGGAATGGAATGCCTGGGGGTGTAACTGTCATAGCACCATAACAAGGAAATATTGAACGACCTAAAGTGTCGTTTGGAAAATACATATCGTTTGATTTATTTAAAAGCATCCATTGCTACAAAACATAGGTCCCCAAAAGTTGAAATGTTTACAGAAAACAAGTTCAGAAATGTCAAACGATAATTTACACAAGTGCATGAAAATCCAAAATGTAGTGCGTCATCCCTGGCACACCCTAATGTGACTCCATGCATGTAATATGATGATGCCTTAGTTACCTGAAAATACATTGCGAAAACGGTCAACACGAATGTTGGTGAATAATCATAGGTTTATGAAATGTAATGTTTGTACGGCCACCACAAGTATAAGTGCATGACAAAAGTCACGTAAAATAGTACAATAGACCTTAAGCTCATGACACCGAAGCTATGACTGATGAAATTCTATGCCCCTCCCGAATGTTCTGCCAAACACTCAAATGTAAAAGACATGACATGCATCCGCTTACTGTTGGTAATCACTACCACGGATGGAGGCGTCACCCTCGATAGATCTATCCACTCACTCTCGCTTAGCGGTAAATTAACGGTTCATGATGTTACAGGGGACTTATCACATGGCAGACAAGCTACTTAAGCTATGTACATAGGTTTTGATACTTGGGCTCGTATTGAAATGGTGCAATGTATTCTCCCCCGTGGGATTTGAAAACAATAAAAATGTATACGGGGCTATGAATACTCACCTCAATTGATGATACTGCGATGATATGAAATGAACAACAATGATCGGTTAACTGCCGCAACCTATAATGAATGATGAATGATCTCATTTAGATCAACAAATGATGTTATGAATGTCCATGCTCATGTTCCTATACCACTCTACTCTTTAGAAAAACACTTGTGTTTTCAAAAATATATAATCCAAGAATTTGGAAAATATTGCTATTAGAAAATATAAATAGCTAGTTATAATATATATATACTTATATATATATAACGTAAGTTTCCATGTTAGCGTTGAAATACTCGGGTTGTAATCCTTGAAATGATGAAAACATACTCGTAATAACTAATACTACATTAGTTATAAAGCTCGGTACTTAATATTACTTCTAGCTC
This sequence comes from Artemisia argyi, assembly GCA_030686995.1. Classification (NCBI taxonomy): domain Eukaryota; kingdom Viridiplantae; phylum Streptophyta; class Magnoliopsida; order Asterales; family Asteraceae; genus Artemisia; species Artemisia argyi. The sequence goes on along the minus strand of CM060680.1, from coordinate 221,671,816 downwards.
AAAAATGTACTTCGTAGTTTTTGTGCCAAATTTAATAAAAGCTGTCAAATATAAAGTGGTTTTAGCCGATATTCAAACGTGTATATCTTTGTCGTTACTTGTCCGTTTTACTTGTTCTTTATATCCACGGTTACGTCTTGGTATGTAGTAATATATTTTGGAAAGTTCGGCTCCTCCGGGTTACGTCTAAAGTCTCTTTTTGTCCATTGAAAAACGTCCAACAGCAACTAATTTCCAGAAAATACTTTTCGTCAACAATCTTGCAAAAATCATAACTTCTTCGTTATTAACTCTTTTCAATCCGTTCTTTCGCCTACGGATTCGTTTTTGAAAGTATTTTCTAAAAATTTTGCCAAAGTTTCCTTGGTGTTTACTGATTTTCCAGATTTTTACAAAACGGGACAGCATGTCTAAAATAGGTTCCAAATCAAGTTTCCAAGGTTAAAAACTAATTTCTACCATCACTAAACCTCTTGTAATCACCACATGGCTAATCTAATCTTACCATACACCTTCTTAGGGTGCCATGGACTCCTAACCAAGTTATTAGAGCAAGGGGATTCATAACTAAAAAGTTAGGGTTTGTATGTTTCTTTTTAGACAAAATAAAGTGTGGTATAGCTACTTGTACATGGTTTTTAGCATGATACTTATGAAATACATGTAAAAATAGGATGATCCATGAAAAAATAAAGATGAAAACTTACTTGATAAAATGAGATGATTATAGGATGATTATGCTTGATGTTCTTGTGTTTTTGTTGCTTGATTCTTGATTAGGCATGTAAAATGAACAAGTTTAGTGTTTTAATTTATGGAAAATGATCACTTGATCTTTGTGTTCTTCTTGGGTCGTGGGTATGAAGAGGGATGGAGAAGAGATAGTTTTTGATCTTTCTAATAGAAGTGATAATATGATTTTGTGATTTTGGTAAAGTTATGTGTTAAGAGGTTTATTAGTTAAATACAACTTAGGAGTTAATGCAAGGGGTTAAAAGGGGTGTATCATGGCCGGTTTTTCAAGGGTGAAGGGGGGGGGGGGTAGGGTACTTGGTAGTTAATTAGGAATTTGGTGTAGCGTTACGTGTTATTACGTGTTATTCGTTAAAATCGGGTACCGGGTTTAATAGCAATAAACGTTCACAAAGTTAACCGGGATGAAATAATGTTATAATAATGTTAAAAACATATTAAAAATATGTTGGGTACATTTACTGAGTGATCGGGTGATTATTGTTTAGTTTTCACGAAAACCGTCGTTATATTCATACGCGTACGTTATAAATAAAATAAATTTCCAAAATACTGGGTAACTGAATGTTATAACTTTTATGATGTTAAAATGGATATAAAAATATGTCGGGACCATTGTGGGAATATTTAGATATATTCGTCGTGTATAAACCGGGTGTTAACGTTTACTATAATTACTTATACGTAAAAACGTTAAATGTACTGAATATAGTAATTTGAAAATCCTGAGAGTGGTATAACATGAAAATGCTGTTATGATGATATGCAGACTATCTCCAGTCCGTATGCAGTGTTCTTAACACTAATGAAATGAATTCGCACCTAAACCAATCCGGTTACGCGAATTTGAATACTCGTAAACTAAATTTACGATGAAATGAGTAATGCACGTGAATGATGAAATATTTTCCGGAAATGAATAGTGTTCAGTGAATAGTAAATTTCCCAAATGGTTCTCAGAACATCAAACTGACCTCGAAAATGATGAATAGTAAAACGATGAATAGTGTTCTGATGAATAGTGATTTATGAATAGTAAAAAGTCGAAGTTTGGGAAAATGACCTGAAATGGTAAATGACGTGAAATGGTGAGTTGTGACATCCGCCCACCCAAATAAGAATTCAGTCCCTGAATTCAGCTAGTGTTGGTCTCGGTAATAGGTTTGGTGAAAAGGTGTGGATACTTGCGTTGCATTTGGTCCTCTCGTTCCCATGTAAACTCAGGACCTCTTCGAGAATTCCAGCGAACCTTAACGATCGGAATTCTACTCTGCTTTAACTGCTTGACCTCTCGGTCCATGATTTCAACTGGTTCCTCCACAAAGTTAAGCTTGTCATCTAGCTGAATCTCTTCTAATGGTATAACTGAAGACTCATCTGAAAGGCATTTCTTGAGGTTTGAGACATGAAATGTATTGTGTACGTTGCTGAGTTCTGATGGTAGTTCTAGCTTGTAAGCTACTGGACCAATCCTTTCCAGTATCTTAAATGGACCAATGTATCTCGGGTTCAACTTCCCACGCTTTCCAAATCGTATCACGCCTTTCCAAGGCGAGACTTTCAACATGACCTTGTCTCCAACCTGGAATTCCAATGGTTTGCGTCTAACATCTGCATAACTCTTCTGTCGGCTTCTAGCTGTTTCAAGCCTATCTCGAATCTGTATTATCTTTTCTGTTGTTTCCCTAACCATTTCTGGGCCTGTGCATTGTACCTCTCCAACTTCTGCCCAACAAACTGGTGAACGACACTTACGACCATACAATGCCTCAAATGGTGCTGCTTTAATACTTGAATGGTAACTGTTGTTATAAGAGAACTCGATTAATGGCAAATGGTTAGCCCAACCATTTCCAAAGTCAATCACACACGCTCGCAGCATGTCCTCCAGTGTCTGAATAGTTCTCTCACTCTGACCATCAGTCTGTGGATGGTAAGCAGTGCTCATGTCTAACTTGGATCCAAAGGAATCTTGTAATGATTTCCAAAAGTTTGAAGTAAAACGACTATCCCTGTCTGAAATGATAGAAACTGGTGCTCCATGCCTCGAGACTATTTCCTTGACATAAAGTCTAGCCAGCTGTTCCATGGAATAAGTCTCTCTAATGGGTATGAAATGTGTTGATTTAGTAAGACGATCAACAATTACCCAAATAGCATCGAAACCTCCTGACGTCTTGGGTAGTTTAGTAACAAAGTCCATTGTAATACGTTCCCACTTCCATTGTGGAATTTCTGGTTGTTGAAGTAGTCCTGACGGTTTCTGGTACTCGGCTTTCACTTTAGCACAAGTAAGACATTTGCTGACGTACGTACCTATTTCTGCTTTCATGTTCGGCCACCAATACAGCTTTTTGAGATCCTGATACATCTTGTCAGAACCTGGGTGAATAGAATACTTTGACTTATGCGATTCATGCATAATCAAATCTCGTACTCCACCATAGAGTGGTATCCAACTTCGCTCCTTGAAGCATAACACTCCATCTGCTCTCTTAACAAAACCATTCTTGTTTTCTGGCATACCATAAAGTTTCTCCTGTGGCCGATTCTCCTCCTTGAGAGCCTCAATCTGAGCTTCTAAGATTTTTGTTGGTAATGGTGAAATAATAGTCATTCCTAATGACCTGACCCTCAAAGGTTTGATTCGTTCCTTTCTGCTAAGTGCATCTGCTACGACATTTGCTTTTCCTGGGTGATATCGAATTTCACAATCGTAATCACTCAACAATTCTAGCCAACGACGTTGTCTCATGTTAAGTTCCTTCTGATCAAGTATATGCTGTAAGCTCTTGTGGTCGGTAAAAATTACACATTTAGTACCATAAAGGTAGTGTCTCCAAATCTTGAGTGCAAAAACAACAGCACCCAACTCCAAGTCGTGTGTAGTGTAATTCTTCTCGTGTGTCTTAAGCTGTCTAGATGCATAAGCTATCACCTTCTCGTTTTGCATTAGCACAGCTCCAAGCCCTTTATGCGAAGCATCGCAATATACCACAAAATTCTCAATACCTTCTGGTAGTGACAAAATCGGTGCACTACAAAGCTTCTGCTTCAATAACTGAAATGCAGATTCTTGTTTCTCTCCCCACTCGTACTTCTGATTCTTTTGTGTCAGTTTAGTCAGCGCCTTCGCTATCTTAGAAAACCCTTCAATAAACCTCCTGTAATATCCGGCAAGTCCTAAGAATTGACGAATTTCTGTAGGAGACTTGGGCGTAGCCCAATCCTTTACTGCCTCAATCTTCGCTGGGTCGACTTGTAATCCTTGGCTATCAATGACATGGCCAAGAAATTGAACTCTTTGTATCCAAAAGTCACACTTTGAAAATTTGGCATACAATTGCTCCTCCTTGAGTAGTTCCAATATTGTTCTGAGGTGTGCTTCATGCTCTTTCTCACTCTTGGAATAAATCAGGATATCGTCAATGAATACAATCACATACTTATCAAGATATGGTTTGCATACTCTGTTCATGAGATCCATGAATACTGCAGGTGCATTCGTTAATCCAAAAGGCATCACTTGAAACTCATAATGACCATAACGTGTTCTGAATGCTGTCTTCGGGATATCTTCTTCCCGAACTCTGAGTTGATGGTAACCTGATCTTAAATCAATCTTGGAATAAAAACAGGAACCTTGTAGCTGATCAAACAAGTCATCAATCCTAGGTAGTGGATAACGATTCTTCACCGTTAACTTGTTCAGCTCACGATAGTCTATGCACATTCTGAAAGATCCATCCTTCTTCTTCACAAACAAAACCGGTGCTCCCCAAGGCGAAGAACTCGGTCTAATGAATCCTTTGTCTAAAAGCTCTTGCAACTGGTTAGACAGTTCTTGCATTTCAGAAGGTGCAAGTCTATATGGTGCTCGTGCAATTGGTGCAGCTCCTGGCACCAACTCAATCTGAAACTCAACCTGACGTGTAGGTGGCAGTCCTGGTAATTCTTCCGGAAAAACTTCTGGAAATTCCTTAACAATGGGCACATCTTCAAGTCGTTTCTCATCCGACTTCTTTTCCGTTATGTGAGTCAAGAATGCATAACAACCCTTCTTTATGTACTTCTCGGTTTTAATGCATGATATGATACTGAGTCTAGTTCCACTTCGCTCCCCGCGAACAACCAAAGTTTCACCTCCATAAGAAAGATGAACAACTTTCTCATCACAAATGATCCTTGCACGATGTCGAGACAACCAATCCATACCGATAACGATGTCAAAACTTCCAAGTTCTACGGGCATAAGGTCTATATTGAATGGGTGATTTAGGAAATTGATGGTGCAACCACGGATAACGGTGTTGGTGTTAACTAAAGACCCATCGGCTAATTCAACAATGTAGGGAATGTCTAAGGTAGTTGGTTCTATGTTAAGTAAAGGTGCAAATGTAGTAGAAATAAAACTTCTATCCGCTCCAGAATCAAATAAGATGGATGCATAACGATTATTAACGAGGAATTTACCCGTAACAACATTCGCGTCCTCACGGGCATCTTCTCCTCCCATGACATAAGCCCTTCCTCGAGCTACTCCTCCCTGATTCCCAGCTCTTTGATCATTCTTCTTTGGGCAATTGTACTGGAAATGACCCAACTCTCCACAACCATAACATGCTCCTGGTTGGTTCTGATTAATTACCCCTCGTGGTGCTTTGCAGTCCTTAGTCCAATGACCGACCTTTCCACAGTTCTGACAAGCTCTAGGACAATTCCCAGGGTTATGATGAGTTCGACATTTGTTACACTTGGGTAGTTTTCCAGCATATCCTTTTCCTTCTGTTGGTCCTGTAGCATAAACCTTTGCCACTTCCTGCCTCTTAGGTGCTGGTTGGTTAGCATTCCCACCTTGGTTATTATCAAACTTCCTCTTGTTGTTATTGTTGTTTTGGTTATTGGGGTAGTTGCGGTTTCGGTTATTGTTATAGTTGTTGTTGTTGTTGTTGTTTCGAGTGTTGTTGTAGTTGGTATTGTTGGAACGGTTATTGTTGTTGTTTGCAGCAGACTTTCCTTTCAACACTTGGACCATAAGTTTCTGAGTTATACGAATGGCCTCCTCCATTGTTTGTGGGTCGAAAGACATCACATCCCCTCGGATGCTTTCGGGTAATCCCCCAGTAAAGTTCTCTATCTTTTTCTCAGCGTCCGGAACCATAGTTGGACACAGTGTAGCCAACTCCTGAAACTTCCTGATATAAGTTTCAATGTCATCTCCTTTTGTTACTAACTTGTAGAACTCTGTTTCCAACTTTTGCACCTCAGTACGAGGGCAAAACTTCTTGGTCATCAGCTTTTTGAATTCAGCCCAAGTGAGTTTATAGGCATTCTCCATACCAATGGGCTGAGCATACGAATTCCACCAAGACATGGCTTCATCCAGCAGCATACCTGTAGCAAACTTTACCTTGTTAACCTCCTGGCAACCACACATGAGAAAAACGTTCTCAGTCTTCTCAAACCAGCGGATTAAAGCAACCGCTCCCTCAGTTCCCTTATACTTGATAGGATCACTAGTCTTGAAATCCTTCCAAGTACATTCACGCCTAGTAGTGGGTTGAACCACTTCAGCAGTAGGTGGAACCTCAGCATTCCTAGCAGCAACTTCAGCTCTCTCAGTCTCCAGAGCTTCTGCTATACTATCCCTGACCAACTTGCGGATAGCTGCTTGTGTCATGGCAGGTGTTTCTGAGGTAGCCTTTGCCTTCTTTGGCGCCATACTTCTGATAAATAATAATCGACAACAACCATGAGAAAACTATAATAGAAATAGTCATCGTACAAAAATATACGCCCACAACATGTATATATACAACCACAACAAGTATAAATACAACCACGACATGTACGAGTACGACCACAACCTGTAATAACTACGTTAACCATAAAGAGCAACCATGAAACATCATAAATATAATCACAACACATGAATATAATACATGAAAATTTCGGCCTACATGGACCGATATATATATAGCACAACATTTCCAACATAGTAGAGTCGCACTTGATATATATTTGTTTGTACAACAACCAAAAGACTACAAGTTCTTGAACTACGTCCCACACCTCGGGACTAGGAAATAGTAAAAGCTAATATAATACTAGTCTATGTCTATGCTCCTCCTGGTGCTCCAGATGGTCCAGGAGCTCCAGATGCTCCAGGCTCTCCCCTCAAGCGGCGAATCTCACGATCCATCGCAACCACGATCTCCTCCAGATGCTGGACTCGTAACTGAGAAGAAACATCCCTGCTCTCCATCACTGTCAACCTCTCACGAAGCAATGCCAACTGATCTACCTGCTCCCACTGAGTCTCCTGTGTCTGCTGAGCTCTATCTCGAATCTCAGGTAACTCATCCCTAAGTAGCTCAATCTCCTCCTGGTGCCTCAACTGTCGTGCCTCGAGTCCATGGTATGTCACATCAATACCAACCCTGCCCTGAACCAAATCCTCAACCTGCTCCTCGACAGTCTCAAGTCGAGTAGTAATGATCTCATCAACTCTATACCCCAACCTATCTACTTGCTCCTGCTGAGCACCCATCTGATCCTCTAATGTGACAGCTGTAGGGCTACTAGCCGCAGCCGCTCTAGAACTCACACCTAACAGTAAACCCTCGATCTGCTTCTCAGCCGCCTCTAGTCGAGGAGTGATATCCTCATCAACCCTATAGTCTAAACTATCAATCTGATCCTGATGAGCCCCCAGCTGGCCCTCTAATGTAACATCTGCAGGCTCCCTAACAACAGTAGGCTCACTAGCAACTGTAGACTCCCTAGCAACAGTAGGCTCCCTAGCTGCTGCTGCTCTCGAACACTCCCCTACATGGTACACTGGTGGTGGTTCTGCTGATTCTGACTCTGTAGTGGTAGGTGAATCTGGAGTGGTAAACCTTGCGCGCTTCCTGAGCGGCAAGAGTGAGGTGGATATAAGGGTAGCAGTGGGTATGGCTGGTGGTGGTGTAGGCACAGTAGGACTAGGTAGGTTCCTATAAGTAGATGTGGCATAACGAACTCTCTTACTAGCAACCTGGATAGTTTTCTCCCTACGAAACATAAGCATAGGTTCTGGTGGACTAGTGGTAGCAGGGGATGATGTATCAGTGGGTGTACAGGTAATCTCGGGTGGTGCAATAGGGGCAACATGAGGAGTAGGAGCCGTCTCCTCATCCTCAAAAGGCTCTGTTTCCTCACCTGATGCCGAGAATGGCAACACAGGTACAAGAGGAATAGGTGGTGGTGAACGGGCAGTAGAAGACATAGAGCCTTCAATATAGGAGTCTGAGATGGTGTACAGTATAACATTTGGGTTTGCAGACATGGTTCTGTGATAATCAAGGTGAAATAAAATGAATAACTCGTAATGAAATCACCAAAAACAATGAACATGCACTTATGATGAATGATGAGATGCTATGATAATGTGGTTATAGTCTAGGGTCAATGATACATCCTAGTTCTCTATAACCTTAGCTCTGGTACCAATCTGTCACACCCCCAATTTACCTGACTTGCAGCGGAATGGAATGCCTGGGGGTGTAACTGTCATAGCACCATAACAAGGAAATATTGAACGACCTAAAGTGTCGTTTGGAAAATACATATCGTTTGATTTATTTAAAAGCATCCATTGCTACAAAACATAGGTCCCCAAAAGTTGAAATGTTTACAGAAAACAAGTTCAGAAATGTCAAACGATAATTTACACAAGTGCATGAAAATCCAAAATGTAGTGCGTCATCCCTGGCACACCCTAATGTGACTCCATGCATGTAATATGATGATGCCTTAGTTACCTGAAAATACATTGCGAAAACGGTCAACACGAATGTTGGTGAATAATCATAGGTTTATGAAATGTAATGTTTGTACGGCCACCACAAGTATAAGTGCATGACAAAAGTCACGTAAAATAGTACAATAGACCTTAAGCTCATGACACCGAAGCTATGACTGATGAAATTCTATGCCCCTCCCGAATGTTCTGCCAAACACTCAAATGTAAAAGACATGACATGCATCCGCTTACTGTTGGTAATCACTACCACGGATGGAGGCGTCACCCTCGATAGATCTATCCACTCACTCTCGCTTAGCGGTAAATTAACGGTTCATGATGTTACAGGGGACTTATCACATGGCAGACAAGCTACTTAAGCTATGTACATAGGTTTTGATACTTGGGCTCGTACTGAAATGGTGCAATGTATTCTCCCCCGTGGGATTTGAAAACAATAAAAATGTATACGGGGCTATGAATACTCACCTCAATTGATGATACTGCGATGATATGAAATGAACAACAATGATCGGTTAACTGCCGCAACCTATAATGAATGATGAATGATCTCATTTAGATCAACAAATGATGTTATGAATGTCCATGCTCATGTTCCTATACCACTCTACTCTTTAGAAAAACACTTGTGTTTTCAAAAATATATAATCCAAGAATTTGGAAAATATTGCTATTAGAAAATATAAATAGCTAGTTATAATATATATATACTTATATATATATAACGTAAGTTTCCATGTTAGCGTTGAAATACTCGGGTTGTAATCCTTGAAATGATGAAAACATACTCGTAATAACTAATACTACATTAGTTATAAAGCTCGGTACTTAATATTACTTCTAGCTCAAAAATGTACTTCGTAGTTTTTGTGCCAAATTTAATAAAAGCTGTCAAATATAAAGTGGTTTTAGCCGATATTCAAACGTGTATATCTTTGTCGTTACTTGTCCGTTTTACTTGTTCTTTATATCCACGGTTACGTCTTGGTATGTAGTAATATATTTTGGAAAGTTCGGCTCCTCCGGGTTACGTCTAAAGTCTCTTTTTGTCCATTGAAAAACGTCCAACAGCAACTAATTTCCAGAAAATACTTTTCGTCAACAATCTTGCAAAAATCATAACTTCTTCGTTATTAACTCTTTTCAATCCGTTCTTTCGCCTACGGATTCGTTTTTGAAAGTATTTTCTAAAAATTTTGCCAAAGTTTCCTTGGTGTTTACTGATTTTCCAGATTTTTACAAAACGGGACAGCATGTCTAAAATAGGTTCCAAATCAAGTTTCCAAGGTTAAAAACTAATTTCTACCATCACTAAACCTCTTGTAATCACCACATGGCTAATCTAATCTTACCATACACCTTCTTAGGGTGCCATGGACTCCTAACCAAGTTATTAGAGCAAGGGGATTCATAACTAAAAAGTTAGGGTTTGTATGTTTCTTTTTAGACAAAATAAAGTGTGGTATAGCTACTTGTACATGGTTTTTAGCATGATACTTATGAAATACATGTAAAAATAGGATGATCCATGAAAAAATAAAGATGAAAACTTACTTGATAAAATGAGATGATTATAGGATGATTATGCTTGATGTTCTTGTGTTTTTGTTGCTTGATTCTTGATTAGGCATGTAAAATGAACAAGTTTAGTGTTTTAATTTATGGAAAATGATCACTTGATCTTTGTGTTCTTCTTGGGTCGTGGGTATGAAGAGGGATGGAGAAGAGATAGTTTTTGATCTTTCTAATAGAAGTGATAATATGATTTTGTGATTTTGGTAAAGTTATGTGTTAAGAGGTTTATTAGTTAAATACAACTTAGGAGTTAATGCTAGGGGTTAAAAGGGGTGTATCATGGCCGGTTTTTCAAGGGTGAAGGGGGGGGGGGGGGGTAGGGTACTTGGTAGTTAATTAGGAATTTGGTGTAGCGTTACGTGTTATTACGTGTTATTCGTTAAAATCGGGGTACCGGGTTTAATAGCAATAAACGTTCACAAAGTTAACCGGGATGAAATAATGTTATAATAATGTTAAAAACATATTAAAAATATGTTGGGTACATTTACTGAGTGATCGGGTGATTATTGTTTAGTTTTCACGAAAACCGTCGTTATATTCATACGCGTACGTTATAAATAAAATAAATTTCCAAAATACTGGGTAACTGAATGTTATAACTTTTATGATGTTAAAATGGATATAAAAATATGTCGGGACCATTGTGGGAATATTTAGATATATTCGTCGTGTATAAACCGGGTGTTAACGTTTACTATAATTACTTATACGTAAAAACGTTAAATGTACTGAATATAGTAATTTGAAAATCCTGAGAGTGGTATAACATGAAAATGCTGTTATGATGATATGCAGACTATCTCCAGTCCGTATGCAGTGTTCTTAACACTAATGAAATGAATTCGCACCTAAACCAATCCGGTTACGCGAATTTGAATACTCGTAAACTAAATTTACGATGAAATGAGTAATGCACGTGAATGATGAAATATTTTCCGGAAATGAATAGTGTTCAGTGAATAGTAAATTTCCCAAATGGTTCTCAGAACATCAAACTGACCTCGAAAATGATGAATAGTAAAACGATGAATAGTGTTCTGATGAATAGTGATTTATGAATAGTAAAAAGTCGAAGTTTGGGAAAATGACCTGAAATGGTAAATGACGTGAAATGGTGAGTTGTGACATCCGCCCACCCAAATAAGAATTCAGTCCCTGAATTCAGCTAGTGTTGGTCTCGGTAATAGGTTTGGTGAAAAGGTGTGGATACTTGCGTTGCATTTGGTCCTCTCGTTCCCATGTAAACTCAGGACCTCTTCGAGAATTCCAGCGAACCTTAACGATCGGAATTCTACTCTGCTTTAACTGCTTGACCTCTCGGTCCATGATTTCAACTGGTTCCTCCACAAAGTTAAGCTTGTCATCTAGCTGAATCTCTTCTAATGGTATAACTGAAGACTCATCTGAAAGGCATTTCTTGAGGTTTGAGACATGAAATGTATTGTGTACGTTGCTGAGTTCTGATGGTAGTTCTAGCTTGTAAGCTACTGGACCAATCCTTTCCAGTATCTTAAATGGACCAATGTATCTCGGGTTCAACTTCCCACGCTTTCCAAATCGTATCACGCCTTTCCAAGGCGAGACTTTCAACATGACCTTGTCTCCAACCTGGAATTCCAATGGTTTGCGTCTAACATCTGCATAACTCTTCTGTCGGCTTCTAGCTGTTTCAAGCCTATCTCGAATCTGTATTATCTTTTCTGTTGTTTCCCTAACCATTTCTGGGCCTGTGCATTGTACCTCTCCAACTTCTGCCCAACAAACTGGTGAACGACACTTACGACCATACAATGCCTCAAATGGTGCTGCTTTAATACTTGAATGGTAACTGTTGTTATAAGAGAACTCGATTAATGGCAAATGGTTAGCCCAACCATTTCCAAAGTCAATCACACACGCTCGCAGCATGTCCTCCAGTGTCTGAATAGTTCTCTCACTCTGACCATCAGTCTGTGGATGGTAAGCAGTGCTCATGTCTAACTTGGATCCAAAGGAATCTTGTAATGATTTCCAAAAGTTTGAAGTAAAACGACTATCCCTGTCTGAAATGATAGAAACTGGTGCTCCATGCCTCGAGACTATTTCCTTGACATAAAGTCTAGCCAGCTGTTCCATGGAATAAGTCTCTCTAATGGGTATGAAATGTGTTGATTTAGTAAGACGATCAACAATTACCCAAATAGCATCGAAACCTCCTGACGTCTTGGGTAGTTTAGTAACAAAGTCCATTGTAATACGTTCCCACTTCCATTGTGGAATTTCTGGTTGTTGAAGTAGTCCTGACGGTTTCTGGTACTCGGCTTTCACTTTAGCACAAGTAAGACATTTGCTGACGTACGTACCTATTTCTGCTTTCATGTTCGGCCACCAATACAGCTTTTTGAGATCCTGATACATCTTGTCAGAACCTGGGTGAATAGAATACTTTGACTTATGCGATTCATGCATAATCAAATCTCGTACTCCACCATAGAGTGGTATCCAACTTCGCTCCTTGAAGCATAACACTCCATCTGCTCTCTTAACAAAACCATTCTTGTTTTCTGGCATACCATAAAGTTTCTCCTGTGGCCGATTCTCCTCCTTGAGAGCCTCAATCTGAGCTTCTAAGATTTTTGTTGGTAATGGTGAAATAATAGTCATTCCTAATGACCTGACCCTCAAAGGTTTGATTCGTTCCTTTCTGCTAAGTGCATCTGCTACGACATTTGCTTTTCCTGGGTGATATCGAATTTCACAATCGTAATCACTCAACAATTCTAGCCAACGACGTTGTCTCATGTTAAGTTCCTTCTGATCAAGTATATGCTGTAAGCTCTTGTGGTCGGTAAAAATTACACATTTAGTACCATAAAGGTAGTGTCTCCAAATCTTGAGTGCAAAAACAACAACACCCAACTCCAAGTCGTGTGTAGTGTAATTCTTCTCGTGTGTCTTAAGCTGTCTAGATGCATAAGCTATCACCTTCTCGTTTTGCATTAGCACAGCTCCAAGCCCTTTATGCGAAGCATCGCAATATACCACAAAATTCTCAATACCTTCTGGTAGTGACAAAATCGGTGCACTACAAAGCTTCTGCTTCAATAACTGAAATGCAGATTCTTGTTTCTCTCCCCACTCGTACTTCTGATTCTTTTGTGTCAGTTTAGTCAGCGCCTTCGCTATCTTAGAAAACCCTTCAATAAACCTCCTGTAATATCCGGCAAGTCCTAAGAATTGACGAATTTCTGTAGGAGACTTGGGCGTAGCCCAATCCTTTACTGCCTCAATCTTCGCTGGGTCGACTTGTAATCCTTGGCTATCAATGACATGGCCAAGAAATTGAACTCTTTGTATCCAAAAGTCACACTTTGAAAATTTGGCATACAATTGCTCCTCCTTGAGTAGTTCCAATATTGTTCTGAGGTGTGCTTCATGCTCTTTCTCACTCTTGGAATAAATCAGGATATCGTCAATGAATACAATCACATACTTATCAAGATATGGTTTGCATACTCTGTTCATGAGATCCATGAATACTGCAGGTGCATTCGTTAATCCAAAAGGCATCACTTGAAACTCATAATGACCATAACGTGTTCTGAATGCTGTCTTCGGGATATCTTCTTCCCGAACTCTGAGTTGATGGTAACCTGATCTTAAATCAATCTTGGAATAAAAACAGGAACCTTGTAGCTGATCAAACAAGTCATCAATCCTAGGTAGTGGATAACGATTCTTCACCGTTAACTTGTTCAGCTCACGATAGTCTATGCACATTCTGAAAGATCCATCCTTCTTCTTCACAAACAAAACCGGTGCTCCCCAAGGCGAAGAACTCGGTCTAATGAATCCTTTGTCTAAAAGCTCTTGCAACTGGTTAGACAGTTCTTGCATTTCAGAAGGTGCAAGTCTATATGGTGCTCGTGCAATTGGTGCAGCTCCTGGCACCAACTCAATCTGAAACTCAACCTGACGTGTAGGTGGCAGTCCTGGTAATTCTTCCGGAAAAACTTCTGGAAATTCCTTAACAATGGGCACATCTTCAAGTCGTTTCTCATCCGACTTCTTTTCCGTTATGTGAGTCAAGAATGCATAACAACCCTTCTTTATGTACTTCTCGGTTTTAATGCATGATATGATACTGAGTCTAGTTCCACTTCGCTCCCCGCGAACAACCAAAGTTTCACCTCCATAAGAAAGATGAACAACTTTCTCATCACAAATGATCCTTGCACGATGTCGAGACAACCAATCCATACCGATAACGATGTCAAAACTTCCAAGTTCTACGGGCATAAGGTCTATATTGAATGGGTGATTTAGGAAATTGATGGTGCAACCACGGATAACGGTGTTGGTGTTAACTAAAGACCCATCGGCTAATTCAACAATGTAGGGAATGTCTAAGGTAGTTGGTTCTATGTTAAGTAAAGGTGCAAATGTAGTAGAAATAAAACTTCTATCCGCTCCAGAATCAAATAAGATGGATGCATAACGATTATTAACGAGGAATTTACCCGTAACAACATTCGCGTCCTCACGGGCATCTTCTCCTCCCATGACATAAGCCCTTCCTCGAGCTACTCCTCCCTGATTCCCAGCTCTTTGATCATTCTTCTTTGGGCAATTGTACTGGAAATGACCCAACTCTCCACAACCATAACATGCTCCTGGTTGGTTCTGATTAATTACCCCTCGTGGTGCTTTGCAGTCCTTAGTCCAATGACCGACCTTTCCACAGTTCTGACAAGCTCTAGGACAATTCCCAGGGTTATGATGAGTTCGACATTTGTTACACTTGGGTAGTTTTCCAGCATATCCTTTTCCTTCTGTTGGTCCTGTAGCATAAACCTTTGCCACTTCCTGCCTCTTAGGTGCTGGTTGGTTAGCATTCCCACCTTGGTTATTATCAAACTTCCTCTTGTTGTTATTGTTGTTTTGGTTATTGGGGTAGTTGCGGTTTCGGTTATTGTTATAGTTGTTGTTGTTGTTGTTGTTTCGAGTGTTGTTGTAGTTGGTATTGTTGGAACGGTTATTGTTGTTGTTTGCAGCAGACTTTCCTTTCAACACTTGGACCATAAGTTTCTGAGTTATACGAATGGCCTCCTCCATTGTTTGTGGGTCGAAAGACATCACATCCCCTCGGATGCTTTCGGGTAATCCCCCAGTAAAGTTCTCTATCTTTTTCTCAGCGTCCGGAACCATAGTTGGACACAGTGTAGCCAACTCCTGAAACTTCCTGATATAAGTTTCAATGTCATCTCCTTTTGTTACTAACTTGTAGAACTCTGTTTCCAACTTTTGCACCTCAGTACGAGGGCAAAACTTCTTGGTCATCAGCTTTTTGAATTCAGCCCAAGTGAGTTTATAGGCATTCTCCATACCAATGGGCTGAGCATACGAATTCCACCAAGACATGGCTTCATCCAGCAGCATACCTGTAGCAAACTTTACCTTGTTAACCTCCTGGCAACCACACATGAGAAAAACGTTCTCAGTCTTCTCAAACCAGCGGATTAAAGCAACCGCTCCCTCAGTTCCCTTATACTTGATAGGATCACTAGTCTTGAAATCCTTCCAAGTACATTCACGCCTAGTAGTGGGTTGAACCACTTCAGCAGTAGGTGGAACCTCAGCATTCCTAGCAGCAACTTCAGCTCTCTCAGTCTCCAGAGCTTCTGCTATACTATCCCTGACCAACTTGCGGATAGCTGCTTGTGTCATGGCAGGTGTTTCTGAGGTAGCCTTTGCCTTCTTTGGCGCCATACTTCTGATAAATAATAATCGACAACAACCATGAGAAAACTATAATAGAAATAGTCATCGTACAAAAATATACGCCCACAACATGTATATATACAACCACAACAAGTATAAATACAACCACGACATGTACGAGTACGACCACAACCTGTAATAACTACGTTAACCATAAAGAGCAACCATGAAA
This sequence comes from Artemisia argyi, assembly GCA_030686995.1. Taxonomy (NCBI): domain Eukaryota; kingdom Viridiplantae; phylum Streptophyta; class Magnoliopsida; order Asterales; family Asteraceae; genus Artemisia; species Artemisia argyi. Next base: position 221,655,749 of record CM060680.1, on the reverse strand, counting down.
CATCATAAATATAATCACAACACATGAATATAATACATGAAAATTTCGGCCTACATGGACCGATATATATATAGCACAACATTTCCAACATAGTAGAGTCGCACTTGATATATATTTGTTTGTACAACAACCAAAAGACTACAAGTTCTTGAACTACGTCCCACACCTCGGGACTAGGAAATAGTAAAAGCTAATATAATACTAGTCTATGTCTATGCTCCTCCTGGTGCTCCAGATGGTCCAGGAGCTCCAGATGCTCCAGGCTCTCCCCTCAAGCGGCGAATCTCACGATCCATCGCAACCACGATCTCCTCCAGATGCTGGACTCGTAACTGAGAAGAAACATCCCTGCTCTCCATCACTGTCAACCTCTCACGAAGCAATGCCAACTGATCTACCTGCTCCCACTGAGTCTCCTGTGTCTGCTGAGCTCTATCTCGAATCTCAGGTAACTCATCCCTAAGTAGCTCAATCTCCTCCTGGTGCCTCAACTGTCGTGCCTCGAGTCCATGGTATGTCACATCAATACCAACCCTGCCCTGAACCAAATCCTCAACCTGCTCCTCGACAGTCTCAAGTCGAGTAGTAATGATCTCATCAACTCTATACCCCAACCTATCTACTTGCTCCTGCTGAGCACCCATCTGATCCTCTAATGTGACAGCTGTAGGGCTACTAGCCGCAGCCGCTCTAGAACTCACACCTAACAGTAAACCCTCGATCTGCTTCTCAGCCGCCTCTAGTCGAGGAGTGATATCCTCATCAACCCTATAGTCTAAACTATCAATCTGATCCTGATGAGCCCCCAGCTGGCCCTCTAATGTAACATCTGCAGGCTCCCTAACAACAGTAGGCTCACTAGCAACTGTAGACTCCCTAGCAACAGTAGGCTCCCTAGCTGCTGCTGCTCTCGAACACTCCCCTACATGGTACACTGGTGGTGGTTCTGCTGATTCTGACTCTGTAGTGGTAGGTGAATCTGGAGTGGTAAACCTTGCGCGCTTCCTGAGCGGCAAGAGTGAGGTGGATATAAGGGTAGCAGTGGGTATGGCTGGTGGTGGTGTAGGCACAGTAGGACTAGGTAGGTTCCTATAAGTAGATGTGGCATAACGAACTCTCTTACTAGCAACCTGGATAGTTTTCTCCCTACGAAACATAAGCATAGGTTCTGGTGGACTAGTGGTAGCAGGGGATGATGTATCAGTGGGTGTACAGGTAATCTCGGGTGGTGCAATAGGGGCAACATGAGGAGTAGGAGCCGTCTCCTCATCCTCAAAAGGCTCTGTTTCCTCACCTGATGCCGAGAATGGCAACACAGGTACAAGAGGAATAGGTGGTGGTGAACGGGCAGTAGAAGACATAGAGCCTTCAATATAGGAGTCTGAGATGGTGTACAGTATAACATTTGGGTTTGCAGACATGGTTCTGTGATAATCAAGGTGAAATAAAATGAATAACTCGTAATGAAATCACCAAAAACAATGAACATGCACTTATGATGAATGATGAGATGCTATGATAATGTGGTTATAGTCTAGGGTCAATGATACATCCTAGTTCTCTATAACCTTAGCTCTGGTACCAATCTGTCACACCCCCAATTTACCTGACTTGCAGCGGAATGGAATGCCTGGGGGTGTAACTGTCATAGCACCATAACAAGGAAATATTGAACGACCTAAAGTGTCGTTTGGAAAATACATATCGTTTGATTTATTTAAAAGCATCCATTGCTACAAAACATAGGTCCCCAAAAGTTGAAATGTTTACAGAAAACAAGTTCAGAAATGTCAAACGATAATTTACACAAGTGCATGAAAATCCAAAATGTAGTGCGTCATCCCTGGCACACCCTAATGTGACTCCATGCATGTAATATGATGATGCCTTAGTTACCTGAAAATACATTGCGAAAACGGTCAACACGAATGTTGGTGAATAATCATAGGTTTATGAAATGTAATGTTTGTACGGCCACCACAAGTATAAGTGCATGACAAAAGTCACGTAAAATAGTACAATAGACCTTAAGCTCATGACACCGAAGCTATGACTGATGAAATTCTATGCCCCTCCCGAATGTTCTGCCAAACACTCAAATGTAAAAGACATGACATGCATCCGCTTACTGTTGGTAATCACTACCACGGATGGAGGCGTCACCCTCGATAGATCTATCCACTCACTCTCGCTTAGCGGTAAATTAACGGTTCATGATGTTACAGGGGACTTATCACATGGCAGACAAGCTACTTAAGCTATGTACATAGGTTTTGATACTTGGGCTCGTACTGAAATGGTGCAATGTATTCTCCCCCGTGGGATTTGAAAACAATAAAAATGTATACGGGGCTATGAATACTCACCTCAATTGATGATACTGCGATGATATGAAATGAACAACAATGATCGGTTAACTGCCGCAACCTATAATGAATGATGAATGATCTCATTTAGATCAACAAATGATGTTATGAATGTCCATGCTCATGTTCCTATACCACTCTACTCTTTAGAAAAACACTTGTGTTTTCAAAAATATATAATCCAAGAATTTGGAAAATATTGCTATTAGAAAATATAAATAGCTAGTTATAATATATATATACTTATATATATATAACGTAAGTTTCCATGTTAGCGTTGAAATACTCGGGTTGTAATCCTTGAAATGATGAAAACATACTCGTAATAACTAATACTACATTAGTTATAAAGCTCGGTACTTAATATTACTTCTAGCTCAAAAATGTACTTCGTAGTTTTTGTGCCAAATTTAATAAAAGCTGTCAAATATAAAGTGGTTTTAGCCGATATTCAAACGTGTATATCTTTGTCGTTACTTGTCCGTTTTACTTGTTCTTTATATCCACGGTTACGTCTTAGTATGTAGTAATATATTTTGGAAAGTTCGGCTCCTCCGGGTTACGTCTAAAGTCTCTTTTTGTCCATTGAAAAACGTCCAACAGCAACTAATTTCCAGAAAATACTTTTCGTCAACAATCTTGCAAAAATCATAACTTCTTCGTTATTAACTCTTTTCAATCCGTTCTTTCGCCTACGGATTCGTTTTTGAAAGTATTTTCTAAAAATTTTGCCAAAGTTTCCTTGGTGTTTACTGATTTTCCAGATTTTTACAAAACGGGACAGCATGTCTAAAATAGGTTCCAAATCAAGTTTCCAAGGTTAAAAACTAATTTCTACCATCACTAAACCTCTTGTAATCACCACATGGCTAATCTAATCTTACCATACACCTTCTTAGGGTGCCATGGACTCCTAACCAAGTTATTAGAGCAAGGGGATTCATAACTAAAAAGTTAGGGTTTGTATGTTTCTTTTTAGACAAAATAAAGTGTGGTATAGCTACTTGTACATGGTTTTTAGCATGATACTTATGAAATACATGTAAAAATAGGATGATCCATGAAAAAATAAAGATGAAAACTTACTTGATAAAATGAGATGATTATAGGATGATTATGCTTGATGTTCTTGTGTTTTTGTTGCTTGATTCTTGATTAGGCATGTAAAATGAACAAGTTTAGTGTTTTAATTTATGGAAAATGATCACTTGATCTTTGTGTTCTTCTTGGGTCGTGGGTATGAAGAGGGATGGAGAAGAGATAGTTTTTGATCTTTCTAATAGAAGTGATAATATGATTTTGTGATTTTGGTAAAGTTATGTGTTAAGAGGTTTATTAGTTAAATACAACTTAGGAGTTAATGCTAGGGGTTAAAAGGGGTGTATCATGGCCGGTTTTTCAAGGGTGAAGGGGGGGGGGGGGGTAGGGTACTTGGTAGTTAATTAGGAATTTGGTGTAGCGTTACGTGTTATTACGTGTTATTCGTTAAAATCGGGTACCGGGTTTAATAGCAATAAACGTTCACAAAGTTAACCGGGATGAAATAATGTTATAATAATGTTAAAAACATATTAAAAATATGTTGGGTACATTTACTGAGTGATCGGGTGATTATTGTTTAGTTTTCACGAAAACCGTCGTTATATTCATACGCGTACGTTATAAATAAAATAAATTTCCAAAATACTGGGTAACTGAATGTTATAACTTTTATGATGTTAAAATGGATATAAAAATATGTCGGGACCATTGTGGGAATATTTAGATATATTCGTCGTGTATAAACCGGGTGTTAACGTTTACTATAATTACTTATACGTAAAAACGTTAAATGTACTGAATATAGTAATTTGAAAATCCTGAGAGTGGTATAACATGAAAATGCTGTTATGATGATATGCAGACTATCTCCAGTCCGTATGCAGTGTTCTTAACACTAATGAAATGAATTCGCACCTAAACCAATCCGGTTACGCGAATTTGAATACCCGTAAACTAAATTTACGATGAAATGAGTAATGCACGTGAATGATGAAATATTTTCCGGAAATGAATAGTGTTCAGTGAATAGTAAATTTCCCAAATGGTTCTCAGAACATCAAACTGACCTTGAAAATGATGAATAGTAAAACGATGAATAGTGTTCTGATGAATAGTGATTTATGAATAGTAAAAAGTCGAAGTTTGGGAAAATGACCTGAAATGGTAAATGACGTGAAATGGTGAGTTGTGACATCAATACATAGACATATTGATTGACTTAGAAGAACACTTATCTCAATTACAATGCAAGGTATCAATGGTTTGGAACCCTTGAAAAACCTATAAAAGTTGCACCAAAATCGTACTTAGGGTTTCTCCAAAACTTCTCTTTTTAAATGTGAAAAATTAGAAAACTATATATAGAAAAACAGGTCTGACGGCGTCAAGAGTAATCTTGTGACGCCGTCACCTCGCCGCCAAAACTCTCCTCAGACTGCCTAGATCTACTTCTGACGCCGTCAAGACTTAGACACTTCCAGGCCGTCATGACTCTTTTACTCTTGACGCCATTCTCACGTGACGCCGTCAAAACTCTACTGGGTCATCATGGAAATTCATGAAAATTGCTCTTGACGCCGTCAGGATGTTGCTCTTGACGCCGTCAGGATGTTGCTCTTGACGCCGTCACCTACTGTTCCCAGCATGGAAAATTAAGACTTTGGCGTTTTCTTCACTTTTATGCTCCAAAAACGTCCGAATTGCTTCCTTTTCCAGATTTCTCTCCCAAAGTACCTAAAATCACAAAAGGAACGATTTAGGGCAATATTTGATCAAATAAATTCAGATTCGGGCTTAAATGATCCCCTAAAAACGGATCATTTTTCGCCTTATCAAGCATCATTTCACAAGCATGCACAAGCATATGATATTATTTGGATACAACATCATTCAAAAAGTATTATTCATTTTATAAGTTATCGATCCGTAGATTTCAAAGACAATGTAAATCTCTTATCGCGATGTAAATCTCCAATCGCAGTGTGCACCAATATCAAGTTTGTTTATTTTTAATATCTTCTTTAATTTCCTACCGCAAACCATGCATATATACTCTAGCAATTACGTAGTTAACTTTTTTACAAGACTACAAACGCTAGGATGTTGTGACTTGTGATATTCAACGAGAACTGTGTTGATACAAAAGTTGGATGTTCCTTGTTTGGGTTCCTGTTCTCGTACCAATCAGATCTTAATGCTTGAGACCTGCGCACTAAGAAAGCAAACAAACACCGTGAGGCTTATCGTGGGATTGTCTCCCACGATTATCCTCCGGCGTGAGAGTAAGTAATCATTTTTAGGGTTATATTGAAGAGTTAGGGTCTTCAGATCGTACCTCAATGAGAATTATGATATTCTTTATATAGGCAAGGAATCCTTGTAGATTTCGTGCTCCTTACTTTTTGGCGTATCATGTTTATCCGGTCATTGATCTTTATCCCATAAATAGGAGATCATTATTGATACGTGGGAATCGTACCAGGCTTTACCTCTCGAGGGATCTCGAGAAGCTTACAACCCCCACCAGGCAGTGTACCTGATCGTTGTAGTATAGTATAGTGATAAGTACCGGGGGATTGATCGTTCAACTCAGGAATAGTGTCGCTAGGATTAGAAAACCTAAAAACTAGGTCTAGAGGTGAGGGATGATTCTTTTTGTATTTTTATATTTTTATAAAAGCAATTAAAAATCTCGGTTTTTGGAAGAGTGGGCGGAATTAGTTGCTAGTCAACTAACCCAATAACTAAGATGCAATCAAAATAAAATAACAGAAATGAAAATAAAGCTAATTACTAATGTGGTGTGAACAATAATGGAGAGAATTGTGTTTACTTAGGTTTCATTACTCCCTAGATATCTTTTACAGGTTGATAGTTTGTTACAATTGCATGGATGACGGGTTATATTCCTAAATACTATTCGTGGGGTGGCGTACGTACTTCCCCAACTCTATAAGCTCCTACTTCACTCCTATTTCGAGCCGTTAAAAGCTCCTAACATAGGATCATTAGAATTCGCTCATGCATTAAATACAACCATAATAACCTAGTACGCATTAGTTCATGTTTCTTAAGACGTTCAAGCATGTCACCATTGGAAGTCAGCCAGTTTTCTTAAGCCTAACATCGAAATCATTCATCCGTAACAACTATAAACAAACAATCAACCCGTAATCAACATCTAGGTTTCACTACATCTAAGCAAACACACAAGAGATCTAGCCTAGCATGTTAAATTCAAGACAAGCGTAAGATATATTCAAGCAACACATAGACATATTGATTTAATTGAAAAAGTACTTATCTCAAATTGACATGAAAGGTTTCAATGGGTAAAAACCCTTGAAAAAGCAGTAAAGTTCGTGCTAGGGTTTCTCCAAAGTTACACCCTACTTGTTCCTCTCTAATGAATGAAAATTGCAAAACTATATATAGATTTTACAGGGTGACGGCGTCAAAAAGGAATCTCTGACGCCGTCAACTCGCCGCACATAATGATATCGAATTGCCTAGATCCAGATTTGACGCCGTCATGTGTACTTCTACTCTGGGCCGTGACATGTATTTGGACCATGACGGCCTATGGTGACGCCGTCATGCCCATAGTGTAAAATCCTTCTGGATCGTCACGGACTTTATCCACTTCCACCTCTTGTTTTTCTCTTGACGCCGTCATTAGGAGACTTGTCATGCCATCAGGTACTATTTCTAGCAAGGAAATTAAGACTTTGCCGTTTTCTTCACTTTTATGCTCCAAAAATGTCCAAAACACTTCCTTTTCCAGAATTCAATCCAAAATACCTAAAATGACAAAAGGAACGATTTAGGGCAATATTTGATCAAATAAATTCAAATCCGGGCTTAAATGTCCCCCTAAGGGTATGACTCGACTTAGCAACCATGTAATCAATTAGATAATTAACTAAGGGTTTAAACAAATAACAATAATGCACTAAAGATGAGTGCATACAGGGAAGGCTAAGGCAATTTGGGTGTACATTTAAGTGGGTTGTAACAAATTCTTCCTTTAAGTAAGATGCTTAAAGTTAGAAACGAAAGGATAGGCTCGAAGGGGTGTACTAGGGGTTTCGTGTACTAAAAATGAGTACAACGCTAAGGTGTGGGAAAAATTAATTGACTTTACTAGCCAAGTAATATGACTTAAATGGTCAAGTAATTATGATACGGGTTTAACACAAGGATGATCCTAATGCCTCTTATCATGTAGTAAATCCTACTACACGAATGTAGTCTCACTAGCGGTCTCGGGATGCATCACTAACGCAAGTTCTAGAATCTAAATGCTACCGATACACTCATAAGCACTAATAATAAATGCTTTTCCTATCAAATCTAAAGGCGAACCTCACATATTTCGGTGGAAAATTTTTCTGAATGGTACGTTTTTGTGCTAGTCATACGATCTCCTATCCATGAGACGCTTGCTAAGGCTAAAGTTTCACTCCTAAATGTTGTAAAAAAATTTAAATTTGGCGCTAAAATTACACTAACAAGTATTTCTCTTAGTTTTATTACACACCTACCATCAAACAAACAAACTCAAGTGCAAGTGTATCCTATAATTTATCATCATTTACCCTCCCCTTACACTTAGGATGAACATTGTCCCCAATGTTTAATTAAAGAATGTAAAAGTGAAATAGGTAAAAGAATGAAAGCAAATTGATGAGGCGAAAAATGATCCATTTTTAGGGAGTCATTAAGCCGAAATTGGAATTTATTTGATCAAATATTGCCCTAAATTGTTCCTTTTGTGATTTTAGGTACTTTAGGAGAGAATTCTGGAAAAGGAAGCATTTTGAACGTTTTTGGAGCATAAAAGTGAAGAAAACGGCAAAGTCTTAATTTTCCTTGCTGGGAACAGTACCTGATGGCGTCAAGAGGAATTTGATGACGGCGTCAAGAGCAATTTTGGTGACGGCCCAGAGAAAACGTGACGGCGTCAGAACATGGCCGTCAAGAGTAAAAGTGGTGACGGCCCAGAACAAGATTACACATGACGGCGTCAGATCTGGATCTAGGCAATCCGAGAATATTTTTGGCGGCGGGTTGACGGCGTCAGAAGTTTCTTCTTGACGCTGTAGCCTTAGGAAATCTATATATAGTTTTTGTAATTTTCATTCTAAAAAGAGGAGAATTTTAGGGTCGAACTTAATAAACCCTAACACGACTTTTACAGTATTTTCAAGGGTTTTCACCCCTTGAAACCCTTCATGTTCAATTGAGATAAGTATCCTTTCAATTCATTCAATATGTCTATGTGTTGTTTGAATATGTCTTACGCTTGTCTTGATTTTAACATGTTAGGCTAGATCTCTTGTGTGTTTGCTTAGATGTAATGAAACCTAGATGTTGATTATTGGTTGATTGCTTGTTTATAGTTGTAATGGATGAATGATTTCAATGTTAGGCTTAAGAAAACTGGCAGACTTCCATTGTGTAACTTGCTTGAACGTCTTAAGAAACATGAACCGATGTGTACTAGGTTTTTATGGTTGTATTTAATGCATGAGCGAATTCTAGTTATCCCATGTTAGGAGCTTCTTGCAGGCTCGACATAGGAGTGAAGTAGGAGCTTATAGAGTTGGGGAAGTAAGTACGCCACCCCACGACTGGTATTAAGGAATATAACCCGTCATCCACGCAACTGTAACAAACAATTAACCTGTAAAAGATATCTAGGGAGTAGTGAAATCTAAGTAAATACAATTCTCCCATCCATTGTTCACACCATTAGTTTAATTTACATTTTTGTTATTTAATTTTGATTGCATCTTAGTTATTGGGTTAGTTGACTAGCAACTAATTCCACCCACTCTTCCAAAACCCGAGATTTTTACTTGCTTTTAAAAAAACATAAAAATACAAAAAAGAATCATCCCTCACCTCTAGACCTAGTTTTTAGGCTTTCTAATCCTAGCGACACTATTCCTGAGATGAACGATCAATCCCCCGGTACTTGTCACTATACTATACTACAATGATCAGGTACACTGCCTGGTGGGGGTTGTAAGCTTCTCGAGATCCCTCGAGAGGTAAAGCCTGGTGCAATTTCTGCGCATCAAGTTTTTGGCGCCGCAGCCCGGGGGATAGTTATTGTCTAGGTTAGGATTTCTTTTTATTAGGTGTACTCATTAGATTCCTATCGAGTGAGATTTTATTTTTCTTTTTATTAGCTTTCTCGTAGTCTATCTTTTCTTTGTGTCTTTGTTCGTAAAAACCTTTCCATTGACTCTTCCTTTCACCATTATGGAGAACGTGAATCCACCAAGTCCGACACTAGAATTTTATCAGAAAAAATATAATTACACCAGTTTGGATATACCAAGTTGGGGGAATGAAATGAGGAGGACAGGATCTTATATTGATTTTATTGAGTACCTTGAGAAAAAAGGCCAAGTGCATAAGACTTTTAAAGAATTCACCTTAGGAGCTCCATCAACCCCTCAAAATGCCTCACTTAGTGAAACCTATGCACCATATAAGCCTTCACCTAGGATAGTTTCGTATGAGCCACCTAGTTGCATGTCATGGTTAGGCACTACCATAATACAGGATGAACACATAGGTGACCTTGATGTGATGGAGGATGTAGCCGAACGTGATCACATTGATCAAAAAGACCTAGGTTTTATGATCGATGATGATGAATCTTTTGGGCAATTTGTATATAGCAGTCAGAATATTGAGGATGATCCTTATGATTCAGATATAGAAGTTGAGATGCCTAGAGAAGCACTTGAGATACTTGGGAAAATGTTAGGGTTAGATTATAATAAAACACTTGTTGAGGATATAGGTGATCTTAACACAAGGAATGGTGAAGTAAATAACATGAGCCACAAAGTACCCCACAAGTCATACCATCATTTGATGCGTACACACCTCCTTTGACTTACCAGGAAAAAGTAGAAGAGACTATAGGAACCCCAATAGAGGTAGAACCTTTGAACGAAATACAACTAGAGGACATAGGTTTGAATACTTATAATGATAACCTTACTCTTAGTTCTAGGGAAGTTCCTAGTTTTGATGAACCGGAGCCTCAACCAAAACTGTTACCTAATCTTCCATCCTTGGATGAAAATTTAGGAATTGAAATAGGTTCCGATCCACCCATTAAACCATATTGTCCGGGTAGTCTTAGGACAATGGTAGTAGACTCTAAGCCTTCTAGAGAGGAAGCTGACATAGGAGTGGAACATGACCTTACATACTTACATCACCTATTCATGATTGATCATAAGAAATATTATGGGTTTAAACCAGGTTTATTAGGTCAAGATGGATTCCCAACTAGGAGTCTCTCGAAGTTGATAGAAGATGATCCCTTTCTAAGAGAAAATCTTAATCCGCCCACTAACCCAATTGAATTAGGTAAGGTTATGATGATAGGAGCACAACCCTTTGAGCATATAATTCATCCACCACTCTTTCCTCACATGGCATATTTCCACCCTAAGGGTGTGTATCGCTACTTCCACCCGCACTTAATCCTAAGTGTAGGGAAAACCTCCCCTATTTCCGTTAAATAAGGGTAGAGTCAGGCTCGTGACTCGAACAAAAACAAGCGCTTATTGGGAGGCAACCCAAGCTTTATTTATTTATTTGTTTGTTTGTTGTTTATTTGATTTTATTTGTTTCCGTATGCATGTTTTATTTTTGTTGTTTGTGGCTCATGTTTCAAAGTAAATTGGGAAAATGCTTTATTTTGTTGTTTAACTTCATATAAAGGTATTTTGCAAAAGATAAGTGTAAGGGGAAACCCCAAATTTGTTTCTAAGAACGAAATTGAGCATGAACCACAACAATATTAAATGAACATGTATATTCGTATTTGTTAGAGTTAAATGCTTGTATCGAGTCATAATGATGTTTTGCAGGATTTTCCAAGAAGTATGACATAAGTTTTTCTAGAAATTTTCCGGAAACTTAACGTAAAGATTTATGCATGTCACTTCTGACGGCGTCATGAGTATACTCTTGACGGCATCATGTGTAAAATTCTGGAAATTTTGCTAGTTTTGTTTTTTAACGGAGTCTTAAAGTTTTAATTGCATCTTTAGTTTTATAAACTCCAGGGAATCTGCAAACATTCATTCCACAAGCATAATATCCCTTTAATTCCTAGAAAGCAATTTAAGATATATATGTTATTTTTCTAGGATTTGTTAGCATATATAGATTGCCGCCGATTTTACGCGAGGTTGCCTTGTTTGTTTTCTCAGGTTTAATAGGTTATGTATGACAAGAAGATGATTTATATTTCTGGAAGAGAAGCTTTGATTGTTACCACACTATCCATACCGAGCGAATCAGGGGAGTATTTGATTTCATTCTTTTACCTGTTTTTACTTTTACATTCTTTAATTGAACATTGGGGACAATGTTCATCCTAAGAGTAAGGGGAGAGTAAATGATGATACCTTATAGGATACACTTGCACTTGAGTTTGTTTGTTTGATGGTAGGTGTGTAATAAAACTATGAGAAATACTTGTTAGTGTAATTTTAGCGCCAAATTTAAAATTTTTTACAACATTTAGGAGTGAAACTTTAGCCTTAGCAAGCGTCTCATGGATAGGAGATCGTATGACTAGCACAAAACCGTACCATTCAGAAAAATTTTCCACCCAAATATGTGAGGTTCGCCTTTAGATTTGATAGGAAAAGCATTTACTATTAGTGCTTATGAGTGTATCGGTAGCATTTAGATTCTAGAACTTGCGTTAGTGATGCATCCCGAGACCGCTAGTGGGACTACATTCGTGTAGTAGGATTTACTACATGATAAGAGGCATTAGGATCACCCTTGTGTTAAACCCGTATCATAATTACTTGACCATTTAAGTCATATTACTTTGCTAGTTAAGTCAATTAATTTTTCCACACCCTTAGTGTTGTACTCATTTTTAGTACACGAAACCCCTAGTACCCCCCTCTGAGCCTATCTTTTCGTTTCTAACTTTAAGCATCTTACTTAAAGGAAGAATTTGTTACACCCCACTTAAATGTACACCCAAATCGCCTTAGCCTTCCGTGTATGCCCTCATCTTTAGTGCATTATTGTTATTTGTTTAAACCTTTAGTTAATTATCTAATTGATTACATGGTTGCTAAGTCGAGTCATATCCTTGTACATATTGTTTTGGGACGATTGGGACTCATGGGTAAAGTACTTATGTTATGGAGTAATGGGGAAGAACATCATATTATTACCCCCATATGTGCGTTAATCTTAAAAGTACTCCAAGTGTTTTGATTATCTTGATTCGAGTCATTAGATTAGTTTATTGTAAAGTATGTAAAAATTCAAGTGTAAGGGCAATGTTCATTCCCTATGATGTATTATTTTGGATGGTAGGGTAAAAGTGTATGAAAAAAAAATCGAAAAAATTAAGAAAAAAGAAAAAAGATAGAAAAAGGAAAGAGAAAAAAACATACGGACTACCATCCCGTTTCATTCTATGTTTATTTTATGTTTTTGTTATTTTTCATTTATTAGCTTAAGTCGAGTCTGTTAGCCTTAAAAGTAATGTTATATTCGGGAATAGCATCTCTTTCTATGTACAAGGACTAGTTTACTAAACCTGTTGTGGGTAAGCAGTTTCAGTATCAACCCAAAAAGAATCCTCCTGAACCTAAGAAAGCTGGTGGCACTAAGAAGAAGACTTCTGATGTGGCTAGTTCTAGTGGTACTAAGATTTCTACATCTAACCAATTTGATGCTCTTAATATGGATGATACGGATACATTTGGTATTCCTACTTATGACACCAACAAGGATGTGGATGCTGGCCGTACAATGGAAGTTAATGAGGATGAGTCGGTTAAGACTGGTACTACATCACAAGAACCGCTTGTGAGTGATTCAATGGGAACTAAGGAAGTTGGTTCTACTCCTATAGTTGATAAAATTAGTAAGCTTGAAAAGCTACTTATCGATGGGAAAGCTACTCTTGTGGATGATGAAGGTCATCCTATTCCGTCCGCCTCTGTCACTAAGAGGGCTAACCCATTTTCCAAGGTGGGTGAGGTTGTTGTTTCTGATAGTGAGGAGGAGGAGGTTTTTAACACGTTCGACGAATCAGCAAATCTTTTTGGTGGAGGTCATGAACGTGAAGATGAGCTTGATGACTATGATGATTACTCGAAGCAAATTTACGATCTTCCAGGGGAATTGGATGCTCTTAATGCCATTTATGGCTTTAATCTCCAAGGTCGTAGGAAGTAGTTTATATGTTTGTTTGAGTCTTTCAATATTATGTGGTAGTGGTTTGTTTTCTTGTCTAGAAAATAGGAAATATCTTGTTATGTAAGCTTTTCGCCTATGTAACGGGCTGAGATATGGGATTCACTCATATCCGTTGTACTTAAATGTTTTTTGGAGTAATATATTTACCGGGTCGTTGACCTTTTACCAAAAAAAAAAAAGACTAGTTTAGTCAATAGTGCTAAGTTAGGCTTGTATTCTAGTATAAATACCCCTCCTAGTCCCAACTAGGAGGGTGGATGTCTCATTTGTATTTCAAGGTGTGTGTGGTTTCCTTCTTTCTCTCTCTAGAAAACACACACACCTTCCCCATTCTTTCATTCTAATAATACCATGTCTATTCTTTATTTCGAGCATCCCCGACCTCCTGAATAGTGATTCTTGGTTATAACAGAGTCTAGTATTGGCTTAGCAACGCCATATTGTACATGTAATTAACCAGGATGATTAACTCGCCACCAGTAAAGATTGCCTATATCCAACAAAACCGTGTATTCCATATCCCTACACCTAACGTTATAACCCTTTAAAAGACCTCTTTGATAGTTTATCCTAGGTGCTTACACCATGTGGTGGAGGTTTGATCCTTTCCCAAGTCTATGGTAATCTATTTTGTTATGACAAGTAGTGAGAGATGTTTTCCATTTCCATATTGTGATATTTACTTTATTACACCCGAGAGATGTGAGTATCTAAACACTATTTGTAAGGTGCTAGTGTATGACCTCCGTGCTTGTCGTTGGTCTTTAGTGGAACGATTATTTATTGTAATTACTTTTATATTAGTGTTAAATGAACCCTAACTTGTATTTTGACTAGAATAAAAGCGCATTTGCTTGAGGACAAGCAAATCTCAAGTGTAAGGGTATATGATGAGGTGAAAAATGATCCGTTTTTTGGGGGTTATTTAAGCCGGAATTGGAATTTATTTGATCAAATATTGCCCTAAATCGTTCCTTTTGTGATTTTAGGTACTTTGGGAGAGAATTCTGGAAAAGGAAGCATTTTTGACGTTTTTGGAGCATAAAAGTGAAGAAAAGGGCAAAGTCTTAATTTTCCTTGCTGGGAACAGTACCTGACGGCGTCAAGAGGAATTTGATGACGGCATCAAGAGCAATTTTGGTGACGGCCCAGAGAAAACGTGACGGCGTCAGAACATGGCCGTCAAGAGTAAAAGTGGTGACGGCCCAGAACAAGATTACACATGACGGCTTCAGATCTGGATCTAGGCAATCCGAGAATATTTTTGGCGGCGGGTTAACGGCGTTAGAAGTTTCTTCTTGACGCCGTCACCTTAGGAAATATATATATATTTTTTGTAATTTTCATTCTAAAAAGAGGAGAATTTTAGGGTCGAACTTAATAAACCCTAACACGACTTTTACAGTATTTTCAAGGGTTTTTACCCCTTGAAACCTTTCATGTTCAATTGAGATAAGTATCCTTTCAATTAATTCAATATGTCTATGTGTTGTTTGAATATATCTTACGCTTGTCTTGATTTTAACATGTTAGGCTAGATCTCTTGTGTGTTTGCTTAGATGTAATGAAACCTAGATGTTGATTATAGGTTGATTGCGTGTTTATAGTTGTAATGGATGAATGATTTCAATGTTAGGCTTATGAAAACTGGCAGACTTCCATTGTGTAACTTGCTAGAACGTCTTAAGAAACATGAACCGATGTGTACTAGCTTTTTATGGTTGTATTTAATGCATGAGCGAATTCTAGTTATCCCATGTTAGGAGCTTCTTGCAGGCTCGACATAGGAGTGAAGTAGGAGCTTATAGAGTTGGGGAAGTAAGTACGCCACCCCACGACTGGTATTAAGGAATATAACCCGTCATCCACCCAACTGTAACAAACAATTAACCTGTAAAAGATATCTAGGGAGTAGTGAAATCTAAGTAAACACAATTCTCCCATCCATTGTTCACACCATTAGTTTAATTTACATTTTTGTTATTTAATTTTGATTGCATCTTAGTTATTGGGTTAGTTGACTAGCAACTAATTCCGCCCACTCTTCCAAAACCCGAGATTTTTACTTGATTTTAAAAAAACATAAAAATACAAAAAAGAAACATCCCTCACCTCTAGACCTAGTTTTTAGGCTTTCTAATCTTAGCGACACTATTCCTGAGTTGAACGATCAATCCCTCGGTACTTGTCACTATACTATACTACAACAATCAGGTACACTGCCTGGTGGGGGTTGTAAGCTTCTCGAGATCCCTCAAGAGGTAAAGCCTGGTGCAATTCCCACGCATCACAAATACTCCCTTGATTCGTTCGGTGTGGATAGTGTGGTAACAAGGTTAGATCTTCCTCCAAAAAAATGAACCATCAAAGCTTCCCTTCCAGAAAAATAAATCATCTTCTTGTCATATATAACCTGTTAAACCTGAGAAAACAAACAAGGTAACCTCGCGTAAAATCGGCCGCAATCTATATATACTAACAAGTCCTAGAAAACAATGTAAGATATAATGCTTGTGGAATGAATGTTTGCAGATTTCCTGGAGTTTATAAAACTAAAGAATTTACAAAAACTTTAAGACTCCGTTAGAAAAACAAAACTAGCAAAATTTCCATTATTTTACACATGACGCCGTCAGGTGTTAACTCCTTACGCCATCAGAAGTGACCTGCAGAAATCTTTACGTTAACTTTCCGGAAAATTTCTGGAAAAACTTATGTCCTACTTCCTGGAAAATCCTGCAAAACATCATTATGACTCGATACAAGCATTTGACTCTAACAAATACTAATACACATGTTCATTTAATATTGTGGAGAATCATGATCAATTTCGTTTCTTAAAAACATATTTGGGGTTTCCCCTTACACTTATCTTTTGCGAAATACCTTTGTATGAAGTTAAGACGAAGTTAAACAACAAAATTAAGCATTTTCACAATTTTAATTTGAAACATGATCTACCAACAATAAAAAATAAAGCATGCATACGGAAGCAAATAACAATCAAACAATTAAAAATCACACAAAACATGGGTTGCCTCCCAAGAAGCGCTTTTCTTTATTTACGAGTCTTGTAGCTAGACTCAAGGTCATGGGCAATTATGTGACCTCATCGTTGGTTTCATTCTCTAGGTCATCTCCTATCTCGGTATCGCTTTCATAGTGCAGGTATTTTGGGTCTTCAAACTCAAAGAAATCTTCCCGATACTTGGATCCAAGTTTACTAACATCCTTAAAGAATCAACATAATAAATCAGAAGTGTTCTTACATCCTCTCCTAACATCTTCATCACATAAGATAAGTTGAGAACCTAGCTTATCAAGCCCGTCACAATCAATTCCTTTGAGGTTTTTCCTCTTGTATGGCATTTGGTATGACACCCTCCTAATTCCATCAGCAAAGGTCATGATTCCATTCCGGTCGTCAACCATCAAGTTAGTGATTTCACAAAAGGGTGCCCCGAAAACAACTTATGACAACCTTGGGTCGACATAGTCCTCAATGTTGTCCACGATTGTAAAGTCCATTGTGAATGCTATATTTCCTACGAACACCTGGATTTCATGATCTCTACCAACAACATTTTCTCCTTTATAAATCATTCCTCATATACAGATATTGTTATAGTGGAATAGGGACATAAAATTCTTAGGTAGGAACACGTTAATGTAGACATTATCGAAATACTTGTGACCGATCATACAAGGGATTTTGAGGTTATTCGGATCACGCCGCTTTATCCTCCCCAATCTCCCCTACTGTGATCCATATATATTCCCTTCTAGTGACGGATGGTACTCGTACACCTCCTCATCACCCTTCCGAAAAATCACCTTCCTGACGCCATTGGTGAATAAGGCACTGCCATCCTTCTCATCAAGGATTACTCCCGATTCATTGACAAATGGTTTACCGAGAACAAGGTTGGTTAATGTTAGATTAGTCACAGAGTCGATGTCATTGACTACGGGTGAGGTCAATGTTATAGACGAATTCTCCAATCATAATTGATAAATTTTTTATAACTCCGGCGTTATTGATTCCTTCATACGATGTACATCCAGGGAAGGCTTCGTTGTAAAGGGAAAAGGGGATTATGTTGATAGGGAAGTTAGGATCTATATGAGTATCAGTTATGAGCTTCTTCCTAGTAGTGCAGGAAATCTTGAAAACTTCAGAGTCGCTTCCCTTAATCCTATCACTACTCCCTATAGTCATATCCACCAAATTTTTCTTGGGTTCCTCTATGATAGATTTACCCAAAATTATTGGATTCTTCGTATGCCCTTTTGGTCTCTCTTTTGCTTTATCCAATTTGCCTGACTCTTGTGTGACAGAGTCCTCGAATGAGTTGGCAGGGCTCTTAGCCAATTCGTGGTCTAGCTCTGAGGTTTCATCCTTAACTTCATGACTCTTAGTTGGTTGTTAGCTCTGGCCAGGTGTAGGAGCAGATACTGTGGTGATAGTATTCACAAAATGGATTGGTCCTAGGAGATTAACAGGGTCCCTCACGTCCTTTACCTTAGGTGACAGATGTTTAAAGAGTTTACTAGGACTCTTTATTTTCACAGGAGAGGTTGGCTGATTCATGATGGTAAAAGATTTGACCTCTTCAGCCTGAATCGATTTATTAACAGCGTGCTCTTTAATAGTAGTTAACAAATTACAAATCTTGTCATTTATATCGGCTTGCTGTTGTCTAAATTTGGTCTCGAGCGTGGAGAGTTGTAACTCTTGAGAGAGAATGAACTTTCGCAAGGTATCTTCATAGCTTTGCCTAGGAGTGCTCTGTGATGGAAAATTCTCGGACCATTCGAGTGGAGGGGAATCATTGAAGGATACGCTCCGAGTTTGGTATCCTCTGAAATTAGGTTTATCCTTCTGTGCCTCATAGGCCTCGTCAAAGTTTCGAGGACCTCGATCAACGTGTGACGATGTGAATTCCTTAAAAGCATGTTTTGGAAGCTCCATGCAGTTATGAGTTTCATGAGGGCCATTACACAATTTACACGAAGAAGTGATTTTGTTCACTTGGCTTGAAGGCTTAGGAGCTTCGTAAGATTTCATGAGAAACTTGACTTGGTCCTCAAGTTCCATGATCCTACGGTTGGGAGTGCTAGAATTGTTCGAAGGCAAAGATATTGCCTTGACCGTTTTGTTCAAATCACGGGGATCATTCCAACTTTCATTGTCAAAGAGAGCAAGATCTTCTATGAGTTCTCATGATTCTTCCACACTTAGATTACGTAGCTTACCACCGGCCGATTGGTCAATGGTTCGCCTTGTTGAGAGATCGATATGGTCATAGAAGATTTGGACTTGGAGCCAAAGATCTATGCCATGATGAGGGACTTTTTGGAGTAAATCCTTGAAACGAGTCCATGCTTCATATAGAATTTCACCTTGACGTTGTTGGAACATCAAGATATCATTTCTAAGCTTGGTAGTTCTCCCCGGTGGGAAAAATTGAGCAAGGAAACGAGTGGTGAGATCATCCCATGAGGTGATGGATCCCGCGGGTAAACGTTCAAGCCATTGACTAGCTTGATCACGTAGAGAGAATTGGAATAGGCGTAATCGGGTCGACTCTCTAGTTGTAACATCAAGGTCTATAGAATCTACGATTTTAAGGAAATCCTTGAGATGTTGGTTAGGATCTTCGAAACGAAGTCCATGGAATGCACATCCGCTTTGCACCAACCGGATGGTGTCGGATCGGAAGGGGGACACATTGGCTCCTTGGGTGAGCTCAATAGTGTTTCGATAGCCTTGGTGGCTAGGACTGGAATACTCTCCTAGGGTTCGGGGCCTAAGAGGTTGGTTTGCTAGTGGTGGGTTTTGTGGGTGGTTTTGTTGTGGTGGGTTGATAGGTTCAAAGATGTTACCACCTTCCATGATGTCGGATGGTAAAGGTTACGAACAAAGACATGAAGAAATACATAGACTAAAGAAAACTTCCTTTATCCAACAAAACCATGTATTTCATATCCCTACACCTAACGTTACAACCCTTTAAAAAGACCTCTTTGATAGTTTATCCTAGGTGCTTACGCCATGTGGTGGAGGTTTGATCCTTTCCCAAGCCTATGGTAATCTATTTTGGTATGACAGGTAGTGAGAGATATCTTCCGTTTCCATATTGTAATTTACACTTTATTACACCCGAGAGATGTGAGTATCTAAACACTATTTGCGAGGTGCTAGTGTATGACCTCCGTGCTTGTCTATTGGTCTTTAGTGGAACGATTATTTGTTGTAATTAATTTTATATTAGTGTTAAATGACCCCTAACTTGTATTTTGACTAGAATAAAAGCGCATTTGCTTGAGGACAAGCAAATCTCAAGTGTAAGGGTATATGATGAGGCGAAAAATGAACCACTTTTAGGGGGTCATTTAAGCCCGGAATTGACTTTATTTGATCAAATATTGCCCTAAATCGTTCCTTTTGTAATTTTAGGTACTTTGGGAGTGAAATCTGGAAAAGGAAGCAATTCGGACGTTTTTGGAGCATAAAAGTGAAGAAAACGCCAAAGTCTTAATTTTCCTTGCTGGGAACAGTAGGTGACGGCGTCAAGAAGGAATCCTTGACGGCGTCAAGGGCAATTTTCGATGACGATCCAGTACAGATTTGACGGCGTCACGAAGTAGGGCGTCAAGAGTAAAAGTCATGACGGCCTGGAAATGCACAATACATGACGGCGTCAAAAGTAGATCAAGGCAGTCCGAGAAGAGTTTTGGCGGCAAGGTGACGGCGTCACAAGATTGGTCTTGACGCCGTCAGACCCTATTTTCTATATATATTTTTCTAATTTTCACACATTAAGAGAGAAGTTTTTGAGAAACCCTAAGTACGAACTTGGTGCGAATTTTACAGGTTTTTCAAGGGTTCTAAGCCCTTGATACCTTTCATGTGTAATTGAGATAAGTGTTCTTTTAATTCAATCAATATGTCTATGTGTTGGTTGTCTATATCTTGTTCTTGTCTTAATTCCATCATGCTAGGCTAGATCTATCTTGTGTTTGCTTAGATCTAATGAAACCTAGATCTTAATTATGTGTTGATTACTTGTTTATAATTGTATTGGCTGAATGAATTTGATGTTAGGCTTAAGAAAACTGGCAGATCTCCAATTGGTAACATGCTTGAACGTCTTAAGAAACATGAACCGATGTGCACTAGGTCTTTATTGGTTGTATTTAATGCATGAGCCACTGGTTATAATCCCTATGGTTGTGCTGGGCATGGTATAGGAGGAGACAAGAGCTCATAGAATTGGGGAGTTAAGTGCGCCACCCCATGAATGATATTAAGGAATACGATCCGTCATCCATGCAACTATAACAAGTAAGTAACGTGTAAAAGATGTCTAGGGAGTAGTGAAATCTAAGTAAACACATTTTCTCCACCTATTGCTCACAAATTTAGTATAATTTAGTTTATTTTCATTTCTAGTATTTTATTTTGATTGCATCTTTAGTATTGGGTTAGTTGACTAGCAACTAATTCCGCCCCAAATCCTTCAAACCCGAGATTTTTACTTGCTTTCTAAAAAAATATAAAAATACTAAAATAATCATCCCTCACCTTTAGAACTAGTATTTAGGTTTTCTAATCCTAGCGACACTATTTCTAGCTGAACGATCAATCACCCGGTACTTGTCACTATACTATACTACAACGATCAGGTACACTGCCTGGTGGGGGTTGTAAGCTTCTCAAGATTCCTTGAGAGGTAAAGCCTGGTGCGATTCCCACTCATCATAGATATATTGATTGAATTGAAAAAGTACTTATCTCAAATTGACATGAAAGGTTTCAATGGGTAAAAACCCTTGAAAAAGAAGTAAAATTCGTGCTAGGGTTTCTCCAAAGTTACACCCTACTTGTTCCTCTCTAATGAATGAAAATTGCAAAACTATATATAGATTTTACAGGGTGACGGCGTGAAGAAGGAATCTCTGACGCCGTCAACTGGCCGCCCATAATGATATCAGATTCCCTAGATCCAGATTTGACGCTGTCATGTGTACTTCTACTCTGGGCCGTCACATGTATTTGGACCATGACGGCCTATGGTGACGCCGTCATGCCCATAGTGTAAAATCCTTCTGGATCATCACGGACTTTATCCACTTCCACCTCTTGTTTTTCTGTTGATGCCATCATTAAGAGACTTGTGACGCCGTCAGGTACTGTTCCCAACAAGGAAAATTAAGACTTTGCCGTTTTCTTCACTTTTATGCTCCAAAAACATTCAAAATGCTTCCTTTTCCAGAATTCACTCCAAAAGTACCTAAAATGACAAAAGGAACGATTTAGGGCAATATTTGATCAAATAAATTCAAATTCGAGCTTAAATTACCCCCTAAAAACGGTTCATTTTTCGCCTCATCAATTATCTAGACCATAAATAATATATTTGGGTTTGGGCTTTCGTGAGCCCAAATCATTAGCATGGTAGCCTAAATCATTGTTATGATAGCCCACTCGTTGTGGGCTTGGGCGTTAGTGATGTTCATTAATTAGGTTCGTGACCCGAGTATGGACTATACGTCATCAAACTGCATAGATGAGATGAAGCTATCCCTCTTAAAAGCGTATAGTAGGTGCTATATTATTGTTATGGACGATGGTTGATACTATTAAGGGAGTGCTTGAAAATATCTCTCTTGAACACGTACATAATTCTATCATGGTCGGTACATTATAATTTCATAGACATGTTCCCATATAATAAACGTCTAAAAAAGCATGCTAATAATTCAACGAAATGGGTGTTTTTCTAGAATGATAAGAAACAACATGGTTTCATAAGTAGATGATCATAAGCATAACCATTTTTTCGGTTTTTAAAAATAATAAGCATAACCAGTTAATCTACTTATATTTTCACTCAATGTTATTTTTGGTAATTATTTGTCTAAGATTAATAACCTTTTATTATATGTGTTAATATAGGCAAAACAAGAAAAAGATGGTGGCGCAAGTAAACTGAACTTTCAACTTCTCATATCATATAAAACATACGTTTTTTTTAGAACAGGGGCATATTATTAACTAGCAAAAGCTAGAAAAACGAACACTTACAAAGAAGAAATGTTTATAGTGGGATTATCTAACCAACCTTCCAACTTAATCTCAACTTAGGATTTCTAGATGAAATCCACAAAAACGATTGATAAACTATAAAATCCCAAAGAGTCTACTTCTTTGGCTTAGAAGTAGAAAAAATCATTGCATTTTGAAAATTTCATATAGACCACAACATCGTATCTGCAATCCCTCCAAGAATGAATCTAGACATCTTTGTCATTTGACAGGCATCTAAAACGTATGTTATTTGGAATTGTTGAATGAAATATGATGAGCATTTTTATCTTAACGATGTGACCCGAGCAACACATATATACTTTTCAACTTGGTTATATCTTATAAAGTTTACATAACTTATGTATTTACTTAAGATCAATTTTGATTTTAAATTATCAATTTATGATGCTTTTTATATCGATTGATACTATAATATATGGTGCAGCTAACGATCTAGCATTGATTTCTCATATAAAATATTCTTCTTTGGTTAAGGTCTTATTGTTATTTGTTGCTTTCCAAAAGTAAAAATATATAAATTTACATTTTTAGAGACTTCCTAATTTTTGAAAACGTTAAAAAATAAAATGTGCACCCGGGCAACGCACGGGTATTGTACTTGTTATTAATGTTGGGATCAAATACACAAAAAAAAGTCTCTCTCTCTCTCTCTCTCTATCTCTCTCTCTCTCTCTCTCTCTCTCTCTCTCTCTCTCTCTCTCTCTCTCTCTCTCTCTCTCTCTCTCTCTCTCTCTTTATTTATTTTTTCTTTTTTTTAATGAATTTCTACAAAAAAAAAAGTCTCTGTTTTTTTTCTTTTTTTTAGAAATTCATTAAAATAATAAATAAATAAATAAATAAAAAGTTGTCATGTGTTAGTTCAAAAAGTGTGGATAGTATAGAATTGGGTTTAGTTAGGTACGGACCGTCCTTGATGGGTCATCCGCTGTGGGCCAATGCACTAATCCAAGTAGAAGATGAAGTATCCTGCACAAATGAAAGTAAACTGTTAGCCTTATCGTGGGGACGAATCCCACGATTAACCTCCGGCGTGAGAGTAAGTACTCATGTTTGTCAGAGAAATGTCTGAGTTGTGATGAGTGAGAAAGTCATTACCCCGAGAATGTGGATTGAGGCTTCCTTTTATAGGTAGTGGAAATATTAGGGTTTCCTAATATTTGGCGTATTGCTGTAGTGGCCGAAGTGGGACCCTTTTCAGGCAATGATCCGGAGCTTAATCGGTGTTCATGGATGCAGATGGACCGGGGTCCAGTCCGCGGGCGTACTTCGGGGGCGTACAACCGGAAGCCATGGGGTCATGCTCACCATTCACATGTTCACTATAAAAGCATAATAATCCGTATCAAGACTATGGTTTATTGGCAGTGATGAGTGACCCCTATCATTTTCGCATTCAACTTATTATGCAATGTGGAAATGTAGTGGTCCTTCAGTTTATGGGATGGCAACGGGGTCGGGTATGTCAGGAATTGCATTTTACATCCCCGTCCCCAATCCCAAGACCACATCCTCATACCCGTTAGGGAATAATTATTTATTTATTTATTTATTTATTTATTTTAGTAAGGAATTAAGGGCTTGTTTGGTTTGTAGATGGGTTTATAATTAAGATTTGGATTTGATATACAAGAAAAAAAAATATATTATAAAATAAATAAATAAATAAATATTTATATTTTAATAAATTATTTAAAATTAAAATTTAATATTAAAAACGAATAAAGAATGAAAAATATGTGATTGACATTGTAACATGACCCACTTAATTTGAAACGATGGCAAAACCCATTTTAGCACCTGGGATTTTAGTATGCCTAAATATAATGGCTTTAACCCAAATCCTTGGGCTCACCATTATTTATCAAACAACAATTTTCAACTTTGAGTCTAAACCTAATCATAAAACCCATCAACCAAACGCATTGTAAGTGGATTTAAGAGCAAGCGGGCCCTTTTCTCTTATTGCATTTGATTGGGGAGTAGTGGCTTTTCTTTGCCTTGTAGATATAGATCATTTAGGAAAAATATGTGGGCTCTAACAAAAAAGAAACACAAATTTCTTAGCAAAGGGATCAAATAAGTCATAAAGAAACACCCCCTTACTTCACTACAAAATATTGGGAATAAGAGGAGTCATGGCTTAGCTACTAATTGGAATGAACGAATATGTAACCGCGGGCAA
Source organism: Artemisia argyi (assembly GCA_030686995.1). Taxonomy (NCBI): domain Eukaryota; kingdom Viridiplantae; phylum Streptophyta; class Magnoliopsida; order Asterales; family Asteraceae; genus Artemisia; species Artemisia argyi. The sequence continues at coordinate 221,630,770 of CM060680.1, read as the reverse complement.
TGTTTAGTTTTTACTAGAGTAGTAACAATCTTGTCATCTTACTGTAAATTCATTTACTTAATCGGTTTTGGTTAATCACAAACTTGAGTATTGTATGGATACAACAATTAGTACTCTTTGAGTAATTCGGATCATGTATGTAACAAAAGAATTACATCATTTCAAAATAATTTTGATAAAACAATGTTATTGAAAAAAAAAACAATCAGATTTTTCGATTTTCATACATGGCAAAATCAAGCAATGTGACTGGTTAATAAAAGGTTTAATTCCACATACCCCAATTTGAACCCTTAAAAGGTCATATTTATCCAATCAAAACCAAAAATGCCACATATACCCAATTTAAATACAAAATTTGTCATATCTACCCATATTATTATTAAACCAATCAAAAGTCAGTTCACATTATTAAATACCCATTATAACCTTCATACTAGGGATGAGCATGGGTACCGACTACTGAAACAATGGTACGGTACCGAACCGTACCAATACTGACCCATACCGATAGCTAACAAGTTCCCACCGGCAGCAGAATTGAGTGAGTCTTGGTCAACGTGACACAACCCATTATAGAAAGTTTCAATCTGCTGTAGGTATGTGAACCCATGGTTCGGACATTTTTCCAACAAATCTTTATATCGATCCCAAGCTTCACTGAACGACTCATCAAAAGCTTGTTGGGATCGAAAGATTTAGGATCGAAGATTAGAAGTTTTAGAAGGAGGATAGAAATAATTCATAAACTTAGAAGCAAGATCATTCCAAGTATGAATCGAATTTGGTGGTTCCTTTTCCAGCTAAGTCCGGGCTGCCCCTTTAAGGGAGAAAGGAAACAACTTCAATTTCACCACATCGTGAGGAACTTGATTCATCCTAATGGTCTCAGCGATGTCGGTGAAATTTTGTATGTGAGCATATGGGTCCTCGTGTTTAAACCCGTGAAAGGATATACTCGCGATCAAGTTGAGTAATCCATGATTAATCTCAAAATTGGCATTGATTTCGGGAATCACGATGACTCTCCTCACACCATTGAATGGTGATTGGAGTTGTTCCTCCATCGGACGTGGATCGAAAGCCGGTTGTGGTCCCATCGGAGGGATCACATTGTGTTGAGGACCACCCATCGGCAGGGGTCCATTGTGTTGTTCGTTCTGGTTCATTTCCTCGTCGTTAAGGAAATCAACCCGATGATTATGTCGTAAAACCCTCTCGGGGTTTGAGAACAGAGAAGTAAGACTCTCAGAAGTAGAACGGGTGTGCATACACCAAAAACAAAATCAAAAAGAAAAAGAAGAAGAAAAGAAAAAGGAAAATCTTTTCGTATATTTTTTATTTATTTAAACAAATCTCAAAAACTTTTTATTTTCTTTTGTTTTTTTTATAAAACGTTACGGTAATCATAATCGTTTCCTTCAAAACTACTCGCGATGGAACAGGAAAAAAGAGTGTTTCTCTCTTCAGCTAGCAATTTAATGTCTTAGCTTCCGTATTTCCCGCTTATTCGATTGTAGAATTAAAGTAATCCGATAAACAACTAATTTCATGTTTTTCTTATGTTGTTAGGCTTATTTGGTTTACAACGCCCCCTTCCACGGGAGAGTCGAGGCTGTAATTTTATTTTTGTATTTTGTAAACACTTTAGGAAAAGTGTTTTTGATTTTTCAATTTTTATATTTTTATAGAAAATATATACAAGATAGAGGAAGGTTTATCAAAACACGATTTTTCAAAATGAATATTCAAAAACTCACTTCAACCTTCCCCGGCAGTGGCGCCAAAAATTGATTGGTTCAAATACTACGTCTCTCCTTTGACATTTTGAACCACTCTGATTTATTTCTGCCATGACTTCTGATTGTTAAACTTTTGTTATCCTTACTACCCTGGAAACTCGTATGTTACTTTCGCGGTTGTGGACTTTTACTAGCATCTATTCTTGTTTTTCGTGGGATGAATCCTTTGAGAGTCATTTTGCAATCTAATTTCTTCTAATGAATCTCTTAATCAACCACCCAGATTTTCCACCGATTATGAATTTGGTTTGACTTAGTACTGAGAAATGTATAGTCACGACTCGAGGTTGAATATGATTTCAATAAAGGCATGTTTACATGATGCAAGTATTATGACGCCTGGCCAACGTGATAATAATTACGTCATATAACTTGAACTTATGGGGATCATAGGATATCTTTGAGGAGTGCCTGAGAACAGTTAAGTTTGATGAGACAGAACCCTATCCATATAGGACGACATTTTGCCTGATTTTGAAACTCCATATTGAACAGCACCAGCTGAATTGAGAGAACTGGAGGAGTGGCAACCAAAAAGATATGAAATGGCTTGTTGTCTTAGTGTATCTCCTTGGTGTGCTTCAGTTTTTTTTTTCGCGATGAAGAAATATGGTAGCAGGAGATTATGTATTGACTTCGGGAAGCTGAACCGTATCACTATTTGAACCCATTATTCCCTACCTTGAATCGACGATGTATCTAATCAAGTTTAGTACGCGGAGTTTTCCTTTAGATGGATTTATGGCTTGAAGTTATTCCAAAAATTTCATCATTGTATTCGTATCGGCCACTATGACTGTTAGTAAGGCTAATAGTATTAGCTGATGCTTTGACTATTCCATGGACTTGATGAATCGTGTCTTTCGTGAGTACGTGGACAAAGTTGTCATAGTATGACATCTTAGTACGGTCAGAGGCGAAGGAGAAACATGAGAATCATTTTCGTATTATGTTGGAAACATGAGGATCATTTATATATTCTGGAAGCATGATATTGGTTAGAAGATGTTCACGACTTGCGTTACCATTGATGAATTTTGAAAGAGTTTTGAAAGAGCTGAAATAGAAATTAGCTTCAACTTCCATACTTTCAAGTAGTGAAATTTTTGATCATTTATTGTAATTACTTTTATATTAGTGTTAAATGACCCCTAACTTATATTTTGACTAGAATAAAAGCGCATTTGCTTGAGGACAAGCAAATCTCAAGTGTAAGGGTATATGATGAGGTGAAAAATGATCCGTTTTTAGGGGGTCATTTAAGCCGGAATTGGAATTTATTTGATCAAATATTGCCCTAAATCGTTCCTTTTGTGATTTTAGTTTGGGAGAGAATTCTGGAAAAGGAAGCATTTTTGACGTTTTTGGAGCATAAAAGTGAAGAAAACGGCAAAGTCTTAATTTTCCTTGCTGGGAACAGTACCTGACGGCGTCAAGAGGAATTTGATGATGGCATCAAGAGCAATTTTGGTGACGGCCCAGAGAAAACGTGACGGCGTCAGAACATGGCCGTCAAGAGTAAAAGTGGTGACGGCCCAGAACAAGATTACACATGACGGCTTCAGATCTGGATCTAGGCAATCTGAGAATATTTTTGGCGGCGGGTTGACGGCGTTAGAAGTTTCTTCTTGACGCCGTCACCTTAGGAAATATATATATAGTTTTTGTAATTTTCATTCTAAAAAGAGGAGAATTTTAGGGTCGAACTTAATAAACCCTAACACGACTTTTACAGTATTTTCAAGGGTTTTTACCCCTTGAAACCTTTCATGTTCAATTGAGATAAGTATCCTTTCAATTAATTCAATATGTCTATGTGTTGTTTGAATATATCTTACGCTTGTCTTGATTTTAACATGTTAGGCTAGATCTCTTGTGTTTTTGCTTAGATGTAATGAAACCTAGATGTTGATTATAGGTTGATTGCGTGTTTATAGTTGTAATGGATGAATGATTTCAATGTTAGGCTTTTGAAAATTGGCAGACTTCCATTGTGTAACTTGCTTGAACGTCTTAAGAAACATGAACCGATGTGTACTAGCTTTTTATGGTTGTATTTAATGCATGAGCGAATTCTAGTTATCCCATGTTAGGAGCTTCTTGCAGGCTCGACATAGGAGTGAAGTAGGAGCTTATAGAGTTGGGGAAGTAAGTACGCCACCCCACGACTGGTATTAAGGAATATAACCCGTCATCCACCCAACTGTAACAAACAATTAACCTGTAAAAGATATCTAGGGAGTAGTGAAATCTAAGTAAACACAATTCTCCCATCCATTGTTCACACCATTAGTTTAATTTACATTTTTGTTATTTAATTTTGATTGCATCTTAGTTATTGGGTTAGTTGACTAGCAACTAATTCCGCCCACTCTTCCAAAACCCGAGATTTTTACTTGATTTTAAAAAAACATAAAAATACAAAAAAGAATCATCCCTCACCTCTAGACCTAGTTTTTAGGCTTTCTAATCTTAGCGACACTATTCCTGAGTTGAACGATCAATCCCTCGGTACTTGTCACTATACTATACTACAACAATCAGGTACACTGCCTGGTGGGGGTTGTAAGCTTCTCGAGATCCCTCAAGAGGTAAAGCCTGGTGCAATTCCCACGCATCACAAATACTCCCCTGATTCGTTCGGTGTGGATAGTGTGGTAACATGGTTAGATCTTCCTCCAAAAAAATGAACCATCAGAGCTTCCCTTCCAGAAAAATAAATCATCTTCTTGTCATATATAACCTGTTAAACCTGAGAAAACAAACAAGGTAACCTCGCGTAAAATCGGCCGCAATCTATATATACTAACAAGTCCTAGAAAACAATGTAAGATATAATGCTTGTGGAATGAATGTTTGCAGATTTCCTGGAGTTTATAAAACTAAAGAATTAACAAAAACTTTAAGACTCCGTTAGAAAAACAAAACTAGCAAAATTTCCATTATTTTACACATGACGCCGTCAGGTGTTAACTCCTTACGCCATCAGAAGTGACCTGCAGAAATCTTTACGTTAAGTTTCCGGAAAATTTCTGGAAAAACTTATGTCCTACTTCCTGGAAAATCCTGCAAAACATCATTATGACTCGATACAAGCATTTGACTCTAACAAATACTAATACGCATGTTCATTTAATATTGTGGAGAATCATGATCAATTTCGTTTCTTAAAAACATATTTGGGGTTTCCCCTTACACTTATCTTTTGCGAAATACCTTTGTATGAAGTTAAGACGAAGTTAAACAACAAAATTAAGCATTTTCACAATTTTAATTTGAAACATGATCTACCAACAATAAAAAATAAAGCATGCATACGGAAGCAAATAACAATCAAACAATTAAAAATCACACAAAACATGGGTTGCCTCCCAAGAAGCGCTTTTCTTTATTTACGAGTCTTGTAGCTAGACTCAAGGTCATGGGAAATTATGTGACCTCATCGTTGGTTTCATTCTCTAGGTCATCTCCTATCTCGGTATCGCTTTCATAGTGCAGGTATTTTGGGTCTTCAAACTCAAAGAAATCTTCCCGATACTTGGATCCAAGTTTACTAACATCCTTAAAGAATCAACATAATAAATCAGAAGTGTTCTTACATCCTCTCCTAACATCTTCATCACATAAGATAAGTTGAGAACCTAGCTTATCAAGCCCGTCACAATCAATTCCTTTGAGGTCCTTCCTCTTGTATGGCGTTTGGTATGACACCCTCCTAATTCCATCAGCAAAGGTCATGATTCCATTCCGGTCGTCAACCATCAAGTTAGTGATTTCACAAAAGGGTGCCCCGAAAACAACTTATGACAACCTTGGGTCGACATAGTCCTCAATGTTGTCCACGATTGTAAAGTCCATTGTGAATGCTATATTTCCAACGAACACCTGGACTTCATGATCTCTACCAACAACATTTTCTCCTTTATAAATCATTCCCCATCTACAGATATTGTTATAGTGGAATAGGGACATAAAATTCTTAGGTAGGAACACGTTAATGTAGACATTATCGAAATACTTGTGACCGATCATACAAGGGATTTTGAGGTTATTCGGATCACGCCGCTTTATCCTCCCCAATCTCCCCTACTGTGATCCATATATATTCCCTTCTAGTGACGGACGGTACTCGTACACCTCCTCATCACCCTTCCGAAAAATCACCTTCCTGACGCCATTGGTGAATAAGGCACTGCCATCCTTCTCATCAAGGATTACTCCCGATTCATCGACAAATGGTTTACCGAGAACAAGGTTGGTTAATGTTAGATTAGTCACAGAGTCGATGTCATTGACTACGGGTGAGGTCAATGTTATAGACGAATTCTCCAATCATAATTAATAAATTTTTTATAACTCCGGCGTTATTGATTCCTTCATACGATGTACATCCAGGGAAGGCTTCGTTGTAAAGGGAAAAGGGGATTATGTTGATAGGGAAGTTAGGATCTATATGAGTATCAGTTATGAGCTTCTTCCTAGTAGTGCAGGAAATCTTGAAAACTTCAGAGTCGCTTCCCTTAATCCTATCACTACTCCCTATAGTCATATCCACCAAATTTTTCTCGGGTTCCTCTATGATAGATTTACCCAAAATTATTGGATTCTTCGTATGCCCTTTTGGTCTCTCTTTTGCTTTATCCAATTTGCCTGACTCTTGTGTGACAGAGTCCTCGAATGAGTTGGCAGGGCTCTTAGCCAATTCGTGGTCTAGCTCTGAGGTTTCATCCTTAACTTCATGACCCTTAGTTGGTTGTTGGCTCTGGCCAGGTGTAGGAGCAGATACTGTGGTGATAGTATTCACAAAATGGATTGGTCCTAGGGGATTAACAGGGTCCCTCACGTCCTTTACCTTAGGTGACAGATGTTTAAAGAGTTTACTAGGACTCTTTATTTTCACAGGAGAGGTTGGCTGATTCATGATGGTAACAGATTTGACCTCTTCAGCCTGAATCGATTTATTAACAGCGTGCTCTTTAATAGTAGTTAACAAATTACAAATCTTGTCATTTATATCGGCTTGCTGTTGTCTAAATTTGGTCTCGAGCGTGAAGAGTTGTAACTCTTGAGAGAGAATGAACTTTCGCAAGGTATCTTCATAGCTTTGCCTAGGAGTGCTCTGTGATGGAAAATGCTCGAACCATTCGAGTGGAGGGGAATCATTGAAGGATACGCTCCGAGTTTGGTATCCTCTGAAATTAGGTTTATCCTTCTGTGCCTCATAGGCCTCGTCAAAGTTTCGAGGACCTCGATCAACGTGTGACGATGTGAATTCCTTAAAAGCATGTTTTGGAAGCTCCATGCAGTTATGAGTTTCATGAGGGCCATTACACAATTTACACGAAGAAGTGATTTTGTTCACTTGGCTTGAAGGCTTAGGAGCTTCGTAAGATTTCATGAGAAACTTGACTTGGTCCTCAAGTTCCATGATCCTACGGTTGGGAGTGCTAGAATTGTTCGAAGGCAAAGATATTGCCTTGACCGTTTTGTTCAAATCACGAGGATCATTCCAACTTTCATTGTCAAAGAGAGCAAGATCTTCTATGAGTTCTCATGGTTCTTCCACACTTAGATTACGTAGCTTACCACCGGCCGATTGGTCAATGGTTCGCCTTGTTGAGAGATCGATATGGTCATAGAAGATTTGGACTTGGAGCCAAAGATCTATGCCATGATGAGGGACTTTTTGGAGTAAATCCTTGAAACGAGTCCATGCTTCATATAGAGTTTCACCTTGACGTTGTTGGAACATCAAGATATCATTTCTAAGCTTGGTAGTTCTCCCCGGTGGGAAAAATTGAGCAAGGAAACGAGTGGTGAGATCATCCCATGAGGTGATGGATCCCGCGGGTAAACGTTCAAGCCATTGACTAGCTTGATCACGTAGAGAGAATTGGAATAGGCGTAATCGGGTCGACTCTCTAGTTGTAACATCAAGGTCTATAGAATCTACGATTTTAAGGAAATCCTTGAGATGTTGGTTAGGATCTTCGAAACGAAGTCCATGGAATGCACATCCGCTTTGCACCAACCGGATGGTGTCGGATCGGAAGGGGGACACATTGGCTCCTTGGGTGAGCTCAATAGTGTTTCGATAGCCTTGGTGGCTAGGACTGGAATACTCTCCTAGGGTTCGGGGCCTAAGAGGTTGGTTTGCTAGTGGTGGGTTTTGTGGGTGGTTTTGTTGTGGTGGGTTGATAGGTTCAAAGATGTTACCACCTTCCATGATGTCGGATGGTAAAGGTTACGAACAAAGACACGAAGAAATACATAGACTAAAGAAAACTTCCTTTATCCAACAAAACCATGTATTTCATATCCCTACACCTAACGTTACAACCCTTTAAAAAGACCTCTTTGATAGTTTATCCTAGGTGCTTACGCCATGTGGTGGAGGTTTGATCCTTTCCCAAGCCTATGGTAATCTATTTTGGTATGACAGGTAGTGAGAGATATCTTCCGTTTCCATATTGTAATTTACACTTTATTACACCCGAGAGATGTGAGTATCTAAACACTATTTGCGAGGTGCTAGTGTATGACCTCCGTGCTTGTCTATTGGTCTTTAGTGGAACGATTATTTGTTGTAATTACTTTTATATTAGTGTTAAATGACCCCTAACTTGTATTTTGACTAGAATAAAAGCGCTTGCTTGAGGACAAACAAATCTCAAGTGTAAGGGTATATGATGAGGCGAAAAATGAACCACTTTTAGGGGGTCATTTAAGCCCGGAATTGACTTTATTTGATCAAATATTGCCCTAAATCGTTCCTTTTGTAATTTTAGGTACTTTGGGAGTGAAATATGGAAAAGGAAGCAATTCGGACGTTTTTGGAGCATAAAAGTGAAGAAAACGCCAAAGTCTTAATTTTCCTTGCTGGGAACAGTAGGTGACGGCGTCAAGAAGGAATCCTTGACGGCGTCAAGGGCAATTTTCCATGACGATCCAGTACAGATTTGACGGCGTCACGAAGTAGGGCGTCAAGAGTAAAAGTCATGCCGGCCTGGAAATGCACAATACATAACGGCGTCAAAAGTAGATCAAGGCAGTCCGAGAAGAGTTTTGGCGGCGAGGTGACGGCGTCACAAGATTGGTCTTGACGCCGTCAGACCCTATTTTCTATATATATTTTTCTAATTTTCACACATTAAGAGAGAAGTTTTTGAGAAACCCTAAGTACGAACTTGGTGCGAATTTTACAGGTTTTTCAAGGGTTCTAAGCCCTTGATACCTTTCATGTGTAATTGAGATAAGTGTTCTTTTAATTCAATCAATATGTCTATGTGTTGGTTGTCTATATATTGTTCTTGTCTTAATTCCATCATGCTAGGCTAGATCTATCTTGTGTTTGCTTAGATCTAATGAAACCTAGATGTTAATTATGTGTTGATTACTTGTTTATAATTGTATTGGATGAATGAATTTGATGTTAGGCTTAAGAAAACTGGCAGATCTCTAATTGGTAACATGCTTGAACGTCTTAAGAAACATGAACCGATGTGCACTAGGTCTTTATTGGTTGTATTTAATGCATGAGCCACTGGTTATAATCCCTATGGTTGTGCTGGGCATGGTATAGGAGGAGACAAGAGCTCATAGAATTGGGCAGTTAAGTGCGCCACCCCATGAATGATATTAAGGAATACGATCCGTCATCCATGCAACTATAACAAGCAATTAACGTGTAAAAGATGTCTAGGGAGTAGTGAAATCTAAGTAAACACATTTTCTCCACTTATTGCTCACAACTTTAGTATAATTTAGTTTATTTTCATTTCTAGTATTTTATTTTGATTGCATCTTTAGTATTGGGTTAGTTGACTAGCAACTAATTCCGCCCCAAATCCTTTAAACCCGAGATTTTTACTTGCTTTCTAAAAAAATATAAAAATACTAAAATAATCATCCCTCACCTTTAGAACTAGTATTTAGGTTTTCTAATCCTAGCGACACTATTTCTAGCTGAACGATCAATCCCCCGGTACTTGTCACTATACTATACTACAACGATCAGGTACACTGCCTGGTGGGGGTTGTAAGCTTCTCAAGATTCCTTGAGAGGTAAAGCCTGGTGCGATTCCCACTCATCATAGACATATTGATTGAATTGAAAAAGTACTTATCTCAAATTGACATGAAAGGTTTCAATGGGTAAAAACCCTTGAAAAAGCAGTAAAATTCGTGCTAGGGTTTCTCCAAAGTTACACCCTACTTGTTCCTCTTTAATGAATGAAAATTGCAAAACTATATATAGATTTTACAGGGTGACGGCGTGAAGAAGGAATCTCTGACGCCGTCAACTGGCCGCCCATAATGATATCAGATTCCCTAGATCCAGATTTGACGCCGTCATGTGTACTTCTACTCTGGGCCGTCACATGTATTTGGACCATGACGGCCTATGGTGACGCCGTCATGCCCATAGTGTAAAATCTTTCTGGATTGTCACGGACTTTATCCACTTCCACCTCTTGTTTTTCTGTTGACGCCATCATTAAGAGACTTGTGACGCCGTCAGGTACTGTTCCCAACAAGGAAAATTAAGACTTTGCCGTTTTCTTCACTTTTATGCTCCAAAAACGTTCAAAATGCTTCCTTTTCCAGAATTCACTCCAAAAGTACCTAAAATGACAAAAGGAACGATTTAGGGCAATATTTGATCAAATAAATTCAAATTCGAGCTTAAATTACCCCCTAAAAACGGTTCATTTTTCGCCTCATCAATTATCTAGACCATAAATAATATATTTGGGTTTGGGCTTTCGTGAGCCCAAACCATTAGCATGGTAGCCTAAATCATTGTTATGATAGCCCACTCGTTGTGGGCTTGGGCGTTAGTGATGTTCATTAATTGGGTTCGTGACCCGAGTATGGACTATACGTCATCAAACTGCATAGATGAGATGAAGCTATCCCTCTTAAAAGCGTATAATAGGTGCTATATTATTGTTATGGACGATGGTTGATACTATTAAGGGAGTGCTTGAAAATATCTCTCTTGAACACGTACATAATTCTATCATGGTCGGTACATTATAATTTCATAGACATGTTCCCATATAATAAACGTCTAAAAAAGCATGCTAATAATCCAACGAAATGGGTGTTTTTCTAGAATGAGAAGAAACAACATGGTTTCATAAGTAGATGATCATAAGCATAACCATTTTTTCGGTTTTTAAAAATAATAAGCATAACCAGTTAATCTACTTATATTTTCACTCAATGTTATTTTTGGTAATTATTTGTCTAAGATTAATAACCTTTTATTATATGTGTTAATATAGGCAAAACAAGAAAAAGATGGTGGCGCAAGTAAACTGAACTTTCAACTTCTCATATCGTATAAAACTTACGTTTTTTTTTTAGAACAGGGGCATATTATTAACTAGCAAAAGCTAGAAAAACGAACACTTACAAAGAAGAAATGTTTATAGTGGGATTATCTAACCAACCTTCCAACTTAATCTCAACTTAGGATTTCTAGATGAAATCCACAAAAACGATTGATAAACTATAAAATCCCAAAGAGTCTACTTCTTTGGCTTAGAAGTTGAAAAAATCATTGCATTTTGAAAATTCCATATAGACCACAACATCGTATCTGCAATCCCTCCAAGAATGAATCTAGACATCTTCGTCATTTGACAGGCATCTAAAACGTATGTTATTTGGAATTGTTGAATGAAATATGATGAGCATTTTTATCTTAACGATGTGACCCGAGCAACACATATATACTTTTCAACTTGGTTATATCTTATAAAGTTTACATAACTTATGTATTTACTTAAGATCAATTTTGATTTTAAATTATCAATTTATGATGCTTTTTATATCGATTGATACTATAATATATGGTGCAGCTAACGATCTAGCATTGATTTCTCATATAAAATATTCTTCTTTGGTTAAGGTCTTATTGTTATTTGTTGCTTTCCAAAAGTAAAAATATATAAATTTACATTTTTAGAGACTTCCTAATTTTTGAAAACGTTAAAAAATAAAATGTGCACCCGGGCAACGCACGGGTATTGTACTTGTTATTAATGTTGGGATCAAATACACAAAAAAAAGTCTCTCTCTCTCTCTCTCTCTCTCTCTCTCTCTCTCTCTCTCTCTCTCTCTCTCTCTCTCTCTCTCTCTCTCTCTCTCTCTCTTTATTTATTTTTTCTTTTTTTTAATGAATTTCTACAAAAAAAAAGTCTCTGTTTTTTTTCTTTTTTTCTTTTTTTTTTTTTTAGAAATTCATTAAAATAATAAATAAATAAAAAGTTGTCATGTGTTAGTTCAAAAAGTGTGGATAGTATAGAATTGGGTTTAGTTAGGTACGGGCCGTCCTTGATGGGTCATCCGCTGTGGGCTTATGCACTATTCCAAGTAGAAGATGAAGTATCCTGCATAAATGAAAGTAAACTGTTAGCCTTATCGTGGGGACGAATCCCACGATTAACCTCCGGCGTGAGAGTAAGTACTCATGTTTGTCAGAGAAATGTCTGAGTTGTGATGAGTGAGAAAGTCATTACCCCGAGAATGTGGATTGAGGCTTCCTTTTATAGGTAGTGGAAATATTAGGGTTTCCTAATATTTGGCGTATTGCTGTAGTGGCCGAAGTGGGACCCTTTTCAGGCAATGATCCGGAGCTTAATCGGTGTTCATGGATGCAGATGGACCGGGGTCCAGTCCGCGGGCGTACTTCGGGGGCGTACAACCGGAAGCCATGGGGTCATGCTCACCATTCACATGTTCACTATAAAAGCATAATAATCCGTATCAAGACTATGGTTTATTGGCAGTGATGAGTGACCCCTATCATTTTCGCATTCAACTTATTATGCAATGTGGAAATGTAGTGGTCCTTCAGTTTATGGGATGGCAACGGGGTCGGGTATGTCAGGAATTGCATTTTACATCCCCGTCCCCAATCCCAAGACCACATCCTCATACCCGTTAGGGAATAATTATTTATTTATTTATTTATTTTAGTAAGGAATTAAGGGCTTGTTTGGTTTGTAGATGGGTTTATAATTAAGATTTGGATTTGATATACAAGAAAAAAAATATATTATAAAATAAATAAATAAATAAATATTTATATTTTAATAAATTATTTAAAATTAAAATTTAATATTAAAAACGAATAAAGAATGAAAAATATGTGATTGACATTGTAACATGACCCACTTAATTTGAAACGATGGCAAAACCCATTTTAGCACCTGGGATTTTAGTATGCCTAAATATAATGGCTTTAACCCAAATCCTTGGGCTCACCATTATTTATCAAACAACAATTTTCAACTTTGAGTCTAAACCTAATCATAAAACCCATCAACCAAACGCATTGTAAGTGTATTTAAGAGCAAGCGGGCCCTTTTCTCTTATTGCATTTGATTGGGGAGTAGTGGCTTTTCTTTGCCTTGTAGATATAGATCATTTAACAAAAATATGTGGGCTCTAACAAAAAAGAAACACAAATTTCTTAGCAAAGGGATCAAATAAGTCATAAAGAAACACCCCCTTACTCCACTACAAAATATTGGGAATAAGAGGAGTCATGGCTTAGCTACTAATTGGAATGAACGAATATGTAACCGCGGGCAATGTTTAGTTTTTACTAGAGTAGTAACAATCTTGTCATCTTACTGTAAATTCATTTACTTAATCGGTTTTGGTTAATCACAAACTTGAGTATTGTATGGATACAACAATTAGTGCTCTTTGAGTAATTCGGATCATGTATGTAACAAAAGAATTACATCATTTCGAAATAATTTTGACAAAACAATGTTATTGAAAAAAAAAACAATCAGATTTTTCGATTTTCATACATGGCAAAATCAAGCAATGTGACTGGTTAATAAAAGGTTTAATTCCATATACCCCAATTTGAACCCTTAAAAGGTCATATTTATCCAATCAAAACCAAAAATGCCACATATACCCAATTTAAATACAAAATTTGTCATATCTACCCATATTATTATTAAACCAATCAAAAGTCAGTTCACATTATTAAATACCCATTATAACCTTCATACTAGGGATGAGCATGGGTACCGACTACTGAAAAAATGGTACGGTACCGAACCGTACCAATACTGACCCATACCGATAGCTAACAAGTTCCCACCGGCAGCAGAATTGAGTGAGTCTTGGTCAACGTGACACAACCCATTATAGAAAGTATCAATCTGCTGTAGGTATGTGAACCCATGGTTCGGACATTTTTCCAACAAATCTTTATATCAATCCCAAGCTTCACTGAACGACTCATCAAAAGCTTGTTGGGATCGAAAGATTTGGGATCGAAGATTAGAAGTTTTAGAAGGAGGATAGAAATAATTCATAAACTTAGAAGCAAGATCATTCCAAGTATGAATCGAATTTGGTGGTTCCTTTTCCAGCTAAGTCCGGGCTGCCCCTTTAAGGGAGAAAGGAAACAACTTCAATTTCACCACATCGTGAGGAACTTGATTCATCCTAATGGTCTCAGCGATGTCGGTGAAATTTCGTATGTGAGCATATGGGTCCTCGTGTTTAAACCCGTGAAAGGATATACTCGCGATCAAGTTGAGTAATCCATGATTAATCTCAAAATTGGCATTGATTTCAGGAATCACGATGACTCTCCTCACACCATTGAATGGTGATTGGAGTTGTTCCTCCATCGGACGTGGATCGAAAGCCGGTTGTGGTCCCATCGGAGGGATCACATTGTGTTGAGGACCACCCATCAGCAGGGGTCCATTGTGTTGTTCGTTCTGGTTCATTTCCTCGTCGTTAAGGAAATGAACCCGATGATTATGTCGTAAAACCCTCTCGGGGTTTGAGAACAGAGAAGTAAGACTCTCAGAAGTAGAACGGGTGTGCATACACCAAAAACAAAATCAAAAAGAAAAAGAAGAAGAAAAGAAAAAGGAAAATCTTTTCGTATATTTTTTATTTATTTAAACAAATCTCAAAAACTTTTTATTTTCTTTTGTTTTTTTTATAAAACGTTACGGTAATCGTAATCATTTCCTTCAAAACTACTCGCGATGGAACGAGAAAAAAGAGTGTTTCTCTCTTCAGCTAGCAATTTAATGTCTTAGCTTCCGTATTTCCCGCTTATTCGATTGTAGAATTAAAGTAATCCGATAAAAAACTAATTTCACGTTTTTCTTATGTTGTTAGGCTTATTTGGTTTACAACGCCCCCTTCCACGGGAGAGTCGAGGCTGTAACGTTATTTTTGTATTTTGTAAACACTTTAGGAAAAGTGTTTTTGATTTTTCAATTTTTATATTTTTATAGAAAATATATACAAGATAGAGGAAGGTTTATCAAAACACGATTTTTCAAAATGAATATTCAAAAACTCACTTCAACCTTCCCCGGCAGTGGCGCCAAGAATTGATTGGTTCAAATACTACGTCTCTCCTTTGACATTTTGAACCACTCTGATTTATTTCTGCCATGACTTCTGATTGTTAAACTTTTGTTATCCTTACTACCCTGGAAACTCGTATGTTACTTTCGCGGTTGTGGAGTTTTACTAGCATCTATTCTTGTTTTTCGTGGGATGAATCTCACTTTGAGAGTCATTTTGCAATCTAATTTCTTCTAATGAATCTCTTAATCAACCACCCAGATTTTCCACCGATTATGAATTTGGTTTGACTTAGTACTGAGAAATGTATAGTCACGACTCGAGGTAGAATATGATTTCAATAAAGGCATGTTTACATGATGCAAGTATTATGACGCCTGGCCAACGTGATAATAATTACGTCATATAACTTGAACTTATGGGGATCATAGGATATCTTTGAGGAGTGCCTGAGAACAGTTAAGTTTGATGAGACAGAACCCTATCCATATAGGACGACATTTTGCCTGATTTTGAAACTCCATATTGAACAGCACCAGCTGAATTGAGAGAACTGGAGGAGTGGAAACCAAAAAGATATGAAATGGCTTGTTGTCTTAGTGTATCTCCTTGGTGTGCTTCAGTTTTTTTTTCGCGATGAAGAAAATGGTAGCAGGAGATTATGTATTGACTTCGGGAAGCTGAACCGTATCACTATTTGAACCCATTATTCCCTACCTTGAATCGACGATGTATCTAATCAACTTTAGGATGCGGAGTTTTCCTTTAGATGGATTTATGGCTTGAAGTTATTCCAAAAATTTCATTTCGTATTCGTATCGGCCACTATGACTGTTAGTAAGGCTAATGGTATTAGCTGATGCTTTGACTATTCCATGGACTTGATGAATCGTGTCTTTCGTGAGTACGTGGACAAAGTTGTCATAGTATGACATCTTAGTACGGTCAGAGGCGAAGGAGAAACATGAGAATCATTTTCGTATTATGTTGGAAACATGAGGATCATTTATATATTCTGGAAGCATGATATTGGTTAGAAGATGTTCACGACTTGCGTTACCATTGATGAATTTTGAAAGAGTTTTGAAAGAGCTGAAATAGAAATTAGCTTCAACTTCCATACTTTCAAGTAGTAAAAATTTTGGGATGTTTCAAGAAGAGACTTGGTTATGCCATTATGCAGCACGGGAAGGTTATGGCTTACGCATCAAGATAATTAGAACTGTTTGAGGAGAATTATTCAATGCATGACTTGGAATTGGCGGCAGTGTGGTTGCTCTTAAGATTGAAAAACATATCTTACAAGGTAAGTTTGGTGGCAGATGCATTTAGGAAGAAATTTGAAGTTTCAGTTTGTCTTAGAGATTGAGCTTAAGATAATCAAGACTTAGAACTCCGGGAAGTTGAGTCATGGCGAACATGAAGGTTGAATCTAATTACAAATTTTTGAAGCTCAGGAGCAAGATGGCGAATTATGATCTGTGTTAGAAGACTGGAGAGAAGTTGTTATGATCGAGGCATAGTTTTACTTTCTATTTCCCTCTTAGTTGTACTAAGATGTATAAGGGATCTAAGCAGAATTTTCAGATGGAATGGCATGAAACTGGTTATGATCACATTAGTGACAATATGCTTATTTTGTCAACAAGTCAAGATTGAACTTCAGCATGCAAGGGAGTTCCTTTAACTTATGGAGTTTCCGACTTAGAAGTAGGATTAGACTTTTCATGAACCTTGTAACGAAACCTTCTCGCACATTTGAGAAGAATGATATAGTTTGAGTGGTGATGGATCGTTTGATTAAGTCAACTCATTTTTCCTCTTAGAATGTGTATTCAGTTAGCAAGTTGGCATAAGCCCTTCGGCAGAAGATTATTCATTACATGGCGCACCTACAGTGATCGTGTCAGAGATTCGCGTTTTACTTCACATTCCTAGGAAGGACTACTGAAGGCTTAAGGGACCAGACTCAAGTATAGTAATTCTATTCACTTACAGACTGATGGATAAGCAGAATAACTGTTCAAACTTGGAAGAAGGGTGGATTAGGAAGTTTGACCAGTGGTTGTTCTGGTTGTGTTTGCTCATTAAGATTATGTCATGCAACTGACGAGGGTTTTCCTTTCAGATTTTGCATGAACGGAGATGTAGAACACCTTATGGTTGAATTAAGTCAGGAAGCTGCTCATTGAATGTTCGGAGTCGATTACAATGACTAATGGATTAGTTATCATTGTGTAAGAGAAATTCTGAAACTTTAGACCAGGAATTTGTGTGTCCAGTATGATGTTCCGTATAGAAGAGTTATGACATTTTGGCATATATGTAAGATTTGGTTCGTGGTACGTTAATCCTTGGATTCATTCTTATTCGTGCGGTTATCCTACCTATCCCATTTTACATTCCGATACGATTCGATACTCTGATGTATGCTTAGTTAATCGTCAGTACGAATAGGTTACCAACCTCTTTAGGAAACTCTCGGTATGTCTGATAATTTGATATATGCTTCTCTGGTTGTTAGCAAGGTTCTTAGTTCGTTCAAAACCTGATTGGACTTGTGATATTTCTACCATCAAGCATCACTTCCGTATTTATTCTATATTCATCTGATGTTCATGTATCTCTCTGTGAGATTCGACTATCATATGTTTCATGTTCAGTTCGTACTCATTGGACCAGATTTGTTATGACTTGTTTTCTGTGGAGAACCCGAGGCTCTCCTATTTGTTTGGATCGGGTCATGAGAAACAAACACTTCCGTTCTTTGAAATCCTTTGGAAGGACCTCTTTGAACATAAGGTTAACTGCCGTCATTTCTCTTCGTGATTTGATATCCGTCTAACTTTTGCGACTTCAATTTTCGAAGATGAAAATTTTCCTTTTAGAAGGGAAGAGTTGTAAAACCCTAAAATCCATTTTTCTAAATTCTTATATAATTTGAAATTTTCATAAGTTATGAATATGATTAATAATAAACATAAACTATATGATTTGAATATTAATAATTTAAATAATACTAACCTAAGATAAACTAAAAATAAATTTGTTACACATTCAAAACTTTCCTAATTCTACAAGGCTATCACACGTCTCTTTTATCTTTGTAGCATACGACTTATACACATTTAAAAGATAGAATTTCCACAAGATCAGCCTATGTATCTCCCTCAATATTCAACACAATCAAAGCTAATTAAAGTGCAATTATAACCTACCATATTAAGAACTCACGCTCCTCTCCCTTTTGACCCATAACTTATACGTTTTCTTTACCCTCTTCCATTCACACGAACCAAATAACACAAAAACATAAGTCTGCCATCTTTTTCTCTCATTGTCCAAGTTCGAAGGGCTGTTGTGGTTCTATTCAACAAACACATTTAACCCTACTAACAAAAAGAAAGTGGCGCATGCTATTTCTTTCCCTCACACGTTTTTCCTCCATCTTCTCTATCACTACAAAAATGGGATTGATTTGGGTCGACAATGTCGACCCAAAGGCTGAAGTAGGGTCGTACCAAATGATTTGGGTCGACAATCTCGACCCTTTTTGGTTGTACCAATTTCCCCGTCCCAAAAACGTTTGGGTCGACATTTTTATAACCAATGGCACGACACCCACTAACCAGTCAAACAATGAATATTACGTTTGGAACGACATTGTCGTTCCAAATTTGTATTTGTTTTTTAGCAAATCATTTTTGTAAATACATGAAATATTTTGTAAAATAACCAATGGAACGACAATGTCGTTCCAAAATTTGATTTATTTTAAATGTTTTACAAATTAAAATACTAAAAATATTTTGTTAAATGCCCGATGGAACGACAAAGTCGTTCCAAAACTTGATTTATTTTAAATGTTTTACAAATTAAAATGCTAAAAATATTTTGTTAAATGCCCGATGGAACGACAATGTCGTTCCAAAGTTTTTAAATATTTAAACATTTTACCAACTGGAACGATTTTTCCTTGTAATTTTGGGACGACATTGTCGTCCCATTTTGTGAAGTATGCAAAAAAAAAAATGCAGCAGCATCCGGAATATTTTCCGGAAAAAACCTACCATTACACAAGCTGTAAATCAACCAATATCCGCAATACCAATTCGGCAATATGATACAATACCAAATTACTCATCTATGACTTAAATTCGACAAATACGATACAAATTAAACTAACAAATACGAACTTTATACAAAAAAAAACCAAGATTCGACAATATATAGATTCTAGTATTACATAACTAATAACAAATAGGATACAAATTAAACTACGCCTACTCCTCCTCCTCCGATTCCTCCCCCTCCTCCTCCTCCCCCTCCTCCTCACTACCACTATCATTAAAATTCTCGGGAATGTGGCTCATATGAGGATTAGTTTGTCTTATATATTGGTTAAGGTCGGGAGTCGGGTCGGAATAATTAAGATTTTGATCCGGGTTAGAACTAGTACCCGGGCATGTAGTAGAGTTATGAAATACGGGACGATAACAATTTTCGAAGGAATTAGGGCTCGGAAATGGGGGAAATGGGGGATTTTGTGGTAATCCTGAAAAGTCAACAGGAAACGGATTACCTGAGCTGCTGTTATTGTTGTAGTGGCTGACAAACTGGCCAAACATAGATTCGAAGTTGGCTTGTCGAGACTGAATCTGTTGCTGCTGAAGTAGGAGTATTTCATTTTGCCTCCTCAACAATTCATTCTCTTGTTCCTTTTGTCTTAAGACCGCCGAAATAGCCTCACTAGCATTGTTTTGTTGAAGCGGATAATGAGAGTACCTCGATGAAGCTTTGCCGCTACCCGGCATTAGCCTGCCAACGCCCTTATAATTTTGCCGGTTGTTACTGTGGGCTGTCTTATTGAGTACTTGCTTCTCAGTCATTAACGGGGTCGTACCGGCTTTAACTTGTTGCCACAACTCCTTCATCGCCAACTGTGTAAGTCAAAAATATATATATATATATATATATATATATATATATATATATATATATATATATATATATGTTAAAAAGAGGTAAGTTAAAATATATATATATATATATATATATATATATATATATATATATATATATATATATATATATATATATATATATATATACACACGTTAACCAAAAAAAAAGGAAAAAAAAAAGAAAAAAAAAGAGGTAAGTTAAAAAAAACAACTTGATATTAATTACGCATGTTAGGAGATAAATTACTTACATAAGCCTTCTCGTTTTCTTCACTTGTAAAGACGCCATCTTTTCTTGTATGGCCTATCCTATACGTCTCCACGAGTTCTTCAGTCTGCCCGTTCTTCGCAACCCGCTATACATACAACATAAAATAAATTAATAACGAGTTATATATAAACATTATATAGACATTTGAAAATCAAAAAATTATAATGAGTCTTACGCGCTCCGTTCGTCCTTGTACGAACGACTTCCTCCCTTGGTGGGTTTTAGCAGTGTTCTTTGCCCGGTTTTCTGCATTTTTTGCAGATCTCGCCATTCGTCTCGGATCAGAAAACCAGTTGACCAACGACTCCCACTCCGCTTGGCTTCTGCTACCCCACACTGTCGACGGCGGCGGATTTTGCTTTGCCGTCTCGGGTGTCGGTTGTGTGTCAAAGTATGCGGTTTTTATCCTGTTTCTATGCTTGCGCCATAGTAACCGCAGCTGAAGCCCAATCCCAGTACGTATCCGTTCCCCAACCGTGTAGACATTATGCCTAACCCTTATATTGTCGTTCCTGTTTAACCAAGGCGTGAGCTCGAAATAAGTCTGCAAATAAATATACACATTTAAATAAACAAACAATTTAAATATAGCACGCATATCTAAACGGTCGATAATGATAAGAATACAAATATAATAAACAATTAATACCTCGAGTGCGGGAAATATGTGAGCCATAAAAGGCTCCGGAATCTCCTCCCAGTGCTCGCAGTCAAAGGGAAGTGGACAAACTAGTTCCCCCAAAAGACTACTGAACTGCGGTGCCCACGTGCCCACAGCTGTAAAGGTACCTAGATCATCAACGTCAAAGCCGATGGGCAAAGGCCGATTACCGTTCGATTTGAACGCACTCCTTATGACCCGATTTGAGGGCACACTCGAAACCGAAGCTACAAATATAAGTTAATGAGTCGAGAGAATACAAGTAAAAAAATTTAGTTTTATCAATAAAAAACTTCAAATAAAAATCACAATTTCTTACCGAAACAGTAGCCCGGCGTAGTAAAATAGGGTCGGTGTGGTGGTGGTGGATCACCACCGGAATCCCCGCCGTGTGCTTGGGGACCTACACACGCCATCTGTAAAATTATAAGTACAAGAACACACAATTTCGTGGACCAATTAATACTAATAAACACATTCATATAAATATACACATTTAAAGATAACATAACATGCAATTTCATTCAAATAAAAGTTACACGTTTAAACATATAGTAACAGTTTCATTCAAATTACAAATTAAGAACAATTTTCATCATCTGAATCATCGCTAGATAAAACTTCTTCAACAACAATCGTTGGGTTCACTTCATCATCATCAGACACGTCAACATCATCATCATCAAGGACAGTTGTGGTGTGTTGTTTACTACGGGTAGAGGAAGCGGTTCACCGTGATATTTCCAAGTGGTATAACTTTTGTCCCACCCGTATTTTGAAATGTGTGACTCAAGAGTTTCGAGAGTATGCGCTTTATTCCAAGCGTTACCACAACGAACACATGGGCAAAGAATCTTTTTTGTGATGGGGTGTAACAATGGCTCACAATGCGCAATGAATGCAAAAAGACCATCTAAAAACTCATCGGAATTACGGTTTGCTATAGTGGTCCAAGTCTTATCAATTGTCATGACTGCGTTGCAAAAAAAAACAGTTTCAAATAAACACATTCAAACATAAAAAGGCGTAATTATGAACTGTTTTGATTACCTAGTGCAACTATGGAAGGCAATCCTAACCCACTCTTTGAATGCCTTGTCTCATATATGAATGCGTATAACCGATTTACTATTTGAAAAAAATTCGGCAGCATTTCCCTTCAACTCCCCAAATATGTGCATTAAAGACATATTCGTAGGAGTGAAAGGGAAATAATGTCGAATTTCTCTCAAATAGTAAAACAGTTATACGCATCCATATCCTAAATGAGACAAAACATTCAAAAAGCAGTCCCAAACAGGGGACTTTCCGAAATTAATTTCTAATAAATTAATTTCGGACGGGTTTTCTATAGGATGATTAATTTCAGATGGGGGTTGTCCGAAATCAATCACTAGAATCCTAAAAAAAAGTCACATAAGTTTAACAATACAATATCATTCCAATAACAAATACATTACTAATTAAATTACATACTAATAAACAAAAACAAAATATGGAAATAAAGAAAACATACTAGATGTCACAGTTGGTACACGGCTCAAAGAGAAGAAGAAAGATAGAGATGTGGTGCTTTTGCAATGGTCCTACACAAACATACATTTCATAAAAAAAAAATTACAATTCACATAAGTTTAACAATTATACTAACCAAATTACAATATCATAAGAGTAATTAAATTATATGCCTAGTTCGCGGCTAAAATAGAGGAAGAGAAGAAAAGAGAAAAAGAGGAAAAGAGGTGTTGTCCCGGCTCTCCCGGCTGTCCTGGCTAACCAAAAACATAAAAAAAAAAAAAAAAAAAAAAAAAAAAAAAAAATGAAAAAAGAAAAAAAAAAAAAAAGAACCTAAATTAATACCAACTTCATTTTAGCACATCAATACTTGTAAACTTTACTACAATGTCTAACAAAACACAAGCTAAATTAATACCGGCTGTCCATAACTTTTGAGGACGACATTGTCGTACCAAAAAAACACTTTAATACAATAAAAAAAAACACAAGCTAGAGGTGGTCCATAACTTTGTCCCGACTGTCCATAAATTTTGAGGACGACATTGTCGTACCAAAACACTTTAACACAATAAAAAAAACATACCTTTAAATTAACAACAATAAAAAAAAAAAAAAAAAAAAAAAAAAAAAAAAAAAGCATACCTTTGACGGTGGTGGTGCTGCTGCCGTGGTGGTTCACGGTGGTGGTGCTGCTGCTGCCATCTAACGCCACCACAAACACAACACAAAATAGAAACAAAGATTATCAAACCTAGGAATATCAATAACAAAACTAATTAACAAAATGAAATTAACAAAAAATTCATACCTTTACACAAACCAAATTAACAAAAATTAAACAAATTGTGCACAGTGGTGCGTGTGTAATTGGTGTTTTGAGGTGATTGTGGTGTCGAATGTGGTATTAATTTGATTGTGTTGGTGTAGAATCGAAGAAGATAAAGATGGTGTATTGAGGTGGGTTTTTTTTTTTTTTCGCTTCTGATAGAACAGATATGGTTTGACTCGTGGGTTAATCAATTATTAAGCCCTTTGGGTCGACATTGTCGTCCCAATGGGTGCACGATTTTTTTTAATCCCTTTGGGTCGACATTGTCGTACCAAAGGGAGTAAGATTTTTTCTTTTTTTTTTTGCTTTTTTAATTTTGGAACGACAATGTCGTTCCAAATATTGTGGCGGGATAAATTATTTCACGACGCGGGTACCTTAAATTTTGGTGAAAAATTTTGGAACGACATTGTCGTTCCTTATGGATTTTTTATTTTTTTCATTTATCTATTGCATACTAAAAATGATTTTAATTATTTAATTAATACTAAATAAATTAAAAATGATTTAAATTATTTAATTAATACTAAATAAATAAATAATGATTTAAATTAATTAAAAAAAATATTTAAATAAATTAAAATTATTTAAATAGATGTTGTAATCTTGTTTTGAATTATTTAATTAATACTAAATAAATACCAAAAACGAGACAATTTTTTTTTAATAAAAAATATTTAAAATTATTTAATTTAATTTAAAATTAAATCCAATAATCTATGCATAACGTGTTAAACGGATGAGTCGAGTTATTTTGACTATGCATAACATGTCAAGCGGATGAGTCGAGTTGTTATGACATGCATAACATGTTTAGCGGATGAGTCGAGTTGTTATGGATATCAATATATAACAAGTTTAACGGATGAGTCGAGTTGTTATGACATGCATAACATGTTTAGCGGATGAGTCGAGTTGTTATGGATATCCATATATAACAAGTTTAACGGATGAGTCGAGTTGTTATGACATGCATAACATGTTTAGCGGATGAGTCGAGTTGTTATGGATATGCATATATAACAAGTTTAACGGATGAGTCTAGTTGTTATGAATATGCATAACATGCTAAACGGATGAGTCGAGTTGTTACGGATATGCATAACACGTTAAACGGATATGCATAACATGTTTAACGGATGAGTCGAGTTGTTACGGATATGCATAACACTTGGCCCATAGTTAGGAGTTGCATCTTTCAAACTAGAACAAGATAAGCTGAAACTTTGTTGTTGAGCACGAGTTCCATAATTGCTCGGCTCATTCGTTTAACATCTTGTGTACAACCATATCATCTCGGCTCATTCGTTAAACGAAACAGGCGAGTTAATAAACTGCTTTACGCATGGTGAGACATTGTGGTTAACACTTGGCCCATTGTTTAGAATTGCATATTTCAAACTAGAACAAGATAAGCTGGAACTTTGTTGTTGAGCACGAGTTCCATAATTGCTCACCATGCGTAAAGCAATTTATTAACTCGCCTGTTTCGTTTAACAAATGAGCCGAGATGATATGGTTGTACACGAGATGTTAAACGAATCAGCCGAGCAATACTGGAACTCGCGCTCAACAACAAAGTTCCAGCTTATCTTGTTCTAGTTTGAAAGATGCAATTCCAAACAATGGGCCAAGTGTTAACCACAATGTCTCACCATGCGTAAAGCAGTTTATTAACTCGTCTGTTTCGTTTAACGAATGAGCCGAGATGATATGGTTGTACACAAGATGTTAAACGAATGAGCCGAGCAATTATGGAACTCGTGCTCAACAACAAAGTTCCAGCTTATCTTGTTCTAGTTTGAAAGATGCAACTCCTAACTATGGGCCAAGTGTTATGCATATCCGTAACAACTCGACTCATCCGTTAAACATGTTATGCATATCCGTTTAACGTGTTATGCATATCCATAACAACTCGACTCATCCGTTAAACATGTTATGCATATCCGTAACAACTCGACTCATCCGTTAAACTTGTTATATATGCATATCCATAATAACTCGACTCATCCGTTTAACACGTTATGCATAGATTATTGGATTTATTTAGTAAAAGATTGTCTCGTTTTTTAAATATTTTTTATTAAAAAAAAGATTGTCTCGTTTTTTGTATTTATTTAGTATTAATTAAATAATTCAAAACAAGATTACAACATCTATTTAAATAATTTTAATTTATTTAAATATTTTTTTTAATTAAATTAAATCATTATTTATTTATTTAGTATTAATTAAATAATTTAAATCATTTTTAATTTATTTAGTATTAATTAAATAATTAAAATCATTTTAATTTACAGAAGGAACGACAATGTCGTTCCTTTGGTTTTTTTAAAAATAAAAATGATTTTTAAACCATTGGCACGACATTGTCGTTCCTTTGGTTTTTATATAAAATAAATTTGATTTTTTCACAACAGCTAATTGGGAAAAAAAGAAATAAAAATGATTTTTAAACCATTGGCACGACATTGTCGTTCCTTTGGTTTTTATATAAAATAAATTTGATTTTTACACAACAGCTAATTGGGGAAAAAAAATAAATAACAGAAGGAACGACAATGTCGTTCCTTTTGTTTTTACATATAATAAAATTGATTTTTAAACCATTGGCACGACATTGTCGTTCCAAAATGTGTGGGCCCAAAATATTCGCGTTGACTGCTATATTTGGTGAAGAAAGTGGGACCCTTTGTCCAAATGGAACGACAATGTCGTTCCAAATTTTTGCCCCGTCCCAAAGGTGCTCATTTGGTGTAGTGTATGAACCGAATGTTTCCTTGTCTCTCCCTCTCAAAGTTGACACAAAAGAAACCCTAAACCTAACACCACGATATGGCGGCTACTACCTTTTCTTGTTTCATTATGTTCGATCAAAGAAGAGGCAAAGAGGGTCTGAATGTGTTTCTGTTTGGTGTATAAACATGGCGAGTTGGAGGCTCGAAAGTGGTATTTTAATTGTGTGCGATGGCTGTTCCGAAAGGGCGTTATTCATGAGTTTCTATTTCGATTCGAAGGGACAATTGCTGCTGGTGTTCGACTTGGGATCGGCCTATGGTCGATCTTGTTTCTGGTCCTTTTCTCCAGGTCACTCTTCGAAGGTAGCATCGAAGCCTTGTTCGACTTTCCTTCCTTCTTTTATTTCATGTAACTTGTTTTGGGTAATCTAAATAAATGGCTAAGTCGCATGTATAATCGAACACAAGATCACCTAATATCATACGATATAACACATGATATGATAAACAAGAAAGCTACATAACATCATGAAACCATGAATATATAAGCATCTACGACCTGTTTTGTATCGACTGTTTGGGGTCGTGTATGACCTGTTTACATCGTATCTCGCGGGCTGTTTTGAGGTCATGTTTAACAGCCCTCGGTCGATCTAATGATATCATTAACAAACCATATGAACCCATTAAAACGATGGTATACTGAAGCGTAGAATATGTAGAGTTAACCTTTTGTCACGATAGTATGAATATAGACATGTTTGCATGCAATCTGTTTAGAGTTATGCTAGACCCACAAAAAAAGTTTCACAAAACACATCCACAAAAGAACATGGCATTGTATGATTGGTGTATTTGGCTAAGTTTCTCTCTCTTCTTTTTTATTTAGCCAATCACATAATGACATATCGTTTTGTGGATGTGTTTTTTGAAACTTCTTTTGTGAGTCACATCCACAAAAGAACATGGCATTGATTGGTGTATTTGGCTAAGTTTCTCTCCCTTCTTTTTTATTTAGCCAATCACATAATGACATATCCTTTTGTGGATGTGTTTTGTGAAACTTCTTTTGTGAGTCTAGCATAACTCATCTATTTAATAGTGTGAAAATGAAACCCATGTGTAAACTAGTTTAATACTAAAGCAAGCTCTAAATATCTAATATACATGATAGAACTTGAAGTATGCGAAACTCAAAATGATAAGTTACATGAACATACGAAATTACTTACGTCGAGATTTAAATACGGTTCTCATTAACTAAACTAAAATTTATAAATATGAAAATGGGAAGAGATATATTCTTTTGATACAATTGAGATGAAACACTTGCATGGGTATACGAATGAAATATATGTCAACATTGAAACATGAAATTATAGAAAGTTTATATGAAATAACAATCTTTGAATCCTAATCTATTCGACCTACGTATTAGTATACGAATCCTATATTTTGTATACTTCGATTTATATAATAAAGAGAAACGCATGCATGATTTTATTTTTGTTTCGAAGTGAAAATGATAAAGAGAAAAGGGCTTGTCTTATAATTAATAAACTAAAAGGTTTGATTCGTGAAATGTGAAAGAGAAGGTATTAATTCGTAAAATAGAAAAACTTGTGATATTTACACCAGTAACCCTAAACTATTAATAATATTTATTTTGAGTATTTTAGCTTAATTAAGCATCATTTGGAATCATATATGGAAACTTACTATAAATGAAAAGTTACTATTTTGGGAAGCTACTATAAAAGGGAAGTTACTAAAAATGGAAATCTGACTAAAATGAGTAATCTGATTTAAGATAAATTATTAATAATAATACGATCATGAATTCGTGTAGATTCGGTGAAGAAGGAGTCTGCTTCCGATCTTTATGTTTGCACTTGCGGTCTAAGGTACAGATATTCTGCCTTTTTAGTAAAGGTCATCCTTCTCTCTTTTGTTTACTGGTTTGATTATGATCCTTTCATTTAAGCCATTGCTATGTTCCCTTTGTATGATTCCTATTTGTTGATCCTTGTGATTTGATATGAGTTGATATTCGTTTGCATGCTATAGTTTCTTTCTTTATAGCATTTTCTATTTCTATGCCCATTATATGTTTTACCTATATGTGTTAGACTTATTAGTCAGTCATGGGGAGTCCATGGCCTAGCCACTGATGCACCAATGGTATTGACACTATCTGTGGAGGTGGGTTTTAGTCCACAGCGTTCCCTTTAAGCTAGCTATGCAGGCCTATATTTATTATTGTATATGTTTACTTAGCCTAGAGCTTTGTGCATATATATTTGTTTTGCAGGAGGCGTATAGATGCATCCTAGGTACTTTGTTTAGTAATATTTGGTGAATGTTTTGGTGTGTTTGCAATACACCCCTTTCACATTTGGTACAATGGAGGTCATGACTCCTATGTACATTTAGTATATATATATTGTTGGGCATTCCTATTTGTCTACTTCTCTATGATTCTTATTATCTTGTCATCTCTAATGTGATTAACTTACACTTGCTTTATTTCTTTTGCTTACTCAATTCATTTCCTTGAGTGTTTGGTATCCATTATCCGTATTTCCTTTGATCATATTCTATGTTTCCATATTCTTGATTTCTATCTCAGCAGGTTCGCTTGGACTTATGTCGTATTCACCTTCGTTTCCCTTTTGTTATTAGTTTTCGTTTATTTATATCTGTTCACTGGGCTTTTTAAGCTCAGCCGCATTTCTTTTCTTGCGGCAGGTTTTAGAAGGAAGCTGGGTTGAGTGAAGAGTTCTTAGAAGCTCTTAGTGGACTACACCGTTGTTAGCTTCCTATGAATTAGATTTGGGCTTAGAGTTCTCTTTGTTATTAGTTTGTATTTAGTTTGGAAGTTGTAATATTTAGAGTTAGCACCTTATCATGTATCCGGATTTACTTTTTTTTTTACCCTTGTATTAGTAATGTATTTTCGTTTACTTGTGTTCTGATTTGACCCCAAAATATTACACTTTAGCCCTTTTCGGGTTGGGGTGTTACACCCACCTACGAGACAAGTGAAATTTCAGATTGAGTTGATACCTGGCGCTGCCCCTATAGCCCGGGCACCTTATCTACTCGCTCCTTCTGAGTTGGAGGAATTGTCCAAGCAGTTAACGGAGTTGACGGAGAAGGGATTCATACGGCCGAGTTCGTCATCATGGGGAACACCGGTCTTATTTGTAAAGAAGAAGGATGTACTTAAATAAAAGGTGTACTTAAATATTTATTTTTAAAATATAAGATAAATGATATGAAGATTAAATTTAAGTAAAAGGTGTACTTAAATATTATTATGCAAACAAATTACCAAAAGACACCATCCCACTATCACTTTACCAAACTGAACTAAAAATTTTGTGATTACTAAAGTAAACCTATGGCCCCCCGACTCAATAGATTAATTACAGAATGAGGTACCTCATTTTTATATGAGGTAAAAAAGTGGCAATTTCTTTACTGTCTTTTCAATTGCCACTATTATATGAGGTAAAAAAGCTCATGTTTATGAGGTAAAGCACATTAGACAAACTTATTAAATACAGAAGGAGATACAAGTCCTTAATGCATAAAAAAAGGGGACAAAAGTGTTTAGTTTTGACATGAGTTTTCAATATATGAAATGAAAAGCTGTTTTTTTTTAAACAGTCAAAAGAGAGCTACTAATAGTTTACCTAGCTAGGTCTAGATTATCTTAGATCTTTAATCTTTCGACATGAGTTTTCACCATTTCTAAACTTAGATCGCCCAAGATGTAAAAGAGATCGCTCAACATATCTCCTAGACTACCATGTCGCCTACAAGTTAAAAGTTCATTTTGGGAATAAAAATAAACTGGTAGTATAAATGGTTTACTTAAAAAAATTCTCTCTAAATATGTTACTGTTTGCATTTACATGTTGAAAAGGTAAAGTATTGTTCTTTATGTTATGGCGAACATGGTCTTGCTGTCATCATCACACCATAAGTATTTTTTTTAATAATTTTTCTCCTTAACCTTCTAAAATATATATAATAAAGTTAAGCAAATTAAGCAACCGTCATTTATACTTTCTTACAAAATATGAAAGTTTTCCATATTCTTCATTTAAATAAGTTAATTCTTCCTTCATAAAGTTTAGTGTTTTGAGTGTTATTTGATGATGTTCTACCATCTATTTTACGCAACGAAGTGTGGCTACGAAAGACACACGCTAAAGAAGGGCTTCGAGCTGATGGAAGGAATGATGTGTTGTAGACAACAACATAATTTAAGAAAGGAATGTGTTTCACTTTTATTCTTAAAAATTAATGATGCAGGTAAAGAAGTTTGGGGGGTGGAGTGACACCTTTTGAATTATACACTCATATAGCAGCTTCTGAATATCTCGTCTGATGTACATTTTTAGTCTCTTTGAATAGTCGTCGTTAGGATTAATTACTACATGCATTTACTTGGTCACTGGGTAATGATGTGTTAATGGTGTTTGACTCCTCAGTAATATGTAGTTATTTTAATGATCATACAACAATTGTAGTCACTCATAAAACACTCAGAATGCTCATCTCCAAAACTTTAGTGTAAATATTTGAGAACTCATAAATCTCTATGCAAATGAGAATGTAGGCCCTGCGCGTTGCGGCGGAGCCAATTTGCTATATAATTTTTTGGGAATGTTTCCGTTTTAGTTTCGTGGTATTTATATGATTTGCTATATTTTTGCATGCTTTTAAGGTATGTTTTGTTCATATATTTAGCGCTTGTCCATTTTTTTACGTCATTGTATAATTAGAATAAGTACACAACCATATCGAGCACACATGACGATCAAACTCCCTACGTCAATGGTATCCCGAAAAAAAATAAAAAATAAATAAAAAAATAAAAAAATAAAAAAAAAACACGGGAACGTACAAAATAGGTTATTCGACTACTTTAACAGGCATAAGTAGCAGGTATATTGAAACCGGCCGGCACAACATAGCAACGTATACGTAACGACCATATAGTAAAGCACAGGGAAACCGCAAAATTGAAAATTTAAAATGCAAAACATAAGCGCAAGAACAATACAATACGTAAGTTGTTAGTCGGCGCTGTGCTAATAAACGTAGTGGAGACGAAAAGATTTTTAGAAAACAAAAAGAAAGCAAGAAAATTCCAGGCATGACGAAAGGCCAGCAGGAAAACAATTTAAAAGCCCAACTGAGGCCCGTTTATGCCATTTGTAAAACGACACAACAAAATACAATAAAGATTTGTACTAATAACAAAATAAAATCAAATGTTATAAAGTATCATAGATTTGGCAAGAAAAAAGCACCTGCACTACTCACATTTGTCCATAAACAGCCCCTAGAATATGTGTACAAAAACTTTACGGTAATTTTTAAAGTAATTAGGTAATTTAAAGGTGTGTTTTGAAAATATCCTTTTAAAATATATATATATATATATATATATATATATATATATATATATATATATATATATATATATATATATATATATATATATATATATATTAAACTTCAATATTTTTATAAAATTTTGCACAGGTCAAAAGCATATCACCATTGGGCTAATTTTGTTCGTAATCCAGAGGCCTTCCCAGTGGTATATTTTTTATTAAAGAAGTTGCAAAATATTTGTTACATCTTTTATAAGTAAAGTTTGTTATATAAAAAAGATGTAAATATAAAAAAGTTCAGTAACTTGTTGTCATTTTTCTTTTTGTCCTTTTCATCTTCATCTTCTACCTTTATGTGTTCTTGCCAATAAAATATCTTCTTTCTCCACTAAAATGTATTTTGATTGGTTGAAATAAGAAAGTGAACAAGTATTTTGGGACAACCCAAAATAGAAAAATGCACTTATAATTTGGGACGGAAGGAGCATTCTAAAAGGGTTTGTTTATGAAATGAAATATCCCTAAATTCCATCTTTGACAACCACCACCACCAGTTGCCCCGTCTGCGCCATCCATAGCCGGAAATGGTGGTGGTTGTTATAATGGGGTTTGATGATGGGTTTAATACTTTTTTTAGGGTAAATTATCCAAAAATGTATCATACTTGACAAATTTTGTTATTAATTTTTGGGTAATTCTGTGTAACATACTCATTTTTCATGTTATTGTGTGCCAATTTTGACTTGCCCAACAGGTTGCCCGTTTATGTGATTTTAAAATTTTCTTTTTTATCCACCACATAAGTGTACACGTAACCTTAAAATGCCACATACTCCATGCACACACACTCTTTCATCATCTTACGACATGAAACTAACCCATATTATAATAAAGCTAAAAAGTCGAATTCAAATATTATTTTAATCTTTCAGTTTTACGAATGAAAGATTATTACAAGTCGAAGATTACAACTGTTCAAAAACCACTTAAACCATGCCTCATTTTGCTTATTCATACCAGTGTTAATGGGTTTTGTTTTAATTTGATTATTATCTTTAATTTTGTTATGTTCTTGTTAGTTGATTCCAATCAAGATCAAGGTTATCATTTTCATATCCCCTGTTTCATTAGTTAGTTGCTTAAGAAATATTAGGGAACTAAATTCAGTTTCGATAATTAAATTCTATTCAGTACTCAAATAGCATCGTAACTGTTATTGTTGATCGTGGCTATGTATTTTTTTTCCGAAAAATAAAAAGGGTTAAATGAGATGTATGGTAACACAATTTTCCTTTTCTTTGACAAGTAGATTGCTAAACCAACATTTAAGTGTTAGTTATGTCACTAAACTGTTTAGTGATTGACATAAATATTCTTAGTTACCAATTGAACCACATATTCAGTTTGTCTAAGTTTAAGGACGTTATTGGCATACAAACTGTTATCGTTGTAGATAGGAGAAGTAAAGAGAGTTGAAAAGGGAATTTTATAATATATTCATCTATCTGAGGCCTCGCCTTCAACTATCAGAAGAGCACATGTTGTTCATCCGATCGCAGCTGGACAGTTAGAGTGGCCATTGTGGAC
Organism: Artemisia argyi; assembly: GCA_030686995.1. NCBI lineage: Eukaryota > Viridiplantae > Streptophyta > Magnoliopsida > Asterales > Asteraceae > Artemisia > Artemisia argyi. The sequence goes on along the minus strand of CM060680.1, from coordinate 221,597,609 downwards.
TAGAGTCCATGAAGAGGAAGTCATTCTGACTTGTATAAGTAGATACTGTTAATGCCAATATTTACCTATTCTCAGGATAAAAGTAATTATCCAGCACATAATTCTATCTAGATAATTTAGTTTCGGGAGAATTGCATATATACCCACTAAAACTCAAAAACTTGCATATTTCCCCAAAATACAAGTTTTCAATGCATGATGTACAATGCAAGTTAAGCATGTTTTGGGTATATATGCAAATATGCAAGTTTTAGTGGGTATATATGCAATTGCCCCTTTAGTTTCAATAATGAATTCCTCGTTCCCAAACGACAAGGATAAGGCTCCTCAAGGTGCCCAAACAGTGGCCGCTACTACACCCTCTTCAAGTGACTCAGATTCTAGCAAAGGCGAGGCTGGTCCAGCAAGCCAGTATGTTGTTGGGGCTCCACCACAACCAGACGTGGTTCCTATTTGGTCCATTGGTCTCTTTGAATGCTTTGATGATATCCCAACCTGTAAGTCCAATAATGATGCATTCCTTTCGATTGTTTTGTATTTTCTCTATCAAATTGCTTGTTTTTTTGAATATAATTATTGTTATACTTAAATCACCTATGTATACAGAGGTACTTGATTATGTAACTTTATTGTGTACTTTCGTTTATTCATAGCCGAGGAATGTATAGGGCTGTCATATATGTTCTTGTAAATCTTTGGTTGTTGAAATACATGGGAACGTTTGAAGTTAATCTGCAACACTCTAAAAAGATTATTTTCCACCAATTGCTCTTATATTGTCCTTACAACTTTCATTTATTTTTGCAGGTTCATAGACATTCTAAATCATTCCATATCAAAAAGTTTACATTATGTTTGTGGTTTATAAAACATGTGATGTTAAAGAATGTCACACTATAGTATTACACTTGTCATTTTTGGGTAATTGTATGTATGATGTGGCCAAACCTGCTGGGTACATGGATTTTATAAAATACGTGACAGTGGCAAATGTGTCAAATTGGGTTAGTCTGATATAAGTCCAAATAGTTAGGCTGGCCAAACAACATTTTTGTGTAACTTATTTTACCTTCAATAGTTAAATATTTAGAAACATTATGGGGGACTTTTTTAGCCGTCTAAACTGGTCTACCCAGTTACCCGTTTGACCCGCTTGGGATAAGATACAGCAACATTAACCAACATATTTTGAATAAAACTATATAACAAGCCCGGTTGATCACATAATCCCCTTAATATTGCAATAGAACACTTTGGGAAATTTGAGGTTTCATCCCTAAACTATGACCCGTTTGGCTCATTTTGAAAGGGAGTGTTTGTCTAAGTAGTGATCTTATGAAAATTCCCTTATATAAGCATATTTAAGTTATAAAAATTACGTCAATAAACCTAGATCAACCAGTAAGCTTATTTCAGTCAAATGGTCAAATAACCTTTAAAAATCGAAATAAAGTACCGAAAAACAAATGAACCTACAGCAGCTATAGAAGGGCTGGAATCCTCTCCAGGCTGAGGATGAGTAACTTCAGCTCCAAAGATTATTGTTGGCCATTCAGTCACATACAGAAGCGTACCATTCAGAGTCCCAGCCAATACGGTATTCCTTCCTCCTACCTAATATGGTTATAAAAAAAATTAGTTGATTTTGTGAAGAAACAAAAATATTCAATGCATATGTTCTCAAAATACTGATTACTCATCTTCATGACAAAATAAGTCAACTCACTAGAAGACTTTTAAAAAGGTCAAAATTACACTCATGACCAGGTGCAATCTTAGCTAGTTTTGCTGAACACTAAGAGTGAAGATCAACTAGAGCTATTTCTATGTTATGGGGTGCTACAATAATACTAACACAACATATTAAAGGCAATATTTCAATTATTCTGCAAGTCACAACCTCCAACTTACCACAAATTTAAGAGACGCTATATAGAGTTGCAATCATTCACAACTGTCCAATTTTTTACTAAATTTAAGAAACGCTGATAAAATGTAGAAAATAGGGTAGAAGCTTACCGAGCCAGCAGTTGTACGATCAAAAGTGATTGCGAAGTATTGTTCAGACAAGTAACATGAAGCAGCAGCTTTGTCCAGTATTTCCCATATAGTCTCTCCCGCTCTCCCAAAACACAAGGTTGCCATAACAAGATTGTTGGAGCTGCCAAAACATGCTTCGGGAACATGAATAATAATGAAACAAGCCTATAAGTGCCTGTACATAAGCTAACAAACAAAAAACAATAGCTAGAAATAACAAATCAAATGGTTATAAAACTTCAAAAATCAATATAAATCTTCCCATTTGACATGTCCAAACTATAATAAACGACCTTTTACCTTTTGACCCAGGCCACCCACGATCTGACAGGACAAAAGAGACAAACAACCACTTCCCTCTAAAATTAATGGGAAATGATTTGCACACTCAATTTATTTATTGGGACACTTACAGTACAAGCAGATAAAGCACAGTATGAGCTATGTACAAGTAACTGAAGCACAAAAAAGAGTGTTCCAATAACTATTTGGAGTGTGCAAATCACCTTTCAAAATTAATACCAACTGACCCATATCACTATATAACCATCACCAAAAATTTATACGGAATAATATCATTCCTATTACATCATTTTAGACCCAAATACTCTTCAAACATAAATACCAACCTGCTAAGTGCATAAACCACACCAAGACAGTAACCCATAAATTCCAAAATTACTACAAAGAATAGATAGTAGAACATATCCAATTCCATATAACCTTATTCATTTGACAGGATTAAGGTAAAATATTGTTCATATGTTTTGGCGAACACGGTCATGCCGTCGCCATCACACCATAAGTACCTTTTTAAACAATTTTTCTCCTTAACCTTTTAAAATATATATAGTGAACTTAAGCACACTAAGCAACGTACTGTCATTTATACTTTCTTACAAAATATGAAAAGTTCCCATATTCTTCATTTCAATATATTAATTCTTCTTAATAAAATGTTTAGAGTTTTGAGTGTTATTTGATGATGCTATACGATCTATTTCATTTACAATTATGTAACGAACATTAGAACTATGCAATATAAATGTAGTCTTCCAGATCCCAAGTCTTCTTACTAGTCTCATGTGATTATACATGGAAAATAAATATTATAAGTCAAATTTTCTTGGTCTTCTTAAAAGTCTTCCTTATCCCAAGTCTTCTTAAAAGTCTTTGGTGATTATACAAAATTTTGTCCTGATAAGGAATTTGTTGATGGTAGGCATCCTCTTCACAAACGTTAAACATTGAAGTTAAGGAATTTTCGTTATTATAATGATTGTGTACATATATTTTTCGCCAATTATTGCTATAAAAACATTGACTAGCTAGTATATATATATTCTCAGTTAAATGTCATAGTCAAGATGACAAAGAATTTCTGGAAGCCATTCATTTCACTAGTAGCAACTTATTAAAAACGTTAACATGCAAAACTAAGGATAAAAAGCCAATACTTATTCTTATGATTTTAAGTAAATTTCCAAAAATGAAATCACCACAAGCATTAAGTTACTTAGCTACAAAAGAAGTTATTAGAGGTAACCACCTTACAACATTCAAGCTCTTATGAACACTTAGCTACAAAAGAATTTGGTTTATTAAACATCAATTTATTAAGTACGGCTGGAGAGTGGAGACATTAAGTGTCCAATATACTAAAATGTCATATTAGCCCATTAGAGTGCAAGGTATATATGATAATTCAAGTTATAAAAAAGAATTCCGCCACCTGAGCGTCATATCATCGTTAACATTTCAACATCCACATTAACACCATCTTTTGGGTCCCCCCCTTTTTTTTTTTTTTTTTTTTTTTTTTTTCATTTATTGAAACAAACAATATCAATTATCAAATTAAAATACAAAATAACATTTTTTTAAAAGTTACAAAACTTATTATTTTATTTATTTTATTTTATTTTTTGCAAGCACATAAAGTAAAAGAAAGCCACAGGGACTAAACAAAAGAAAACCACTCAACTAAAATAATTTTTGCTTCTTCTTCCTCGACAACCTTCAAAAGAAAACAGACACCGAACACACACTTTAAAAACAGACAAACACACATTTAAATCAGAAGAAAAAGAAAAAATAAAACAAACAAACTGACGTTTTAACTTACGTTTGTGTGGTAACTTGGAGCATAATACCGTTGGCCACGTAAGCATACGGATATCGTAGCCCCTCATAACGCAATGCCACCTCGGCATAACGCCGGTGCCTGCGTTATGGTACCTTGTGCTCTTAGCTCATTAACCTATCAGATTTTGTTTTAACATCCTTCACATGGACCTTTTAAGTTTACTTAACCACCAAACTATTCCTAATCTTATAATGCTTTATATTTGACATCTTATTAAGTTTAGTAATATAACAAATTTTCATCGTGGTAAACTCTATATTTCTTTACATCATTTACTTTATTACTGTTTCATCTTTTCTTGGAAAAATTTATCATTGTTATACCTTTATTTTTTAACTGCAAAATAAATGTTTTCATACCTGCTACAACATGCAGGCCAGTAAACTCGTTATTTGTATATGGTTATCTTATGTACGTGTTTAACTTATTTTTTATGCCTACGCACTAGAAAAATGGTTTATGAATCTTTCGCAATTAATTGATATCGTGTCCTAACGCAACACGAAAAAGAACACCCAATCCATCATAAACATGATAACAAAACCTAGCTGATTCATTTCTTGATTGAAAATCCTAAAAGGGTATCATAACAACCCACCTTCCAATTTAACAAAAGTCATTTTCGTTTTTTAAGTCAGGCAATTTATAATCAAACATATGCATGGCAGACAAAAAACAAAACAACTTTATGTTATTAGTCAAGAAGGTGCTATCTGCTTTGGGTCCTTATTGGCAGACTAATGAGTCTTTGTAAGTTTCTTCCATTGTTATATTGTTTAAGGTTATCTAATAGACATTTTGGACCGTTATCCTTTAAATTAAAGTTATAATGCAATATAAGTCTAGTTTTCCCACTCCCAGTTTCTTCAAAGTCTTTTTATACATAAAAAATGGTTATTATTAGTCAAGGAATTAGTGGGTGTTACACAAAAGGCTTTACTAGTCGTGCTATTTGGATGGCATTATTAAAGTTATAGGACTAAGTTTGTAGATACGTAACAAACTTTCTCAAAAGTACCGAAATACGTAATATACTAAAAAAAAGTCCATATATCTCTAACAAACTTTCAAACTTGGCTAAAGATACGCAATGTTGACTGATTTTTCACCTGTTTGACCGGTTTCAGGTTAAAACTTAACAAAATATACATTATTGGCCCCTGTTGTAACACCCCCAATTCATGGTTGCAGCGGAATTCGAACTGGGTGTTACTTGACGGCACAATAGTCACAATAATAGAAAACGAACTCCAATTGAGTCGTTTTAAAAGATTTATCATTCAAATTGTATAAATATCAAAGATTACAAAATGAGGTCCCAAATGGTTCCATGTTTACAATGTATAATAAATGTGTTTTTGAATGATTATAAAATTTATAGCCCTCTTGAGTATCCGTGCCCTCCCGTGCCATCCTTGATCGTCATGAACCTGAAATACATGCTTGAGAGGTCAACACAAAGGTTGAGTGATATTCATAGAGTTTGTTTAATGTTTGAACACAATGTGTTGGTAGTTAAATCGTTGAACACAATAATCGTAGTGTTTGTAGTTAAATCGTTTGAACACAATAATCGTAGTGAGAGCTATAGACTCACACTCATAGTTAGAAAACAAGGATGGGCTACGTTGTTATATGCCCGGAAAGGTTATTAATTCACTAAGCTTATGACACCAAAACGTTAACGTGTACCAATATCGATCGGCAGATTTATCCCGGTAGGTACTTTGCCGTCATACCTAATGTCTCAAATATTAATGCATTTGTTTGAACTTAGTCAAAACAAATGGGATTCGTCAATCCCAATAGGCCTATTCACAATATTCGCGCTCACTTGCAAGTAACCCTCGCAAGTGATTAAATGGTTCATAATAAGGGATCTTGGTTTGGCAAGGATGTTACTTAGTGATAATAAAACATAGTCGAATAGCATACAGTAGAAAGCATTGTGTTCGAGTAGAAAAATAATAGCATGTATTCCCCCCAAGGGTTTGTAAAACATTGAAGTAATGTAAAGTGGGGCTATGAACTCACCTTAAGTTGGATAGCAAGTAATGAAGGTGATGGTTGGATCATGTAGGTTTCTACGAGCAACCTATAATCGAATGTCGCGACTTAGGATTTGAGTAATGAATATAACGGAGTGCCTATATATATATATCTTGCATTTAGTCCATGATGTGGTATGATGTATATTGTAAGTCTTTGAAAGAAAAGATTCATGAAACATGTATGTCTTATATATCGTTTACTACCGTTCGGGCCGACATAATTCAGAAGTCATGTTAGTAAGCGTTCGAGGAACCAGGACACTTTAATTCGTAAATCCACAACTCAACTCGACGGCTTACATAATGAACTCCTCACATGAGGCTCCCTACTATTGTAGTAGTTGATAAAGTATATATATATATGTTTTGATCCGAAAAGTTACATGTCCGACATTTGAATAAACTTAGGAAAGTTTATTAGTACATGAAGATTGTTATTAGGGGTAGTTTCATAAGTCTTGTATGACTATTTTTCTTTGTAATATCTCATGGTTCCTTTTAGGTGAAGTAGATCCAAATTGCTTGTTCAAGTTGTCGCCAATTCCTTGTTTCATGTTTTCGCCTAAGTAAGTTGGTATGGTCATTTCGTCATGGCCTAGCCATGACCTTTGGTCCTTGTTCCAAGGTCATGAGACACAACCTTGGCTCTAGCCATGGTGGTGGTCTTGATTATAGGTCATAAGACCTCTTGTTCCTTTTAAAGTATAACCATAATATAGTGACTTATATATATGTAAATAGCTGTTAAGAAACTGAGAAATATCTCACTCAGAAAGCGTTTTCAAGGCTCGAGCTTCTTTATACCTGAACGAAAACGTGATTCCGGACAACTTTCGTGTTTTAACTTTTTCATGAAACGGACCAGAAATGCCTCTTTTTGCGTGTTTTATGTTTCTGTAACAGAAGGTTTTGGCAGCTTTGCCGCAAAGTTTTGGTAATTTCAAATCGTCATAACTTTTGACTCGTGTACTCGTTTTAGGTGGTTCAAATTGCTATGGTTTCCTTGTTAGGTCCTCTACTGTAATATGTAATGATCCAACATCATATTTTTACCATTTTGATCGGGTTATACCAAGAAAGTCACTAGTTTACTTGTTTTAGTAACTTATCTTAACAATCAATTACAACAACATGTTTTACTCATTTTTATACATCATGGACATTCATACAAGACATAATATAGCAAGAATAACATGTAAATGATATGAACATGATTAATTAACAAGAAGCATGTTAGGGTTTGGCTCACAACTTTTGGCTTTCAAAGATGAAAGGAAGTTAACATGTAAGGATAGGACTTTGATAGACTTGCTTCAACCCACTTCACTTCATGCAATCTTTCTACTCTTGTAATCTTGAAAGAGAGATGATGAAATTTGAGGTGACTTGAGTAGATTCAAACTCAAGAGAAATCACCAAAGTTCATGAGGTTATGGAAGTGTTTGATGAATGATAACCTAACTAGAGTTTCTACCTTGAACTTGCACTTGAACCTTGCTAGAAATTGGAAGGAATTAAAGCTATGGATGGGGTGTTGTGGGGTGTGGTATGGACGGCAACAACACAAGGGGGGAGGGAGTATTTATAGTCCATTGAGGAGGTTAGGAAGCTTACTAGGAAAGTGCTTAAACTTGGTGACCAAGTTGTAATTAAGTGATGATCTATGGGTAAATTCATGAGATGAAGCCACATGGGTGGTGAATCCCCCCTCCTAGGGCGGTTCACAAAGCTTGGGGAGGAAGGGTTGGCTTTTTGATGATATTATCCAAGATACTTGGTTAGTTTTGACTCCGGGAAATGCCAATCGTAAGTTGTTACGTCACAAAACGTAAAACCGGGTATCGTAAAAATACAAAACTTGGAAGAATGATTAAACTTGTCAAAATACTTCATAATAAAATATAAAATGAGTGGTAGGTTCCATTTGGGTGTAAAACCCTGCTAAAAACTGGAAATACGGGTCTAAAACGCGTAATACGTAAAATGTACGAATATTGCGTAAAATTGAGAAAAGTAAAATGTTACTTTTCTAATGTGATAAAAATGATTTAAAATGACTTATAATGTCTAGACTGGGCTCAGTCTAGTGTCGGTTGGTATTAAATGTCTTTTAGACATCAAACCGTAAGCCTAAAAATCAAGGAATGACTTATAAAATCAAGGAATGATTTTTGGTCAAAGGAGGAGGGAAAAAATATGTTGACTTATTTTAAAAAGTTGAAAACTCAAATCTTTTTAGAAACGCGGTGCAGGTATAGGCTAAGGTTACGGCTGAGTAAAAACGCTTAAAACTGAAATTTCCAGTTTTTCACGGCCGAGGTTTATTTTGGTCATGTTTTTCTCAGTCATGATTTATTCTCAAATAAATCATGAGTGTGTCAAACATTTTTCTGATACGGGGAAAATTAACGCGACCGAATTTCGTTGTGCGTAGAATATTTAAATGATGTTTTACCCTAAAACGTGTAATTCCGTGTAATTCCTTAATAACTTTCACGAAAATGAGCTTATGAATGTCAAACTTTGAATTTGCCATGGAAATGATTTATCACTCGAGCCCAAGGAATAAAAATCAAATTTCGGGAAAATTTTTGGGAAAAATGAATAGTAAAAGTGAATAGTGAAATTTTCCGGGAATAGTAATTATCCTGAAAAATGCGAATTGTTACAGTCTCTACCCCTTACAGGGAACTTCGTCCCGAAGTTCTTTGTGTGTCATATGTTGGAGTGGTGTCGATGAAATGGTGTGGTTACTTATGAGGACTAAAGTCTGGGATTACCGGTGATGTAATTTGGTTTGTCATTTCAGTGTATGGTGTAGGATGAGGCTTACTTTTATGTAGGAAAGGTATGGTAATAGTCGAATATCAAAGGAAATTGATATAGCAGTCGAATATTAATAGGAATTGAGATAGTAGTTGCAATCATAGCCTAGTGGGTAATCGGTTGTTGTACCTAGTGTTTATTGACTTCATACCTATGTTATTTCGGATACAAATAAGCCCACTTGTTTATAATTCTTTATTTACATAGAGAGGCATCCCAAACAATGTAAATAAGGAAATATAAACTGATGGTTTGGTGATTTACAATGTCTTTATTTAAATGAAAAGGCATCCCAATCCATTCAAATAATTACAAATCATCCTACACAACATTCATACTTAGTCGGTGAGTCACAAGGTAGGGTATTACGAGATGACACTAGTGTTCCAAAAGTACAAGATGAATATTCAATCTTGTAAAGCTGATGAGGGTACTTGTGGTGTAGCTAAGGATGATTTGAGCTTTAAAAGTGCATCAAGATTTGTTAATGAGCTTGTGTTTGCCACGGTTGTGAAGATAATGATGTGATATGTTGATGAACAAATGTGTGTAGTGTATGCTTAACATTAATACTCTTAGGTATAGATGTTGAGTTTGCTTTAAAAATCTTAAGAGATTTTAAAAGTTTATGATGGAATGGTATCCTTAGGACCTAAACAGGATAGTACTTCTACAGGATGAAGAGAATAATTGATAACTATCCCAAGATAGTAGTTCGGATTATCTCATAAATGAAAACTTTCAAGAATGAAGTTAGGTAGTACAAATAAGGTGTTAAGATTTCGCTGAGTGGTAAGGCACTATCGTGTCTCTAGATCGTTTTAATGTATTCTGGTGGTTTATCGAGTTCAAGTAGGAAATCAACCTAAACATAACCCTAGTACAACTACTCTCAGTATTTGAAAATTTTAAGTCGAATATAGTTAGTCAGACTATATTCCACTGTCCCTAGGTTAAATATAGGTGACTAGTCTATATTTAGCCAAGGTTCGATAAAATTTTCAAATACCTAAATTAGGTATACTTTTGATATGTCCGTTGCTTTCGGGAAACTGTCCACTAAACAAAGGCGATGTCAAACCCTTAAGTTGCAAGTCCCGTCCATACAAGACTTGTAACGTATGTTTTCATATTCCATTGCATAGAAGATAGTAAGGGTAGGTACGTATGGAAAGGGAGTTTTAAGTAGTTCTAAAATAGAACATACTTGGCCAGGATCACGAACTTTTAATAATGAAGGTTTCATAAGAAAACTTTGATGAATGTAGAGCTGAACTTCAGCTTTTGTAGGTAATGGATTTGTTTGTCCTTTAGAAATCTCATATTTCTTATTTAGAAATCGATAGGTTGTGACGGGTTTTTGATATCATAAGAAATGATATTGATGATGTGATGGAATAATTCTAGAGACCATTGCGCAAAACACAATGTCTCGGAAGTAGGCTAGACCATTGTGCAATTCACAATGTCTGGGAAGTAGGTTAAACCATTGTGTGACTCAAAACATTTGAGAAATGATTAAGACCATTGTATAATACAATGTCTTGGAAAATAGGAAAGACCATTGCAATCAGTTACAATGTCTTGGACATAAAATGTTGGAGTAGGAACATGATTGGGAGAATGTGATTGTGTCGAAATGCCCTAGAATAGGCATACGCAGATATGTTTAGTCCATTGTTTAGATAAATTATTGAAAATAAACCGAGTTTATATATCAATATACTAATATGTTTGTGTAGCATAACATGCTTACTAAGTCCATAATCGTCTGGAGGATGGAAGACACGAAGAGCGGAAGGCTATAAAATGTTTTTGTTTGTACGTGTGGTTATAGTTTAGGTCTCAATTAGACCCGTTTCTCTATAACCATGGCTCTGGTACCAATCTGTAACACCCCCAATTCATGGTTGCAGCGGAATTCGAACTGGGTGTTACTTGGCGGCACAATAGTCACAATAATAGAAAACGAACTCCAATTGAGTCGTTTTAAAAGATTTATCATTCAAATTGTATAAATATCAGAGATTACAAAATGAGGTCCCAAATGGTTCCATGTTTACAATGTATAATAAATGTGCTTTTGAATGATAATAAAATTTATAGCCCTCTTGAGTATCCGTGCCCTCCCGTGCCATCCTTGATCGTCATGAACCTGAAATACATGCTTGAGAGGTCAACACAAAGGTTGAGTGATATTCATAGAGTTTGTTTAATGTTTGAACACAATGTGTTGGTAGTTAAATCGTTGAACACAATAATCGTAGTGTTTGTAGTTAAATCGTTTGAACACAATAATCGTAGTGTTTGTAGTTAAATCGTTTGAACACAATAATCGTAGTGAGAGCTATAGACTCACACTCATAGTTAGAAAACAAGGATGGGCTACGTTGTTATATGCCCGGAAAGGTTATTAATTCACTAAGCTTATGACACCAAAACGTTAACGTGTACCAATATCGATCGGCAGATTTATCCCGGTAGGTACTTTGCCGTCATACCTAATGTCTCAAATATTAATGCATTTGTTTGAACTTAGTCAAAACAAATGGGATTCGTCAATCCCAATAGGCCTATTCACAATATTCGCGCTCACTTGCAAGTAACCCTCGCAAGTGATTAAATGGTTCATAATAAGGGATCTTGGTTTGGCAAGGATGTTACTTAGTGATAATAAAACATAGTCGAATAGCATACAGTAGAAAGCATTGTGTTCGAGTAGAAAAATAATAGCATGTATTCCCCCCAAGGGTTTGTAAAACATTGAAGTAATGTAAAGTGGGGCTATGAACTCACCTTAAGTTGGATAGCAAGTAATGAAGGTGATGGTTGGATCATGTAGGTTTCTACGAGCAACCTATAATCGAATGTCGCGACTTAGGATTTGAGTAATGAATATAACGGAGTGCCTATATATATATATCTTGCATTTAGTCCATGATGTGGTATGATGTATATTGTAAGTCTTTGAAAGAAAAGATTCATGAAACATGTATGTCTTATATATCGTTTACTACCGTTCGGGCCGACATAATTCAGAAGTCATGTTAGTAAGCGTTCGAGGAACCAGGACACTTTAATTCGTAAATCCACAACTCAACTCGACGGCTTACATAATGAACTCCTCACATGAGGCTCCCTACTATTGTAGTAGTTGATAAAGTATATATATATATGTTTTGATCCGAAAAGTTACATGTCCGACATTTGAATAAACTTAGGAAAGTTTATTAGTACATGAAGATTGTTATTAGGGGTAGTTTCATAAGTCTTGTATGACTATTTTTCTTTGTAATATCTCATGGTTCCTTTTAGGTGAAGTAGATCCAAATTGCTTGTTCAAGTTGTCGCCAATTCCTTGTTTCATGTTTTCGCCTAAGTAAGTTGGTATGGTCATTTCGTCATGGCCTAGCCATGACATTTGGTCCTTGTTCCAAGGTCATGAGACACAACCTTGGCTCTAGCCATGGTGGTGGTCTTGATTATAGGTCATAAGACCTCTTGTTCCTTTTAAAGTATAACCATAATATAGTGACTTATATATATGTAAATAGCTGTTAAGAAACTGAGAAATATCTCACTCAGAAAGCGTTTTCAAGGCTCGAGCTTCTTTATTCCTGAACGAAATCGTGATTCCGGACAACTTTCGTGTTTTAACTTTTTCATGAAACGGACCAGAAATGCCTCTTTTTGCGTGTTTTATGTTTCTGTAACAGAAGGTTTTGGCAGCTTTGCCGCAAAGTTTTGGTAATTTCAAATCGTCATAACTTTTGACTCGTGTACTCGTTTTAGGTGGTTCAAATTGCTATGGTTTCCTTGTTAGGTCCTCTACTGTAATATGTAATGATCCAACATCATATTTTTACCATTTTGATCGGGTTATACCAAGAAAGTCACTAGTTTACTTGTTTTAGTAACTTATCTTAACAATCAATTACAACAACATGTTTTACTCATTTTTATACATCATGGACATTCATACAAGACATAATATAGCAAGAATAACATGTAAATGATATGAACATGATTAATTAACAAGAAGCATGTTAGGGTTTGGCTCACAACTTTTGGCTTTCAAAGATGAAAGGAAGTTAACATGTAAGGATAGGACTTTGATAGACTTGCTTCAACCCACTTCACTTCATGCAATCTTTCTACTCTTGTAATCTTGAAAGAGAGATGATGAAATTTGAGGTGACTTGAGTAGATTCAAACTCAAGAGAAATCACCAAAGTTCATGAGGTTATGGAAGTGTTTGATGAATGATAACCTAACTAGAGTTTCTACCTTGAACTTGCACTTGAACCTTGCTAGAAATTGGAAGGAATTAAAGCTATGGATGGGGTGTTGTGGGGTGTGGTATGGACGGCAACAACACAAGGGGGGAGGGAGTATTTATAGTCCATTGAGGAGGTTAGGAAGCTTACTAGGAAAGTGCTTAAACTTGGTGACCAAGTTGTAATTAAGTGATGATCTATGGGTAAATTCATGAGATGAAGCCACATGGGTGGTGAATCCCCCCTCCTAGGGCGGTTCACAAAGCTTGGGGAGGAAGGGTTGGCTTTTTGATGATATTATCCAAGATACTTGGTTAGTTTTGACTCCGGGAAATGCCAATCGTAAGTTGTTACGTCACAAAACGTAAAACCGGGTATCGTAAAAATACAAAACTTGGAAGAATGATTAAACTTGTCAAAATACTTCATAATAAAATATAAAATGAGTGGTAGGTTCCATTTGGGTGTAAAACCCTGCTAAAAACTGGAAATACGGGTCTAAAACGCGTAATACGTAAAATGTACGAATATTGCGTAAAATTGAGAAAAGTAAAATGTTACTTTTCTAATGTGATAAAAATGATTTAAAATGACTTATAATGTCTAGACTGGGCTCAGTCTAGTGTCGGTTGGTATTAAATGTCTTTTAGACATCAAACCGTAAGCCTAAAAATCAAGGAATGACTTATAAAATCAAGGAATGATTTTTGGTCAAAGGAGGAGGGAAAAAATATGTTGACTTATTTTAAAAAGTTGAAAACTCAAATCTTTTTAGAAACGCGGTGCAGGTATAGGCTAAGGTTACGGCTGAGTAAAAACGCTTAAAACTGAAATTTCCAGTTTTTCACGGCCGAGGTTTATTTTGGTCATGTTTTTCTCAGTCATGATTTATTCTCAAATAAATCATGAGTGTGTCAAACATTTTTCTGATACGGGGAAAATTAACGCGACCGAATTTCGTTGTGCGTAGAATATTTAAATGATGTTTTACCCTAAAACGTGTAATTCCGTGTAATTCCTTAATAACTTTCACGAAAATGAGCTTATGAATGTCAAACTTTTAATTTGCCATGGAAATGATTTATCACTCGAGCCCAAGGAATAAAAATCAAATTTCGGGAAAATTTTTGGGAAAAATGAATAGTAAAAGTGAATAGTGAAATTTTCCGGGAATAGTAATTATCCTGAAAAATGCGAATTGTTACAGTCTCTACCCCTTACGGGGAACTTCGTCCCGAAGTTCTTTGTGTGTCATATGTTGGAGCGGTGTCGATGAAATGGTGTGGTTACTTATGAGGACTAAAGTCTGGGATTACCGGTGATGTAATTTGGTTTGTCATTTCAGTGTATGGTGTAGGATGAGGCTTACTTTTATGTAGGAAAGGTATGGTAATAGTCGAATATCAAAGGAAATTGATATAGCAGTCGAATATTAATAGGAATTGAGATAGTAGTTGCAATCATAGCCTAGTGGGTAATCGGTTGTTGTACCTAGTGTTTATTGACTTCATACCTATGTTATTTCGGATACAAATAAGCCCACTTGTTTATAATTCTTTATTTACATAGAGAGGCATCCCAAACAATGTAAATAAGGAAATATAAACTGATGGTTTGGTGATTTACAATGTCTTTATTTAAATGAAAAGGCATCCCAATCCATTCAAATAATTACAAATCATCCTACACAACATTCATACTTAGTCGGTGAGTCACAAGGTAGGGTATTACGAGATGACACTAGTGTTCCAAAAGTACAAGATGAATATTCAATCTTGTAAAGCTGATGAGGGTACTTGTGGTGTAGCTAAGGATGATTTGAGCTTTAAAAGTGCATCAAGATTTGTTAATGAGCTTGTGTTTGCCACGGTTGTGAAGATAATGATGTGATATATTGATGAACAAAAGTGTGTAGTGTATGCTTAACATTAATACTCTTAGGTATAGATGTTGAGTTTGCTTTAAAAATCTTAAGAGATTTTAAAAGTTTATGATGGAATGGTATCCTTAGGACCTAAACAGGATAGTACTTCTACAGGATGAAGAGAATAATTGATAACTATCCCAAGATAGTAGTTCGGATTATCTCATAAATGAAAACTTTCAAGAATGAAGTTAGGTAGTACAAATAAGGTGTTAAGATTTCGCTGAGTGGTAAGGCACTATCGTGTCTCTAGATCGTTTTAATGTATTCTGGTGGTTTATCGAGTTCAAGTAGGAAATCAACCTAAACATAACCCTAGTACAACTACTCTCAGTATTTGAAAATTTTAAGTCGAATATAGTTAGTCAGACTATATTCCACTGTCCCTAGGTTAAATATAGGTGACTAGTCTATATTTAGCCAGGGTTCGATAAAATTTTCAAATACCTAAATTAGGTATACTTTTGATATGTCCGTTGCTTTCGGGAAACTGTCCACTAAACAAAGGCGATGTCAAACCCTTAAGTTGCAAGTCCCGTCCATACAAGACTTGTAACGTATGTTTTCATATTCCATTGCATAGAAGATAGTAAGGGTAGGTACGTATGGAAAGGGAGTTTTAAGTAGTTCTAAAATAGAACATACTTGGCCAGGATCACGAACTTTTAATAATGAAGGTTTCATAAGAAAACTTTGATGAATGTAGAGCTGAACTTCAGCTTTTGTAGGTAATGGATTTGTTTGTCCTTTAGAAATCTCATATTTCTTATTTAGAAATCGATAGGTTGTGACGGGTTTTTGATATCATAAGAAATGATATTGATGATGTGATGGAATAATTCTAGAGACCATTGCGCAAAACACAATGTCTCGGAAGTAGGCTAGACCATTGTGCAATTCACAATGTCTGGGAAGTAGGTTAAACCATTGTGTGACTCAAAACATTTGAGAAATGATTAAGACCATTGTATAATACAATGTCTTGGAAAATAGGAAAGACCATTGCAATCAGTTACAATGTCTTGGACATAAAATGTTGGAGTAGGAACATGATTGGGAGAATGTGATTGTGTCGAAATGCCCTAGAATAGGCATACGCAGATATGTTTAGTCCATTGTTTAGATAAATTATTGAAAATAAACCGAGTTTATATATCAATATACTAATATGTTTGTGTAGCATAACATGCTTACTAAGTCCATAATCGTCTGGAGGATGGAAGACACGAAGAGCGGAAGGCTATAAAATGTTTTTGTTTGTACGTGTGGTTATAGTTTAGGTCTCAATTAGACCCGTTTCTCTATAACCATGGCTCTGGTACCAATCTGTAACACCCCCAATTCATGGTTGCAGCGGAATTCGAACTGGGTGTTACTTGGCGGCACAATAGTCACAATAATAGAAAACGAACTCCAATTGAGTCATTTTAAAAGATTTATCATTCAAATTGTATAAATATCAGAGATTACAAAATGAGGTCCCAAATGGTTCCATGTTTACAATGTATAATAAATGTGTTTTTGAATGATAATAAAATTTATAGCCCTCTTGAGTATCCGTGCCCTCCCGTGCCATCCTTGATCGTCATGAACCTGAAATACATGCTTGAGAGGTCAACACAAAGGTTGAGTGATATTCATAGAGTTTGTTTAATGTTTGAACACAATGTGTTGGTAGTTAAATCGTTGAACACAATAATCGTAGTGTTTGTAGTTAAATCGTTTGAACACAATAATCGTAGTGTTTGTAGTTAAATCGTTTGAACACAATAATCGTAGTGAGAGCTATAGACTCACACTCATAGTTAGAAAACAAGGATGGGCTACGTTGTTATATGCCCGGAAAGGTTATTAATTCACTAAGCTTATGACACCAAAACGTTAACGTGTACCAATATCGATCGGCAGATTTATCCCGGTAGGTACTTTGCCGTCATACCTAATGTCTCAAATATTAATGCATTTGTTTGAACTTAGTCAAAACAAATGGGATTCGTCATTCCCAATAGGCCTATTCACAATATTCGCGCTCACTTGCAAGTAACCCTCGCAAGTGATTAAATGGTTCATAATAAGGGATCTTGGTTTGGCAAGGATGTTACTTAGTGATAATAAAACATAGTCGAATAGCATACAGTAGAAAGCATTGTGTTCGAGTAGAAAAATAATAGCATGTATTCCCCCCAAGGGTTTGTAAAACATTGAAGTAATGTAAAGTGGGGCTATGAACTCACCTTAAGTTGGATAGCAAGTAATGAAGGTGATGGTTGGATCATGTAGGTTTCTACGAGCAACCTATAATCGAATGTCGCGACTTAGGATTTGAGTAATGAATATAACGGAGTGCCTATATATATATATCTTGCATTTAGTCCATGATGTGGTATGATGTATATTGTAAGTCTTTGAAAGAAAAGATTCATGAAACATGTATGTCTTATATATCGTTTACTACCGTTCGGGCCGACATAATTCAGAAGTCATGTTAGTAAGCGTTCGAGGAACCAGGACACTTTAATTCGTAAATCCACAACTCAACTCGACGGCTTACATAATGAACTCCTCACATGAGGCTCCCTACTATTGTAGTAGTTGATAAAGTATATATATATGTTTTGATCCGAAAAGTTACATGTCCGACATTTGAATAAACTTAGGAAAGTTTATTAGTACATGAAGATTGTTATTAGGGGTAGTTTCATAAGTCTTGTATGACTATTTTTCTTTGTAATATCTCATGGTTCCTTTTAGGTGAAGTAGATCCAAATTGCTTGTTCAAGTTGTCGCCAATTCCTTGTTTCATGTTTTCGCCTAAGTAAGTTGGTATGGTCATTTCGTCATGGCCTAGCCATGACATTTGGTCCTTGTTCCAAGGTCATGAGACACAACCTTGGCTCTAGCCATGGTGGTGGTCTTGATTATAGGTCATAAGACCTCTTGTTCCTTTTAAAGTATAACCATAATATAGTGACTTATATATATGTAAATAGCTGTTAAGAAACTGAGAAATATCTCACTCAGAAAGCGTTTTCAAGGCTCGAGCTTCTTTGTTCCTGAACGAAATCGTGATTCCGGACAACTTTCGTGTTTTAACTTTTTCATGAAACGGACCATAAATGCCTCTTTTTGCGTGTTTTATGTTTCTGTAACAGAAGGTTTTGGCAGCTTTGCCGCAAAGTTTTGGTAATTTCAAATCGTCATAACTTTTGACTCGTGTACTCGTTTTAGGTGGTTCAAATTGCTATGGTTTCCTTGTTAGGTCCTCTACTGTAATATGTAATGATCCAACATCATATTTTTACCATTTTGATCGGGTTATACCAAGAAAGTCACTAGTTTACTTGTTTTAGTAACTTATCTTAACAATCAATTACAACAACATGTTTTACTCATTTTTATACATCATGGACATTCATACAAGACATAATATAGCAAGAATAACATGTAAATGATATGAACATGATTAATTAACAAGAAGCATGTTAGGGTTTGGCTCACAACTTTTGGCTTTCAAAGATGAAAGGAAGTTAACATGTAAGGATAGGACTTTGATAGACTTGCTTCAACCCACTTCACTTCATGCAATCTTTCTACTCTTGTAATCTTGAAAGAGAGATGATGAAATTTGAGGTGACTTGAGTAGATTCAAACTCAAGAGAAATCACCAAAGTTCATGAGGTTATGGAAGTGTTTGATGAATGATAACCTAACTAGAGTTTCTACCTTGAACTTGCACTTGAACCTTGCTAGAAATTGGAAGGAATTAAAGCTATGGATGGGGTGTTGTGGGGTGTGGTATGGACGGCAACAACACAAGGGGGGAGGGAGTATTTATAGTCCATTGAGGAGGTTAGGAAGCTTACTAGGAAAGTGCTTAAACTTGGTGACCAAGTTGTAATTAAGTGATGATCTATGGGTAAATTCATGAGATGAAGCCACATGGGTGGTGAATCCCCCCTCCTAGGGCGGTTCACAAAGCTTGGGGAGGAAGGGTTGGCTTTTTGATGATATTATCCAAGATACTTGGTTAGTTTTGACTCCGGGAAATGCCAATCGTAAGTTGTTACGTCACAAAACGTAAAACCGGGTATCGTAAAAATACAAAACTTGGAAGAATGATTAAACTTGTCAAAATACTTCATAATAAAATATAAAATGAGTGGTAGGTTCCATTTGGGTGTAAAACCCTGCTAAAAACTGGAAATACGGGTCTAAAACGCGTAATACGTAAAATGTACGAATATTGCGTAAAATTGAGAAAAGTAAAATGTTACTTTTCTAATGTGATAAAAATGATTTAAAATGACTTATAATGTCTAGACTGGGCTCAGTCTAGTGTCGGTTGGTATTAAATGTCTTTTAGACATCAAACCGTAAGCCTAAAAATCAAGGAATGACTTATAAAATCAAGGAATGATTTTTGGTCAAAGGAGGAGGGAAAAAATATGTTGACTTATTTTAAAAAGTTGAAAACTCAAATCTTTTTAGAAACGCGGTGCAGGTATAGGCTAAGGTTACGGCTGAGTAAAAACGCTTAAAACTGAAATTTCCAGTTTTTCACGGCCGAGGTTTATTTTGGTCATGTTTTTCTCAGTCATGATTTATTCTCAAATAAATCATGAGTGTGTCAAACATTTTTCTGATACGGGGAAAATTAACGCGACCGAATTTCGTTGTGCGTAGAATATTTAAATGATGTTTTACCCTAAAACGTGTAATTCCGTGTAATTCCTTAATAACTTTCACGAAAATGAGCTTATGAATGTCAAACTTTTAATTTGCCATGGAAATGATTTATCACTCGAGCCCAAGGAATAAAAATCAAATTTCGGGAAAATTTTTGGGAAAAATGAATAGTAAAAGTGAATAGTGAAATTTTCCGGGAATAGTAATTATCCTGAAAAATGCGAATTGTTACAGTCTCTACCCCTTACGGGGAACTTCGTCCCGAAGTTCTTTGTGTGTCATATGTTGGAGCGGTGTCGATGAAATGGTGTGGTTACTTATGAGGACTAAAGTCTGGGATTACCGGTGATGTAATTTGGTTTGTCATTTCAGTGTATGGTGTAGGATGAGGCTTACTTTTATGTAGGAAAGGTATGGTAATAGTCGAATATCAAAGGAAATTGATATAGCAGTCGAATATTAATAGGAATTGAGATAGTAGTTGCAATCATAGCCTAGTGGGTAATCGGTTGTTGTACCTAGTGTTTATTGACTTCATACCTATGTTATTTCGGATACAAATAAGCTCACTTGTTTATAATTCTTTATTTACATAGAGAGGCATCCCAAACAATGTAAATAAGGAAATATAAACTGATGGTTTGGTGATTTACAATGTCTTTATTTAAATGAAAAGGCATCCCAATCCATTCAAATAATTACAAATCATCCTACACAACATTCATACTTAGTCGGTGAGTCACAAGGTAGGGTATTACGAGATGACACTAGTGTTCCAAAAGTACAAGATGAATATTCAATCTTGTAAAGCTGGTGAGGGTACTTGTGGTGTAGCTAAGGATGATTTGAGCTTTAAAAGTGCATCAAGATTTGTTAATGAGCTTGTGTTTGCCACGGTTGTGAAGATAATGATGTGATATGTTGATGAACAAAAGTGTGTAGTGTATGCTTAACATTAATACTCTTAGGTATAGATGTTGAGTTTGCTTTAAAAATCTTAAGAGATTTTAAAAGTTTATGATGGAATGGTATCCTTAGGACCTAAACAGGATAGTACTTCTACAGGATGAAGAGAATAATTGATAACTATCCCAAGATAGTAGTTCGGATTATCTCATAAATGAAAACTTTCAAGAATGAAGTTAGGTAGTACAAATAAGGTGTTAAGATTTCGCTGAGTGGTAAGGCACTATCGTGTCTCTAGATCGTTTTAATGTATTCTGGTGGTTTATCGAGTTCAAGTAGGAAATCAACCTAAACATAACCCTAGTACAACTACTCTCAGTATTTGAAAATTTTAAGTCGAATATAGTTAGTCAGACTATATTCCACTGTCCCTAGGTTAAATATAGGTGACTAGTCTATATTTAGCCAGGGTTCGATAAAATTTTCAAATACCTAAATTAGGTATACTTTTGATATGTCCGTTGCTTTCGGGAAACTGTCCACTAAACAAAGGCGATGTCAAACCCTTAAGTTGCAAGTCCCGTCCATACAAGACTTGTAACGTATGTTTTCATATTCCATTGCATAGAAGATAGTAAGGGTAGGTACGTATGGAAAGGGAGTTTTAAGTAGTTCTAAAATAGAACATACTTGGCCAGGATCACGAACTTTTAATAATGAAGGTTTCAGAAGAAAACTTTGATGAATGTAGAGCTGAACTTCAGCTTTTGTAGGTAATGGATTTGTTTGTCCTTTAGAAATCTCATATTTCTTATTTAGAAATCGATAGGTTGTGACGGGTTTTTGATATCATAAGAAATGATATTGATGATGTGATGGAATAATTCTAGAGACCATTGCGCAAAACACAATGTCTCGGAAGTAGGCTAGACCATTGTGCAATTCACAATGTCTGGGAAGTAGGTTAAACCATTGTGTGACTCAAAACATTTGAGAAATGATTAAGACCATTGTATAATACAATGTCTTGGAAAATAGGAAAGACCATTGCAATCAGTTACAATGTCTTGGACATAAAATGTTGGAGTAGGAACATGATTGGGAGAATGTGATTGTGTCAAAATGCCCTAGAATAGGCATACGCAGATATGTTTAGTCCATTGTTTAGATAAATTATTGAAAATAAACCGAGTTTATATATCAATATACTAATATGTTTGTGTAGCATAACATGCTTACTAAGTCCATAATCGTCTGGAGGATGGAAGACACGAAGAGCGGAAGGCTATAAAATGTTTTTGTTTGTACGTGTGGTTATAGTTTAGGTCTCAATTAGACCCGTTTCTCTATAACCATGGCTCTGGTACCAATCTGTAACACCCCCAATTCATGGTTGCAGCGGAATTCGAACTGGGTGTTACTTGGCGGCACAATAGTCACAATAATAAAAAACGAACTCCAATTGAGTCGTTTTAAAAGATTTATCATTCAAATTGTATAAATATCAGAGATTACAAAATGAGGTCCCAAATGGTTCCATGTTTACAATGTATAATAAATGTGTTTTTGAATGATAATAAAATTTATAGCCCTCTTGAGTATCCGTGCCCTCCCGTGCCATCCTTGATCGTCATGAACCTGAAATACATGCTTGAGAGGTCAACACAAAGGTTGAGTGATATTCATAGAGTTTGTTTAATGTTTGAACACAATGTGTTGGTAGTTAAATCGTTGAACACAATAATCGTAGTGTTTGTAGTTAAATCGTTTGAACACAATAATCGTAGTGTTTGTAGTTAAATCGTTTGAACACAATAATCGTAGTGTTTGTAGTTAAATCGTTTGAACACAATAATCGTAGTGAGAGCTATAGACTCACACTCATAGTTAGAAAACAAGGATGGGCTACGTTGTTATATGCCCGGAAAGGTTATTAATTCACTAAGCTTATGACACCAAAACGTTAACGTGTACCAATATCGATCGGCAGATTTATCCCGGTAGGTACTTTGCCGTCATACCTAATGTCTCAAATATTAATGCATTTGTTTGAACTTAGTCAAAACAAATGGGATTCGTCAATCCCAATAGGCCTATTCACAATATTCGCGCTCACTTGCAAGTAACCCTCGCAAGTGATTAAATGGTTCATAATAAGGGATCTTGGTTTGGCAAGGATGTTACTTAGTGATAATAAAACATAGTCGAATAGCATACAGTAGAAAGCATTGTGTTCGAGTAGAAAAATAATAGCATGTATTCCCCCCAAGGGTTTGTAAAACATTGAAGTAATGTAAAGTGGGGCTATGAACTCACCTTAAGTTGGATAGCAAGTAATGAAGGTGATGGTTGGATCATGTAGGTTTCTACGAGCAACCTATAATCGAATGTCGCGACTTAGGATTTGAGTAATGAATATAACGGAGTGCCTATATATATATATATCTTGCATTTAGTCCATGATGTGGTATGATGTATATTGTAAGTCTTTGAAAGAAAAGATTCATGAAACATGTATGTCTTATATATCGTTTACTACCGTTCGGGCCGACATAATTCAGAAGTCATGTTAGTAAGCGTTCGAGGAACCAGGACACTTTAATTCGTAAATCCACAACTCAACTCGACGGCTTACATAATGAACTCCTCACATGAGGCTCCCTACTATTGTAGTAGTTGATAAAGTATATATATATGTTTTGATCCGAAAAGTTACATGTCCGACATTTGAATAAACTTAGGAAAGTTTATTAGTACATGAAGATTGTTATTAGGGGTAGTTTCATAAGTCTTGTATGACTATTTTTCTTTGTAATATCTCGTGGTTCCTTTTAGGTGAAGTAGATCCAAATTGCTTGTTCAAGTTGTCGCCAATTCCTTGTTTCATGTTTTCGCCTAAGTAAGTTGGTATGGTCATTTCGTCATGGCCTAGCCATGACATTTGGTCCTTGTTCCAAGGTCATGAGACACAACCTTGGCTCTAGCCATGGTGGTGGTCTTGATTATAGGTCATAAGACCTCTTGTTCCTTTTAAAGTATAACCATAATATAGTGACTTATATATATGTAAATAGCTGTTAAGAAACTGAGAAATATCTCACTCAGAAAGCGTTTTCAAGGCTCGAGCTTCTTTGTTCCTGAACGAAATCGTGATTCCGGACAACTTTCGTGTTTTAACTTTTTCATGAAACGGACCAGAAATGCCTCTTTTTGCGTGTTTTATGTTTCTGTAACAGAAGGTTTTGGCAGCTTTGCCGCAAAGTTTTGGTAATTTCAAATCGTCATAACTTTTGACTCGTGTACTCGTTTTAGGTGGTTCAAATTGCTATGGTTTCCTTGTTAGGTCCTCTACTGTAATATGTAATGATCCAACATCATATTTTTACCATTTTGATCGGGTTATACCAAGAAAGTCACTAGTTTACTTGTTTTAGTAACTTATCTTAACAATCAATTACAACAACATGTTTTACTCATTTTTATACATCATGGACATTCATACAAGACATAATATAGCAAGAATAACATGTAAATGATATGAACATGATTAATTAACAAGAAGCATGTTAGGGTTTGGCTCACAACTTTTGGCTTTCAAAGATGAAAGGAAGTTAACATGTAAGGATAGGACTTTGATAGACTTGCTTCAACCCACTTCACTTCATGCAATCTTTCTACTCTTGTAATCTTGAAAGAGAGATGATGAAATTTGAGGTGACTTGAGTAGATTCAAACTCAAGAGAAATCACCAAAGTTCATGAGGTTATGGAAGTGTTTGATGAATGATAACCTAACTAGAGTTTCTACCTTGAACTTGCACTTGAACCTTGCTAGAAATTGGAAGGAATTAAAGCTATGGATGGGGTGTTGTGGGGTGTGGTATGGACGGCAACAACACAAGGGGGGAGGGAGTATTTATAGTCCATTGAGGAGGTTAGGAAGCTTACTAGGAAAGTGCTTAAACTTGGTGACCAAGTTGTAATTAAGTGATGATCTATGGGTAAATTCATGAGATGAAGCCACATGGGTGGTGAATCCCCCCTCCTAGGGCGGTTCACAAAGCTTGGGGAGGAAGGGTTGGCTTTTTGATGATATTATCCAAGATACTTGGTTAGTTTTGACTCCGGGAAATGCCAATCGTAAGTTGTTACGTCACAAAACGTAAAACCGGGTATCGTAAAAATACAAAACTTGGAAGAATGATTAAACTTGTCAAAATACTTCATAATAAAATATAAAATGAGTGGTAGGTTCCATTTGGGTGTAAAACCCTGCTAAAAACTGGAAATACGGGTCTAAAACGCGTAATACGTAAAATGTACGAATATTGCGTAAAATTGAGAAAAGTAAAATGTTACTTTTCTAATGTGATAAAAATGATTTAAAATGACTTATAATGTCTAGACTGGGCTCAGTCTAGTGTCGGTTGGTATTAAATGTCTTTTAGACATCAAACCGTAAGCCTAAAAATCAAGGAATGACTTATAAAATCAAGGAATGATTTTTGGTCAAAGGAGGAGGGAAAAAATATGTTGACTTATTTTAAAAAGTTGAAAACTCAAATCTTTTTAGAAACGCGGTGCAGGTATAGGCTAAGGTTACGGCTGAGTAAAAACGCTTAAAACTGAAATTTCCAGTTTTTCACGGCCGAGGTTTATTTTGGTCATGTTTTTCTCAGTCATGATTTATTCTCAAATAAATCATGAGTGTGTCAAACATTTTTCTGATACGGGGAAAATTAACGCGACCGAATTTCGTTGTGCGTAGAATATTTAAATGATGTTTTACCCTAAAACGTGTAATTCCGTGTAATTCCTTAATAACTTTCACGAAAATGAGCTTATGAATGTCAAACTTTTAATTTGCCATGGAAATGATTTATCACTCGAGCCCAAGGAATAAAAATCAAATTTCGGGAAAATTTTTGGGAAAAATGAATAGTAAAAGTGAATAGTGAAATTTTCCGGGAATAGTAATTATCCTGAAAAATGCGAATTGTTACAGTCTCTACCCCTTACGGGGAACTTCGTCCCGAAGTTCTTTGTGTGTCATATGTTGGAGCGGTGTCGATGAAATGGTGTGGTTACTTATGAGGACTAAAGTCTGGGATTACCGGTGATGTAATTTGGTTTGTCATTTCAGTGTATGGTGTAGGATGAGGCTTACTTTTATGTAGGAAAGGTATGGTAATAGTCGAATATCAAAGGAAATTGATATAGCAGTCGAATATTAATAGGAATTGAGATAGTAGTTGCAATCATAGCCTAGTGGGTAATCGGTTGTTGTACCTAGTGTTTATTGACTTCATACCTATGTTATTTCGGATACAAATAAGCCCACTTGTTTATAATTCTTTATTTACATAGAGAGGCATCCCAAACAATGTAAATAAGGAAATATAAACTGATGGTTTGGTGATTTACAATGTCTTTATTTAAATGAAAAGGCATCCCAATCCATTCAAATAATTACAAATCATCCTACACAACATTCATACTTAGTCGGTGAGTCACAAGGTAGGGTATTACGAGATGACACTAGTGTTCCAAAAGTACAAGATGAATATTCAATCTTGTAAAGCTGGTGAGGGTACTTGTGGTGTAGCTAAGGATGATTTGAGCTTTAAAAGTGCATCAAGATTTGTTAATGAGCTTGTGTTTGCCACGGTTGTGAAGATAATGATGTGATATGTTGATGAACAAAAGTGTGTAGTGTATGCTTAACATTAATACTCTTAGGTATAGATGTTGAGTTTGCTTTAAAAATCTTAAGAGATTTTAAAAGTTTATGATGGAATGGTATCCTTAGGACCTAAACAGGATAGTACTTCTACAGGATGAAGAGAATAATTGATAACTATCCCAAGATAGTAGTTCGGATTATCTCATAAATGAAAACTTTCAAGAATGAAGTTAGGTAGTACAAATAAGGTGTTAAGATTTCGCTGAGTGGTAAGGCACTATCGTGTCTCTAGATCGTTTTAATGTATTCTGGTGGTTTATCGAGTTCAAGTAGGAAATCAACCTAAACATAACCCTAGTACAACTACTCTCAGTATTTGAAAATTTTAAGTCGAATATAGTTAGTCAGACTATATTCCATTGTCCCTAGGTTAAATATAGGTGACTAGTCTATATTTAGCCAGGGTTCGATAAAATTTTCAAATACCTAAATTAGGTATACTTTTGATATGTCCGTTGCTTTCGGGAAACTGTCCACTAAACAAAGGCGATGTCAAACCCTTAAGTTGCAAGTCCCGTCCATACAAGACTTGTAACGTATGTTTTCATATTCCATTGCATAGAAGATAGTAAGGGTAGGTACGTATGGAAAGGGAGTTTTAAGTAGTTCTAAAATAGAACATACTTGGCCAGGATCACGAACTTTTAATAATGAAGGTTTCATAAGAAAACTTTGATGAATGTAGAGCTGAACTTCAGCTTTTGTAGGTAATGGATTTGTTTGTCCTTTAGAAATCTCATATTTCTTATTTAGAAATCGATAGGTTGTGACGGGTTTTTGATATCATAAGAAATGATATTGATGATGTGATGGAATAATTCTAGAGACCATTGCGCAAAACACAATGTCTCGGAAGTAGGCTAGACCATTGTGCAATTCACAATGTCTGGGAAGTAGGTTAAACCATTGTGTGACTCAAAACATTTGAGAAATGATTAAGACCATTGTATAATACAATGTCTTGGAAAATAGGAAAGACCATTGCAATCAGTTACAATGTCTTGGACATAAAATGTTGGAGTAGGAACATGATTGGGAGAATGTGATTGTGTCGAAATGCCCTAGAATAGGCATACGCAGATATGTTTAGTCCATTGTTTAGATAAATTATTGAAAATAAACCGAGTTTATATATCAATATACTAATATGTTTGTGTAGCATAACATGCTTACTAAGTCCATAATCGTCTGGAGGATGGAAGACACGAAGAGCGGAAGGCTATAAAATGTTTTTGTTTGTACGTGTGGTTATAGTTTAGGTCTCAATTAGACCCGTTTCTCTATAACCATGGCTCTGGTACCAATCTGTAACACCCCCAATTCATGGTTGCAGCGGAATTCGAACTGGGTGTTACTTGGCGGCACAATAGTCACAATAATAGAAAACGAACTCCAATTGAGTCATTTTAAAAGATTTATCATTCAAATTGTATAAATATCAGAGATTACAAAATGAGGTCCCAAATGGTTCCATGTTTACAATGTATAATAAATGTGTTTTTGAATGATAATAAAATTTATAGCCCTCTTGAGTATCCGTGCCCTCCCGTGCCATCCTTGATCGTCATGAACCTGAAATACATGCTTGAGAGGTCAACACAAAGGTTGAGTGATATTCATAGAGTTTGTTTAATGTTTGAACACAATGTGTTGGTAGTTAAATCGTTGAACACAATAATCGTAGTGTTTGTAGTTAAATCGTTTGAACACAATAATCGTAGTGTTTGTAGTTAAATCGTTTGAACACAATAATCGTAGTGTTTGTAGTTAAATCGTTTGAACACAATAATCGTAGTGAGAGCTATAGACTCACACTCATAGTTAGAAAACAAGGATGGGCTACGTTGTTATATGCCCGGAAAGGTTATTAATTCACTAAGCTTATGACACCAAAACGTTAACGTGTACCAATATCGATCGGCAGATTTATCCCGGTAGGTACTTTGCCGTCATACCTAATGTCTCAAATATTAATGCATTTGTTTGAACTTAGTCAAAACAAATGGGATTCGTCAATCCCAATAGGCCTATTCACAATATTCGCGCTCACTTGCAAGTAACCCTCGCAAGTGATTAACTGGTTCATAATAAGGGATCTTGGTTTGGCAAGGATGTTACTTAGTGATAATAAAACATAGTCGAATAGCATACAGTAGAAAGCATTGTGTTCGAGTAGAAAAATAATAGCATGTATTCCCCCCAAGGGTTTGTAAAACATTGAAGTAATGTAAAGTGGGGCTATGAACTCACCTTAAGTTGGATAGCAAGTAATGAAGGTGATGGTTGGATCATGTAGGTTTCTACGAGCAACCTATAATCGAATGTCGCGACTTAGGATTTGAGTAATGAATATAACGGAGTGCCTATATATATATATATCTTGCATTTAGTCCATGATGTGGTATGATGTATATTGTAAGTCTTTGAAAGAAAAGATTCATGAAACATGTATGTCTTATATATCGTTTACTACCGTTCGGGCCGACATAATTCAGAAGTCATGTTAGTAAGCGTTCGAGGAACCAGGACACTTTAATTCGTAAATCCACAACTCAACTCGACGGCTTACATAATGAACTCCTCACATGAGGCTCCCTACTATTGTAGTAGTTGATAAAGTATATATATATGTTTTGATCCGAAAAGTTACATGTCCGACATTTGAATAAACTTAGGAAAGTTTATTAGTACATGAAGATTGTTATTAGGGGTAGTTTCATAAGTCTTGTATGACTATTTTTCTTTGTAATATCTCGTGGTTCCTTTTAGGTGAAGTAGATCCAAATTGCTTGTTCAAGTTGTCGCCAATTCCTTGTTTCATGTTTTCGCCTAAGTAAGTTGGTATGGTCATTTCGTCATGGCCTAGCCATGACATTTGGTCCTTGTTCCAAGGTCATGAGACACAACCTTGGCTCTAGCCATGGTGGTGGTCTTGATTATAGGTCATAAGACCTCTTGTTCCTTTTAAAGTATAACCATAATATAGTGACTTATATATATGTAAATAGCTGTTAAGAAACTGAGAAATATCTCACTCAGAAAGCGTTTTCAAGGCTCGAGCTTCTTTGTTCCTGAACGAAATCGTGATTCCGGACAACTTTCGTGTTTTAACTTTTTCATGAAACGGACCATAAATGCCTCTTTTTGCGTGTTTTATGTTTCTGTAACAGAAGGTTTTGGCAGCTTTGCCGCAAAGTTTTGGTAATTTCAAATCGTCATAACTTTTGACTCGTGTACTCGTTTTAGGTGGTTCAAATTGCTATGGTTTCCTTGTTAGGTCCTCTACTGTAATATGTAATGATCCAACATCATATTTTTACCATTTTGATCGGGTTATACCAAGAAAGTCACTAGTTTACTTGTTTTAGTAACTTATCTTAACAATCAATTACAACAACATGTTTTACTCATTTTTATACATCATGGACATTCATACAAGACATAATATAGCAAGAATAACATGTAAATGATATGAACATGATTAATTAACAAGAAGCATGTTAGGGTTTGGCTCACAACTTTTGGCTTTCAAAGATGAAAGGAAGTTAACATGTAAGGATAGGACTTTGATAGACTTGCTTCAACCCACTTCACTTCATGCAATCTTTCTACTCTTGTAATCTTGAAAGAGAGATGATGAAATTTGAGGTGACTTGAGTAGATTCAAACTCAAGAGAAATCACCAAAGTTCATGAGGTTATGGAAGTGTTTGATGAATGATAACCTAACTAGAGTTTCTACCTTGAACTTGCACTTGAACCTTGCTAGAAATTGGAAGGAATTAAAGCTATGGATGGGGTGTTGTGGGGTGTGGTATGGACGGCAACAACACAAGGGGGGAGGGAGTATTTATAGTCCATTGAGGAGGTTAGGAAGCTTACTAGGAAAGTGCTTAAACTTGGTGACCAAGTTGTAATTAAGTGATGATCTATGGGTAAATTCATGAGATGAAGCCACATGGGTGGTGAATCCCCCCTCCTAGGGCGGTTCACAAAGCTTGGGGAGGAAGGGTTGGCTTTTTGATGATATTATCCAAGATACTTGGTTAGTTTTGACTCCGGGAAATGCCAATCGTAAGTTGTTACGTCACAAAACGTAAAACCGGGTATCGTAAAAATACAAAACTTGGAAGAATGATTAAACTTGTCAAAATACTTCATAATAAAATATAAAATGAGTGGTAGGTTCCATTTGGGTGTAAAACCCTGCTAAAAACTGGAAATACGGGTCTAAAACGCGTAATACGTAAAATGTACGAATATTGCGTAAAATTGAGAAAAGTAAAATGTTACTTTTCTAATGTGATAAAAATGATTTAAAATGACTTATAATGTCTAGACTGGGCTCAGTCTAGTGTCGGTTGGTATTAAATGTCTTTTAGACATCAAACCGTAAGCCTAAAAATCAAGGAATGACTTATAAAATCAAGGAATGATTTTTGGTCAAAGGAGGAGGGAAAAAATATGTTGACTTATTTTAAAAAGTTGAAAACTCAAATCTTTTTAGAAACGCGGTGCAGGTATAGGCTAAGGTTACGGCTGAGTAAAAACGCTTAAAACTGAAATTTCCAGTTTTTCACGGCCGAGGTTTATTTTGGTCATGTTTTTCTCAGTCATGATTTATTCTCAAATAAATCATGAGTGTGTCAAACATTTTTCTGATACGGGGAAAATTAACGCGACCGAATTTCGTTGTGCGTAGAATATTTAAATGATGTTTTACCCTAAAACGTGTAATTCCGTGTAATTCCTTAATAACTTTCACGAAAATGAGCTTATGAATGTCAAACTTTTAATTTGCCATGGAAATGATTTATCACTCGAGCCCAAGGAATAAAAATCAAATTTCGGGAAAATTTTTGGGAAAAATGAATAGTAAAAGTGAATAGTGAAATTTTCCGGGAATAGTAATTATCCTGAAAAATGCGAATTGTTACAGTCTCTACCCCTTACGGGGAACTTCGTCCCGAAGTTCTTTGTGTGTCATATGTTGGAGCGGTGTCGATGAAATGGTGTGGTTACTTATGAGGACTAAAGTCTGGGATTACCGGTGATGTAATTTGGTTTGTCATTTCAGTGTATGGTGTAGGATGAGGCTTACTTTTATGTAGGAAAGGTATGGTAATAGTCGAATATCAAAGGAAATTGATATAGCAGTCGAATATTAATAGGAATTGAGATAGTAGTTGCAATCATAGCCTAGTGGGTAATCGGTTGTTGTACCTAGTGTTTATTGACTTCATACCTATGTTATTTCGGATACAAATAAGCCCACTTGTTTATAATTCTTTATTTACATAGAGAGGCATCCCAAACAATGTAAATAAGGAAATATAAACTGATGGTTTGGTGATTTACAATGTCTTTATTTAAATGAAAAGGCATCCCAATCCATTCAAATAATTACAAATCATCCTACACAACATTCATACTTAGTCGGTGAGTCACAAGGTAGGGTATTACGAGATGACACTAGTGTTCCAAAAGTACAAGATGAATATTCAATCTTGTAAAGCTGATAAGGGTACTTGTGGTGTAGCTAAGGATGATTTGAGCTTTAAAAGTGCATCAAGATTTGTTAATGAGCTTGTGTTTGCCACGGTTGTGAAGATAATGATGTGATATGTTGATGAACAAAAGTGTGTAGTGTATGCTTAACATTAATACTCTTAGGTATAGATGTTGAGTTTGCTTTAAAAATCTTAAGAGATTTTAAAAGTTTATGATGGAATGGTATCCTTAGGACCTAAACAGGATAGTACTTCTACAGGATGAAGAGAATAATTGATAACTATCCCAAGATAGTAGTTCGGATTATCTCATAAATGAAAACTTTCAAGAATGAAGTTAGGTAGTACAAATAAGGTGTTAAGATTTCGCTGAGTGGTAAGGCACTATCGTGTCTCTAGATCGTTTTAATGTATTCTGGTGGTTTATCGAGTTCAAGTAGGAAATCAACCTAAACATAACCCTAGTACAACTACTCTCAGTATTTGAAAATTTTAAGTCGAATATAGTTAGTCAGACTATATTCCACTGTCCCTAGGTTAAATATAGGTGACTAGTCTATATTTAGCCAGGGTTCGATAAAATTTTCAAATACCTAAATTAGGTATACTTTTGATATGTCCGTTGCTTTCGGGAAACTGTCCACTAAACAAAGGCGATGTCAAACCCTTAAGTTGCAAGTCCCGTCCATACAAGACTTGTAACGTATGTTTTCATATTCCATTGCATAGAAGATAGTAAGGGTAGGTACGTATGGAAAGGGAGTTTTAAGTAGTTCTAAAATAGAACATACTTGGCCAGGATCACGAACTTTTAATAATGAAGGTTTCATAAGAAAACTTTGATGAATGTAGAGCTGAACTTCAGCTTTTGTAGGTAATGGATTTGTTTGTCCTTTAGAAATCTCATATTTCTTATTTAGAAATCGATAGGTTGTGACGGGTTTTTGATATCATAAGAAATGATATTGATGATGTGATGGAATAATTCTAGAGACCATTGCGCAAAACACAATGTCTCGGAAGTAGGCTAGACCATTGTGCAATTCACAATGTCTGGGAAGTAGGTTAAACCATTGTGTGACTCAAAACATTTGAGAAATGATTAAGACCATTGTATAATACAATGTCTTGGAAAATAGGAAAGACCATTGCAATCAGTTACAATGTCTTGGACATAAAATGTTGGAGTAGGAACATGATTGGGAGAATGTGATTGTGTCGAAATGCCCTAGAATAGGCATACGCAGATATGTTTAGTCCATTGTTTAGATAAATTATTGAAAATAAACCGAGTTTATATATCAATATACTAATATGTTTGTGTAGCATAACATGCTTACTAAGTCCATAATCGTCTGGAGGATGGAAGACACGAAGAGCGGAAGGCTATAAAATGTTTTTGTTTGTACGTGTGGTTATAGTTTAGGTCTCAATTAGACCCGTTTCTCTATAACCATGGCTCTGGTACCAATCTGTAACACCCCCAATTCATGGTTGCAGCGGAATTCGAACTGGGTGTTACTTGGCGGCACAATAGTCACAATAATAGAAAACGAACTCCAATTGAGTCGTTTTAAAAGATTTATCATTCAAATTGTATAAATATCAGAGATTACAAAATGAGGTCCCAAATGGTTCTATGTTTACAATGTATAATAAATGTGTTTTTGAATGATAATAAAATTTATAGCCCTCTTGAGTATCCGTGCCCTCCCGTGCCATCCTTGATCGTCATGAACCTGAAATACATGCTTGAGAGGTCAACACAAAGGTTGAGTGATATTCATAGAGTTTGTTTAATGTTTGAACACAATGTGTTGGTAGTTAAATCGTTGAACACAATAATCGTAGTGTTTGTAGTTAAATCGTTTGAACACAATAATCGTAGTGTTTGTAGTTAAATCGTTTGAACACAATAATCGTAGTGAGAGCTATAGACTCACACTCATAGTTAGAAAACAAGGATGGGCTACGTTGTTATATGCCCGGCTTGGTTTTAAATTGCGTGCGGCGATCCGTTGCGCTCAAGGTCCAAAAGACCGATGCGTGATGCGCGATGCGGTTGCGAGCGCATCACGGACGCGCGGCGATAGTTAATAAATAAAAAATATAAAATATTTCTACTTAATTTACTCTACAAGTAAATGATTAAATATGGAATAAGTGACGTGCATAATGATATTACTTAACGTTATAACACCAAATATGTGAACTTAATGGTTTGACCAGAAACAAAAAGTCAACTTAAACTATAAAAGTCCAAATTAAAACTGTTGCGCAGTGATGCGTCCATTGCATCTGATGCGAGCAATACACTGTTGCGATGTGATGCGTTCGCATTAGGCCGCATCCTGGAACAACCTCGCATCAGGTTTCGCGTTGCGTTTTTTCAAACGCATCACTCTGATGCGTGATGCGAGCGCAACAATGCGCGCAATTTTAAACCAAGATGCCCGGAAAGGTTATTAATTCACTAAGCTTATGACACCAAAACGTTAACGTGTACCAATATCGATCGGCAGATTTATCCCGGTAGGTACTTTGCCGTCATACCTAATGTCTCAAATATTAATGCATTTGTTTGAACTTAGTCAAAACAAATGGGATTCGTCAATCCCAATAGGCCTATTCACAATATTCGCGCTCACTTGCAAGTAACCCTCGCAAGTGATTAAATGGTTCATAATAAGGGATCTTGGTTTGGCAAGGATGTTACTTAGTGATAATAAAACATAGTCGAATAGCATACAGTAGAAAGCATTGTGTTCGAGTAGAAAAATAATAGCATGTATTCCCCCCAAGGGTTTGTAAAACATTGAAGTAATGTAAAGTGGGGCTATGAACTCACCTTAAGTTGGATAGCAAGTAATGAAGGTGATGGTTGGATCGTGTAGGTTTCTACGAGCAACCTATAATAGAATGTCGCGACTTAGGATTTGAGTAATGAATATAACGGAGTGCCTATATATATATCTTGCATTTAGTCCATGATGTGGTATGATGTATATTGTAAGTCTTTGAAAGAAAAGATTCATGAAACATGTATGTCTTATATATCGTTTACTACCGTTCGGGCCGACATAATTCAGAAGTCATGTTAGTAAGCGTTCGAGGAGCCAGGACACTTTAATTCGTAAATCCACAACTCAACTCGACGGCTTACATAATGAACTCCTCACATGAGGCTCCCTACTATTGTAGTAGTTGATAAAGTATATATATGTTTTGATCCGAAAAGTTACATGTCCGACATTTGAATAAACTTAGGAAAGTTTATTAGTACATGAAGATTGTTATTAGGGGTAGTTTCATAAGTCTTGTATGACTATTTTTCTTTGTAATATCTCATGGTTCCTTTTAGGTGAAGTAGATCCAAATTGCTTGTTCAAGTTGTCGCCAATTCCTTGTTTCATGTTTTCGCCTAAGTAAGTTGGTATGGTCATTTCGTCATGGCCTAGCCATGACCTTTGGTCCTTGTTCCAAGGTCATGAGACACAACCTTGGCTCTAGCCATGGTGGTGGTCTTGATTATAGGCCATAAGACCTCTTGTTCCTTTTAAAGTATAACCATAATATAGTGACTTATATATATGTAAATAGCTGTTAAGAAACTGAGAAATATCTCACTCAGAAAGCGTTTTCAAGGCTCGAGCTTCTTTGTTCCTGAACGAAATCGTGATTCCGGACAACTTTCGTGTTTTAACTTTTTCATGAAACGGACCAGAAATGCCTCTTTTTGCGTGTTTTATGTTTCTGTAACAGAAGGTTTTGGCAGCTTTGCCGCAAAGTTTTGGTAATTTCAAATCGTCATAACTTTTGACTCGTGTACTCGTTTTAGGTGGTTCAAATTGCTATGGTTTCCTTGTTAGGTCCTCTACTGTAATATGTAATGATCAAACATCATATTTTTACCATTTTGATCGGGTTATACCAAGAAAGTCACTAGTTTACTTGTTTTAGTAACTTATCTTAACAATCAATTACAACAACATGTTTTACTCATTTTTATACATCATGGACATTCATACAAGACATAATATAGCAAGAATAACATGTAAATGATATGAACATGATTAATTAACAAGAAGCATGTTAGGGTTTGGCTCACAACTTTTGGCTTTCAAAGATGAAAGGAAGTTAACATGTAAGGATAGGACTTTGATAGACTTGCTTCAACCCACTTCACTTCATGCAATCTTTCTACTCTTGTAATCTTGAAAGAGAGATGATGAAATTTGAGGTGACTTGAGTAGATTCAAACTCAAGAGAAATCACCAAAGTTCATGAGGTTATGGAAGTGTTTGATGAATGATAACCTAACTAGAGTTTCTACCTTGAACTTGCACTTGAACCTTGCTAGAAATTGGAAGGAATTAAAGCTATGGATGGGGTGTTGTGGGGTGTGGTATGGACGGCAACAACACAAGGGGGGAGGGAGTATTTATAGTCCATTGAGGAGGTTAGGAAGCTTACTAGGAAAGTGCTTAAACTTGGTGACCAAGTTGTAATTAAGTGATGATCTATGGGTAAATTCATGAGATGAAGCCACATGGGTGGTGAATCCCCCCTCCTAGGGCGGTTCACAAAGCTTGGGGAGGAAGGGTTGGCTTTTTGATGATATTATCCAAGATACTTTGTTAGTTTTGACTCCGGGAAATGCCAATTGTAAGTTGTTACGTCACAAAACGTAAAACCGGGTATCGTAAAAATACAAAACTTGGAAGAATGATTAAACTTGTCAAAATACTTCACAATAAAATATAAAATGAGTGGTAGGTTCCATTTGGGTGTAAAACCCGGCTAAAAACTGGAAATACGGGTCTAAAACGCGTAATACGTAAAATGTACGAATATTGCGTAAAATTGAGAAAAGTAAAATGTTACTTTTCTAATGTGATAAAAATGATTTAAAATGACTTATAATGTCTAGACTGGGCTCAGTCTAGTGTCGGTTGGTATTAAATGTCTTTTAGACATCAAACCGTAAGCCTAAAAATCAAGGAATGACTTATAAAATCAAGGAATGATTTTTGGTCAAAGGAGGAGGGAAAAAATATTTTGACTTATTTTAAGAAGTTGAAAACTCAAATCTTTTTAGAAACGCGGTGCAGGTATAGGCTAAGGTTACGGCTGAGTAAAAACGCTTAAAACTGAAATTTCCAGTTTTTCACGGCCGAGGTTTATTTTGGTCATGTTTTTCTCAGTCATGATTTATTCTCAAATAAATCATGAGTGTGTCAAACATTTTTCTGATACGGGGAAAATTAACGCGACCGAATTTCGTTGTGCGTAGAATTTTTAAATGACGTTTTACCCTAAAACGTGTAATTCCGTGTAATTCCTTAATAACTTTCACGAAAATGAGCTTATGAATGTCAAACTTTTAAATTAAATATATTTTTAAAAATTTTAAAAAAAAAATTCTAAATTTTTAAAAAAAAATCTAAATTTTTTTTTTATTCAAATATTTTTCTAAAAGATTTTTTATTCGAATTTTTTAAAAAAAAAATAAAAAATATTTCTAAAAAAAAATTCAAAATTTTTTTCGAAAAAATGTTTTTCTAAAAAATTTTTTATTCGAAATTTTTTTTTAATCAATTTTATTTTTTAAAAGATTTTGAAAAAAAAAATTTGAAAAAAATTGAAAAAGAAAAAGTTTTTGTAAAAATGGACCAAAGGTAAAAGTCAACCAAACTACAAGGACCATTATTGTAAACTTTCATAATTGAAAAAAGGACTAAGGATGACCAGTGAAAATAGACGCAAACCACAGGGGCCAATAATGTATATTTTGTTAAGTTTTAACCTGAAACCGGTCAAACAGGTGAAAAATCCGTCAACATTGCGTATCTTTAGCCAAGTTTGAAAGTTTGTTAGCGATATATGGACTTTTTTTAGTACATTACGTATTTCGGTACTTTTGAGAAAGTTTGTTACGTATCTACAAACTTATGCAATATAAGTCTAGTGTTCCCACTCCCAAGTTTTCTTCAGCAAAGAAACACATGCAATACCTTGAGTTAATAAATTGAGTTATCTTGTAAAGTATTTCATGCAAAAATGATAGTTAAGAAATTGAGTTATCTTGTAAAGTATTTCATTGAGACATTTTATCAAACTGCATATTACAACCGACTTGTTTGAAGTTAATCTGCAACACTCTAAAAAGATTACTTTCATTTTATCAAACTGCATATTATCAAACTGCAAGTCAGAACCTCCAACTTACCACAAATATAAGAGACGCTATATAGAGTTGCAATCATTCACAACTGTCTAATTTTTTACTAAATTTAAGAAACACTGATAAAAAGTAGAAAATAGGGTAGAAGCTTACCGAGCCAGCAGTTGTACGATCAAAAGTGATTGCGAAGTAGTGTTCAGACAAGTAACATCAAGTAGCAGCTTTGTCCAGTTTTTCCCATATCGTCTCTCCCGCTCTCTCAAAACACAAGGTTGCCATGACAAGATTGTTGGAGCCGCCAAAACATACTTTGGGAACATTCATAATAACGAAACAAACCTATAAGTGCCTATACATAAGCTAACAAACAAAAAACAATAGCCACAAATAACAAATCAAATGGTTACAAAACTTCAAAATGTTTTTAGCCTTCCAACTAGGATGTGCCAGTCCACAATATTATGTGGTCCAGTCCATGAAAAATCAATATAGATCTTCCTATCTGACCCTGTCAAAACTATAATAAACGACCCTTTACTTTTGATCCCGGCCACCTACGATCTGACAGGCCAAAAGAGACAAACAACCACTTCCCTCTAAAATTAATGGGAAATGATTTGCACACTCAATTTATTTATCGGGACACTTACAGTACAAGCAGATAAAGCACAGTATGAGTTATGTACAAGTAATTGAAGCACAAAAAAGAGTGTTCCAATCTATTTGGAGTGTGCAAATCACCTTTCAAAATTAATACCAACTTACCCATATCACAATATAACCATCACCAAAAATTTATATGGAATAATATCATTCCTATTACATCATTTTAGACCCAAATACTCTTCAAACATAAATACCAATAAATTACTACAAAGTACAGATAGTAGAACATATCCAATTCCATATAACCTTATTCATTGACAGGATTAAGGTAAAATATTGTTCATATGTTTTGGCGAACACGGTCATGCCGTCGCCATCACACCATAAGTACCTTTTTAAACAATTTTTCTCCTTAACCTTTTAAAATATATATAGTGAACTTAAGCACACTAAGCAACGTACTGTCATTTATACTTTCTTACAAAATATGAAAAGTTCCCATATTCTTCATTTCAATATATTAATTCTTCTTAATAAAATGTTTAGAGTTTTGAGTGTTATTTGATGATGCTATACGATCTATTTCATTTACAATTATGTAACGAACATTAGAACTATGCAATATAAATGTAGTCTTCCAGATCCCAAGTCTTCTTACTAGTCTCATGTGATTATACATGGAAAATAGATATTATAAGTCAAATTTTCTTGGTCTTCTTAAAAGTCTTCCTTATCCCAAGTCTTCTTAAAAGTCTTTGGTGATTATACAAAATTTTGTCCTGATAAGGAATTTGTTGATGGTAGGCATCCTCTTCACAAACGTTAAACATTGAAGTTAAGGAATTTTCGTTATTATAATGATTGTGTACATATATTTTTCGCCAATTATTGCTATAAAAACATTGACTAGCTAGTATATATATATTCTCAGTTAAATGTCATAGTCAAGAAGACAAATAATTTCTGGAAGCCATTCATTTCACTAGTAGCAACTTATTAAAAACGTTAACATGCAAAACTAAGGATAAAAAGCCAATACTTATTCTTATGATTTTAAGTAAATTTCCAAAAATGAAATCACCACAAGCATTAAGTTACTTAGCTACAAAAGAAGTTATTAGAGGTAACCACCTTACAACATTCAAGCTCTTATGAACACTTAGCTACAAAAGAATTTGGTTTATTAAACATCAATTTATTAAGTACGGCTGGAGAGTGGAGACATTAAGTGTCCAATATACTAAAATGTCATATTAGCCCATTAGAGTGCAAGGTATATATGATAATTCAAGTTATAAAAAAGAATTCCGCCACCTGAGCGTCATATCATCGTTAACATTTCAACATCCACATTAACACCATCTTTTGGGTCCCCCCCCCCCTTTTTTTTTTATTTATTTATTTTTTTCATTTATTGAAACAAACAATATCAATTATCAAATTAAAATACAAAATAACATTTTTTTAAAAGTTACAAAACTTATTATTTTATTTATTTTATTTTATTTTTTGCAAGCACATAAAGTAAAAGAAAGCCACAGGGACTAAACAAAAGAAAACCACTCAACTAAAATAATTTTTGCTTCTTCTTCCTCGACAACCTTCAAAAGAAAACAGACACCAAACACACACTTTAAAAACAGAAAAACACACATTTAAATCAGAAGAAAAAGAAAAAATAAAACAAACAAACTGACGTTTTAACTTACGTTTGTGTGGTAACTTGGAGCATAATACCGTTGGCCACGTAAGCATACGGATATCATAGCCCCTCATAACGCAATGCCACCTCGGCATAACGCCGGTGCCTGCGTTATGGTACCTTGTGCTCTTAGCTCATTAACCTATCAGATTTTGTTTTAACATCCTTCACATGGACCTTTTAAGTTTACTTAACCACCAAACTATTCCTAATCTTATAATGCTTTATATTTGACATCTTATTAAGTTTAGTAATATAACAAATTTTCATCGTGGTAAACTCTATATTTCTTTACATCATTTACTTTATTACTGTTTCATCTTTTCTTGGAAAAATTTATCATTGTTATACCTTTATTTTTTAACTGCAAAATAAATGTTTTCATACCTGCTACAACATGCAGGCCAGTGAACTCGTTATTTGTATATGGTTACCTTATGTACGTGTTTAACTTATTTTTTATGCCTACGCACTAGAAAAATGGTTTATGAATCTTTCGCAATTAATTGTGATCGTGTCCTAACGCAACACGAAAAAGAACACCCAATCCATCATAAACATGATAACAAAACCTAGCTGATTCATTTCTTGATTGAAAATCCTAAAAGGGTATCATAACAACCCACCTTCCAATTTAACAAAAGTCATTTTCGTTTTTTAAGTCAGGCAATTTATAATCAAACATATGCATGGCAGACAAAAAACAAAACAACTTTATGTTATTAGTCAAGAAGGTGCTATCTGCTTTGGGTCCTTATTGGCAGACTAATGAGTCTTTGTAAGTTTCTTCCATTGTTATATTGTTTAAGGTTATCTAATAGACATTTTGGACCGTTATCCTTTAAATTAAAGTTATAATGCAATATAAGTCTAGTTTTCCCACTCCCAGTTTCTTCAAAGTCTTTTTATACATAAAAAATGGTTATTATTAGTCAAGGAATTAGTGGGTGTTAGACAAAAGGCTTTACTAGTCGTGCTATTTGGATGGCATTATTAAAGTTATAATGCAATATAAGTCTAGTGTTCCCACTCCCAAGTTTTCTTCAGCAAAGACACACATGCAATACCTTGAGTTAATAAATTGAGTTATCTTGTAAAGTATTTCATGCAAAAATGATAGTTAAGAAATTGAGTTATCTTGTAAAGTATTTCATTGAGACATTTTATCAAACTGCATATTACAACCGACTTGTTTGAAGTTAATCTGCAACACTCTAAAAAGATTACTTTCATTTTTGCTTGTTATTGTAGTTATAGTTTAGGTCTCACTTAGACCCGTTTCTCTATAACCATGGCTCTGGTACCAATCTGTAACACCCCCAATTCATGATGCAGCGGAATTCAACTTGGGTGTTACTCGACGGCACAACAGTCATAATAATAGAAAACGATCTCTAAACGAATCGTATTAAAAAGAGTTGTCATTCATATTTATTCAAATATAACAGAGTTTACATAGTAAGGTCCCAAAATGTTCCATTGTTTCAAAACACATCAATATAAAGTCTATGATGTTTTTATCGAATGACATAATAGTTTATAGCCTTCTTCCTTCGGTACGTGCCCTTCCCGCTCCATTCTTGATTATCATGGACCTGAAATACATGCTTAAGAGGTCAACACAAAGGTTGAGTGAAATTCATAGAGTTTGTTTAACGGTGGAACACAATATGTTGGTAGTAATGAGTTAATTAGACTCATACTTATGTTAGAAAACAAAACAGTTATTATTATATACTAAGCTCATGCAACCAATACGTTAACGGGTACCAATATCAATCGGTGGTTATGTTGCCCCAGTAAGTACTTTGCCGTCATACTTAATGTTCAAATATAGTGCATTCGTTTGAACTAATCTGCTCAAACAAATGGGATTCGTCAATCCCAATAGGCCTATTCACAATACTCGCGCTCACTAATTCTAGTGATTAAATGGTTCATGATAGGGGCCTAGGATTGGCAAGGTAGGTACTTAGTAATAATAAAACAATCAGGCAGCATACAGTTTCAAAGCATTGTGTTCGGTTTAAAAGTAGCATGTATTCCCCCCAAGGATTTGTAAAACATTGAAGTAATGTAAAGCGGGGCTATGAACTCACCTTAAGTAGGATAGCAAGTAATGAAGGTGATGATTGGATCGTGTAGGTTTCTATGAGCAACCTAGAATAGAATGTTGCGACCTAGGATCGGAGTAAAGAATATGAATGAGTGCCTATATAAATATCTTGCATTTAGTCCATGATGTGGTATGGTGTATATTGTAAGTCCTTGAAAGAAAAGATTCATGAACATGTATGTTTTGGTATATCGTTTACTACCGTTCGGGCCGACATAATTCAGAAGTCATGTTAGTAAGCGTTCGAGGAGCCAGGACACTTTAACTCGTAAATCCACAACTCATCTCGACGGCTTACATAATGAACTCCTCACATGAGGCTCCCTACTATTGTAGTAGTTGATAAAATATATAGATATAAGTTTTGAT
This sequence comes from Artemisia argyi, assembly GCA_030686995.1. NCBI lineage: Eukaryota > Viridiplantae > Streptophyta > Magnoliopsida > Asterales > Asteraceae > Artemisia > Artemisia argyi. The sequence continues at coordinate 221,554,525 of CM060680.1, read as the reverse complement.
TCGAAAAGTTACATGTCCGATATTTGGATAAACATAGGAAAGTTTATTTGTACATGAAGATTGTTATTAGGGGTAGTTTTATAGGTCTTGAATGACCATTATCTCTTGGTAAAATCTCATGGTTCCCTTTTAAGTGAAGTAGATCCAAATTGCTTGTTCAAGTTATCGCCTAACTCATTGTTTCATGTTTACGCCTATGTAAGTTGGTATGGTCATTTCGCCATGGCCTAGCCATGACCTTTGGTCCTTGTTCCATGGTCATGAGACACATCCTTGGCTCTAGCCATGGTGGTGGTCTTGTTTATAGGTCATAATAACTCTTGTTCCTTTTAAAGTATAACCATAACTTAGTGACTTATTATATGTAAATAGCTGTTAAGAAACTGAGAAATATTTCACTCAGAAGGCGTTTTCAAGGCTTGAGCCTCTTTGTTCCTGAATGAAAACGTGATTCCGGACAACTTTCGTGTTTTAACTTTTTCATGAATCGGACCAGAAAGGCCTCTTTTTGCGTGTTTTAGGTTCTGTCACAGAAACATTTAGGCAGTTTTGCCGGAAATCTTTGGTAACTTCAAATCGCCATAACTTTTGACTCGTTTACTCTTTTTAGGTGGTTCAAATTGCTATGGTTTCCTTGTTAAGTCCTCTACTGTAATATGTAATAAACCAATAACATAATTTTTCCATTTTGATCAGGTTATACCAAGAAATTCACTAGTTTGTTTGTTTTAGTAACTTAACTTAACAATCAAGTACAACAACATGTTTTTGTCATTTTTATACACCATGGACATTCATACAAGATATAATATAGCAAGAATAAAATGTAAATGATATGAACATGAGAAATTAACAAGAAGCATGTTAGGTTTAGGCTTACAACTTTTGGCTTTCTAATTAAAGAAAGGAGTAACTAGTAAGGAAATGGACTTTGATAGACTTGCTTCAACCCTTTTCACTTCATGCAACCTTTCTACCCTTGGTATTCTTGAAAGATGGATGATGATGGTTGAGGTGAATTGAGTGGATTTAAACTCAAGAGAAATCACCAAGTATTCTAGGGTTTGGAAGTGTTTTGGTGAATAATAAGCTAACTAGGGTTTCTATCTTGAACTAGCTCTTGAACCTTGCAATAACTTTGAAGAAATAAAGCTATGGAGAGAGTGAATTGGGGTGTGGTATGGACGGCCAAAGGAACAAGGGGGGAGGGGTATTTATACTCTCATGAGGAGGTTAGTTTACTAAGAAATTTTTGCCAAAAGAACACATGTAACCATCCAAGACAACAAGACACAAGATCAAGCCACCCAAGGGTGTGACTCCCCCCCCCCTATGGCGGTTCACAAGGGGATAAGGGGGTGAGTTGGCTTGGCTTGATAATATCCTAAGTATTAGGATGAGTTTTGACTCCGGGAAATGACAATCGTAAATGATTAGGCCTCAAAACGTAAAACCGGGTGTCGTAAAATTATGAAACTTTAAAGTATTGTTAGACATGTCCATATGACCCATAATAAAATATAAAATGAGTGGTAGGTTCCATTTGGGTGGTAAACCCTGCTAAAAACTGGAAACACGGGTCTAAAATGCGTAATACGTAAAATGTACGAATATTGCGTAAAATTGAGAAAAGTAAAATGTTACTTTTCTAATATGATATAAATGATTTAAAATGACTTATAATGTCTAGACTGGGCTCAGTCTAGTGTCGGTTGGTATTAAATGTCTTTTAGACATCAAACCGTAAGCCTAAAAATCACGAAATGACTTATAACATCAAGGGATGATTTTTGGTCAATGGAGGAGGGAAAAATATGTTGACTTATTCTAATAAGTTGAAAACTCAAATCGTCTTAGAAACGCGGTGCAGGTAAAGGCTAGGGTTACGGCTGAGTAAAAACGCGTAAAACTGAAAATTTCAATTTTTCACGGCCGAGGTTTATTCTGGTCATATTTTTCTCAGTCATGATTTATTCTCAAATAAATCATAAGTGTGTTAAACATTTTTCTGATGTGGGGTCACCTGACGGGATCAAATTTCGTTGTGCGTGGAATTTCTGAATGACGTTTTACCCTAAAACGGGTAATTCTGTGTAATCCCTTAATAACTTTCACGAAAATGATCTGACGAATGTCAAACATTTAATTTGTCATGGAAATGATTTAACACTCGAGAATATGAAATAAAAATCAACTTTCGGGAAAATTTCAGAAAGAAATGAATAGTAAAAATGAATAGTAAATTTTCCGGGAAAAGTAATTAACCTGAATTTGCGAATTGTTACAGTCTCCACCCCATATGAGAGCTCCGTCCCGGAGATCAAATTGCGTTGGGAGTAGAAGCTTCGTTGGTAAAAAGATGTGGGTATTTCTTTCGTATCTGGTCCTCTCGTTCCCATGTGTATTCAGGACCACGTCGTAAGTTCCAACGAACTTTGACAATTGGAATACGGCTTTGCTTGAGTTGTTTGACCTCTCGGTCCATGATTTCTACGGGTTCCTCAATAAATTGAAGATCGTCATTGAGTTGAATTTCATCAAGTGGAATCACGAGTGATTCATCTGATAAGCATTTCTTTAGGTTAGATACATAGAAAGTGGGGTGTACACTACTGAGTTCCGATGGAAGCTCGAGTCTATACGCCACAGGACCAACCCTGGCTAGGATTTTGAATGGTCCGATGTATCTTGGGTTTAGTTTTCCTCGTTTGCCGAATCGTATCAAGCCTTTCCAAGGCGATACCTTTAGCATAACCCTATCTCCGACTTGGAATTCTAGGGGTCTGCGTCGTGTGTCGGCATAACTTTTCTCTCGATCTCTTGCGGCTTGTAGCCGATTTTTGATTTGTACAATCTTATCCGTTGTTTCACGGATGAGTTCTGGTCCAGTGAGTTGAACTTCTCCCACTTCAGCCCAACAAGCAGGTGAACGACACTTTCGACCATAAAGTGCTTCAAATGGAGCTGCTTGAATACTTGTATGATAGCTGTTGTTGTAGGAAAATTCGACTAATGGTAGATGAGTATCCCATCCTTTTCCAAAATCTATTATACAAGCTCGAAGCATGTCTTCAAGTGTTTGAATGGTTCGTTCACTCTGACCATCGGTCTGAGGATGATACGCTGTACTCATGTCTAGATTTGTTCCAAAGGAGTCTTGGAGTGACTGCCAGAATTTGGAAGTAAATCTACCATCTCTGTCGGATATGATGGATATTGGTGCACCATGTCTTGAGACTATTTCTTTGACGTATAGTCGGGTTAGTTGTTCCATTTTGTAAGTCTCTTTGATTGGTATAAAGTGTGCGGATTTTGTGAGACGATCAACTATGACCCAGATGGAGTCATAACCGCTTGATGTCTTTGGGAGCTTGGTAATGAAGTCCATAGTAATTCTTTCCCATTTCCAAGTAGGAATTTATGGTTGTTGCAATGGACCGGATGGGTTTTGGTGTTCGGCTTTTACTTTGGAGCAGGTAAGACATTTGCTAACGTATGTTGCAATGTCGGCTTTCATGTTCGGCCACCAATAGAGTAACTTAAGATCGTGATACATTTTATCAGATCCTGGATGTATGGAGTATTTACACTTGTGTGATTCATGCATGATCAAGTCTCGTAGGCCACCAAAAAGTGGTAACCAACTTCGACCTTGGAAGCATAGAGTTCCATCTGAACGGGTTTCGAATTTCTTTTGTATCATGCCATCCAACCTTTCCTTTTGGATGTCTTCTTGTTTCACCGCCTCAGCTTGAGCGTGAAGGATTTGGGTAGGAAAGTTTGAATTTATGGTTAAAACTAAGGCTCGGACACGTAGTGGTTTAACCCGTTCCTTTCGGCTCAGGGCGTCGGCTACTACGTTTGCCTTTCCTGGGTGATAACGAATGTCGCAGTCATAATCACTAAGTAATTCCAACCAACGACGTTGTCTCATGTTTAGTTCTTTTTGGTCCAAAATGTGTTGTAGACTTTTATGATCGGTGTACACAGTACATCTAGTACCGTATAGATAGTGTCTCCAGATTTTTAGTGCAAAGACCACAGCTCCTAACTCTAAGTCATGAGTGGTGTAATTTTCCTCATGAACCTTGAGTTGTCTTGATGCATAAGCCATGACCTTATCGCGTTGCATCAACACGGCACCTAACCCTTGGTGCGAAGCATCACAATAGACTACAAAATCTTCTATCCCATCTGGCAATGCTAGGATAGGAGCACTACAAAGTTTCTGTTTGAGGGTTTGGAAAGCTTTTTCTTCGTTTTCATCCCACACGTATTTCTTGTCTTTCTGAGTTAGCTTAGTCAAAGACTTTGCTATTGAGGAAAATCCTTCAATAAACCTTCGGTAATACCCGGCTAAACCCAGAAATTGCCGAATTTCTGTAGGTGTGGTAGGTGTTGCCCAATTTTTGATAGCTTCAAGTTTAGCGGGATCGACATGTAAACCGGTCTTGTCAATCACATGCCCAAGGAATTGTACGGATTGAATCCAAAATTCGCATTTGGAAAACTTTGCTTACAATTTCTCTTCCTTGAGTAGTCCTAAAATTGTTCTCAGGTGTTCTTTGTGTTCTTCTTCGTTTTTGGAATATATGAGAATGTCGTCTATGAATACGATCACGAATTTGTCCAAATATGGTTTACACACCCGATTCATGAGATCCATGAATACTGCCGGTGCATTTGTTATCCCAAATGGCATCACTTGGAATTCGTGGTGACCATATCGTGTCCTAAAGGCTGTTTTTGGAATGTCTTCATCACGAACTCTAACTTGGTGGTAACCTGAACGTAGGTCAATTTTTGAGTAATAGGTTGAGCCTTGCAATTGATCGAATAAATCATCAATTCTTGGTAGTGGGTATCGGTTCTTTATGGTTAATTTGTTTAGTTCACGATAGTCAATACACATTCGTAATGACCCGTCTTTCTTTTTCACGAATAAAACTGGAGCTCCCCAAGGTGAGGAACTGGGTCGAATAAATCCCTTGTCCGAAAGTTCTTGTAATTGATTTGATAGCTCTTGCATCTCTGAAGGTGCTAGCCGGTATGGTGCGCGGGCAACTGGCGCCGCTCCTGGTATTAAATCAATTATGAACTCTATTTGACGATTTGGTGGTAGTCCAGGTAAATCATCCGGAAAGACTTCAGGAAACTCACGGGCAATAGGAACATCTTCGAGGCGTTTTTCATCGGATTTCTTTTCTGTTACGTGGGCTAAGAAAGCATAACATCCTTTCTCAATGTACTTCATGGTTTTGATACATGAGATGATGTTTATTCGAGTTCCACTTTGATCACCACGAATGATCAAAGTTTCATTGTCACATGGAATGTGTACAACTCTTTCACCACAAATAATGTTAGCTTGATGTTTAGACAACCAATCCATGCCAATAACAACATCAAAACTTCCGAGTTCGATTGGCATAAGATTGATGTTAAAGGGGTGGTCTAAGAGATTAAGGGTACAGTTTGGAATTACGGTATTGGTATTTACTAAGTCACCGGTAGCAAGTTCAATACTATAACTAGTGGTTAAAGTAATTGATGGAATATCAAGTAAAGGCGCAATTCTAGTAGATATAAAGCTCATATCAGCACCAGAATCGAATAATACTTTAACAGGAATGTTATTGAGTAAGAACGTACCGTTAACCACGTTCGGGTCCTGGTGTGGTTCTTCATTTCCCATGACATAGGCCCTACCACGAGCACCTCCGCCTTGGGGTCCTTGGTTTCGAGGACAATTGTTTTTGAAGTGTCCCCTTTCACCACACCCGAAACATGTAACTATGGGCTGTGTGTTAGCCCCAGTAGCTATACCCTTGCCCCTACAATCCTTGGCAAGATGTCCGGGCTTCTGACACTTGTTGCATTTGGCCGGGCAAGGACCTTCATGATGGTAATTACACTTGGTACATTGTGGTAGATTACCAACGTACTTACCACCAGCTGGTGCAGCAACATAAGCCGTCGCGGCTTCTTGTCTCTTGTTCTGTTGATTGTGGTGGTTGTTGTTTCGGGTTTGGTTGTTGTTGTTGTTGTTGTTGTTGTTGTTACTCCCACGGTTACCATCCCATGGTCGCTTGTTGTTGTTGTTCTTGTTGTTGTTGTTGTTACGGTAGTTGGAGTTGTTGGGATTATTGGTATTGTTGTTGTTGGCATTGTTGGTGTTGTTGGTGTTGTTGGGGTTGTTTTGCCTTCGGGTTTCCGTCATACGTACCACTTGATCCATGAGACTGCGGGACATCCGCATAGCTTCATCAAGTTCTTTGGGATTTGCCGAAGTCACGTTCCCCTGTATGCTAGATGGAAGTCCCCAGATATACCTTTCCAACAATTTTTCCTTTGTGGAAACCATTGTTGGACAAAGTATCCTCAACTCCTGGAATCGACGGTTGTAGGTTATGATATCATTACCCCTAACCGTATGATCCCAGAATTCAACTTCCAACTTTTGCATTTCGCTACGAGGGCAGTATTCCTTGATCATCATTTGTTTCAAATTAGCCCAAGTAATTTTGTAGGCATTCTCAATGCCCATGGGTTGAGCAATTGAGTTCCACCAGGACAACGCCTCATTCAACAAAGTACTCGTGGCATACTGAACTTTGTCACCCTCAGTACATTTACTGACTAAGAATACTGACTCCGCCTTTTCGAACCAACGGGTCAAACCTACTGCCCCTTCAGTACCCTTGAATTTGATGGGTTCACATTTCAGGTAGGAAATGAACGAACAACCCTTTGGTACTGTAGTAACATTGGTCACCGGAGGGGTAGGTCCTCCAAGGTTAAGACTGACAATTCTGGCAGCCTCTGCAGCTATAGCAGCTTCCGCAGCAGTGGCGGCTTCTGCGGCTGCTGCAGCATCAGCAGCTGCTGCAGCATCAGCGGCTGCTGCAGCATCAGCAGCTGCTGCAGCATCAGCGGCTGCTGCAGCATCAGCAGCACCAGTAGCTGTGTCGGCTTCGGCAGCTGCTGCAGCTACGGCTGCTCGTTCCGTGACAAGTGCTGCATTGACACTGTCCTTTACCAGTTTACGGATGGCAGCTTGCGTCATCGTTGGTGGTGTCTTTTTCTTGGGCGCCATGATTCTATTGTTCAAAAGATACGTTGTAATTAGAGAGTTGTGAGATGAGCACAATTTTTGATAAGAATGATGGGGTAATAAGGTTGAAACTTAAAAACATAACACATGATAGTATATAAAACAAGAGTTTTATTCATATAACGTTGATTACAAAATCGAACTTATTACAAGTTCATTCAAAACTTACTAACTGATACTTTCAGTTAGTAATTACAACGTTGTACTAAAGATAACTAGTATTATAACACTAGTCTAACATCGGTTGGGAGGTTGTCGTAGTCCGGACGGATTATTAATTCCGCGTGTTGCTAACACATCTACACTTTCATTCGGACGGTATTCTTTGACATCCTTTTGGTATAGCCTTTGTTGTATGGAACTCATTTGAGTTTGCATTCCACACAAATCATTCTTAAGTTGATACCTATCAAAGTTTGCAACATCTAACCGGATTTCGGCGGTATTTAGGCGGTTAAGTAGTTTGTGAATTTGTACCGCATCCTGTTCTTGGGCTCTCTCAACCAAAGTGAGTCTATCCTTGACGTTATCCAGGCCGGTTAGAGGATTTAAGACTATTTCCCCAAGATGAGTCAAGTCCCTCTTGACATAGCTCATGTCAAGCTTAAACCAATATAGGTCATCTCGGGCATTCATGGCGTCCATTCTGGCAGAATTTACCTTGGATATACAGTCGTGCATTTTACTTGCCATACTTTGAACTTTGAGTTGGGTCAGGTGGAGGGCTTGTTTCAAAGAGTAGATTTCGTATTGAGCTGAGTTCACGAACATATGTGTAGATGTAGATGTTCTGCCGGTTTGGTAAGTAGATTTCGGAACTTGAGCTGGAGTGGTACGGTTAGATTCGGATGAAATTGGTGAAACCGGAGGTGGGGATGTCAATGGTGATAGATGTGGCACTATTATTTGTTCCTCCGCTTCCTCAATGTCATCGATGCCTTCGATGTCAACATCCATTTCATGTCCTCTTCGTAATCATCGATGTTTATGTCCATATCCATTTCAGGATCTTCGTCTGAATCTACATCTAGATCCTCATAAGGTTCTTCCTCGTCGTCGTAATCAATTGGTTCAAAATAAGGATCATCGGGTCCGGGAAGAATTGGTAAATACTCAGGCATAGCAGGAAGATGATCGGGAGATGGAGGTGCGGACATGATGTCTACAATTAGTATTTCGATGTCAAAATAAATCAAATGTTTATGGAAAATGCTCAAACTAAGGAAATGTGCATATGACAATATACAAATATGTTCATGTAGCATAACATGTGTAATAAGTCCATAATCTTCTAGAGGATGGAAGGCACGAAGAGCGGAAGGCTATAAAAATGTTTTTGCTTGTTATTGTAGTTATAGTTTAGGTCTCACTTAGACCCGTTTCTCTATAACCATGGCTCTGGTACCAATCTGTAACACCCCCAATTCATGATGCAGCGGAATTCAACTTGGGTGTTACTCGACGGCACAACAGTCATAATAATAGAAAACGATCTCTAAACGAATCGTATTAAAAAGAGTTGTCATTCATATTTATTCAAATATAACAGAGTTTACATAGTAAGGTCCCAAAATGTTCCATTGTTTCAAAACACATCAATATAAAGTCTATGATGTTTTTATCGAATGACATAATAGTTTATAGCCTTCTTCCTTCGGTACGTGCCCTTCCCGCTCCATTCTTGATTATCATGGACCTGAAATACATGCTTAAGAGGTCAACACAAAGGTTGAGTGAAATTCATAGAGTTTGTTTAACGGTGGAACACAATATGTTGGTAGTAATGAGTTAATTAGACTCATACTTATGTTAGAAAACAAAACAGTTATTATTATATACTAAGCTCATGCAACCAACACGTTAACGGGTACCAATATCAATCGGTGGTTATGTTGCCCCGGTAAGTACTTTGCCGTCATACTTAATGTTCAAATATAGTGCATTCGTTTGAACTAATCTGCTCAAACAAATGGGATTCGTCAATCCCAATAGGCCTATTCACAATACTCGCGCTCACTAATTCTAGTGATTAAATGGTTCATGATAGGGGCCTAGGATTGGCAAGGTAGGTACTTAGTAATAATAAAACAATCAGGCAGCATACAGTTTCAAAGCATTGTGTTCGGTTTAAAAGTAGCATGTATTCCCCCCAAGGATTTGTAAAACATTGAAGTAATGTAAAGCGGGGCTATGAACTCACCTTAAGTAGGATAGCAAGTAATGAAGGTGATGATTGGATCGTGTAGGTTTCTACGAGCAACCTAGAATAGAATGTTGCGACTTAGGATCGGAGTAAAGAATATGAATGAGTGCCTATATAAATATCTTGCATTTAGTCCATGATGTGGTATGGTGTATATTGTAAGTCCTTGAAAGAAAAGATTCATGCACATGTATGTTTTGGTATATCGTTTACTACCGTTCGGGCCGACATAATTCAGAAGTCATGTTAGTAAGCGTTCGAGGAGCCAGGACACTTTAACTCGTAAATCCACAACTCATCTCGACGGCTTACATAATGAACTCCTCACATGAGGCTCCCTACTATTGTAGTAGTTGATAAAATATATAGATATAAGTTTTGATTCGAAAAGTTACATGTCCGATATTTGGATAAACTTAGGAAAGTTTATTTGTACATGAAGATTGTTATTAGGGGTAGTTTTATAGGTCTTGAATGACCATTATCTCTTGGTAAAATCTCATGGTTCCCTTTTAAGTGAAGTAGATCCAAATTGCTTGTTCAAGTTATCGCCTAACTCATTGTTTCATGTTTACGCCTATGTAAGTTGGTATGGTCATTTCGCCATGGCCTAGCCATGACCTTTGGTCCTTGTTCCATGGTCATGAGACACATCCTTGGCTCTAGCCATGGTGGTGGTCTTGTTTATAGGTCATAATAACTCTTGTTCCTTTTAAAGTATAACCATAACTTAGTGACTTATTATATGTAAATAGCTGTTAAGAAACTGAGAAATATTTCACTCAGAAGGCGTTTTCAAGGCTTGAGCCTCTTTGTTCCTGAATGAAAACGTGATTCCGGACAACTTTCGTGTTTTAACTTTTTCATGAATCGGACCAGAAAGGCCTCTTTTTGCGTGTTTTAGGTTCTGTCACAGAAACATTTAGGCATTTTTGCCGGAAATCTTTGGTAACTTCAAATCGCCATAACTTTTGACTCGTTTACTCTTTTTAGGTGGTTCAAATTGCTATGGTTTCCTTGTTAAGTCCTCTACTGTAATATGTAATAAACCAATAACATAATTTTTCCATTTTGATCAGGTTATACCAAGAAATTCACTAGTTTGTTTGTTTTAGTAACTTAACTTAACAATCAAGTACAACAACATGTTTTAGTCATTTTTATACACCATGGACATTCATACAAGATATAATATAGCAAGAATAACATGTAAATGATATGAACATGAGAAATTAACAAGAAGCATGTTAGGTTTAGGCTTACAACTTTTGGCTTTCTAATTAAAGAAAGGAGTAACTAGTAAGGAAATGGACTTTGATAGACTTGCTTCAACCCTTTTCACTTCATGCAACCTTTCTACCCTTGGTATTCTTGAAAGATGGATGATGATGGTTGAGGTGAATTGAGTGGATTTAAACTCAAGAGAAATCACCAAGTATTCTAGGGTTTGGAAGTGTTTTGGTGAATAATAAGCTAACTAGGGTTTCTATCTTGAACTAGCTCTTGAACCTTGCAATAACTTTGAAGAAATAAAGCTATGGAGAGAGTGAATTGGGGTGTGGTATGGACGGCCAAAGGAACAAGGGGGGAGGGGTATTTATACTCTCATGAGGAGGTTAGTTTACTAAGATATTTTTGCCAAAAGAACACATGTAACCATCCAAGACAACAAGACACAAGATCAAGCCACCCAAGGGTGTGACTCCCCCCCCCTATGGCGGTTCACAAGGGGATAAGGGGGTGAGTTGGCTTGGCTTGATAATATCCTAAGTATTAGGATGAGTTTTGACTCCGGGAAATGACAATCGTAAATGATTAGGCCTCAAAACGTAAAACCGGGTGTCGTAAAATTATGAAACTTTAAAGTATTGTTAGACATGTCCATATGACCCATAATAAAATATAAAATGAGTGGTAGGTTCCATTTGGGTGGTAAACCCTGCTAAAAACTGGAAACACGGGTCTAAAACGCGTAATACGTTAAATGTACGAATATTGCGTAAAATTGAGAAAAGTAAAATGTTACTTTTCTAATATGATATAAATGATTTAAAATGACTTATAATGTCTAGACTGGGCTCAGTCTAGTGTCGGTTGGTATTAAATGTCTTTTAGACATCAAACCGTAAGCCTAAAAATCACGAAATGACTTATAACATCAAGGGATGATTTTTGGTCAATGGAGGAGGGAAAAATATGTTGACTTATTCTAATAAGTTGAAAACTCAAATTGTCTTAGAAACGCGGTGCAGGTAAAGGCTAGGGTTACGGCTGAGTAAAAACGCGTAAAACTGAAAATTTCAGTTTTTCACGGCCGAGGTTTATTCTGGTCATATTTTTCTCAGTCATGATTTATTCTCAAATAAATCATAAGTGTGTTAAACATTTTTCTGATGTGGGGTCACCTGACGGGATCAAATTTCGTTGTGCGTGGAATTTCTGAATGACGTTTTACCCTAAAACGGGTAATTCTGTGTAATCCCTTAATAACTTTCGCGAAAATGATCTGACGAATGTCAAACATTTAATTTGTCATGGAAATGATTTAACACTCGAGAATATGAAATAAAAATCAACTTTCGAGAAAATTTCAGAAAGAAATGAATAGTAAAAATGAATAGTAAATTTTCCGGGAAAAGTAATTAACCTGAATTTGCGAATTGTTACATAGTATATATATAAATTTAGTTACATGTCATAGTCAAGATTACAAAGAATTTCTGGAAGTCATTCATTTCACTAGTAGCAACTTATTAAAAACGATAACATGCAAAACTAAGGATAAAAAGCCAATACTTATTCTTATGATTTTAAGTAAATTTCCAAAAATGAAATCACCACAAGCATTAAGACACTTAGCAACAAAAGAAGTTATTAGATGTAACCACCTTACAACATTCAAGCTCTTATGAACACTTAGCTACAAAAGAATTTGGTTTATTTAACATCAATTTATTAAGTACGGCTGGAGAGTGGAGACATTAAGTGTCCAATATACTAAAATGTCATATTAGCCCATTAGAGTGCAAGGTATGGTAATTCAAGTTATCAAAAAGAATTCTGCTACCTCAGCGTCATATCATCGTTAACATTTCAACATTAAAAAATAAAATAAAATAAAATAAAATCCTCTTATCATAATACCACATTAATACCATCTTTTGAGTCCCATTTTTTATTTATTTATTTTTTTTCATTTATTGAAACAAATTAATATCAATTATAATATTAAAATACAAAATAACATTTTTTTAAATGTTACAAAACTTATTATTTATTTTTTTAATTTTTTTTGCAAGCACGTAAAATAAAAGAAAACCACAAGGACTAAACAAAAGAAAACCACTCAACTAAAATAATTTTTGCTTCTTCTTCCTCAACAACCTTCAAAAGAAAACACACACCAAACACACACTTAAAAATAGACAAACACACATTTAAATCAAAAGAAAAAGAAAAAATAAAACAAACAAACCGGCGTTTTAACTTACGTTTGTGTGGTAACTTGGAGCATAACACCGTTGGCCACGTCAGCTTATGGATATCATAGAGCCTCATAGCGCAGCGCCACGTCGGCATAACGGCGGTGCCTGTGTTATGGTACCTTGTGCTTTTAGCTCATTAACCTATCAGATTTTGTTTTTAACATCCTTCACATGACTCTTTAAGTTTACTTAACCACCAAACTATTTCGTAATCTTATAATGCTTTATATTTGACATCTTATTAAGTTTAGTAATATAACAAATTTTCATCGTGGTAAACTCTATATTTCTTTACATCATTTACTTTATTACTGTTTCATTTTTTTTTGGGAAAATATATCATTGTTATACCTTATTAAGTTTAACTTATTTTTTTATACCTATGCACTAGAAAAATTGTATACGAATCTGTCGCAATTAATTGTGATCGTGCCTTAACGCAGCACGAACAAGAACACCCAATCCATCATAAACACGATAACAAAACCTAGCTGATTCATTTCTTGATTGAAAATCCTAAAAGGGTATGAATTAATCATAACAACCCACCTTCCAATTTAACAATAGTCATTTTCGTTTTTTAAGTCAGGCAATTTATAATCAAACATATGCATGGCACACAAAAAACAAAACAACTTTATGTTATTAGTCAAGAACGTACTGCTAGCTGCTTAGGGTCCTTATTGGCGGACTAATGAGTCTTTGTAAGTTTCTTCCATTGTTATATTGTTTAATGTTATCTAATAGACATCTTGGACCATTATTTCTTAAATTAAAGTTAATAATGCAATATAAGTCTAGTGTTCCCACTCCCAAGTTTTCTTCAGCAAAGACACGCATGCAATACCTTGAGTTAATAAATTGAGTTATCTTGTAAAGTAATTCTTGCAAAAATGATAGTTAAGAAATTGAGTTATCTTGTAAAGTATTTCATTGAGACATTTTATCAAACTGCATATTACAACCGACTTGTTTGAAGATATGTAAATGAACTCGAATGAAGTCAAACCCTGATAGAAAGAAAGAAAGAAAATTTATCATGTAATTCTTCCCAGGTAGCGGATCATTTGCAAAGTGTGATTGTTTTACAAAGTCTAAAAAGTAATTACAACCGTTGGATCATTATATAAGATCTGATCAAACAAAAGAGGAGCATATACGCATAGGGGCATACCCGTCATTCTATCCCCTATTTATTTCTAATCAAAACCCGATCTCAAATCCAAAAAGAAAAGACGATCTCCGGTGAATTTCATCACCGTCACCACCATTGCACTGTCACCATCATCGTCAAAATCACAACCACTACACAACTTCTCATTACCTCATCTCAAATGGAATAACCACCGCGCAAACGACCTCCGATCCGATTAAACCAAACAGCAACTCGCCTTCATTAGCACCACCTTGTTGCACAGCCGGATCTCGTGACGGAGATAACGACGTTGACGATGGAGTTAGATGGTAGATATGGTGTTTGTGAGATATGATTTTGAGTTTGGAGTCACAGAGCTGAGCTAAGGTGCCGGGACAGAGGTAGCGGAGGTATGTGGCTGTGGCGGTGGCGGTGGCGGTGGGGGATTAGTTTCAGTGGATCTGTTGGTGGTTTGTGTGAGAATACAGTTTGTGAACAGCAGTAATATGTGATAAAGTTTATGAAGATTGCATTGTGAAGATTACATACTTACCTTTATAGAATAAATTAATTCATTAATCAAGCATAGTTCGTTTATTAAATTGATTTATTAATTTAGTTATCAATTTTATGAATACAGTTTGTCAAGATTGCATACTTACATTTTTTGTTAAAAAGTGACGCTATATTTTTTATATTAGTTCATCGGTTAATTTTGTTCATCAGTTATTTTTTATAACGTTCATCACTTATTTTTTATATGGTTCATCAGTTATTTTCTATATGGTTCATCAGTTATTTTTTGACATAGTTCATCAGTTATTTTTATAATGTTCAGCAGTTTTTGAAAAAAATAACGTTCATCACTTATTTTTTATATGCTTCATCACTTATTTTTTATATGGTTCATCAGTTATTTTTTACATGGTTCATCAGTTATTTTTGATAACCTTCAGCAATTTTCGAATAAATAATGTTCATCAGTAACGTTCATCAGTAACATTCAAAAAGAAATGTTTTTTAATCATTATTTTTTTTAAATATACATTTAGTTCATCAGTTAGGTTATTAGGTTCATCAGTTAGGTTATTAGGTTCATCAGTTAGATTATGTTTTGTTCATCAGTTAAGTTATATGTTATAGGTTCATCAGTTAGACATTTTGTTCATCAGTTACCTTGGTTCATCAATTTCAGGTTCATTAATTTTTTCAGATTCATCAATTTCAGGTTCATCAAATTTGATCAAATGTTTGGGTTCATCAATTTTTTCAGATTCATAAAATTTCAGGTACATCAATTTCAGGTTCATCAATTTTTTCAGGTTCATCAATTTCAAGTACATCAAATTTGATCTAATGTTTGGGTTCATCAAATTGATCACAGTTCTTTTCAGGTTCATCAATTTTTTCAGGTTCATCAATTTGATCAAATGTTTGGGTTCATCAATTCTATTTAACAAAACAAACTGATAGTTTTGTTAAACTGAAAATAACTTGACCAATTAGTGCATTTAAATGTATTTTTATATGAAAAATCTCTTTTAGTCATTTTATCAAACACTTTGTGTGCACTAAATATGACTAAGACGTCATCTTTAACGCGTGATATCTCACTCGTATCATATCGGTTTTGAGTGATTCAAATTTTTGGGTAAAGAATGGCCAAAAAGCTACAAATTTTTGGGTAAATGCTAAAATTTTCAAGAAAATCATGACCAAATCAATATGTCAAAAAAAAAAGTTTCGAAAAAATTAAAAAGATTTATACCAAATTAAAGAGGATTAAATTTTAAAAATTATGGTGAAATCGGTTTTTTGTAAAAGTTCGTCGTTTTAAAGTTATTTGCATTTGAAATTTAAGGTGGAAATAAAAAAATGGGTCAAATGACCAAAATACCCTCTAAACAAAAATATTAAAGAAAAAAGGGAGGGAGTGGGTGGGGACACATGTCACTAGCTTAGTGGCTAAAAACCTTTTTAGACTTTTTAATTTTGATCCCCTTTTTAGGTGATCGCAACTCATTCTTCCCAAGCAAGCAATGTACAAACTTAAATCATTTACCATTCAAATTCTGTATATCATGTAATTTTTCCTAAGTATCAAATATACTTAGTGACATCATTATTTAATATTTTTTAATGGAACAAGCATATAGAAAGTTGACAAGAAAAACCAACCAATCAAGAAATCATGTATTGATAAAAGAAAAGTTACTGTATAAAACTTAGTTAACTAAATAAGATCACGTCAACAGCAAACGGCAATAACAACTAAAGAGCAACAGATAGTTACTACTGAAAACACTTATGTACATATTTTAGCAAAACCTTCTCCATTAGCAATAGCTTTGTTGAAATCTCAGTTTCATTGTTATTTTGAATCTTATAAGTTCGTATTCCTTCAAGCGCCACCAAGATTCATAGCAACAAAAAGCCAAAAGGAAGGTGTCAAGTTAATGCAATATAAAAAGCCAAATATTCTTTTCTCAACGCGACTATAAAAAGACAATACTTGTTCTTATAATTTTAAGTTAATTTCCAAAAATGAAGACACCACAAGCATTGCTATGCCTATCAGCTTCCTCTCGTATTTCTTTTCTCTTTTATGGTCTCTCAATAGTATTTCTTACTTCCACCACTGTCTCCGCTTCCTATGGCGGTAATGAGACTGATTATCACGCGTTGTTGTCATTTAAGTCAAAGATCACCCAAGATCCATACAAAGTTCTAACCTCGTGGAACCATTCCTTTCATTTCTGTGACTGGATTGGTATTTCATGCGGAAAGCGGCACAAACGAGTGACTGTTTTACGGCTGCCTTCGCAAGGCCTAGAAGGCTCGTTGTCTCCTCATGTAGGAAACCTCAGCTTCCTCCGGGAACTTTATCTCAGGAACAACAGCTTTCAAGGAACCATTCCTCATGAACTTGGTCGTCTATCTAGGCTACGTGGTCTTTATCTTCACGAAAACAAATTCAGTGGAGACATTCCAAAAAACTTGTCTAGTTGTTCTAACCTCGAAGACCTTTGGCTTGCTTTTAATAAGCTAGCTGGAAGCATACCCAAGGAGATGAGTTTGCTCTCAAAACTTGCTGAGCTTGTAATTCACTACAATAAGTTAACAGGTGGAATCCCACCTTTCTTGGGGAATATTACATCAATGGAAGTGTTCTCTGCTGTCAGGAATCCGTTGGGTGGGAGCATTCCAGATACCTTGGGTCATTGGAAAAGCTTGAAGGCACTTGCCTCTGGTGACTGCAACTTATATGGAAGCATCCCTCATTCCATTTTCAATCTCTCACTCCTAGTTAATTTTTCCTTATCTGGTAATCACCTCACTGGTAGTCTTCCTTCAGAAATTGGTAATCAGCTCCCGAATCTTGAGTTGCTTCAGTTATGGGGTAACGAACTGACAGGAGTTCTTCCACCATCTCTTTCTAATTGTTCTAAATTAAGATGTCTTGAAATGATGTACAACAATTTTAGTGGGAAGTTGAAAATAGATTTTTCAAAATTAAGTGATATCAATATAATTAGATTATTTGATAACAGCTTCCATCGACGTGGAGAAGGTGATGACATGAGGTTTATTGATTCTTTGAAAAACTGTACCAAATTAGGACATCTGGATCTTGGTGAATGCAATCTTACAGGAGTGCTTCCAACATCAATAGGTAATCTTTCTGATCAACTTGAATTTCTACATTTAGGAGAAAATCAATTATTTGGAAGCCTACCATCAAGTATAGGTAGTCTAGTAGGTTTGACCACTTTATATTTAAATAAGAATAGATTCAAAGGAAACATCCCCACTAGCGTTGGTAAACTTCAAAAGCTACAAGTTCTTTATCTAGAGAGCAATCAATTTTCAGGGCCTATCCCTAATGCCATTGGGAACTTATCATTGTTGAATGAACTTTATTTATATTCCAACAAATTAGAAGGCCATATTCCATCAAGCCTTGGGTATTGTACAAAGCTTAATGAGCTTTACCTGACAGACAATAGACTCACCGGAAAAATACCCAAACAAATTCTTCAACTTCCATCACTAACAATTTTTTTAGATCTTTCATACAACAACCTGTCTGGCTCAATTCCATCAGAGATTAAAGACCTCAAGATGTTGAGCGGTCTTAATTTATCTTATAATAAATTATCAGGTACCATTACTAGTAGCCTTGGTGAGTGTATCAGCCTTGTAGAGTTGTACCTTAGTGGCAACATATTTGAAGGCATAATACCACCTTCATTCAGTTCCTTGAGAGGATTGAAGGTACTCGACATTTCTGAAAATAAGTTATCAGGTAGGATTCCACAATTTTTAGGCAAATGGAAATCCTTAGAGTATTTGAACCTATCCTTTAATGATTTAGAGGGTGAAGTACCGGTTGAAGGAGTGTTTGCCAATACAAGTGCATTTTCAGTTTTGGGGAACAATAGGCTTTGTGGCGGTTTGGTTACACTTGAGTTACCCAAGTGCAAGGAGATGGGTAGTAAGAAAAAAAGGTTTCCTTTGTTCATATTAGTCATTGTGATTGCACCGACGTTGCTCATTGTATTATGTTGTGTGTATCTTTTGTGTAAGAAGAAACGCAACAGTCAACCGTCTCAATATTCAGGGAATGAAAGGTTCTTGAGAGTTTCATACAATCAGCTACTCAAGGCTACTGATGGGTTCTCTACAGAAAATTTGATTGGCGAGGGTGGGCACAGCTCTGTTTATAAGGGGATCCTCGATTCTAATGATGATAAATCTGTTGCAGTTAAAGTTCTAAATCTTCAAAGTCGAGGAGCGCGCAAAAGCTTTATAGCAGAATGTGAAGCATGGCGTAATATTAGACACCGTAATCTGTTGAAGATAATAACTTCATGTTCGAGTACTGATTTCCATGGAAATGATTTTAAAGCTCTAGTTTACGAGTTTATGCCCAATGGAAGTGTACATGATTGGCTTCATTCAAGCGCATATACATCGAAACTGAACCTTCTTCAAAGAATAAATATTCTTAGAGATGTTGCCACTGCACTCGATTATCTTCACAATCGCTGCCAAACAACGATTGTTCACGGTGACTTGAAGCCAAGTAACATTCTACTTGATGATGATTTGGTGGCTCATGTTGGAGACTTTGGTTTAGCTCGACTACTTGGTACAAACTTAAAACCAAACAGCTCAACCGGGGTTAAAGGAACAATTGGTTATGCACCTCCAGGTAATTCCACTTTTATTCCATGATGCTTATATTTATTTCCAGGTTAAAGTTTGTAAATTAATTAATTGTTAGTCATATGTAGAGTATGGTATCGGGAGCGAGATGACAAGTTGTGGGGACGTCTACAGTTTTGGAATATTATTACTAGAGGTGATGACTGGGAAAAAGCCGACAGACGGCATGTTTAACGATGGTCTTAGCCTTCATAAATTTGCTTACATGGCATTACCAGATCAAGTAATCGATGTTATTGATAATGATGCAATTATGTTGCAAAGTACGGAAGCAAATGCAAAGAAAGTGGAAGAATGTTTGGCTGCAACTATCAAGATTGGAGTATTGTGCTCTGTGGATTCCCCACCCCAACGAATGAAAATTGAAATTGTTGTCAATGAGTTGCAGCGTATTCTCAATGTGCTTCAGAATATATAAGGCACTATGTTCTCCCTTTTTGTAAAATCTGATTTTTTATGAGTTTGTTAAATAATCACTAACTTGGTTTTATTTTTGAACGCTTTCAGGTCTAATACAAAGCTTTCTAGGTGAAATTTAAAAGTAACTGCAGTAGGGAGCAGTGCATGTCGTAGTTATATTAACATTACTTTGTCAATATGTTTGCAAGTGTGTTTTAATTTTCTTGTTGCATAAGTACTGTAAGAGATGTAAGAGAGCATTTACATTCCTGATGACTTATCATATGTATCAAACATGTTTATGAATAAGCAAAAGAGTTGGGATAACCTTTGGCAGGACATACTAGAATCTTGTATCCTTTCATGGCTCTATATGTTTGTCTTATTACTGCAATTAGACTTTATAGGTGTTTCTATAAACAAAGTTCAAGTAGAACTGACCCTTGACATCTTAGTGCAACACCATGGGAATATACTGAATTTTGTTGCAAGTTGTAATCAGATAAAATCGACAATATACATGATTTTCAAAATCAACTAAAAATGACTGATATTGGGAGCATTAAACAACACAGGGAGTCTGACTGATATTGGGCTAATAATGATTGAGTTCCCGTTGGACCCGCATTTCGCTAAACTGCTTTTAACATGTGAAGAATTTAGTTGTGTAAACGAAGTTTTAACGATTGTATCTATGCTCTCAGTCCTGTCTGTATTCTTTAGTCCATAAGCCCAGATAGAAAAAGCCGATGATGCATATGGAAAGTTAACAAATACTGTGGAGACTTGTGTACCACTCATCACTTACAAGTGAAAGTCTACGAAAGACTCAGGAATTGAGTTCTCAGTTACTCGACATTTTGAAAAAGCTCATGATCCGGCTGACATTATGTGGGTCGAATTGGGGCGTCATCAGAAAAGTGATATGCTCAGTTTACTTCCATAATACTGCAAAACCTAAAGGGATTAGGAATACATAAGTATTTGGAACAGGATGCCGTGCCATTTGCACCCGACCTCAGCTTTATGTTGCAACATCTTGGATGGGTATGGCTGCTCTTTGAAGAAATATTTGTAAGGGTGGGAAAATGAGCGGGTCTAGCAGCTTGTGTAACGGGTCAAAACGAGAACATTTTTGGTTTGGATCAGGTTGGCCGGAATGTATTTTTCCCAAACTATTTAGGAGCTTATAAGCATTAGGTATTAATTTTTGCCACGTAGGACCCATCGAGATAGTTATTATGCCTTTTAACTATATTAGGCCTTTTTTTTTTTTTTTTTTCCTAGATTCAGATGGTTATAAATATATGTGGGTCCAAGTCCATGAATGCCTCTAAATGGGGAGGAGCAAGCATATATATGTTGTTAGCAGAGGTTCTAACCAAATTGTGTGGACCCCAAGTCAAAAAAAACATTAATATATATGAGGGACCCACCCATGTTACCACGTAGATGTTCTAAGAGAAAATAGAAACAGGCCCTTAGTCTGGTATTCATGTTAGCTTGCCATATGCCCATATGGCGAATATTGGCAAGAAATCATTCATCTGCTACCGGAAGGACTCCGACAAGTAGACTGTAGCAACCAAAGCTATAAGTCTTCTTGAAAAGTTATTTGATCAACATCTTATGTTGCAAGTTGCAACATCTTGGATGGTATGGCTGCTCTTTGAATATATATTCGTAAGGGTGGGAAAATGGGCGTGTTTGGCAGCTTGTGTAACGGGTCAAAAAGATAACATTTTTTGTAGGGATCAGGTTGGCCCAGAATGTTTTTTGCCTAGTTTTATAATAATCCCCTATAGATGTTATTGTGCTAAATACGATTACAAACTCAATGTTTTGGTTTTTGCTATAAGCATGCGTGATATTATATAAGTTGTTTTGGTCACACATTCAAACTCGAAAAATCATCTCGCACACAACTCAACGATTAGACATAGACCAAAAATCACTAGCTGGATGAAAAAGTAGCACATTCTGCATGTGGCCATCGGACATGATTAGCTGTTTCTACTGTTCAACATTGTAAATGTTAGTTTTAACGGATATAATTAATGAATATGTCCGGACTCGAACTCGAGATTTCGGGATTGCACACTTTACGTATGAGTTTCAATTAATTAATAATTATTGTTTTAGTGACGAATAATTATTAAATTCACGAAATAAGCACTTAACGGTACCTACGACCGTTAGACGAAAGTTAAAGGACTAGAGATGAAATTATAAGGCAAGATGATTCTAGAATATCCCTAGGGATAATGTTTGGCCGTGAATTCATAATCCCACATGGATTGGGATTGCCTTTTGCTCCAAGTTTGAGAGGGTATAAATACATGGCCTCATGGCTTCATTCTTCTCATCCCTTGGTTCATTAGCAAGCCAATTCACTTTCTTTCATCTCTTTTCTTTGAGCTATTGAAGATCCCTCGTGATCAACAAAGGCTCATTAAAGATCCCTTTTGATCAACAAAGGCTCATTAGTAGTGTTTGCTTGTGAATTAAGAACCTAGCTTTTCTAATTGAAACGCTAATAGTACGTGTGTTCGAGAACGAAGTGTTAGCATACTTTTGCTAACAAAGCGGTGATTTGCCCTATTCGACTATACCTAGTCGATCCACCTTTTAAACCCTAATTAGGGTTTATAGTTCTTGTTCCATTGGTTTCTTGTTCTTGCTAGAAATCACAAAGGTACGCTTCCTTTTATATTCGGTTAATTTATTATTTGTATTTGATCTATTCTGCTGCGTACTCTTTGATGTTTATGTGTTTATATTAGTTTTATGATTCACATATTCCAACAGTGGCATCAAGAGCCGTTAATACATTATAATGAATTACCGAAACACATAAAATTGAATCGTTTGATTATAACATGCTTGGTGTTCTTATGTTTTTATTTTATTTTTTTCATAAACCCTTGTTTTATTTTTTTTATTTCGAAATTTATTTAATTTATTAATATATGTCAAAAAAAATTTATTTAAAAAAGAAATTAGGGTTTGTTGAATTATGTAATAAAAACTTGTAGAAACCCTAGGTTGCATGTAATTTATGTGTATATAAATGGATATTGGTGATATGCTGTTTGGTTGCGTTTCTTGATTGACATGATTATTTGTTATAATATGTGCAATATGGGCGTCCATGACAAACCATGCATGTGTTGTCTTGGATTATGATGATTTGTTTTAAAGATTTCATGCTTATTATGCGATTTTATTATAATTGGTAAATTGTTTAGTAAAGATTATGAATAAAGATTACTAAAATTTGATTAATTATAAAATTAGGGAAGACCCTATTAATCGTGTATAAATCAATTATGTGTGTTTTAAAATTGATTTAAATTTGCATGTCCATTATTGTAGTTGTTTGTTTATTTTATTTAATTACTTTTGTTTTATATGTTATGTGACATGGTAGTAACAAAAGGGTAATTTCAAAATAAAATATTAAACGGACTTAATAATGGTGAAATCTTGTTTTGAGCTAATATATAAATCTTGAACTTTTGGTTGATTGATCGCGACTGTATTAAGTGGTTGTAAGGTGAAACTATTTTGACAAACTGTAAAGTGGGTATAAGGTTGGCATCGCATTAAATTGTGGCCTTAGATAGCCAACATTCTGGCTTAACGATCGCCTGTGAGTCAAATTTAGTTTTACCTAACATCCATGATAACTACGAAGCACTTAAGGCAAAGTTGTAAGTTTCTCAATGCCTCAATCAAAACTTTGGAGATTTAAGCTCGTAAAGAAACTAATGAGTAAAAGTTTTTTACATGAAAAATATGCTACAAGATGAATGCATGACATCTTTGTACATATATTTTGATTACACACATCAAATTTACTACCCTTAAAATTTAAGTTATATGTCATCCAATGAAACGGAAACACCTAAAATTGGATCTACATCAGGGCGTAACCTGACTAGATTGCAATGGAGGGGCAAATTACATGATTTCATCACTAGCAGATCAACTGGTGTGGTGTAATTATGTAAGTTTGCTGTTTCTTAAATTGGTTAACTTAATTGAGTTGATAGCGGGTACTGATCACTCAAGGCATAAGATGGGGATAAAACATGATTACATTATTGCAACTGCGGTTGGCAAAATATGTAAATCCCATCCTTTCTAGGAATTGCAATTGAATATTGGCAATTGGGACACGTCTCGTACCTTATTGAATACCGTCATCAGTAGCAGATCAACTGATGTGATGAACCTATGTCAATTTGGATCCTAGTTTTTCATTGTAAAATTAAATGGTTATATGATTATGAACCAAGGGTATTTAATTTTCTTGAAAGTTTTATTATCGAAAGTACTAACTTTTGAATTTTTTTTCTGTAGAAATGGCTACACCTGAAAACACTAATATGAGCAACATGAGTTATGCGTTCAAGCAAATGATTGATCGAGACAAGTTGACTGGTGAAAATTTCAATGACTGGTATCGATCCTTAAGAATCACTTTAAGGATGGCCAGAAGATATGATTATCTTGGTGAACCTCTACCTGAGAAACCTGCTGATGATGCAACACAAGCCCAGAAGGACACTTACAATGTTGCATATGAAAAGCACAATGATGTGGCTTGTCTCATGTTGGCTGGGATGGATACTCAATTGCAGAAATAGTTTGAGCCCTATGGACCCATGGACATGATAAATGAACTCAGACGAATGTTTGAGAAACCACCTGCTGAAGAATTATATGATTTAATAGAATCTCTGCACAATTGCAAGCAGGAAG
This sequence comes from Artemisia argyi, assembly GCA_030686995.1. Lineage (NCBI taxonomy): Eukaryota > Viridiplantae > Streptophyta > Magnoliopsida > Asterales > Asteraceae > Artemisia > Artemisia argyi. The sequence continues at coordinate 221,530,193 of CM060680.1, read as the reverse complement.
CAGGAAAATTCGCGAGTGCGCATTTTTTGTCCATGAAACATTATATGGATCAATTGGAGCGACTTGGTTGTGGATATCAGGAAAGTGTGTGCATTGGTCTCATCTTGTGATCCCTTAATCAGGATCTATATAGTGAGTTTGTACGCAACTATAATATGCATTGCAAGGGGAAGACGGTTAGTGAAGTTCATGCAATGCTTATTGATTATGAGAAAGGCCTAAATAAGAAGGCACCTACACCTGCTGTAATGGCGATACAGGGTGGTAGTGTCACAACTCGTAATTTCCGGTCATTTTCTAAACCTCGACAAATTACTATTCACAAGTTACTATTCATCATTTACTATTCATCATTTTTGAGGTCAATTTGACATTCCGAGACACATTCAGAAATTTTACTATTCACTTGACACTATTCATTTCCGAGAGAAAACCACTATTCACGTGCATTACTCATGTCATCGTAAATTTAGTTTACGAGTATTCAAATTCGCGTAACCGTATTGGTTCAGGAGCGAATTCATGCATTATCATTGGGACATTTCATACAGACTAGAAATAGTCTGCATATCATCTTTATGGCACTTGCATACTATTCCACTCGTAGGGTATTCAAATTATATTTTTAATATAATTAACGAATTACGTATGTTTATTTTTAAATAAACACTAATACGCGAACTATAAATGTGACTAACACGTCCAACACTCCCGATTATGATCCCAATATATTTTTATATTCATTTTTATAATATAAAAATTATAATATTAATTTACCCGGTATTTTGGATATTTATTTTAATTATTAACTTAAGTTTACTAAAACTTCGACGGTTTTCGTAGAAATTAAACTATAATTATCTAAACACCCAATAATTTTACCCAACCTATTTTTATAATTTTTATAACTTTATTATGACCCGGTTAACTCCGTTAAAATTTATTTTTAGTTAACTCGGTACCCGGTATTTCCTAAAACTATTAATATATATACATTATAACAACTAGTATGTACTAACTTCTTACACAAACCTCATTTTTCTTCCAATTCTCATCAAATGCCGCCCCCCCCCCCCCCCCCCCATGCCAATCACCCTACAAGTTTTGAAAACTTTACTAACTCATTAATACTTGTCCTTGTTTGTCTAAAATAATATACATAACTTGTACAATAATTCCTTCTCATTCTAAAAGTGTAAGTAAACAACTTTTTCATTTTTTTTTCTCTCTTCCTTGTGCACGGCAACAACAACATAAGAAGCAAAAATCACAATTTTTCCAAGACCAAGTATTTATCAAGTGTATTTTGTACTCCTTTTAGAGTTTTGTAATACAAACTCAAGGTTTATTTAGGTTTTTCATCCTCAAATCTCTTCCATCCTTCAAGTAAGTATATCAAACTCATTTTTATAATTTTACCAAGTTTATACAAGATCCATATGATATATATACTAGATCTACATGCATATGCTATTTATACCACTTTATTTTACAAACTTTTAACTTTTGAAGCCTAGAAAGTGTTTATGGTTAGATCCTTGTTAGATCTTCTTGGTTATGATGTTTAGGAACCCATGACACCCTAAGAAGGTGTATGGTAGGATTAGACTAGTTTTGTGGTGATTGAAAGTGGTTTGATTGAAGATGGAACTAGATTAGAACCCTAGAAATGATTTTTGAAACAATAAAAATACCTACTGTCCCTATTTTTATTTCGTGGGAAAATCAGTGGTTGATGGCTAATTTTTGACCAAATATTTATAAAATACTTTCAAAAACGAAACTTTAAGCGAAAGAACGGATTAAAACGAGCTTATAACGAAGGAGATACGATTTTTGCAAATTTAACGACGAAAACTATTTTTATAAAAACTGCTTGCTGTTTGGCAGATTTCGACGGGTAAAAAGAGGTGTTAAACATAACCTAGAGGAGCCGAGTTATCAAAAATATATTAGTATATACAAAAACGAATCCGTGGATATAAAGAACGAGGAAAATGAACCAAAAACGACCAAGTTATACGCGTTTTAAGATCACCAAAACTATATATATATATATATATATTTGGTCACAAATAAAAATAATAACTTACGTACTAAATGGAATATTTTCTAGAAACGTTACTAATGACTATATTCTTAACAAATGAATACGTATGACCCAAGAGGATATTTATACGACTTAACGACGTTATTTTAAGGTTTTTGATACGAGGAAAATAACGCTAACATTTTCGTACGAGATAATACGACAAGTTATATTCTTCTATATTTTGACTTATTTTTCCTAAGTATGGAAACTATTTTACTATGACAATAACTAGTATTTCCAAGTTACGAGTGGTATAGGTATCATGTGCATGTGCATTCATTACCTCACGGCATGATCTAAATTAGATCACGATTATTCATTTAGGTTGCGGCTAGTGTTCGCGCCTCATTTTCCCGACTACATTTCCATCATTGTACCATCTTTGTACCATCCTTTCGAGGTGAGTTCTCATAGCCCCGTTTTAATTACTTATTTGATTTCCAATCCCACGGGGGAGAATACATTGCACGATTATTTTTGTACATGCCCAAGTATTACAAATTCCATACATTGCTTAAGTTGCCTTACTACCAAGTTAAGTCCCCTTATATATATCATGGACCGTTAATTATAGCTAAGCGAGAGTGAGTGGATAGATCTATCGAGGGTGACACCTCCATTCGCGTTGGGTTGCTCCAACGGGACGAATGCATTTCATGTCTTAACGAATCGAGTGTCTGGTAAACACTCTGGTGGGGCCATTACAAAGTCTAGCTTCGGGGTCATGAGCTTAAGAGCCAATGTAGCATTTTTGACATTTTTGTCGGTTTACTTATTACTTGTGGCTTATGTACTTACGATTTAACTTATAAACCTATGATTATTCACCAACTTTATGTTGACCGTTTTCGCAATGTATTTCTCAGGTTATTAAGGTAGCTCATGTTGCATACATTTGGACCTTCATGGAGTCGCGGAGTCGACGCGTCTCACTATATTTTCTGCACTTATGAAACGTTTGATCTTGTTGAACTTATTTTAACTATATTGGCAAACTCTTTTGGGACCTAAGCTTTGTAAACTCTGAATGTTTTAATGATCAAACGCTGTATTTTCTAAACGACACTTTAGGTCGTTCAATATATCCTTGCTTGTGTGCTATGATCCGTTACACCCTCAGGTATTCCATTCCGCTGCCATTCAGGTATTTTGGGGGTGTGACAGATTGGTATCAGAGCTAAGGTTATAGCGAACTAGGATGTATCTTGGACCCTAGACTATAACCACATCATCATAGCATCTCATCATTTCATCATAGGTGCATATTCATTATACATGTTGCTTTACGCACACACTGTACGAGTTATTCATACCCATACTCATATATATATATATATGATTATATTGACCTGGTTCACTAGTGACATGTCTTCAGATACCTACGCTGTTATCCTTTCGTCGGATTCCGATATTGAAGATGCCTTGTCATCTTCCACTACCATTATACCACCAGTTGCGCGTATACCACCATTAGCACTATTGATTTGTTATAGGAATAAGGTTTTCCTATCATTTAACCTATACATAGAATGCCGTTTGGTAGAGTATTCAGACTTAATGGACTTATTAGGATGCTTATTACAAGGGAGATAGCATGTTTTCTTTCCTTCACTAGTAGGACGCTTACTACTCAGGTACTACCACCACCGTCAGTTACTTATTTCACTATTGGTCGTCCCATAGTGCGTACTTCAACTTTACCTCTTGGATGCCGCGAGATTGTGCGAAAGAGGGTAGTATTCCATTTACTATTATCATCATTATCTCCTAACCCATCACTAGGATTTCATCGTCACCAATGTTATTCTCATCCTTTATAATACCACCATTGTCATTTCCCTTTCCATTTTCACTTGCCAAGAATTAGATAACGCCTTGTGGATAATACCAAGATTACGGACTCAACAGGAACATCTGCAGGTTCCTCAAGAATGGTTTAGAACCTACGCTATCTAGAACTTGATCGATGCACAACTACAGACACCACTTCAGGACTATCTCGACCTTATGATGCCATAAACCTGATTTCATCTAGAAGGACTACAGGAAGTCTTTAGACTAGACTTATATCTTTACTAGCTTTTACTATTATCCTAGCCACGAGAGGTGTGGCATAGTTCGAAGAAACGTGTAGTATTTTGATTGATGTACAAACGGAATCACCAAGTATTGACTCCACTATAGGGGAATGGTTGTGCTATCTATGATATTGGTCCATATAGACCGAAACTTTCATGTATTATATTCATGTGTTATGAATATGATGATTTTTATTACCTATAGATTCTCATGGACTCTTATGATTTGATGGAAATAGATTTAAGCAAACCACTCCAAGCATGACGCAAACTGCTATTGGACAATCCATTGCCAGAAATGTAACTACCGCCCTCACAAAGGAACTTACTCACGTGGAATTTATGGGTTGTAATCCCTCCTCCTTTAGCGGAAATATAGACACAAAGGAATTTCTCAAATGGTTCGAAGAATTAGAAACAATCTTTCAATGTGGTGACTGCCGTAAGGAAGACAAAGTTAAGTTCGCCACTTGCACTTTTCAGGAGCATGCCCAGAAATGGTGGAGTAAGTATGTCCAGGTAGTAGGAGTTGATGCTGCTTACTCACACTCTTGGGAGAAACTAAAAAGGATGATGAGTTTGAAGTTCTGTGTGAAAAGCGAATTACAAGCAATTGAACAGGAAACACTAAACCTTACCATGGTAGGAGATGATGTTGTTAAGTATACTGCTTCTTTTTATGATTTAGCCCGACTAGGCTCTGCAATGGATGAGCCGGAAAGCAAGAAACTTGAAAGGTACATAGGAGGACTTTCTCCTGAAATTCGTATGTTAGTCATCTCATTGGAACCCGATACCATGCCTAAAGCTATCAGAATGGCAATCGAAGCAAAGGAACGCATAGCTCACACCAAGATTTTAGGAGGCAATGGTAGCAACAAGAGAAAGTGGGCCGGTAATCTGGATGCTAATGCTTCTCAACAACCGTTTAAGATACAACAAGTGGTGGAGACCTGTGCTGCTGGGTCAAGCCAAAAGAAAAGGTATGTTGGTAAATTACCCGAGTGTAACAAGTGTCAGTTTCATCACAACGGATCTTGCCCCTCTCAATGTAAGAACTGCCAAAAGGTCGGACACGAAGCCAAGGATTGCAAGGCTCCCACCCTCGCAAAGCATCAGAAACTCACGGTAACCTGCCGCGAGTGTGGAGTAGTGGGACACTTCAGGAGTGGATGCCCGGAGTTGGGAAACCAGAATTGGAAGAAGAAGTTTATGTTTTAATTATATAAACCTTAGTTTGAGCCCTCTAGGGTTGTACTTTCTTTTGGTACTTTCCATAAGTACGTTGGTGTAACCTAGTAGTATTAAGCACTTTCCTATCTAATGTAATGACTATCTTTTGTTACCTCTATGATAACCATAACTTTCGTTTACTCCATTTTCTATCCCAATCGTTCAATCTTTAATCATTTCGCAACATTATACCATTGTCTTATTTAGGGAATAGGCCGATTTCGTATTTGACGGATTAGTAGATTATTACCATTCCATAGTATTTACCCATGTATCCAATAAACCATTCAATGAGTTTTATTTCAAACTATTTTACTACCTTATGGGGAAATTGTTTTTACCAAATTCCTAAAATAAACCGTTTTGTTACCGTACTATAAACTGATTTTCCGATATTACGCCAAATATTTACTATTATTACGCGGAACAAATTTTTTTTATATTACTTTGAAAGGAAATATTTAGTATACCATTTTTAACAACAATGCGTTGAACACCATCTAAAGCTTTTGAGAAAAATAATATTATTTTGGCTAAATCAAGCATCGCATCATTAGTCCTCAACTATACATAGCCTGATCACCTATGTATACTTCAGGAAGGATTATGCCATGAAGGAAATAGTTACTTTTTTTAAAGTATTGCTAATAACAATCTTCATTTAAAAGCGTTTTAGACAAGTAAACTCTTTTATAAGTGTCTTTTTCTGACAAACTCTCCCTGGATACTTACCCCACCTGTCACCTACTTAGCCATTACGTTGGATTGTTCCATTGACTTCTCTAGGAGAGACTTTCCATATCAATTACGAGTAGGATTCCTCGATACCAGAAAAGCAAGGAAAGGATTACAGAACTACTAACCAGGACTAGGAGTATATAACAAGAAAAATTCATAACTCAACAACAATCCTAAGATACCACGAGACCATCTGACTCACCATCTCTGACCTAGTTGTCCAATTTATTTATTCAAAGGTACTAGCTAGACTGAGCTACAGGATCGAACACATTGTGAAGGAACGCTAAGCAACACCATGGGAATAAACCAAGCCTCCTAACCGATACTGTAGAGCGATTTGATTAAACATGACCTCATCTAAACGCAAACTTCCCTATAATGAGTTTTCACCAAGGAAAATTGATTTGAGTTAAGGGTATCGATATAGATTCCCTTAAGGCATTGTGTTCTCAAGAAATTCTAGATAACCTCACCTATACATCAAGAGAGGCATCAGGCCCAAGAATATCTCCCCAGCTACATGTGAAGACAATACGGAAATTCATTGACAAAGTATCAATTGAAACCCTCATATTTCCAACATGATGAAAATTACAACGATAAACCATCTCAAGACTTAAGTGAGTTGAATACCTAGGCTTGTAGTTCTGCCCGATAACCACCAATAGGCACCATCCAATATCAGGAACTGAACATCAGACATCTATGCATTATGCGAACATTACCTATCCTACTATTTTATCCTTGTTAGTATTTTCACTTTAAGTAAAGTCGATTTAAAATTTGTGTTTATACAAATCACATATCTCGTAGAAAATAATTTCTGAATTGCCTATTTTGAACAAATACGATCCTTTTAATCAATATTTAGCTAAACCATTGTACAATGGGAAATATATAAACATCAAACTTTGGTAAACAGTCCTATTCACAACCTATTTGAAAACCGCATCACATTTCCTAACTATTGAATTTTGAATCATCAAGAAAGATATTATTTAGTAAACCATTTGCTCCATTTTCTAAAATTCGTTTATTCAGAAAAAGATTTCGACCAAAAACTCAAAAATCGCGAGATAAATTTTGAAAACCAATCACCATGCTACATCGCTTATGCATTTAGGGTTTTGTGACTTGACAATAAGGAATATTGGAATATGTGATGAAGGAAATTAGGAGGAACACCATAGAACGATTACAAACATCAGTAATGGAGACCAAGCACAGTAGGCAAAGAATGACACATGTCTTAGCATCCCTTAAACCAAAACACAAGGAATCAAAGTGTTACCCATATTCTATATTCTTCGTATAACGCATTTTTCGAAAGGTATAACGTTGTAGAATTAATCACCAGATTCATTGTAACCGTTTCAACTATTCCCGATAAAGGTGATCGAATCACCTCAGACTTCTAACAATCATTCTAAGATTTCCTTCGGAACCTCATTAAGATGTAAGCACCGCCTATCATCCTCAGATCGATGGTCAGAACGAGAGAACGATTCAAACATAGGAAATTTATACTCAGAGTATGAGTGATTGACTCTAGAAATGGTTGGACTAACCATTTATCATAAATCAGATTCGTTTGCAACGATAGTTATCGCATGAGCGTAGAGACTACACCATTTGAGGCACTTTATGGTCGAAGTACCAATTACCCATTTACAGACCGAAATCGGAAAGTTAAATTCACCGGTCTAGGACTAAATTATGGAACAACAAAGGAAATTTCACAAGTCAAGAACCCGTTACAAGAAACGAGAAACTGATAGAGGTTAGGTTGGTACATGACGCACATCATACGGATTGGGTATCCTTGAACAGCAAACTAACCAGATTCACGCGAAAGAACGAGCTAAGTTGAAAGCTTTGCCTTGGAGAGGCATGATACGATTTTGGTAACACGAGAGATTGAACCTTTAAGTATATTGGACCAATTAAGATTCATTTTAGAATCGACCAGCTGACATATAAGATTTGAGTTCTGGCAGAGTTCAGCAACATATACTACCTATATTACCTTATAAACCTGAAGAAGCACTTATCATCTATTGACGAACCAAACTCGGAAAAATCCTAACTCACTAGTCTAGTAGAGATTCATGAAATAACCAGGAATTACTTACAAGTCAAGAATCAATTACAAATTCTATAAGTTGTAAACCATTAAAACCTCAAGTTGGTAGTCAGATCATGTTGAAGGTTCTGCCTAGGAAAGGCATGATATTATTCGGAAAATTTTGGAAAGTTAAACCTGATATACACTGAACCACGTAATATTTCAGATAGAGTAGGCCTAGAGGCCGTCAGACTTGAGCAGAACAGCCGGATTACACAACTATGTTTCTCCTATGCAAATCCCAGGAAATGACTTTCAGAATAGTCAATCATAATCCCATTTGGAAAGGAATCCAACCCAAAGACAAACGTAAAATTTGTAAGAACCAATAGAAATCATGGACTGTTAGGTCGAACGGTTGAAGCAAAGTCAAATTCCTATCGTGAAAGTTCGCTGGAATTCTCGAAGTGGTCCCGAATTTACTTGAGAACGAGAGGACCAAATGCAACTCAAGTATCCACGTCTTTTTACCAAATATACTTCAGAGACCAACCAAAACTGAACTTCGGGACGAAGTTCCTGTTAGAAGGGAAGACTGTCACAACTCGTAATTTCCGGTCATTTTCTAAACCTCGACAAATTACTATTCACAAGTTACTATTCATCATTTACTATTCATCGTTTTTGAGGTCAATTTGACATTCCGAGACACATTCAGAAATTTTACTATTCACTTGACACTATTCATTTCCGAGAGAAAACCACTATTCACGTGCATTACTCATGTCATCGTAAATTTAGTTTACGAGTATTCAAATTCGCGTAACCGTATTGGTTCAGGAGCGAATTCATGCATTATCATTGGGACATTTCATACAGACTAGAAATAGTCTGCATATCATCTTTATGGCACTTGCATACTATTCCACTCGTAGGGTATTCAAATTATATTTTTAATATAATTAACGAATTACGTATGTTTATTTTTAAATAAACACTAATACGCGAACTATAAATGTGACTAACACGTCCAACACTCCCGATTATGATCCCAATATATTTTTATATTCATTTTTATAATATAAAAATTATAATATTAATTTACCCGGTATTTTGGATATTTATTTTAATTATTAACTTAAGTTTACTAAAACTTCGACGGTTTTCGTAGAAATTAAACTATAATTATCTAAACACCCAATAATTTTACCCAACCTATTTTTATAATTTTTATAACTTTATTATGACCCGGTTAACTCCGTTAAAATTTATTTTTAGTTAACTCGGTACCCGGTATTTCCTAAAACTATTAATATATATACATTATAACAACTAGTATGTACTAACTTCTTACACAAACCTCATTTTTCTTCCAATTCTCATCAAATGCCGCCCCCCCCCCCCCCCCCCCCCCATGCCAATCACCCTACAAGTTTTGAAAACTTTACTAACTCATTAATACTTGTCCTTGTTTGTCTAAAATAATATACATAACTTGTACAATAATTCCTTCTCATTCTAAAAGTGTAAGTAAACAACTTTTTCTTTTTTTTTCTCTCTTCCTTGTGCACGGCAACAACAACACAAGAAGCAAAAATCACAATTTTTCCAAGACCAAGTATTTATCAAGTGTATTTTGTACTCCTTTTAGAGTTTTGTAATACAAACTCAAGGTTTATTTAGGTTTTTCATCCTCAAATCTCTTCCATCCTTCAAGTAAGTATATCAAACTCATTTTTATAATTTTACCAAGTTTATACAAGATCCATATGATATATATACTAGATCTACATGCATATGCTATTTATACCACTTTATTTTACAAACTTTTAACTTTTGAAGCCTAGAAAGTGTTTATGGTTAGATCCTTGTTAGATCTTCTTGGTTATGACGTTTAGGAACCCATGACACCCTAAGAAGGTGTATGGTAGGATTAGACTAGTTTTGTGGTGATTGAAAGTGGTTTGATTGAAGATGGAACTAGATTAGAACCCTAGAAATGATTTTTGAAACAATAAAAATACCTACTGTCCCTATTTTTATTTCGTGGGAAAATCAGTGGTTGATGGCTAATTTTTGACCAAATATTTAGAAAATACTTTCAAAAACGAAACTTTAGGCGAAAGAACGGATTAAAACGAGCTTATAACGAAGGAGATACGATTTTTGCAAATTTAACGACGAAAACTATTTTTATAAAAACTGCTTGCTGTTTGGCAGATTTCGACGGGTAAAAAGAGGTGTTAAACGTAACCTAGAGGAGCCGAGTTATCAAAAATATATTAGTATATACAAAAACGAATCCGTGGATATAAAGAACGAGGAAAATGAACCAAAAACGACCAAGTTATACGCGTTTTAAGATCACCAAAACTATATATATATATTTGGTCACAAATAAAAATAATAACTTACGTACTAAATGGGATATTTTCTAGAAACGTTACTAATGACTATATTCTTAAAAAATGAATACGTATGACCCAAGAGGATATTTATACGACTTAACGACGTTATTTTAAGGTTTTTGATACGAGGAAAATAACGCTAACATTTTCGTACGAGATAATACGACAAGTTATATTCTTCTATATTTTGACTTATTTTTCCTAAGTATGGAAACTATTTTACTATGACAATAACTAGTATTTCTAAGTTACGAGTGGTATAGGTATCATGTGCATGTGCATTCATTACCTCACGGCATGATCTAAATTAGATCACGATTATTCATTTAGGTTGCGGCTAGTGTTCGCGCCTCATTGTCCCGACTACATTTCCATCATTGTACCATCTTTGTACCATCCTTTCGAGGTGAGTTCTCATAGCCCCGTTTTAATTACTTATTTGATTTCCAATCCCACGGGGGAGAATACATTGCACGATTATTTTTGTACATGCCCAAGTATTACAAATTCCATACATTGCTTAAGTTGCCTTACTACCAAGTTAAGTCCCCTTATATATATCATGGACCGTTAATTATAGCTAAGCGAGAGTGAGTGGATAGATCTATCGAGGGTGACGCCTCCATTCGCGTTGGGTTGCTCCAACGGGACGAATGCATTTCATGTCTTAACGAATCGATTGTCTCGTAAACACTCTGGTGGGGCCATTACAAAGTCTAGCTTCGGGGTCATGAGCTTAAGAGCCAATGTAGCATTTTTGACATTTTTGTCGGTTTACTTATTACTTGTGGCTTATGTACTTACGATTTAACTTATAAACCTATGATTATTCACCAACTTTATGTTGACCGTTTTCGCAATGTATTTCTCAGGTTATTAAGGTAGCTCATGTTGCATACATTTGGACCTTCATGGAGTCGCGGAGTCGACGCGTCTCACTATATTTTCTGCACTTATGAAACGTTTGATCTTGTTGAACTTATTTTAACTATATTGGCAAACTCTTTTGGGACCTAAGCTTTGTAAAATCTGAATGTTTTAATGATCAAACGCTGTATTTTCTAAACGACACTTTAGGTCGTTCAATATATCCTTGCTTGTGTGCTATGATCCGTTACACCCTCATGTATTCCATTCCGCTGCCATTCAGGTATTTTGGGGGTGTGACAGGTAGGATCACCAAGAAGAAACCCAACAAACCGCAAAATGAGAAATTTCAAGGGTAAAGGCAATGGTAATGGTAAAGGCAAACAAGTTGCGAATCACCAACAGAAGCCTAAGAAGCAAAATCCTCCTTTTCAGAAGAAGAAGGAAAATTTCAATAAGAATTTGGCTACTTGTCACTACTGCAACACTCCTGGTCATTGGAAGCGGAACTGTCCATTGTTACTAGAGGAGTTGCGCCTCAACAAAGGTAAAATGCCTGGTAACGTCGCAAGCACTTCAGGTATGTTTATGATTGAGTTATTTTCTTTTCCTCGTAAGAACAATTCCTGGATATATGATACAGAATGTGGTACTCACATCTGTAATACGTCGCAGGGACTTAGAGGAGCAAGGAAGCTGGCCTATGGAGAAAGATACTTGTACGTAGGAAATGGTGTACGTGCAACAGTTGAAGCCATAGGGACTTTCGATTTAGTTTTACCTTCGGGAATGATACTAGTATTGAATAATTGTCATTATACACCTTCTATTGTTAGGGGTGTCATTTCAGTTTCTTTGTTATTGGATAATGGTTTTGATCACACATTTATTAATCATGGAATTTCTGTTTCTTTAAATAATGTTTTTTACTTTTATGCAATTCTAATAAATGGTGTGTTTGAAATTGATATGGAAAATTCCATGTCCAATAGAAATAATTCTGTGTATAGCATTAACAATAAGAGAATCAAGTCTAACTTGGATTCGTCTTATCTTTGGCACTGTCGTCTTGCTCATATAGGCAAGGATCGCATGGAAAAGCTGCAACATGATGGGCTTTTGCAAAAGATCAATGATGATTCATTTGATAAATGCGAATCCTGCATATCTGGGAAGATGACAAGGAAACCTTTTTTACATCAAGTGGAAAGGGTTACAGATCTACTTGGATTAATACACACTGATGTGTGTGGTCCACTTAGACATGTGTCAAAACGTGGTGCTACCTACTTCATAACCTTCACGGATGATTATAGTTGTTATGGTTATGTTTATTTACTTAAACATAAACATGAAGTCTTTAATACCTTCAAGGTTTTCAAAAGTGAAGTAGAATTACAACTCAGTAAGAAGATTAAGGCACTTCGATCCGATAGAGGCGGTGAATATTTAAGCCAAGAGTTTAAAGATTATCTAGCTGAGTGTGGCATAGTCCAGCATCTCACGGCTCCTTATACTCCACAGCAAAATGGTGTATCTGAAAGGAGAAATCGTACTTTGCTAGACATGGTACGATCAATGTTTAATCTTACATCTCTACCCTTATCCTTTTGGGATTATGCCCTTGAAACTGCTATTCGCGTATTGAATATGGTTCCAACAAAGAAGGTTGATAAGACTCCATATGAATTATGGACAGGAAAAGCTCCTAACTTTTCTTACTTAAAGGTCTGGGGTTGTGATGTGTTTGTTAAACGTGGTTCACCAGATAAACTCCAACAATGGGTTACTACTTTTACTTTCCACCAGAGAATAAAGTCATTGTGGCTAGGTATGGAGATTTCTTTGAAAAGAATCTCATATCTCAAGAATTCAGTGGGAGAGTTTATGATCTAGAAGATGAAGATACATCACCTTCTGAAAACACTAGCGCACTTCCTGTGGAACCTGAAAGTTTAGGTCCTCCACCTGAAGTGGAAGTGGTACCCATTCGCAGAACTTCAAGAACTGTGATAGCACCCAAACGTCTATGTCTTAACGTAGAATGTGAGGAAACGATACATGGTTGATGTCTACAAATTTATTTATAATGTTTATGAAGGGCTTCCAGCTGATGGAAAGAATGTGTTGTAGACAACAACATAATTTAAGAAAGGAATGTGTTTCACTTTTATTCTTAAAAAATTTATGATGCAGATAAAGAAGTTTGGGGGCTCGAGTGACACCTTTTGAATTATACACTCATAGCAGCTTCTGAATATCTCGTCTGATGTACATTTTTAGTCTCTTTGAATAATCGTCGTTAGGATTTATTACTACATTTACTTGGTCTCTGGGTAATGATGTGTTAATGGTGTTTGACTCCTACAGGCAGTTCACTAATATGTAGTTATTTTAATACAATTGTAGTCACTGATAAGACACCCAGAATGCTCTTCTCCAAAACTATAGAGTATTAAGTCAATAAATTTAAATTTGAGAACCCACAAATCTCTATGCAAATGAGAAGGTAGTCCCTCGCGCGTTGCGGCGGAAACAATTTGCTATATAATTATTGGGAACGTTTCTGTTTCATTTTCGTGGTATTTATACTATTTTTGCTATATTTTTGAATGTTTTTAAGGTATGTTTTGTTCATAAATTTAGCGCTTGTCCATTTTATTATGTCATTGTATAATTAGAATAAGTACACAACCATATCGAGCACACATGACGATCAAACTCCCTACGTCAATGGCAACCCGCAAAAAAAAAAAAAAAAAAAGGACACGGGAACGTACAAAATAGGTTATTCGACTACTTTAACAGGCATAAGTAGCATGTATATTGAAACCGGGCACAACATAGCAACATATACGTAACAACCATATAGTAAAGCACGGAAACCGCAAAATTGAAAATTTAAATATGCAAAACATAAGCGCAAGAACAATACAATATATATGAATGCTTCTGTAATTATCAAAATACATACCCAAGTTGTTAGTCGGCGGTGAGCTAATAAACGTAGTGGAGAAGAAGGGGAGTTTCGAGTAAGAAGTAGGTATTTCAAATACCAACGTTGATAAACGACAAGTTTTTTAGAAAAAAAAATACAGGCATGACGAAAGGCCAGCAGGAATATAATTTAAAAGCCCAACTGAGGCCCGTTTATGCCATTTGTAAAACGACACAACAAAATACAATTTTATTTTGTACTAATAACAAAATAAAATAAAATGTTATAAAGTATCATAGATTTGGCACGAAAAAAGCACCTACACTACTCACATTTCTCCATAAACAGCCCCTAGAATATGTGTACACAAACTTTACGGCAGCTTTTATAGTGATCAGGTAATTTAAAGGTGCGTTTTGAAAATTTCCTTCTAAAAAAAAGTATATTAAACTTCAACATTTTTTGTAAAACTTTGCACATGTCAAAAGCATATCAACATTGGGCTAATTTTGTTCGTAATCCAGAGGTCTTCCCAGCGGTATATTTTTTATTAAAGAAGTTGCAAAATATTTGTTACATATTTGATAAGTAAAGTTTGTTATATAAAAAAGTTCAGTAACTTGTTGTATAGTTTCGGGGCTGTTTCATAAATGTTTCTTTTTCTACCCAAACGACATCGTTCTAATACAAAACTAGTAAATGAAAAGGTGAAACGAAGATTTAGACTTTGGTCTGAAAACTCAAAACGACACAAAATATATGATGGTAGTTTAGTCATTTTTCTTTTTGTCCTTTTCATCTTCATCTTCTACCTTTATGTGTTCTTGCCATTACCATATCTTAAACAAAATAATAATAATAATAAATAAAAAATAAATAAATAATTAAAAACAACTTCCAATTTTTTCCCAGCCAAACATCATCATCATTTTTTGTCATCATCTCAAACAATACCCACATCTCCAATTCAAGTCCACCAAATTTCTTAAAAACACAACACAACTTCATAACTAATAATAATAATTTTTAAAAAAAAACAAAAAACAAAAAAAAAACAAAAAAAAACAAAAAAACAAAAAGTGTCACCAAATTTCCATCTTCACTATCAAATCTACAACATTTATTCACATTTAAACATATTTTACATACATGCTTTAAATTTACTGTTACGAGAGTTCAACACCATTCCTCAACAAAGTTAGTCAATGAACAATGAGACTATAGGTCACAGAGGCAAACGGGCTACAACTAAGCCCAAATGAATGGATGAATACATATGCTGATTTACTTTATGTCCAACATTAAATATTTTGATTTAACACATTTTAAAGTTAATATTTATAGTTGTTAATTACTCCTCTGTCTCAAATTATAAATCCACTTTTAATTTGCATAAAGTTTAAGAGAATCCTACTAACTACACTATTCACCAATAAAATATCTTCTTTCCCCACTAAAATGTATTTTGATTGGTTGAAATAAGAAAGTTAACAAGTATTTTGGGACAACCCAAAATAGAAAAATGTGCTTATAATTTGGGACGGAAGGAGCATTCTAAAAGGGTTTGTTTATGAAATGAAATATCCCTAAATTCCATCTTTGACGACCACCACCACCGGTTGCTCCGTCTGCGTCATCCATAGCCGGAAATGGTGGTGGTTGTTATATTGGGGTTTGATGATGGGTTTAATACTTTTTTTAGGGCAAATTACCCAAAAATGTATCATACTTGACAAATTTTGTTATTAATTTTTGGGTTATTCTTTGTAACATACTCATTTTTCATGTTATTGTGTGCCAGTTTTGACTTGTTCAACAGGTTGCCCGTTTATGTAATTTTAAAATTTTATTTTCTATCCACCACATAAGTGTACACGCAACCTTAAAAGGCCACATACTCCATGAACATAACAAGTGTTAATGGGTTTTGTTTTAATTTGATTCTTGTTGTTAATTTTGTTATGTTCTTGTTAGTTGATCTCTACTATTTTCCTTTTCTTTGACAAGTAGATTGCTAAACCAACATTTAAGTGCTAGTTATGTCACTAAACTGTTTAGTGACCTGATTGACATAAATATTCTTAGTTACCAATTGAACCACATATTCAGTTTGTCTAAGTTTAAGGATGTTATTGGCATACAAACTGTTATCGTTGTAGATAGGAGAAGGAAAGAGAGTTGAAAAGGGATTTTTATAATATATTCATCTATCTGAGGCCACACCTTCAACTATCAGAAGAGGACATGTTGTTCATCCGATCGCAGCTGTACAGTTAGAGTGGCCATTGTGGACTAGAGTCCATGAAGAGCAACTCATTCCGACTTGTATAAGTAGATACTGTTAATGCCAATATTTACCAATTCTCAGGCTAAATTCAATTATCCAGCACATAATTATATCCGGATAATTTAGTTTCAATAATGAATTCCTCAAGGTGCCCAAACAGTGGCTGCTACTACAGCCTCTTCAAGTGACTCAGATTCTAGCAAAGGCGAGGCTGGTCCAACAAGCTAGTATGTTGTTGGGGCTCCACCACAACAAGAGGTGGTTCCTACTTGGTCCACTGGTCTCTTTGAATGTGTTGATGATATCCCAACCTGTTAGTCCAATAATGATGCATTCTTTTCGATTGTTTTCTATTTTCCCTATCAAATAAACTTCTAATGTCTTTTGTTTTAATAGGTTGTATTGTATACATTTTGATTCATGGTGGAATACTGTACTTCACGGGCATAGTATTTTATCGGGAAGCTACAGGATTAAGATGAGTCATCTCTATAAGTTACCTGATGACCCACTTATAAACATTCTTCTTCATCTACTATGTGAACCGTGTGCCCTGTGCCAAGAATATCATGAGCTTAAGACTCGTGGCTTCAATATTGCAACTTGTTTAGGAGTCGGGTGGCAGGGTCAATCTCCGGAGATACAACAATCTGGTGGATTTATGGTACCAAACAGAGGTACAAGATTATGTAAATTTATTGAGTACTTTTGTTTATTCATACCCGAGGAATGTATAGGGCTGTCATGTATGTTCTTGTAAATCTTTGGTTGTTGAAATACATGGGAACGTTTGAAGTTAATCTGCAACAGTCTAAAAAGATTATTTTCCACCAATTGCTCTTATATTGTCCTTACAACTTTCATTTATTTTTGCAGGTTCATAGACATTCTAAATCATTCCATATCAAAAAGTTTACATTATGTTTGTGGTTTAAAAAACATGTGATGTTAAAGAATGACACACTAATGTATTATACTTGTCATTTTTTGGGTAATTGTATGCAACGTGGCAGTGACATGGAGGTGACCTAAACTACGTGGCAAAACCTGCTAGGCAGGTCAAATTGGCACACAATAACACGAAAAACAATAGTATGTTACACAGACTAACCGAAAAATGGGACGCAACACACAATAACAAAATGTGTCAAGTATAATACATTTTTGGGTAATTAGCCTTTTTTTTTTAAATTGATTTGGATGTGATAATTTATGGTCTTTTAAGAGAAAGAAAGTGAAGGAGAAATATGGCAGGTATAAGAAGACCAAATCGAAATTCTTTTTAAATCGTTTAACTGATTACCCAAATCAAGCCTCCGTGAACGAAGCCTCTTTTTGGATCAGTTAAGGTTGTGTACAAATCGTTGATGATCTCCTGCATGTGTAGCTGTGCAGATGATACTAGTGAGTAGTGCCTTGTACCTGGTCACTTGTGGCCTGTCCACTGAAGCAACCACCTATAAAATAAAACAGAAAACAAGCTTCTAAGAACTTAAACAGTACATGGATTTATAAAATACGTGACAGTGGCAAATGGGTCAAATTGGGTTAGTCAGGTACAAGTCCAAACAGTTAGGCTGGCCAAACAACCTTTTTGTGTAACTTATTTTACCATCAATAGTTAAATATTCAGAAACATTATGGGGGACTTCTTAGCCGTCTAAACTTGTCTACCGAGTTACCCGTTTGACCCGCTTGGGATAAGATACACCAATATTAATCAACATATTCTGAATAAAACTATATAACAAGTCCAGTTGATCACATAATCCTCTTAATATTGCAATAGAACATTTTGGGAAATTTGAAGTTTCATCACCTAAACTATGACCCGTTTGGCTCATTTTGAAAGGGAGTGTTTTTCTAAGCAGTGATCATATGAAAATTCCCTTATATAAGCTGATAAGCCCAAGCTTACAAGCATATCCAAACACTAAAATAAGCTTATTTAGGTTATAAAATTTACTTGAATAAACCCAGATCATCCAATAAGCTTATTTCAGTCAAATAACCTTTACAAATAGAAATTAAGTACCGAAAAACAAATGAACCTACAGCAGCTATAGAAGGGCGGGAATCCAATCCAGGCTGAGGATGAGTAACTTCAGCTCCAAAGAATATTGTTGGCCGTTCAGTCACATACGGAAGCCTACCATTCAGAGTCCTAGCCAATACTGTATTCCTTCCTCCTACCTAATATGGTTAAAAAAAATATATATATATATATATATATATATTTTGTGAAGAAACAAAAATATAAAACGCATATGTCTATATACAAAATAATAATAACCTTCGCATTAATCTTCAATTCCACATTCTCAAAATACTAATTATTCATTTTCATGACATGTTGTGGTTTGCAACCCGTTTGATCCTTGCTGTGGGAAAATAGAAGTCAGATAAAATAAGTCAACACACTAAGACTTTTAAAAAGGTCAAACTTACACTCATGACCAGGTGCAATCTTAGCTAGTTGTGCATAACAATGAGAGTGAGCTACATTTCAATCAAAGGCTGAAGATTAAAAAAAAAAAAAAAAAAAAAAAAAAAAAAAAAAAAAAAAAAAAAAAAAAAAAAACTGTTAAAGTGATCTGCTTATGCATCAATATGGTGATTTGGTGGAATAAAGGTTCATAGTGAAAGTATAAGATACATTATACAAGTCTGTCTACAATAATACTAACACAGCATATGAAAGGCAATATTTCAATCACTCTGCAAGTCACAACCTCCAACTTGCCACAAATTTAAGAGACGCTATATAGAGTAGGAATCATTCACAACTGTCCAATTTTTTACTAAATTTAAGAAACGCTGATAAAAAGTAGAAAATAGGGTAGAAGCTTACCGAGCCAGCAGTTGTACGATCAAAAGTGATTGCGAAGTATTGTTCAGACAAGTAACATGAAGCAGCAGCTTTGTCCAGCATTTCCCATATAGTCTCTTCCGCTCTCCCAAAACACAAGGTTGCCATGACAAGATTGTTGGAGCTGCCAAAACATGCTTCGGGAACATGCATAATAACGAAACAAGCCTATAAATGCCTATACATAAGCTAACAAACAAAAAATAATAGCTAGAAATAATAAATCAAATGGTTATAAAACTTCAAAATGTGTTTAGTCATGCAGCTAGGATGGGTCCAGCCCACAATATTCTCTGGTCCAGTTCACGAAAAATCAATATAAATCTTCCCATTTGACATGTCCAAACTATAATAAACGACCTTTTACCTTTTGACCCAGGCCACCCACGATCTGACAGGCCAAAAGAGACAAACAACCACTTCCCTCTATAATTAATGGGAAATGATTTGCACACTCAATTTATTTATTGGAACACTTACAGTACAAGCAGATAAAGCACAGTATGAGTTATGTACAAGTAATTGAAGCACAAAAAAAAGTTTTCCAATAACTATTTTTGAAGTGTGCAAATCACCTTTCAAAATTCATACCAACTGACCCATATCACTATATAACCCATCACCAAAAATTTATACGGAATAATATCATTCCTATTACATCATTTTAGACCCAAATACTCTTCAAACATAAATACCAACCTGCTAAGTGCAAAAACCACACCAAGACAGTAACCAGTAAATTCCAAAATTACTACAAAGTACATGTTGGTCCCAAATATGTTCGGATGTGTGTGAGTCGAAATGATTGATTTGCAAACAATAATAACAAAGATAACTTATTTATTTCATCTAACCAATGTAATGTTACAAGTATGTACATATATATAGTTTGTGAAAGGTTGCGTTCCAACCATCACAACCATTCGAATAGTCACATGCCAAACGACATGACCCTTCGCCTATTACCAGAAATTAACTAACATAACTACTTTAACTAACTTAACTACCAAGCGGTTATTAACTTTCTAATGAACACGTTTGGTCCTTCACTTTTTCTGTAAAAAGCAATATCGAGATTTTCTCAAACTCTGATATGTAATTGTGGACCTATGTTTATCTCTTTTGGCCTTTACTCTTGATAAATTTGGGATGAATGTAAACTCTAAAAACACCATTTGGGTTTTGTTTTTACGTATGTTTACTTTATCTCGTTCTTTTATGACTTGCGATGAATACCAATCCACTTAACACCCCGAAAGCTTGTTTAGTCTTCCGCTGTATCAAATTTTGGGGGTGTTACATAAATAATGGAACTTTGTGTCACACAACAACATTTTCCACATTATCTCTTTAATTCTTTTGATTTACATTGAGGTGCAAGGCAAGCGAGCAACAAGCTGCACCGCTGGCTCTTTTTGAATTGCAAAGTCAATTCTTTTAAAAACTATGTTTGCAGATCTAAAGAGATAATGTCGAAAATGTTGTTACCTAGACGTGGTAATTTATGAGTCCGTTACCTAGACGTGGAAAATTAGGAAAGTTCGTTGTCCATCTATCGACTTAACCCATAATATTATCCTAAAAGCTAGAATAATATGTGAATGTCACACGTTCTCAATTTGTTAATTCAAGACCCATAAGATATTGTCAAAAGACCATGACTGACTCAAATAAGTAGGTCATTTATTGATCAAAGTCAAATGAAGTTGTTAAACTTCGATCTTGAATTGTACAGAAAGTCAAATGAGGTTGTTAAAGTTTGATATGGACTGGTATTTTTGAAGTTAATAATTTGACCAAATCCGATCAAACATTGATATTTATAATTAAGTTAATGTTTATAATTGTGTAGAAAGTCAAATGAGGTTGTTAAACTTTGATTGTGGACTCGTATTTGTGAAGTTGATATTTTGAACAAATCCGATCAAACACATTGATATGTAATTAAGTTAATGTTTATAATTTTATAAACTGTTTGGATTTGTGAGTTGTATCGATAACCTAAAATATGTAACTAACAACTGATTTTGGAAGTTAGTATGTGCATACTTTATATGGTCACCGGGTCTTAAATTAAACATCAGTTTGAAATTAGTTTGTACTAGCTATATCATTATCTCATTGTCTAAAAGGATACATTGATTAGTATTGCTAGTAAAAGTTTTATTCCGACAACAGAGTTGAGATCGAGTATATAATTTAGCCACTTACGGAAAACAATTTGAACATAAATTGGCTCTACCGCAACGTGTGACAACCTAATTCCTCGTTTCACTTAACAATTACGTGAACGAACATTAGAAGTACGCAGCGAAGTGCGGCTAGGAACCACACTCGTTAGTTACTTGTCTACGATATATGCAACATAAGTGTAGTCTTCCATATCTATAAGTCTTCTAACGTCCCATGTGATTATACATGGAAAATAGTTATTATAAGTCAAATTTTTTTGGTCTTCTTAAAAGTCCCTATCCCAAGTCTTCTCAGAAAGAGTGTGACGACAGTAGGTTTCATATATATTTAGTGTTATAAGTCTTCTTAAAAAGCCAATACTTATCCTTACGATTTTAAGTAATCTCCAAAAATGAAGTCACCACAAGCATTAATTTACTTATCATCTTCCTCTCTTATTTCTTTTCTCTTTTACGGTCTCGTGATGACATGTCTTACTTCCGCCAGTGTCTCTGCTTCCTATGGCGGTAATGAGACTGATTATCTCGCTCTGTTGTCATTCAAGTCAAAAATCACCCAAGATCCATACAAAGTTCTAACCTCGTGGAACCATTCCTTTCATTTCTGTGACTGTAGTGGTATTTCATGTGAAAAGCGGCACAAGCGAGTAACTGTTTTACGGCTGGATTCGCAAGGCTTAGAAGGCTCGTTGTCTCCTCATATAGGAAACCTCAGTTTCCTCCGCGAGCTTTATCTCAGGAATAACAGCTTTCAAGGAACCATTCCTCATGAACTTGGTCGTCTAGTTAGGCTACGTTTTCTTTCTCTTAGTATAAACAAATTCAGTGGAGTCATTCCAACAAACTTGTCTGATTGTTCTAACCTCAAAGAGCTTTGGCTCTATCAAAATGAGCTAACTGGAAGCATACCCAAGGAGATGAGTTTACTCTCCAAACTTACTCATCTTGTAATTCAAGACAATAAGTTAACAGGTGGAATCCCACCTTTCTTAGGGAATATTACATCAATGGAAGTCTTCTCCGCTCGCAGAAACCCGTTCGGTGGGAACATTCCAGATACCTTGGGTCATTGGAAAAGCTTGACGGTATTCCAGTGTGCTGGGTGCAACTTATATGGAAGCATCCCTCATTCCATTTTCAACCTCTCACTCCTAGTTAACATTTCCTTAGCTGATAATCACCTCACTGGTAGTCTTCCTTCAGAAATTGGTAATCAACTCCCAAATCTTGAGCTCCTTCAGTTATGGGGTAACGAACTGACCGGAGTTCTTCCACCTTCTATTTCTAATTGTTCTAAATTAGGATATCTTGAAATGAGTAACAACAGTTTTAGTGGGAAGTTGACTATTGATTTTTCAAACCTAAGAGATATTTATACAATTAGATTGCAGAATAACAATTTCCATGGACGCGGAGAAGCTGATGACCTGAAGTTTGTTGATTCTTTGAAAAACTGCACAAGATTAGTATATTTGGTTCTTACTAATTGCAACTTAATAGGAAAGCTTCCGATATCAATAGGTAATCTCTCTGATCAACTCAACTATCTATATTTAAGACAGAATCAGTTATTTGGAAGCCTACCTTCAAGTATAGGTAGTCTAGTTGGTTTGACCACTTTATATTTAGAAAATAATAGATTCAAAGGAAGAATTCCCGCTACCATTGGTAAACTTCAAAAGCTACAAATTCTTAGTCTATCTAGAAATCAATTTTCAGGGCCTATCCCTGATGCCATCGGGAACCTATCATTGTTGAATAAACTTTATTTATATTCCAACAAATTAGAAGGCCATATTCCATCAAGCCTTGGGAATTGTAAACAACTTAATGGGATAAACCTTGGAGACAATAGACTCGGTGGAAAAATACCCAAGCAACTTCTTCAACTTCCATCACTAACTAATTTTTTAAGTCTTTATTACAACAGCCTGTCTGGTTCCATTCCATCAGAGATTAAAGACCTCAAGATGTTGAGTTATCTCGATTTATCACACAATAATTTATCAGGCAACATTACTAGTAGCCTTGGTGAGTGCATTAGCCTTACAACGTTAAAACTACGTGACAACAGATTTCAAGGCGTAATACCATCTTCATTCAGTTCCTTGGGAGGATTGGGGGTACTAGACATTTCTGAAAATAATTTATCAGGCAGAATTCCACAATTTTTAGGCAAATGGAAATCCTTAGAGTATTTGAACCTATCCTTTAATGATTTTGACGGTGAAGTACCGGTTGAAGGAGTGTTTGCCAATGCTAGTTTATTTTCAGTTTTGGGGAATGATAAGCTTTGTGGTGGTTTGGTTACACTTGAGTTACCCAAGTGCAAGGAGACGGGTAATAAGAAAAAAAGGTTTCCTTTCTTCATATTAGTCATTGTGATTGCACCGACGTTGCTCGTCATAATATGTTGTGTGTATCTTTTGTGTAAGAAGAAACGCAATAATCAACCATCTCATTCATCAGGGAGAGAACGGTTCATGAAAGTTTCATACAATCAGCTTCTAAAAGCTACTGATGGCTTCTCTGTAGGAAATTTGATTGGAGAGGGTGCGTTCAGCTGTGTTTATAAAGGGATCCTCGATTCCGATGATGACAAATCTGTTGCAATCAAAGTTCTACGTCTTCATAACCGAGGAGCTCACAAAAGTTTTCTAGCAGAATGTGAAGCTTGGCGTAATATTCGACACCGTAACCTGTTGAAGATAATAACTTCATGTTCAAGTGTAAATTTCCAAGGAAATGATTTTAAAGCTTTGGTTTACGAGTTTATGCCCAATGGAAGTGTACACGACTGGCTTCATTCGAGTGCAAATACATCGAAACTGAACCTTCTAAACATTCTCAGAGATGTTGCGACCGCACTTGATTATCTTCAAAATCGCTGCCAAACAACGATTGTTCATGGTGACTTGAAGCCTAGCAACATTCTGCTTGATGCTGATATGGTGGCTCATGTTGGAGACTTTGGTTTAGCTCGACTACTTGGTACAGACTTGCACCAAAATAGCTCAACTGGGGTTAAAGGAACAATTGGTTATGCACCTCCAGGTAGTATTCCATGATGCTTCCATTAACTTAAATAATTATAGTTTGGAAGGTAATTAATTGTTTTTAATTCGCAGAGTATGGTCTCGGGAGCGAGATGACAAGTATTGGGGATGTCTACAGTTTTGGAATATTATTACTAGAAGTGATGACCAGTAAAAAGCCGACAGATGACATGTTCAATGATGGTCTTAGCCTTCATAAGTTTGCATACATGGCATTACCAGATCATGTAATCGACGTTATTGATGATGATGCAATTGAGTTGCAAAGTACGGAAGAGAATGCAAACAAAATGGAAGAATGTTTGGTTGCAATTATCAAGATTGGAGTATCGTGCTCTGTGGATTCCCCACCCCAACGAATGAAAATAGAAACTGTTGTCACTGAGTTGCAGCATATTCTCGATGTGCTTCAAAATATATAAGGTACTATGTTCTCCCTTTTTGTAAAATGTGATTTTACACGAGTTTGTTAATAAATCATCACTAACTTGGTTTTATTTTTGAACGATTTCAGGTCTAAATGCAACAAGGAGCGGTGCATGCCGTAGTTATATAAACGTTAATTTGTCAAATATGTTTGTAACTGTGTTTTAATTTTCTTGTTGCATAAGTACTGTAAGAGACGCAAGAGTGCATTTACATTCCTGATGACTTATCATATGTACGTATCAAACATGTTTATGATTAACAAAGTTTGTGGTTACATCACTGAATCCTTTCGTGGGGCAAAGTTTGTTTGTTTTATTACTGCATGTACACTTTACTTTTGATTTTATTGGTATTTCGTTAGGCGTTCGTGTTTAAATTGTTTTTATTAACAAAGTTCAAGTAGATCTGACCATTGGCATCTTAGTGTATCTGCATAGTGAATATTGTTGATAGTTGTAGTCAGATTACACTAACATAGTTAAATTTAGGTCTTGTAGTTTGTTTACTATTAGGCCCGGTACCTGTTACTGTCGATCTTTTTACCGAAAACGCGTACAGAAAAGAAATGCTTCGACAACCCCATCCCAGAAACCTGGAGGGTGAATCTGGGGAACGTACTTTTGCTTCTGAAGTCATCAAAAATCGAAAATTTACTTGATTTCGAGTTCATGACCCGCCACCTAAACTTAACATTCTTAACTACATGTATCAACTATGGATATTGGAAGCATAAAATAGCACATGGAGTCTGACTGATATTGGGCTAAAAATGACTGAGTTCCTGTTGGACCCACAGCTCGCTAAACTGCTTTTAACATGTGAAGAATTTAGTTGTGTAAACAAAGTTTTACCGATTGTATCTATGCTCTGAGTCCCGTCTTATTCTTTAGTCCAAAAGACCGGGCAAAAGAAAGTGATGCTGCACATGCAAAAAATTTCATGCCTGAAACAATGGGAAGCTAACAAATACTGTGGAGACTGGTGTAGCACTCATTACATAGAAGTGAAAGCTCTACGAAAGGCTCGGGAAGGGAGTTCTCAGTTACTTGACATCTTGAAAAAGCTCATGATCTGGCTGACATCATGTGGGTCGAATTGGGACATCATCAGAAAAGTGATATGCTCAGTTTACTTCCATAACACTGCAAAATCTAAAGGAATCAGAAATACATAAGTATTATGATTTATGAACTGTGAACAACTTTGTTGGACATGTCCACTTATACATTGCTAGTTTGCACAATTAACCCAAAACGGAAACAATAACAAAACTTACATAAGCTGATTTTCAGCTACATTCCTAAAAAGATGCCATTACCAATTGCTTTTCTTTGCTGAACATCAACTATTTGTTTGTAATTCATTGTTTTTTCTTTCGATCCTTGGCAAGAATGTTGACACATTAATTTGTTGCAAAAATGAACGAATATGTAGCCGCGGGCACTGTTTAGTTTTTACTAGAGTAGTAGCAATCTTGCCATCTTACTGTAATTCATCTACTAACTCGGTTCTCGTTAATCCCAAACTTGAATTTTGTATGGGTAGTTAGTGCTCTTTGAGTACAATGTCTCGTGTTCTTTTTGCGGATTTGCAGAATGTTGGGTTAAACCGGATCATGTACTAGTATTGTTGTCTTATGATCTATATGATTACCACACATTTGATACAATATATATGTATTATAGCAAATTGTTTGGCCCATGGATGTTTTGCTCATGACGTTATTACTTCTCTAGTTCTATTTCAACAGTGTAATGCGATCATTAACTAATAGCCTTATGCCTTTCCAATTTTATGCTAGAAATATGACGTTTGGAGCTATGAATGCATTGTTGTTCATTTCAGAGGGTAGAACATAAAGCTTGTTGATTGATCGTCGATAAAAAAGAAAACGTACCACCTATCTCGTTAGATATGTTAGTAGATATATGCCCACAAATAGAAAAACAATTGTTGACAAACGAGCGAGCAACCAAAATGACATATTTCATCGTTTAGGACCACTACTACATCCAACAAACATTCACTATATACATTGGCATCTTTGATTCCTTGAATTGTAGGCTCCTTAATGTGGATTCGAAAGTATAGTCAAAGTACTATGCTTAACCCGTACTTTTTTTTCTTCTTGTATTTATGGATATTGTGTCGCATTGTCACGGTGAACAGAATATATGGCCTCTTTGAGTTTCTAGTGAAACTACAAGTCAATTTTGCATACCGTATTGTTCATACACACTTATGGCTTCAAAGCATTTCATAGTAGTTATACAAGAAACCTTATGTTGTCGACAATAATATAATACAATGATCTTATATAAGTTTCTGGTTTTGTCACACTCGTGAATCATCTCCAACGCAACTCGGCATATAGACAAAGACCAACAATCGCCATATACTAACCGGATGAAAAAGTAGCATCTGACATGATTAACTGTTTCTTCTGTTGTTCTAAATTGTAAAAGCAGACCATAAATGAGCTCACAAAACAACCAGACTTGAAAATTAAACTAAAATTACAAGCACACTGTCAAACCATCATGTTTGATTCATCTTTCTCCCCCGTTGCTGCTTAATTGAACATGTACTGGCTTTGATACTCAATCAAGTACTGTGTAGATCTGTTCACATCCCAAAACAGTTCATAAACTCGGCTCACATCTTCCATTTCCACAACCTTTCCTTACCTCTTCTGGCAAGCCAATGCAGCTGATGTGATCAAGTTTATGGCGTGTCTCAGAGATGCCTCAATCCCAATTTATGTCAGCAAAACCTTTGCATCATCGGATATGTCCACATCTTCCTCTTGACATCTTATATCAAGAATCTTGAGAATATCGTCTTCTGAGTATGGTTGTGTGGAGATGATGAGAAGGCGATCCAGGAAATCGATTGGAATCCCGTGGGGGGATTTGTAGTTTGTGCCTCGAATAGTTGTGATTCCTTAGTTGGTGGCAACAAGTATTGGTGTCATGTCGTTTTCTAAGGCATGGTTTAGGAATGAAAAACACTCGATATCAAGCATGTGGACTTCATCTAATGAACAGAACACCTGGAACAATCTCTGCCTTTCCTTCCTCTCGCCACTCTGCAACCTTTGTATCTATCTGTTCCCTCACTTCAGCTCATATTTCTCTGGTGTCACCAGTGAAAAGAGCAAGAGGACCCTGTTTTCTGCATTTCATAACAAAAATAATTAAGTTTTCAGAAAGATCAAGTACCATAGTTACTTCGAAATTTCATCATAATCCAAGTTATTTCATCATGCAAAAGTTCACCGACTCCCCCTGCCCCATAGACAACAGAAACTACCACTGACAATTGCAGAGAGTGTAACTTCAAAAAACAACACTACTTCAGTTATTCCCCAATGCCCCATAGTCTAACAACAGCTGTTTCAGCCATAACCACCAAAAGTTCCAACTAATGCATATTCCCCAATGCCGAAATGAGGCATCTAACTTCAAACTTCAAAGCATCCTAATTGTAAAGGAATTAATCCAAATTCCTAATTTCAACCAGACAATAATATGTACCATTGCGAATGGGCATCTATGCTCTTATCAGTTATATTACAGTTATTAGCATGAAACACCAACCTACATTTTCATTTGTCCCATTTTCATTATTGTACTTTTTTGTTCTTCTGGGTCAAACAAATCTTATTAAAACCAAGACAAGGATTTTGACGAAAATGATGCAGTAATGCTTAAGAAAATGTCAATATCAGAGGTTACAAAATAACCAAAAATCAATATTACAGGTCGCAAAAGTCATCATTTTAACGACACACATGTTTATATTTTGTACGCAAAAAAACACTATATTTACCCTAATGCAATGCACAATCAAGAAATAGAAGCATCAGTAATGACTTAGAGAAAATGGCTCTTTTGTTCATAGCAAAGAAGAGTCCTTTTAGATTTCAAATCAGTTTAATTATAAATTTTAAGTCACATGTGTTGAAGGCTTCATACCAAATTAACGAACAATGTGTCATATAATCAACGCAGTTGTAACCTTAATACACTACTCATGAACCCCAAACATGGATAACACCTCTGTAGGCATAATTTTAAGAGAGCGCACAATTGACAACAAAATTGTATACAAGCTTTCTTTCTTATCAGCTAGTAGTCAATTGCAACAAGCTAAATACCCTAACATATGAAAACATTACATATGGTTTCAAGCAAACCAGCACAAGATCCATACACAGTCTCCAACTCAGTCGTTTTCAATGTCAGCTTCCCTGTTTTCAAAACACCCTAGTTACCAAACACTTGCACAATCTAATGAGACATGGAGCTCGAGTGCATACTACATTATGAATCAATAGAAGCATACAACCGGAAGCCATGGGATCACCATTCACATGTTCATTATAAAGGTATAACAGTCCGTATCAAGACTATGGTTTAGTGGCAGTGATGAGTGACCCCTATCATTTTCGCATTCAACTTATTATGCAATGTGGAAATGTAGTGGTCCTTCAGTCTATGGGATGGCAACGGGGTCGGGTATGTTGGGGATTGCATTTCCCATCCCCGTCACCAATCCCAAGTCCACATCCCCATCCCCATTGGGGAATAGTTTTGCTTCCCCATCCCCATCAGGTATCGGGGATCCTCATCAGATATTGGGCATTTTTAAGTTTCTTAAAAATCAACTGATATGTTCTATTTCACATGTCAATGTACATATAAGCTGAAATCAAATGAGCTCATAAGCATACATGTAAGCCTACACAAACACCCCCTAGGATTAGCCCTGTGCATCCCTGACCAAGAATTTGAAGGTACCTCAACACTAGCATCAACAGGGAATACGCAGCTAAGTTAAAACAGTAAACCATAACTTTAAAATGCACAGCAATTTCTCTAAATTAAAAGTGATACCCGAGGAAGAGATGTTAACGACCTAACGCATACAAACATACACATATACATTAGCTTTAGAATTGGTAAAACGGGAGGGTCAGTGTAATAATGGGTCGAAACATGTTCGGGTCAAAAGGGTAAGTTTGGGTACGGGTCGTGTTGAATATGCACTTTAGTCGCCTTTTGGCCCGTCTGAGCCATTCGACCCCTTTCCTTTTTAACACTTTTGACCCAAGCCAACCAATTCACAAGCAAATGGGTCGAAACTGCCATCTCTAGTTAGCTTAATTTGTACAAACATGAATCTTTATACAAACACGCACCATAGATATCATTCCCTTCTAGAGACATAATTAACGTTTAAAGCTGTAGCTGTAACATCTAAATCCAAAATTAATCCATGTTATTTTAAAAAACCAAAATTCACATCACTTGAGCAGACAAAACAGGTATTACAGGGTAGTTGCACCGTCACTTATTGTCAAATACTAACAAGCCACAAACATCAAAAGCAATCTCAAATCCATATCAACAACTGGCCATCAAAATCTCGAAAACCAAAAACCTAAACATCATAACTCAACAATCCAAGCTAAACCCAGTTCATATCCTAAATTCATACCACATCTTCTCAAAACACAACATACGCACCCAACGAGGGTAGTAAACCGCCACTTATCGTGAAATACTAACAAGCAGTAAACATCAAAAGCAATGTTAAATCCATATAAAAACAATTCAAATCTTAAAAAACATTCATAGACTTGGCAAAATCTCGAAACCCAAAACCCAAAAAATGAATCAGTTAACAATTAAAGCTAATCAATATAAGCTCGCAAGAACATCAACAAATCTCACGATTATCTAAACATCATTTACAGCAAAATCTAAAAAATAATAAACCTAAAAATAAATTATAGTTTTTTCTTGTACAAAGAATCATAAGAACCTTTTCATCAAACATCTGGTGAATACTGAGTGTAAAATGAGCTAATCTATGGGTTTTCAAGTATGTATACCTGTCAAGAACAACACACATACTTAAATAACCATCGATTGGCTGATTTTACACATACTTTCGGCTAAACTTCAAAAAGGTTGAAACTTTATGTGAATTTGAGGTGGGGTATGGATGAAAGTTTGAACCAAAAACATATAAGTCTTCTGTGATAGTTGCTGCGAAATTATACAAAGAAATGAGTGATGGTCTTTGGTGGATGGGGTGCTGTGCTTGGTGTGAGAAGTGGTGGTCAGGATTGGAAATGTGGGACATTGATTCTCAAGGGGTGGGATTGGATTGGACGGAGGAGATTAGAGTTTGAAATTTTGTGTTTTGGATTGCCAGCGTGGCAATTGCTAGTAGATCAAACAAATTGTTAAGAAATTTAACCAAACACACCCTAAAGTCTACTTTTCTATCAATTAGAAGACACGGTACAGTGTACAACACCATAGTTACCCCAACAGTTGTATTTGCATGTATTCTTGTTAAAAATTATTGAGTGTATTTGCATGTATGCCTTTTTTTGGTTGTGTTTTAGTAAGTTTGTTTTTAGTATTAAGAGGGCGGGTAAAATGTGGGCCGGCTGATAGGCTGGTACAACAACAATACCCGATCCCTCCACGGGGTATGGAAAAGGTAGGATGTAGATAGTCACACTCCTACCCAAGGGTGGGGGGACTGTTTCCGTGTGTGTATGCATATATGTGAGCAAAATATGTAGCATAAATATGTGTGTTCCTGATCAGAGATACGAATAGAAACATATACAGTAAATAACGAACATAAAACGCACAAAAGCATGTGAGCATATAAGAAAAGTTTGGCCTATGAGCATAAATGTACTAAAATTTGTAGATTTATATAACTATGGGTCTCTCATATACATATATGTAGCCCCACAACCAAATTCAGACATACCATGGACCCCATGGTAAAGAAGATATATAAAAGGCGATCGTGCAATTTCTTTTACATTGAAAGTGAACAAAATAAGTATCAGAATACTAGAACTTCTGAACAACACACGGTAAACAATAAAATGGCCAAAATCAACAGAAAAAAAAAAATCGCATTCCAGTTCCTATCATAGGCTTACTTTTGGGCTTATGAGCTTATTTGACTCTACTTATATCTCATATACCCATATCTTCAGATTTGTGAGCTTATTATGACTTAAAGATGGAAGATAAGCTCATAAGCTAAACTATAAGACGGAAAAAAATGAGCTTATGAGATATAAGCTGAAAGCCCAAACATAAGCATAAACAAATCCAATTATAAGTACATAAGCTAAACTATCACAACAAATTATAAGGGGATGTTTGTTTAACCTTACTTTTGGGCTTACAGGCTTAATTGACTATGCTTAAATCTCTTACACCCATATTCTCTGGCTTATCTTCAGACTTGTGAGGTTATTATGACTTAAAGATGGAAGATAAGGTCATAAGGTAGAAAAAAGGCGGATAAAGAAGGGCTCCAAACCAAATAAGATCATAATCCCAAAATAAGATTAAACAACGAGCACCTAAGTTCAAAGTTTTCACCTGAATAACCTCCGATAATAAAATTGGCAAACCCCAATTAGTCCATACTTCTAATCACCATCCCAATTCATGTAAGACTAATAATAATATGAGTAAAGAGATTAATAAATTATGACAAGCAATTAGAGCCTAATTAATTCAACGATAACTTAAATCATGCCCACCTCTAAAACCTCTCTCTAATGTATACTTCTCTTTACTAACGCTGCTGAATGATAGAGTAGTTGCTGTGAAATGATACAATGAACGGCTGTTCAAAATTAACGGCAATTGGTCAAAGGCCGTTTAATTTGACGGTAAAAAGGAAAAAAATATTTATATAAATCAGCCCCAAAAAGTATGTAGCAAGTTGTGAAAACTACCCCTGAATCTTTTACTATTTACAATTTTTTTATTTAGTAAACTTTTGTTTGCTAAATATCTAACAAATATTTTGTTACTTTGTTAATAAAAAATATATTGTTGAAAAGACCTCTCGATTACGAATAAAACGAGCCTGATATTAATATGGTTTTGGCATACGTATGATTTTATAAAAACTGTTGAAGTTTAATAGTATATATATAATTTTTTTAAACAAAAATTTCAAAATATACCATTAGCGTATCAAATAACTTTAAAAACGACCTTAAAGTTTATTTAAAAAGAATTTTAATTAAAAGAAAAGGATAATTGCCCTGTAATTTTAGTTGTTTATATTTTTTTATAACAAATTTTATTTATCAAATATCTAATAAAGATTTTGCAATTTGCTTATAAAAAACATACCGTTGAAAAGGTGTTAAAATTGCGGGAAAAAAAACGAGCCCAATATTGCAAGGTTTTTAACTTAATTACTGAATTTCTTTTTTATTTACTATAAATATAAGCTTCGTGATCACGCACGTTTTTAAATTGCAAACATTATATATATTATAGTGCCTAACGGCAATTGAAAAAAGAAGGCATGTAAAGTGACCTAATCCGTTGAGGTTTTTCAGTCACACATTTAATCAAATACAAAACAAAACAACTTAATTGGCGAACTATTGTTTCTTTGGTAAGTTTCTTCCATTGTCTAATAAGCGAGAGTTAGTGAAAGAGTTGCTCGTAATTATAAATTGCATGATTGAATGTTTACAAGTTGCTTACATTTTGGACCATTATAGGTGATGCTAGTGGTCCTATCGTTTCATGATTAAATTTATAATGCAACTATAAGTCTAGTCTTCCCTCTCCCAAGTCTTTTTAAAGTCATTCATGATATGAATCATAAGGTAGAAAAAAGGCGGATAAAGAGGAGCTTATGAGATATATCCCGAACCAAATAAGATCATAAGCCCAAAATAAGTTTAAAGCTTGACCTGAGTAACCTCCAATTAAGATAGTTATTATACCTTTAACTTTATTAATATAATTGGCAAACGCCAAGGTCCATAGTTTTCTAATCACCATCAAGATGTATGTAACAAGCAATTAGAGCCTAATTAAACGTTAAATTAAAACAAGTCAATCTCTAAAACTTCTATCTAATATAGCATTTTGATATAATCAAATTACACATATATATAGCCAAACACAATTTTAAAAATTAATAAATGATTTGAAGCATAAAAAAGATAAGGTACCATCGCTTTTATCATATCAATATCAATATCGCTTTTACTCGACCATCGCTGCTGAATGATACAGTGATCGGCTATTCAAAATTAATGGCAATTGGTTAAAGGCCGTTTAATATGATGGAAAAAAAAAGAAAAAAATTACAAACCAACCCCCCCAAAAGTATGTAACAAGTTGTGAAAACTACCCCTGAATCTTTTGCTATTTACAATTATTTTATATAAGAAACTTTGTTTATCAAATATCTACCGATTTTGTTAATAAAAAATAAACTGTTGAAAAGACCTCTTAATTACGAATAAAATGAGCCTAATATTGATAAAACGAACCTAATATTGATATGCTTTTGACATACGTATGATTTTATAAAAATTGTTGAAGTTTAATAGTATGTATATATTTTTTTTAAAAGAAATTTTCAAAATGCACCATTAGCTTATCAAATAACTTTAAAAACAACATTAAAGTTTATTTAAAAAGAATTTTAATTAAAGAAAATAGGATAATTTCCATGTAATTTTAGCTATTTATGTTTTTTATAACAAAGTTTATTTATCAAATATATGATAAATATTTAGCAATTTGCTTATAAAAAACACTAGTTATAATGCCTACGCACGCGCGGTTTTTTTTTTTTTTTTTTTTTTTTTGAATCATATATTTTTATTAATTAAAAAACAAATAATTTAATCTTTGTTTTGTTTGATTTATGATTTTTAATTATAGTTTTTTATTATTAAAGATAATCATTTAAAAATTTTAATCCTATTGTTAATTGCATATTATCTATATTTTTTTGTATTTATCTTCTACTTGTGTTATGGATAAATATAAAATGTTACCTAATAAGAAAATAATATTTTTTTAATAATATTATTACTAAATAAGGTATGGTTTAGTTTTTTTAAAATGGAAAAGTCCCACTTTGGGTTTTGTTTTATTATATAAAAGATACCATTGAAAAGGTGTTAAAATTGTGAAAAAAAAACGAGCCCAATATTTACAGGTTAAAGTTTGTAAATTAATTAATTGTTTTTAATTACTAGAGTATGGTATCGGGAGTGAGATGACAAGTTGTGGGGACGTCTACAGTTTTGGAATATTATTACTAGAGGTGATGACTGGGAAAAAGCCGACAAACAGCGTGTTTATTGAAGGTCTTAGCCTTCATAAATTTGCTTACATGGCATTACCAGATCATGTAATCGATGTTATTGATAATGATGCAATTGAGTTGCAAAGAACGGAAGCGAATGCAAGGAAAGTGGAAGAATGTTTGGTTGCAACTATCAAGATTGGATTATCGTGGTCTGTGGATTCACCACCACAACGAATGAAAATAAAAATTGTTGTCAAAGAGTTGCAGCGTATTGTCCATACGCTTCAAAATATATAAGGTACTATGTTCTCCCATTTTGTAAAATCTGATTTCACATGAGTTTGTTAAAAATCATCACTAAAATGGTTTTATTTTTCAACTCGGGTCGGGAGTCGGGATGGATTTTTAGCATTTTCTGGATTCAGGACGGGTCGGGACGGGCCAAAAACCGACAAAATACAAGTAAAAACCGACTACTTTCGGGACGGGTCAGGACGGGCCAAAAAACCGACTACCTTCGGGTTGGTATTCGGTTTACGATTTAGGTGACTTTCGGGATCGGGATTAGTCAGGTCGGGTCCGGTCGGGAACCGGCTCGATGCTCAGCCCTACAGTAAACAATAAAATGGAATACCAGTTCCTATCATAGGCCCACCTGAATAAGCAGTGTGGCAGAGAGTTGCAGAGGATGATAAGGGTTCCCTCATAAGGAGTAAAGGAGGCATAGATGTTCCATTAAAGGGAGAAGCAGCATAAGGTGTTACACCCATATACATTGAAGAAGGTGCACCGGAACCAGCATCAGGAGACGACGAGGAGTAGCCTTGTGGGGTCGGCATTCGCCTTGGAACAGATTTCTGTAGAACAAACATTTCGTTGAAAGAGTCATTAATAAAGATAACTATAGGACAAAGAACACATCAGCAAACTGATGCAGCATAACCAAATATTTTAAATTTGAGTACACTCATCGTAGGACTAAAATCCTGTATACATTCAACTATTAGTTATCAAAACTATCAATATGCTTTGATGAACAATCAGTTTCGTTACTGATCCTGTTAAATGTCTATTCTCTTACGGCCAAAAAATGATGACTACTACAATATGTGTAATAAACGGATTGTGTAACTTTAATCTCATATAGAGAAACTAAAACTAGGGCTAAGTAAGGGGGTGTAAGTTTAAGCTTATTTTAGGCTTTTGAGCTTATTTGACTTTGCTTAAATCTCATACGCCCATATTTTCCGGATTATTTTCAGACTTGTGAGCTTATTATGACTGAAAGATGGAAGATAAGCTCATAAGCTAGAAAAAAGACGGATAAAGATGAGGTTATGAGATATAAGCCAAGCCAAATAAGATCATAAGCCCAAAATAAGCTTAAAACACAACCCCCTAAGTTGAACGTTTCACCTAAGTAACCTCCAATTAATATAATTGGCAAACCCCAAAGTCCATAGTTCTAATCACCATCCGTATTCATGTAACACTAATATGAGTATAGATTAATAAATTATCACAACCAATTAGAGCCTAAAACCTGTCAACCTCTAAAACCTCTCTTAAAACCAAAAAAACGATAGCTACTGCGATATGTGTAATAAACGGATTGTGTAACTTACTGAGTTATGATCAGCTGGTCTTGGCTGTGTACAGTTGCGCATATTGCAAGTTTTCCGAAAAGAAAAGTTGACATTCCCTCAGCTAGGACAGGTCCAGTCATCTTCTCTACGACCACCTAAATCATAATCACGACAAATTAATACCATAGAATAAACTTATGGTTCCCTGTCTAAACTCACAAGACAAATTTTATGCATAAGTATTTATAGGCTTTAGAAAAAACGTAAAGCTTTATGGTGTATTTTGGAGCTGAAACAAAAAGAAACTAAACTGGGGCTAAATAAGGGGATGTTTGTTTAAGCTAATTTTTAGGCATATGAGCTTATTTGACTATGCTTATATCTCATATTCCAGCTTATTTTCAGACTTATGAGCTTATTATGACTTAAAGATGGAAGATAAGCTCACAAGCTAGAAAAAAGACGGATAAAGATGAGCTTATGAGATATAAGCTGAGCCAAATAAGAGCATTACTTTAGGCTGTTTAATGGGGTCGAATATACATGATTATTTATTCTTAGGTGCTAGAACAAGTGAAGAGATGCAAACTAGATAATTCCAATCTCTCCCACTAGCAATTACAAAATGTTACTACGGCTACTAATTCCAGCAGTACTAACATAAAGGCATGTTATAATGGTAATGCAATCATGGCTTCTGATGTTTTATAATGCACTATTGATAACAGAAAAACAATGTTAACTAGTATGACTAAAAAGGCTTTTGACGCAATCGTATTACTCTTCTAGTAATCACTAATCAAATGTTAATGATCCAAATTTGCTTACTAAAAGCCTATTTATATACAATAACAACAAGAAAGACAGCATGACCAAAACTTACAAATCACTTATTTCAACATGTTACTCTATGTGTTTGACCTAATAAAGTGACTAACGAATAGAGCGACTACTAGTCAAATATAAAACTACTAGTCAATTATAGACGCTTAGCCTAACAATAAAATAACTAAGGGCCACCAAACATGATTTGCTTGTATAGACCATGGAAATTACTAGTTAATTAGAAGGAGCATACAATTTTCAGCTTATAACATCATAAGCACAACAACTATGAAACACACAAAACACTTACTTGTTAGCAAAATACACATCAGCAAAAGAATATATGATAACCAAATAACTTATACTTAATTATACTCATCATAGAACAAAAATCTAGTATAAATACAACTGTTGGTTACCAAAACTACAAAGAGCAATCAGTTTCTTTAGTGCGTTGGTTCTATGAAATCTGTTGGAACTCAATTAGAGGAATATAAAGGACACTTTCAAACAAAAATTCAATCGTTAGATATATCTATTTCCTAACAGGAGTGAGAGACTGGTCTTGTAAACGCCTATTTTCTTAAAGCCAAAAAACGATAGCTACAGCCATATAGAAACTAAACTGGGGCTAAATAAGGGGATGTTTGTTTAAGCTTATTTTTAGGCTTATGAGCTTATTATGACTTAAAGATGAAAGATAAGCTCATAAGGTAGAAAAAACTAAAAGGCGGATAACGATGAGCTTATGAGATATAAGCCGAACCAAATAAGAACATAAGCCCAAATTAAGCTTAAACAAATCCCCCTAAGGTCAAAGTTTGACCAGAGTAACCTCCAATTAATAAAATTGGCAAACCCCAATTAGTCCATACTTCTAATCGAGTATATATCAATAAATTAGATCAAACGATGACTTGAAGTAACTAACTCTTACCTGAATCAAACGTTTTGACAACCAAATCTCTAATTTTCTTCAAACTTTGACTACCAAACACTTTTGAAGTTAAAATAGAGGGTTTGGGTTTTTAATCTTTATAAAATTTGGGGCTTTTGAAGTTAAATTAAAGGGTTAGAGCAGCAGGGTGGTGGCGGTGGCGGTGGCGGATGGGTGGTGGTGGCGGAGGATGGGTGGTGGTTGTTAGAAATTGTTTCAGAAAGTGATAATGGGGAAATAGGTTAGAAGGGCTGGGTGTGTTAGTTACTGTTACGTTGGACCAAACATGGAATAAATGTTTCACTTTTTGATTGAACCCCAAAAGTTTCACCATTGCTCCATACCGTTGCCAAAATTGCTCGCCGTTGGTCCAATTTCCTAATAACGTTAGTATCAGATTGTTATCTTCGGTCACATGCTTGACATACGAGGGTGGCACTGTTACAAAATAGTAATATACTCGCACTTATTAAATATCTTTACACACTTTAAAGTGAGAAGAATAAAAAAAGTTCACACTAGTATGCGCGTGAATCAATTGGGTGTAGCAAATATTTTTGCACTTTTATGTTGGAAGATTTATAGATAGGGTTATGGTACGGAAAAGTTATTAAAGTTTATAAAAAATTTGTCCTAAGGTAATATACTGAGTGAACAAAATTCAAAGTTCAAACATTCACTTTTATAAGTTCAGTTACCTGAGTGAACAAAGTTTCAAAGTTCAGTAACCTGGATAAACAAAATGAAACTATATTACGTTAGGACATATCTTTTGTAAACTTTAGTAACTTTTCCGTACCATAACTCTTTATAAATATTTTTTACACTTTTAAGAATAAGGGTTTTAAAACTAAGGGTGAGCAAACGGACCGGATGGACCGGACCGACCGACAAAACCGACCGGACCGGACCGACCAAATTCGGTCCGGTCCTCGGTCTAGGCTTTTTGGCTAATTCGGTCCTCGGTCCGGTCCGGTCCGGTCTGGACCGACCAAAAAACCGAAAAAACGTGCAAAAATATGCCTAATTGGGCCGGACCGACCGAAGACCGGACCGGACCGAGACTGGACCGACCACATTCGGTCCGGTCTCGGTCTATGGTTTTTCCGGTTCTCGGTCTTCGGTCCGGTCCGGTCTTGGCCGGTCCGGTCGGTTTTTGGACCATGCTCACCCTTATTTAAAACAATGTTTCACACTTTTAAGTGTGATGATTTTGACTTTGAAACAATTCTTCTCACTTTTAATATTTAAATATGATGATTTTGAGTTTGAAATAATTTTCACACTTTTAAGTGTGGGCGCAAAGAAAAAGACAAATTTGTTGTAGTGAAGATTTGTCTTTTCATTATTTTTTTGGTCATTTCATGTATTTGTTTAATATTTTTTTGTCTTTTCATGTATTTTTTTATTCTTTACTTTCTTTTTGTTTTTTAATTGTTTATTTATTTTGTCATTTCAATTATTGTGTCATTAATCCCCACAAACTGCCAAGACTAATAACCTCGCCAAGAGTCAGTTTCAAGAATTTCATCTCTTTGAATGTTTTTATTCCAACCTAATCGATGAGATTTTGAAGCCTCTTTGACTTCCTAAATTTCCGATGGTAGCGGCAACATTTGATGGTAGGGAGGCGTCGTTTTTAAGCTTTCGTGTTGTGGTGTGGAAGGTTTGGAGATAGAAGAGATATGAGGATGAGTGAATGTGTTTATCGATTGATTGTTATATTGGGAAGGTTTAAAAAAAAAAAAAAAAAAAAAAAAAAAAAAAAAAAAAAAAAAAAAAAAACTTATAAAAAATGTTTTTGTCAAATCTATATATTTGATGTGAAGCTCAAATGTCTATTTTGATAAACTAATAAAATTTGGCCCATTCTAGCATATTCATTTTGGTAATTTATTCTAAAATCTACATATTATTTTCTAAACACCAATCAACCCTTAGGTAAAACACAAGTGACATTTGGTTGTTTATTTCTAGGGCATAAGGAATAAACAAATAAAGAACTCGAGCACATCTCACATCTTAAGGAGATCGCTGCAAAGGAAGCTGAACATGTTGATAGTGAGATGCAAAGACTTGATGTGGAGAATAAATAAATTAATATTGATCATGAGAGAAGGGACAAAGAATTACCAGAGTGGCCATTACGGAAGCTGTTTTGCTTTTTATGAAGGTATTTCACCCATTAGAAGTGCCATATACATGAATTTGATATTTTCTATTTATGGGTAGAATAATTAGGTTCACATGACTATAGCCCTGCTCGAGCATGCTAACTTATCAAGTTGTTGATTTCCAAGAGGTGGTATATATAACGGTCGGGTTGAATTACGTGCCAAGTAGGGCTTGGGTTAGGTTACTCCGATCTGTTGGGATATGAAATATCAAAGTGCTTCTGGATGTCAAAGTACTGCTGCTTGAAGAACAAAAGTCAAAGTACTGCTGAAGAATAAAGTCAAAGTACTGCTGATATGAAGAATGCTTAAAGTACTTCGAAGAATGCAAGGACTGATGTGCAATATTAGACAAGGATTATTGTGTAATATTAAGAGAATATTCTAGAATTAGTTAGGGATAATGACTTGTCGTTCAAGGATTACATGTTGTAAACCGACTTAAGGTTATCTATATAAAGAGCCTTAAGAGGTATTGGTCGATATATGTTTTAGAAGTTTCACAAGTCTTAGATAAGTTTAGAAGTCGATCAAAGTTAATAGTTAGGGATTGTTAGTGAATCTGTGTAACAAAGCAGGTTCTAAGTTTGGTTAATATAAAAGTTTTTCTTAAGCTTTGTGTTAGTAGATTCCGCATACTTTACAAGGTCAAACAGTGTTTCAATATTAATAGTATTGAGTTTACTCAATATTGTTAAACCCTTACAAGCTACAAAGTAATTTGATCAGAGTATATCGATCCAACAAGTGGTATCAGAGCTTGTGTTGGAAACTCTGAATTAAGAAGACAAACCTTTAAAACCTTTAAACCGATTTCACTACAAACCCTTTTAAGATGTCGACTGATGCTGCACCTGCTCCCTCAATTACTGCTGTTAGAATTCCTATTGTTAAGAAGGGAGAGTACAATCTATGGGCTATGAAGATGAGGCAGTACATTGCCATCACAGACCATGCCTTGTGGGATGTGATTGTCAATGGTAACATGCAAGTTGAAGAACCAGTTGAAGTACCTGGACAACCAACACCTCCAAAAATACCTGTACTTGCTGCTACCAAAAGAAATCAAGACAAAGCTCTCAACATACTGCTTTCTGCTATTCCTGATGGTCACCTACTAAAGTTTCATGATGCCAAAGATGCCAAACAACTGTGGGCTGCAATAAAGAAGAAGTTTGGAGGTAATGATGCTTCCAAAAAGATGCATAGGAATTTGCTGAAGCAACAATTTGAAACTTTCACTGTTGGTGAAAGAGAAGGTCTTGATTCTGCCTATGAAAGATTTCAACATCTTTTGAGCATGTTAGAACTATATGATGCTGAGGTATCTATTGAAGATGTAAATTTGAAGTTCTTAAGAAGTTTGCCATCAGCCTGGCATGTAGTTGCTACTATGATCAGAGGACAATCAGGGCTAGATACTATGGACTTTGATGATCTTTACAACAATCTGAAGGTGTATGAGCATGAGATGAATGGTACTACAGGTTCAAGCACTCAACAGAACATTGCTTTTGTCTCTTCTGAAAAGAGAAGCAGTACTTCTAACAAAGGTACTGCTTACCCTACTCAAAGTACTGTGAATGAAACACAGGTACCTTGCACAACAATGGTCACCACCAATTCATCACAATCACTAACCCCCACCTCAGATGAAGTTCTATGTTCATTCTTTGCCCAACAAGCATCTATGCCTGTCACCTATCAAGAAGATGTATTGCAAATAGATGATGATGCTTTGGAAGAAATTGATATCAGATGGCAAGTTGCTATGCTCACTGCAAGGATCAAGAAGTATGTGAACAAGACTGGTAAAGGCATCAACTTCAGAGCTAAACAAGGCATAACATTTGATAAATCCAAGATTGAATGTTTCAACTGTCTAAGGACTGGTCACTTTGCAAGGGAGTGCAAATTTGCAAAGTATCAAGCAAACAAGATGATTGAACCACCCAAGCCTGAAAGAAAAGAGATTCCGATTACTGAACCAAAACCAAAAGCTTTGGTTGCTCAAGAGAATCTGTCAGAGATTGATTGGTCCAATGAGTTTGATGAAGAACCTATAACTTATTCAATGGTTGCTTTGGAAGATTGGAGCACAGCATTTGATGAAGAGCCTGGATATGCTGCTTTGGAGTCAAGAGAAGAGTTAGGAAGCTTTGATTGGAGCATGGAGTTTGAAGAAGAAACAGTTTAGCTTGCTATGGTAGCTGCTTCACCAAGTCCATCCACCAAATCTGAGGTATGTTCTAAGTGTAATGATATGTATCA
This sequence comes from Artemisia argyi, assembly GCA_030686995.1. Classification (NCBI taxonomy): domain Eukaryota; kingdom Viridiplantae; phylum Streptophyta; class Magnoliopsida; order Asterales; family Asteraceae; genus Artemisia; species Artemisia argyi. The sequence continues at coordinate 221,487,014 of CM060680.1, read as the reverse complement.
AAAGTTACTTACTGAGTATGTAGCTGAAAGAGATAAATTTCAAAAAGCTAGGGCTGAGATAACAGGTTATCAATTAACTTTAGAGTCAATGGATGCCAAAATCCTTACACATGAAAACAATGAAGTAGCATGGCTTGAAACATATAAACAACAGGATTACCTAGTTAAGTTGAATGAATGGAAACTAGGTTGCAAGGTGTCTGAACTAGAGAAAGTAACTGCTGAAAGGGATAAGTTGTTAGAAAAACTTGCTGTTTGGAATGAGGCAGGAGTGTCACATGTTCAATTTGTTGAAAAGCAAAGAACATCTAATATTAAGACAGGCCTAGGTTATGATAGTAATGAAGGAATTCCATTTAAGAGCAAGGAACTAAATCTAACTGTTGAAACCTCCACTAGTGATGAAGAGTTCCTAAGTCTAGATGAAAACACTTCTAGTGATGAGGAATCCCCTAGTCAAACACCTCCTGTATTTCAGAAAGAAAAGGGTTATAATTCAGTTCCTTACCCCCCAGGTAGTTTTCAACCACCTAGAAAAGATGTTGATTGTTATGGTGTAGATAATCTAGAGTTTAGGAAAAAGCTTATAAGTAAAGTTAATCCTGAAACTTTAGAAAAGTCTGTTGAAGCACCTAAGGTTGAAGAAATCATGTTTCCAAAACAAGCAGTACCTTCAAACACTTTTCAAAGAACTGCTGATCATTCAGCAGTACCTCAAAGAAAATTCTTTCAAAATACTGCAAATTTTAGAAACACTTATGGAAGGGGATTTGGGGACATTGGTCCAAAGGTCTGTTATGTTTGTTATAGTCCTAATCATCTGATTAAAGATTGTACCTATCATTCAGAATACCTTAGTAAATATCCTAAAACCAGAACTGCACAACCAAGTTATAGAGAGAATAGGCCAAGAGATAACAAACCAGTTTGGAATTACTCAAATAGGGTTAACCACAGTAATTTCTCAAAAGACTTTAGGTACCCTCATCAGAAAAGGTCATACTCCAAACCATCAGTACCTTCACAAAGTACTGATAGAAAGTTCCCTAATGTTTCTAGCAAACACTCAAGTGTAAGACCTAGGAGTTACAGTCACTACAACCCTAGAAAGACTTACAACACAAGAAAAGATGCTAGGACACAGAACCCAACTCCTAAAGTCACAACAAAATGGGTTAAGAAAGAAAGTACTGCTGGGGTAGAACCAGTACTTTCAGAGATTAAGGGTGAAAAAGGGAAAATTGATCATGAAAAACAAACTGTTTTGGAAACAAAAACCTTAATTCTTGATCATGCTTTCAAAGACAGCGGTGATTACATACTCAAAAACTTTGAGTATGTCACTCCACAAGGGGAACACAAGTCAGTAATGGCTTGGGTTCCTAAAAATAACTAACCTTTTTCATGTTAATGCAGGGCAACCCAGAGGAGGAGCTTAAAGATCATCTTATTGTAGATAGTGGTTGCTCTGGCAGTATGACAGGAGAAAAGGAGCTCTTGTCAGATTTTAAAGCTTATTATGGAGGAAAAGTTGCATTTGGGAATGATCCTGATGGAGGAAGAATTACTGGCAAAGGAACAATCAAGGCAGGAAACATTGATTTTGAAGATGTTAGATTTGTGAAGGAGCTCAAATTCAATCTTTTGTCAGTCTCTCAGATTTGTGATAAGAAGTATCCTGTGTTATTCTTTGACACAGAATGTCTCATACTTTCTCTTGATTTCAAGTTAGAAGACAAAAATTTGGTGTTACTAAGAGCACCAAGAACTAATGATGTGTACAGCATAGATTTGAAGAATGTGAATTCTGCTGAAAAAGCAACATGTTTGATTGCAAGAGCATCTATGGAGGAAGCACATCAATGGCACAGAAGACTGGGACATGTGAATTTCAAGAACATCAATAAGCTGGTTAGAGGAAATTTAGTTAGAGGTTTACCTTCTAAGACATTTAAGAATGATCACACATGTCTTGCTTGTAAGAAGGGTAAACAGCACAAGGCCTCTTGTAAAAAGATTGATGAGAAGACTATTAGAGAGCCTTTGGAATTGCTACATAGGACTTGTTTGGACCTGTTTCAGTTGTCAGTCTGAACAAGAAGAAGTACTGTTTGGTTGTAACAGATGACTGCAGTAGATTTAGCTGGGTCTTTTTCTTATGTTTTAAAGATGAAACTTTTGATGCTATTCATGACCTAATTATAGCATTAGAAAATCAGTTAAGGCTCAAGGTTAGAGGCATTAGATGTGATAATGGGACTGAGTTCAAGAATCAGCTTATGGATGAATTTTGTGCCAAGAAAGGAATTAAAAGAGAGTTCAGTATTGCTAGAACTCCTCAACAAAATGGAGTTGCAGAAAGAAAGAATAGAACTCTTATTGAAGCAGCAAGAACAATGCTTGCAGACTCTCAACTACCAGTTCCATTTTGGGCTGAAGCTGTAAGTGCTGCTTGCTATGTGTTGAATAGAGTATCAGTGACTAAACCTCAAATGAAGACACCTTATGAGTTACTCATGGGAAAGAAGCCTAGTATCAAGTTTATGAAACCTTTTGGATGTCCCCTAACCATTTTAAATACTGCTGATAATTTGGGCAAGTTTGATGGGAAGTCAGATGAAGGATATTTATTGGGATATTGTACAAATAGCAAAGGATTCAGAGTGTACAATAAAGTCACCAAGAAGGTTCAAGAATGTCTTCATATTGATTTTTTGGAAGAACATGAAAACTCTAAAGGTAAAGGTCCTGATTGGATGTTTGATCTTGATTTAATGTCTTCATCAATGAATTATGTACCTGTAAGGGAAGAAAATCAAGCTGCTCCTACTGATGATGAAGCACAGTACATTGTTCATGATGTTAATTTAAGATCTGAAGTTGAGCCAAAAGATAATACCAATGGTATGAAGAAAAGTACTTCTGAGCCTCAAGGTACTGCTGTACCTAACAGTACTGTTGATCCTCAAAGTACTGTTTCACCACACATGCCAGTATCTACAGAAGATCAAGCCATTCAAGATGAACTTTCTAGAATGCTTTTTCAAGAAACAATGGCTAAGTCATACGATGATGAACAAAGGAGAGCCTATGAAGCAGAAAAGAAGAAAGCAAAGGAAACAGCCAGCACTTCTAATCCATTTGAAAGTACTTTTCAACCTTTGGATACTTCAAATTGGAAAAATACTGATGTTGTTCATGATCCTAATATGCCTGACTTAGAAGATACTGTTGATCCAAACACCATTACTTTAGAAGATACTGATGATGAATTGGATCAAGAAGGCATTTTCTCAGATTCTAATGAAGATCCAGATATCACTAATTTGGAAGATAATCTTGAAGTTCCACCAACTCCAACTCTCAGAATTCATAAAACTCATCCTGCTACCAATATTATTGGACCCTCATCATCAGGGGTGCTCACAAGGACTAAGGCTAAGAATATGTCTCAACAACATACTTCTTTACTTAGTTTTATCTACAAGCAAAACAGGGTGAATCACAAGGATCAGAAGGTGTGTTTATTTGCTTTTTTTCTATCTCAGGAAGAGCCCAAGAATATTAAACAAGCACTAGCCAAAGAAAGCTGGGTGGAAGCTATGCAAGAAGAACTTCTACAGTTTAAACTTCAAGAAGTTTGGGTATTATGTGATCTACCTGATGGAAAGAAACTTATTGGAACTAAATGGGTTTTTAGAGTTAAAAGAGATGAAAGAGGAAATGTGATCAAGAACAAGGCAAGATTAGTAGCTCAAGGATATAGACAAGAAGAAGGAGTAGACTATGATGAAGTTTTTGCTCCTGTGGCAAGACTTGAAGCCATTAGGCTATTTTTGGCTTTTGCATCTTATATGGGATTCCCTGTATATCAGATGGATGTTAAAAGTGCTTTTCTATATGGCAAAATCACAGAAGAAGTTTATGTCAAACAGCCTCCTGGTTTTGAAGATCCTGCACATCCACACAAAGTTTACAAGGTAATAAAAGCTCTTTATGGTCTTCATCAAGCTCCAAGGGCGTGGTATGAAAGGCTTTCCAACTTTTTACTACAACATGGTTACAGAAGAGGAGCTTTTGACAAAACTTTGTTTATCAAGAGAGATAAGAAGGATATTATGCTTGTTCAAGTATATGTAGATGATATTATTTTTGGTGCTACCAAGCAATCTATGGTGAAGGAATTTGAAGATCTTATGCAGAAAGAATTTCAGATGAATTCCATGGGAGAATTAACATTCTTTTTAGGCCTTCAAGTCCAACAGTCAAGTAGTGGGATTTATATTTGTCAAGATAAGTATGTTGCAGATATTCTCAAAAGATTCACTTTTACAACTGTTAGGCCTACATCTACACCAGTGGATACTAACAAACCTTTGGGAAAAGATGAAGATGGAGAAGATGTTGATGTCACACTATACAGGTCTATGATTGGATGTCTTATGTATTTAACTGCATCCAGACCTGATATTACTTTTGCTGTGAGCTTATGTGCAAGTCATCAGGTTAATCCTAAAGTATCTCATTTGAATGCTGTCAAGAGGATTTTCAGGTATCTTAGGCAACAACCTAAGTTGGGATTATGGTATCCTAGGGATTCACCTTTCCATCTCCATGCCTTCTCAGATAGTGACTATGCTGGAGATAACTATGATAGAAGATCCACAACTGGAGGATGCCAGTACCTTGGAAGCAGATTAGTCTCATGGCAATGTAAGAAGCAAACAATTGCAGCAACTTCTTCTACAGAAGCAGAGTATGTGGCTGCTGCAAGTTGTTGTGCACAAGTACTTTGGTTGCAAAATCAGCTTTTGGATTATGGGTTCAATTTCAAGAATACTCCCATCAACATTGATAATGAGAGTACCATCTGCATTGTTAAGAATCCAGTCTATCATTCTAAAACCAAACACATTCAGATTAGACATCACTTCATAAGAGATTGCTATGAACAAAGGCTTATTAATGTGGTTAAAGTTCATACTGATGATAATGTAGCAGATCTACTCACAAAAGGCTTTGATGTTTCAAGATTTACTTTCTTAGTTGTGAGTATAGGCATGATTAATATGTAAGCTATTTTTGAGGGGAGGCTTTAGTAGTTTTTAGTTAGTCATTATTTGAGGGGAGGCTACTTGTATCATTCCAAAGTAAGAATTTTATTCATGATTCAGAAGTACAACCATACTCTTACTTTCAAGTACATGACACAGATACCACAAACACAACAAACACAACACAAACACACGACTACATACATCTCCTACCAAGCTCCACATCCTACTCCATAGACCTTTTACCCTTGCCCTCATAGCTTTGCTTTCCCTTCTGAGCAGTTCTTCTCTTGTCATCAAAAGAAGTCTGTTTTCTTGGGCAGGCTAGGCCAAGTACCTGTTTGGGAGGTCTTTCATTTTTTGGAGCAGGCCATTTCATGTTCTGGATAGCTGATTCCAGAGCTTGAGTCAAAGCAAGAGGAAGTTCTTTAGCCAAAGATAAACCAGAACCAACTTTCTTTTTAGGCTTTTTGTTGGTGGTGCTGCATGCATCAGTTATGGTAGAGTGAGCAGCACTCATTGAGGATGCAGCTTCTTGGTATCCCATCCTCTGAGCATTAGGAGGAAAGTAGTCTGACCATCCTGGATCTTCAAACTCAGAATCTGTGGTACCCTCTGAGTCTGAAGAAATGTTAACAATGGGTATGTCACTCATTCTGCTTACTTGTTTATGTTTTGAGATGATTTGGTGTTTTCAAAGTTGTTGGTGAAGTTGCTTTTATAAGCAAGGTGAAGATTAATGGGTATTTATTGAAGTGTATTAAAGTTCACTTACCCTGGTTGTTTTGGTATTTAATGAAGTGATTGTAATTAATGCATATTGACTTTTTAAGATCTTTTGGTCAAATGGTCAATTTTTGCATTTTTGGGACAAACAAGTACTTTGGAAAGTACTTCTTCATTCTTTATGGAAAGTACTGCTTGGTGTAATTAAAGGATTCGCTGACGTGTCAAGATACTGTTCCAACGGTCAGATTTGCGGCTAACAACCTTTCGAAAGATATGGGATATTTACTTCCAAAATAACGGTAAAGTCATTAATTCACCGTGATTTTTTGTAATTTTATCCGTATATAACCCTCATATCTTTTCCTTTTATTCACCTTACTCATCCATATAATCTCATATCTATTTTTTCAATCGCTCATCACTCTCTGTATTTTAACCCTAATCATCATGGCTAATCGACAAACCAACACCAAACACAACATGATTGCAAACCTTGAGAAAACCCAAGCAAACATTGATTTTCATGGCATTATTGATTTTCTCAATGGTACCAACATCTGTTACTCCATTCTTGTTAACCCTGAGGTTATTGGACCATGGATTCAAGCTTTTTGGGATACAGCTCAGTCGCAGGTTGCGGATGGAGAAGATATTATTACTGCTACAGTTGCTGGGAGAGTTATTCGTGTAACCGAGGCTTCAATTAGGGAGGTTTTGTTATTTGAAGATGAAGGAGGCTCTGTTTTATTTGGGAAACAAGAAATTTGGAATACACTCAGAGATATTGGGTATGAAGGTGCTTTGACTAAGCTTACTTTTCAGAAGGCTATGGTTAGTCCTCATTGGAAATTTCTTATTCATGTTTTGTTACATTGTCTAAGTCCAAAGAGTACTGCTTGGGATCAATTCAGTCATTCTATAGCTTCTGCTTTTGTGGGTCTGATTACCAATCAGCCTTTTAACTTTTCTTACATGATTCTTGAGGGTATGCTTACTCATATTAAGGCTGCCAAACCTTTTCTTATGTATCCTAGGTTTGTTCAATTGCTTTTAGAAAATCCACTAGATGGTGTACCCAAACCTCAGGATTATGTACCTACCATTAGGATGCCATCTAAAGTTTTTACTTTTATGTCACACAAGGGGATTAATTTTTTGGGTAGGAATACACCTCTTAATGCTTATATGTTAGAGGTAGCTCAAGCTGTTAGGGATGAAGAAGCAAATAGTGGTTCTGCACACACTGCTCATGATGATTCATCTGAGCATTCTGCTTCAGTGCATACTCCCACACCACCTATTATTTCTCCTCACCATGATGTTTCAGATGACAAGATTCCCTCAGATACAGCTTCTTTGGATCAATCTGTTTCTGCTCAAGGTACTTCTCCTCAAAGTACTGATCCTCAAGGTACTGCTTCAAAGGCTTCATCAGTACCTACTCCCAATGATTACACTTCCACAGATGGGTTTCAAACATCTGGAGGAGATGAGGGAATGAAAGGTACTGAAGGTACTTTTGATTTGGCTAAGGAATTGGAGAAGCTCAAGTCTACTGTTACTGCTCAAGATGCCAAGATCAAACGCCTTAGAAAGAAGTTCATCAGATTGAAGAAATTTGTTTGGCCTCTTATTAAGCATTTTAGGCTCTTTGTGAAAGAAAAGCAGCAGTCTCAGAAGCAACAATCTAAACAGAAAAAGTCTAAGTCTAAAAGGAAGCTTAGAAAGTCATCATCTATCAAATTGGGGAGGAATCAGGATGATAATTTGAATAGAGATGATGATATGATTCAATTTTCAGAGGAAAAGAATGATCAAGTTGAAAATGTTGCTCAAGACAGTATTGAAAGACAAAGTGATGAGACAGAGCAAATTCATCTTGAAGTTGAGAATGAGGATGTTCAAAGTGGAGATACAGAAGAAATTAATTTAGAAGGTAATAATGTTCAAAGTACTTTTGTTGATACAGATGTGCAAGGTACTGCTGAACAAGGTTCCGCTGCTATTGGAACTTCTGTTGGACTTTCTACCATTAATTATAAAGATGAAGCTGGTCCTTCCACTTTTGTACCTGAAGAAGAAAGAGAACATACTGTTAGTGATGATGAAACAATTGCTCAGGTTATGATGAATTTGAGAAGACCTACTGGAGGAATACATATATCTGAACCTGCACAAAAGAATGATGAAAGTACTTCTGAATCAGAAAAACCAGATCCAAAAGATAAAGGGAAAGGTATAATGGTTCAGAAAGAATCTAAGAAGAAGAAGAAGAAATTTTCTATTGCTCAGATTAGAGAATTAGAAACTGCAGGTGATTTAGAGCTTGCTAAAAAGCAACAAGCTGAATTTTATGCTGAGTATTTGGAGGAAGTCAGAAGGCCAATTACAAAGAAGCCAATGACTAAAGCTCAGGAAAGAAATTGGATGATGCAATTCTTAAGAAAGAAGGGATACAAGAACTTGCATAAACAAAGGTATCCAGAAATAAAAGCTTTATGGGACAAAGTACAAGAAGATATCAGAAGAGAAATAGATAGCTTTGTACCTATGGAAGTTGATAAAGAAAAGAAATTAGAAGAGATAAGGAAGGAACAAGCTGAGCAAAGGAAATTGAAAAGAAAGAAATTAGCTGAGGATGAAAAATTGTCAAAAAGGCTGAAGCTAGTTCATGAAGATACAGTTGATGAACTCAGAAATTATTTTAGAGTTGTTGATTTTGAGAACAAAAGAAGTGAAGAGTCTGGAACTAAGTCCAAGATAATCTCATTTTCTGTGGTAGAATCTAAAGAGGGAAATTATTTTATGATTCACAGGGAAGATGAAAGCTTCACAACATTCTATATGTTATGGGATTTGTTGCACTGTATTACAAGGGAAGATCTGTATGACTTATATGTGCAAGTGCAGACTTACTATACAAAGAATGAAGCTTCAGAAGTGGGATTAGTTTTGCTTGGAGATTTATTTACCATCTGGGATACTGAAGAAACAAGTGTTGATACTCTCTGGAATGATCAAGAGAATTGGGAAATAACAAGATGGAGATTTTTTGAGTCATCAGGAGTTCATACATTAGAGATAGAAGATGGTACCATGATTCATATGTTGGCTGAGAGGAGATATCCATTGATCAGAGAAATAATGCTCAGAATGCTGGATCATGGAATGGAACTTGAAGATGAATCTGAAGTAGCTTTGGATGTTATCAAGCTATTTATCAGATGGGTTAAGTCTGAAGAGTAATATTGCATAATACTGGTATGATTTGTTTTGTAAAGTTAAAGTATTTTTCTAAGTACTGCAAAAACAAACAGTATTTTATCAAAGTACTGCTTGCTGATATAAACCAGTATAAGTCCAGGAAAATAAATGTTTTTGATAAAAAGGAAAGAGGATTTGAAAAGAAACACATGGTGTTAGTATTTATACTACACAACAAATGGTTATTGATTCACCATGTCTAATCCACATAAGAATCAACTAGTCCAGAGCAAACGGCTACTGGTAAAGACTTATCAAATCCGTTGATGGTTGATAGTTTACCAAAAACTAGGTTATCAACTCACCATACATCTAAGTGATCAAGAGTTGGCTAGTCCATAGCAAACGGCTAATGGTAAAGACATATCAAATCCGTTAATAGCTGATGATTTGCTAAAAATCATAATTTTCAATGATTCACCTCTCACAGAAGTTAACACATCTGGAAGTGATGAGAATAGTATGAAACTTTTAAGATTTGATGATCTTTGTACCTAAATGTTGCTGAGTTGCTGAAAAGATGCTATGGAAGATATGATGCTGATAAAGAGTACTTTGACAGATGACAGATAGAAGAAAAGGAATAAAGAAACAACCTCACTGCATAATTAAAGATATGAAGATTAAAGATAACAAAGAAACTTGAAATTAAGCAAGTAAAGTTCAAGTTAGGGAAGGATTGTTGGGATATAAAGAGGACATGGGTCATTAAATAATATAAGTCTTCCATAATGTAGTCGACTAAAAAGGTGTGTGTGTGTAACCTAGGCGTAGGAGATAGACGCCTAGGGATTATTAGTGTTTTAGATTAGAGAACATGTTCTATCTTGATCAAAGTAGAACATGTTAATTGTGTTAGTGTTAAAGTTAATGATAATGAAAAACCTTGTTCATGATAACGTTAATTCATTGTTTGAATATTCCGCTTTCGTTATTATGTGTTCCTAGATATAGATAATATTAGACGTATAGAGTCTAGAGCCCGCAACGATCAAGGAGTGTTGGGTTCCTACACGATCTAATTCACTTGCAACCAATGTATTTTTTATATAATATTATAAAGGTTATAATATGAATATATTATTAAAAAGGTCCTAATAGAAGTGAAACAATGCTTTTTTTTTGAAAAAGCGACGATATTATTATCGGGAGTGAAACAATGTGTTTCTATATATTGGGAGATGTGTACACCAAGGTAAGTGTTTCTTTGCACATGCCAAGACTATATGGGGTAGAGATGGTGAAATCACAAGCCATATGTTGGGTTTCACAAACATAACCCAAATTGAACTACTCGTAAGTAAGTGGGTCAAAATGTCTCCCCTCTACTCATAATAAAGTTTTTGATCAGTTTGTACCATTGTGTTTGCTTTCAAAGTATGGTATTTGAAAAATCGATCATGCTTCCTATTGTTTTTTAATTTGGTTTGAATATATTATCATGTCATACAGGTTAAAAAGAAAGCCTATATTGAAAAGTAGACGGATATATTAATCAGTGACCATTTAGTCCATAGGTTCCAAGTCAATAGGGCCCGTTAGTTATGTCATGGGTAAACGGAAAAATGCTAAAAATTTTATGATCTGACACCCATTTCACAACTAGCATATTTTGCGGACTTGTCAATGAACCTAAAACGTTTTCCATAATAATTTTACTTAATCCACTTAATATTTAAAATTACACCCCACTCAAACACAAATATACCCCACAAAAATCATATAAGAAAAACACCCACACACAAACATATCACACGACTCAGTCGAGTATACAAAGTCCTAGCAAAATACCATGCAAGACGCGTCCTACCATGGTCTCCATAATAACACCAACACGTCAAAATAGTGCCAAATCAAATGCAGACGCGTCCAAACTAGTGCCATTACAGACAATCTAATGCATCAAGAAATAACTGTCCTTGTTAGACTTTTCAAGGATAGTGTTATTACCAAGAAGCCCTTCTTTAATAAATTCTTGCAAAAACTTCTAAGTATAGTAATATTGCTATCAATCTATAGTATTTAACCTTATAATAAAAAATTTAGTAAATAATTAAATGGCCAATTTACTAATTTACCAATAATTACTAATTTAGTAAAGATATAAAGGTAAAGATATAAATGTGAAAAAAAAGCCAATATTGAAAAGTAGACGGATATATTAATTGGTTTTTAATCTTTATAAAATTTGGGGCTTTTGAAGTTAAATTAAAGGGTTAGAGCAGTAGGGTGGTGGTGGCGGATGGGTGGTGGTTGTTAGAAATTGTTTCTGAAAGTGATAATGGGGAAATATGTTAGAAGGGCTGGGTGTGTTATTTACTGTTACGTTGGACCAAACATGGACTAAATGTTTCACTTTTTGATTGAACCCGAAAAGTTTCACCGTTGCTCCATACCGTTGACAAAATTGCTCGCCGTTGGTCCAATTTCCTAATGACGTTAGTATCAGATCGTTATCTTCGGTCACATGTTTGACATACGAGGGTGGCACTGTTACAAAATAGTAACATACTCGTCACACTTTAAAGTAAGAAGAATAAAAAAGTTCACACTAGTATGCGCGTGAATCAATTGGGTGTAGCAAATATTTTCGCACTTTTATGTTGGAAGATTTATAGATAGGGATATGGTACAGAAAAGTTACTAAAGTTTAAAAAAAATTTGTCCTAAAGTAATATAGTTCAGTAACCTGAGTGAACAAAATTCAAATTTCAATAACCTGAACATTCACTTTTATAAGTTCAGTTACCTGAGTGAATAAAGTTTCAAACTTCAATAACCTGGATGAACAAAATGAAACTATATTATGATAGGACAAATTTTTTGTAAACTTGAGTAACTTTTCGGTACCATAACCCTTTATAAATATTTTTCACACTTTTTAGAGTAAGGGTTCTAAAACATTGTTTCACACTTTTAAGTGTGATGATTTTGACTTTGAAATAATTCTTCTCACTTTTAATTTTTAAATATAATGATTTTGAGTTTGAAATAATTTTTCACACTTTTAAGTGTGGGCGCAAAGAAAAGACGAATTTGTTGTAGTGTAGATTTGTCCTTTCATTATTTTTTTGGTCGTTTCGTGTATTTGTTTAATATTTTTTTGTCTTTTCATGTATTTTTTTATTCTTCATTTTTTTGTTTTTTAACTGTTTATTTATTTTGTCCTTTCAATTATTGTGTCATTGATCCCCACAAACTGCCATGACTAATAATCCCACCAAAAGTCAGTTTCAAGAATTTCAGCTCTTTGATCGTTTTTATTCCAACCCAATGGATGAGATTTTGAAGCCTCTTTGACTTCCTAAATTTTCGATGGTAGTGTCAGCATTTGATGGTGGGGAGGCGTCGTTTTTAAGCATTCGTGTTGTGGTGTGGAAGGTTTGGAGATAGAAGAAAGATGAGGATGAGTGAATGTGTTTATCGTGTGATTGTTATATTGGGAAGGTTAAAAGAAAAAAAAAATTAAAAATAGTTTATGTCAAATCTCTATTTGATGTGAAGCTCAAATGTCTATTTTGGTAAACCAAGCCCATTCTAGCATATTCATTTGGGTAATTTATTCTAAAATCTACATGTTATTTTCTAAACACCAATCAACCCTTATGTAAAACACAAATGTTATTACTATTCTTAGCCACAAAAAATCTCCAATAAATAAATAAATAAATAAATCAAGTGTCCCATCAAACTAGAATTAGTAAGTTTCCAAATTTGAGTCTCTTTTAATATCCGAACTAAATCTCCCTATAATTTAATTCCAATAAATTCATAAAAATTCTTAATAAACAATCCTATGCATATCTCCTATAATAACTCACTAGCTTATCATGACCCGTGTAATACACGGGTTATATAATTAATAACTAAAAAAGTAGTTGTAATATATAAGCAGATGCAATTCCTAACCGTTATGAATGACTTGAAATAAACTCGCAAATGAGTTAATGCGTTGGAGCTATATTGAGAAAAGGATAATTGAACAATAGGTTGAAAAAGATCAACCTTTTGAAAAATGATAATATGTAACACATTATATGTGAGTGATTAAATGTTAGAGTTAACTACATAAATGGTCCCTGTGGTTTGTCGGGTTTTACGGATTCAGTCCATTTTTCAATTTTGTTACGGGTTCAGTCACTATGGTTTTGACTTGTCACGGATCCGGTCCAATTTGCTTAACTCTGTTAGTTTGACCTTGTTTGACCGTTTAAAGTAAGGGTGTATTTGTCTTTTTTTTTTTGTTTTTACTACATAAATGGTCCTTGTGGTTTGTCGGGTTATACGTTTTTCATCCATTTTATACGTCTTCGTCCGTTTTCTTACGTTTTTGTAAGTTTTATCCGTTTTTATACGTTTTAATAAGTTTTTGTCCAGTTTTCTACGTTTTTATTCGTTTTCGTCCTTTTTTTACGTTTTTATCTACGTTTTTGTCTGTTTTTATATGTTTTCTTATATTTTCATAAGATTTTGTATGTTTTTATACGTTCTCGTCAGTTTTTATATGTTTTCATCCGGTTTTCTACGTTTTCATACGATTTTCTATGCTTTTATACCTTTTTTGTCCATTTTTATACGTTTTCTTACGATTATATGCGTTTTCATAAGTTTCATCCGTTTTCGTCCATTTGTATACGTTTTCATCCGGTTTTCTACAATTTTATGTTTTCTTCATTTTCATACATTTTTATACATATAAGAATGGACGAAAATGGATGAAAACGTTTAAAAACAGACGAAAACTTATAAAAACGGATGAAAACGTATAAAAATGGACAAAAACGTATAAAAATGGACGAAAACGTATAAAAACAGACAAAAATGTATAAAACGAACGAAAACATATAAAAACGGAAGAAAGCGTATATAAAAACGAAAGAAAACGTATAAAAACGGATGAAAACGTAATAAAAATGGGTAAAACATATGAAAATGGATAAAACGTATGAAAACATATAAAAACAGACGAAAATGCATAAACACGGACGAAAACGTATAAAAATGGATGAAAATGTATAATCTGACAAACCACAGGGACCACTTATGTAGTTAACTCTAAATTAAAAAAGATGAAAATGAGGGTATTTTTGTCATTTTATTCGACTTAACAGCAAAAACTAACAAATTTGGGCAAAATGGAATGGATCCGTAACATGTCAAAACCACAGTGACTGAACCCGTAGCAAAATTGAAAAATGGACTAAATCCGTAAAACCCGGCAAACCACAGGGACCATTTATGTAGTTAACTCTAAATGTTATGAACAACAAGTTGTGAATCACTTTTTAGCATTGGAGTTAACGGACTAAAAAAAAAAGTTTAAATGTTCCAATAGGCTAATAACTACTCAAATGTCCAACGGCTCATTTTCTTTGGAATATAAATGATAGTAACAAACTAAAGATACAATTCTAATCATATAAACCTTGAGATTTGATCCAAGCAAAGCTTAAAATTTGAAACTAAGCATGACCATACACTCGGTCACAAAGACCGTAAAAGTTGAAGCGACTCCTCTATTTACAAGTAACACCCTCATAAAAGCATAAGGTGTCTTCACACCAAGTTAAACCTTAACTCAGTGCCACATCAGCGTCACATCAGCTTTAACCTTTTCACCTAAAAAAAAAAACTTATCATAGCTCAACTTAACTTAACTTTAACTCAATTATTTTCAAATTTAACCTATAAACTAAAACAAATACTTCATTTATTAAAAAAATATAACATTAATTCTTAAAACATATTACAATAATATGGAATTGATTAGAGGTAGATTTAGAGGTTAAGTATTCCAAAGAAATACTCGTGAAAGTATTTCCCTAGGTCGTTCTCTCAACGAAGGTTGAATGGAATCGTGATTTCGGTTCGTGATTCGTGAAGTGAATAGTGGTAAAAAGTGATTTGATGGAATTTATAACTACGGAAAATGAAATGAAACTAAAAAGCATATAATAAAGCACAAGAAACAATAACGCAAAGCTATCGAAACTTAAAACGCAACCTATTCTAAAAACGCGAAAAATATTTAAAAACTACGTACGAGCGCGAAATAAAACGCGAAATCTAAGCTATACTAATCATACGGGCATGAAAATGATTATCCTACATTCTAAACGATAAAAGAAAATTTTAGGAAAAAGAAACATAATTTTCTGACTTTTTATTTAATTATTACGAATTAAAAACTATTTAAAAGAGATCAAATCAAGAAAAATAACAAATGTTTATGAAAAATTATGAAATTTTTATGAAAAATCTATTGAACTATTAAAATGCTAGGAAAAATATAAAAAGTGAAAAAAACTTATGGAATAAGCTTTCTATTAAGCTCAACAGATTATAGGCTTAGAATTACTAAACTAGAAAGAAAGTTATAAAAGAATTAAGAGTGTAAAGTGTTTGACAAAAATCCCAAGGGTGCGCGTGTGGTAGCAGGTTTTTGTGTTGTGACTGTGAGTGGCTAGGGGTCTCAGGTTCGACACCTAGTTTTTGCAACTTTTTATTTTATTTTTATTTTTAACTTTTTCTTTTGAAAACTTAGGGTGCGTTTAGTTGGAGAGAAATTTCTCAATTTTTCCATCTCTAAATTCCTTGAGAAGGGAATGGTTTTTCTTTTCTAGAGAAGAGTTGAGAATTTTGAAAACGCGTTTAGTTGGAGTTATATTTTTCCTTTTCTCAAAAATGAAATGTTGTTTAGTTGATGCTATTTCCAATCATTTTTCTCATTTCTCTTTTCATAATCAACTTTTCTTCATATTGGATCTTTGTATACAAGTATAAAAGTAAAATAACATAAAATACAAATAAAATTAATAAAAACTAACTACAACCATAAGCATATATTTAATTTATAGTATACTCGAAATTAACATTACTAGAAGCACATATTTAAATCCCGATTAAAAAACACAAGTATCAAAGCCTAAAAGTGAACATAAACAAATTTAATACATAAGCATGGTATCAAGGTTGCATCCGAGCCCGACGACGACTAGTATACTTATCCCACAAGCTATTTGCAATTGAATCTCTAACATGAAGCATTTCCATATTATCCGTCAAATACAAATCAGAAAACGTCTTTTTACGTTTTCGTCCGGTTTATCAAGTTTTCGTCCGGTTTTCCACGTTTTCGTCAGTTTTTTACGTTTTCGACCAATTTTTTACGTTTTCTTCCGATTTTTACGTTTTCGTCCGTTTTTTCACATTTTCATTAGTTTTTTAACGTTTTCATCCAATTTTTTCGTTTTCGTCCGTTTTTTCACGGTTTCTTACGATTTTTTACGTTTTCGCCCGATTATCACGTTTTCGCCCGATTTTTTACGTTGTTGTCCGGTTTTTAACGTTTTCGTCTATTTTTCACGTATTCGTCCGTGTTTTACGGTTTTATCCGATTTTTTACGTTTTCGTACGTTTTTTCTCGTTTTCGTCCGTTTTTTTACGTTTTTGTCCATTTTTTACGTTTTCGTCCGTTTTTTCAAGTATTCGTTTGTTTTTTAACGTTTTCGTCCTTTTTTTTACGTTTCCGTCTGTTTTTTCACGTTTCCGTCCGATTATTTACATTTTCTTTAGTTTTTTATGCTTTTGCTTGATTTTTTATGTTTTCGACCTATTTTTACGTTTTCTTTCGATTCTTTTCACGTTTTCGGCTAATTTATTATGCTTCCATCTGTTTTTCCACGTATTCGTCCATTTTTTCATTTTTTGTCATAATTTTTACGTTTTAGTAGTTTTTTTTACATTTGATTCCCTTTTTTCCAGAGAAAACGTAAAAAATCAGAAGAAATCGTAAAAAAGCTGACGAAAACGAAAAAAATTGAAGAAAACGTAAAAAAAAACAGACAAAAACGTAAAACAATAGACGAAAACTGAAAAATAAGACTAATATGTAAAAAAATTGACAAAAACCTAAAAAATCTGACAAAAACATATAAAACGGACGAAAAGGTGAAAAAAACGGACGAAAACATAAAAAAGTTGGAACGAAACGTGAAAAACAGACGAAAAAGTGAAAAAACGGGCGAAAACGTGAGAAAACGGACGAAAACGTAAAAAATCGGACGAAAACGTGAAAAACAGGACGTACCCGTGAAAAATCGGACGAAAACGTGAAAAAATGGACGAAAACGTAAAAAATCGAATGAAAACGTTAAAAAACGGACAAAAACATGAAAAAACGGACGAAAACGTAAAAAAAAATCTGACGAAAACGTGAAAAAACAGACAAAAACATAAAAAAATCAAACGAAAACATGAAAAAATTGGTGAAAACATGAAAAAAACGGACGAAAACGTAAAAAATCGAATGAAAACGTCAAAAAACGGACGAAAACTTGGAAAAAACGGACGAAAACGTGAAAAAAACGGATGAAAACGTAAAAAATCGAATGAAAACGTGAAAAAACGGACGAAAACGTGAAAAAATAGACGAAAACGTAAAAAATCATACGAAAACATGAAAAAACGGGCGAAAACATGAAAAAACGGACGAAAACGTAAAAAATCGAATGAAAACGTGAAAAAAACGGACCAAAACTTGAAAAAAACGGACGAAAACGTAAAAAATCGAATGTAAACGTGAAAAAAACGGACGAAAACGTGAAAAAACGGACGAAAACGTAAAAAATGGGGCGAAAACGTGAAAAACAGGCGAAAACGTGAAAAAACGGACGAAAACGTAAAATATCGAATGAAAACGTGAAAAACGGACGAAAACGTGAAAAAACGGACGTAAACGTGAAAAAACGAACAAAAACGTAAAATTTCGAACGAAGACGTGAAAAATCGGAAGAAAACGTAAAAAACCGGACGAAAACGTAAAAAGACTGACGAAAACGTATAAAATCAGACGAAAACACTTTAATTTAGTGGGTCGGCCCGACCCAAACCGTCTGACCCATGACACTTTAGACCCATTTTTAATACATGACCCATTTGACCCATGACCCAAACCGACCCATTTGCCACCTCTAGTTAGAGGAAATAGGGTTTTTTATTTTGGAAATGAAAAAAGTGAGAATCATGTATTGTTATTTTCATTTTTTCTATTATAGTTTTAGAAATGAGAATTTCATTTTTTTTTAAATTATTGGAAAAAAGTGCAACTAAACGCGTTTTCAGTTTTTTCATTTTCATATGAAAAATTTCTTAGAAAAATGGAGAATTTCTCTCCAACTAAACGCACCCTTATAAACTAGGTTAAAAACTATTTTGTGAAAACAAGTTTTATGAAAAATGGAAAATAAGCTGGAAATAAAAGGTAATTGAAAACAGTTACTATATAAGCTTTTAAAGGTAAAAATTGAAGTTGAATTATGGACACAAGCTTCACAAGATTGCATAAGCTTGTATCAACCTACTAGAAGCTAAAAAAAAACAACTAAACTAAATCTAAACAAACTATAGAAGCTGAAAAAGAAGCCTAGGGAAGTAGATAAGTAGAGAAGCAATAAAAATATGCAAAAAGCATTTAACTAACTGGTGCAATAACAGCCTGGGAGGCAACATTTGGGCCAACAAACAAGCTATATCAGATAAGCTACTGCATTAAAGAGCTAAGATGAATGAAAACAAACTAGCAATGATCACATAGAACAAAATTGAGCTAATTTAGAGCTTATGAAAGGCTGATAAAGGTGTGACTAGTTGGGACAGATTGTGCAAACTACAGGGCTGCAAATCAGGCCTAGAGGGAGCTATTTTATGAATCAAATTACACTAGCTAAATAAGTCTCAGAATCCAAATCAAGCTCATAAAAATGAAATTCATACTACTAAAAACTAATGCAACAAATTCCAAAGGCTAAATCTAACCGAAGCTTATTTAAATTCTAGATTGAATAGGGCTGTTTAGGACAGAGGGGCTGGTGTGCAGTTGGGTGAAATTGGGTAAAACTGAGATTTGACTAAAGGGGGTACCAATTCCAGATTCTAAACTTGATTTTAAACACTTAAATGATCATGTAATAACAACTATTCTGATCCAAAACTAGATTACTCAATAAATCTCAACCTAGGCTAATAAAATCTACAAAATCCTACTTATTAGTCCAAAGCCTTCCAAACTACTGGTGAACGCTCAAAAATCACTTCTACAATACTCCTAGATGCACATGAGACGTGATTGAAGTTCAACTAGAAGCCTAAACAAGCTTGAACACCAAAAGTGAACCTAATGCCAAACACTCCTTACAGTGGTGACTATGTTGACTTTAAGGCTGAATCAACTATTTTAACCCAAATTTCTTTGAATACTGAACTTAACTAGGTGTAACATTACTCACTAAGCATAGATCAGTGATGATTAAGCAGTTAACAATAAGCCACAGAGATTAAGCAGTTAAAATTCAATAAAACAGTTATGATACCAAAACTGAAATAAAAGACCTATAAGCTATAAACTGAGTACAAATAAGCTATCCTAATTAATTCATAAAAAAAAAAAAAAAAAAAAAAAAAAAAAAAAAAAAAAAAAAAAAACAGAAACAAAGCAAATAAACAGTACTTGATAATCAAATTAAACATTTTACTAATAAGCAAAGACTAAAAAGGAAACTTACTTTGATTAAGGCTAATTCTGAAACTGTGGTATATCATATACTAAATAAGACTCACACAAAGCTATGGAGAAGCTTTCATGAGCTTATGAGACAGGCTTGAGAATTTATAAAAGCAGAAGAATAATAAAGCAATTTGATGAAAGTAAAATGAGGCTTATAAAAGAAAACAGAAATTTCATTAAGAAGAAAGGATGATTACAAAGCTTTCAAATTAATCTCAGCCCTTGGATTAATCTCATAAGGTGTCTTGACCAATGATATTGCTTCAATCGTCCAGCGTGGCATTCCCTTGGTATCACCCCCCATGTGTCAGATGTGGCAGGAGTTTCTAGAAGCTCAATTAATTTGTACGGGGTAAATGATTGAGGTAAAAGCTTGGAGAAGAAAACAGAAATTTCATTAAGATAAATGATTGAGGGTCTGGGGATAAAAAAGGAAATGGGTCGGGTTATGTGGGATATGGGTTGGGGTTTTTTGTTTGGGCTCGGGTCACAGATTTAGGATATTGGGCTTGGTGTTTTGTTTTTGAAATTGGGTTCTTGTACTTGGGTTGGATAAAATGAAATCAGGTTTGGTAAATAAGGTTTAGGTTTAGTTAAAGTGTAAGGACTTCTTATGCCATTTTGTAAACTTTAAGGATAGATCTTGCCATTTTTGCAAAATGACTTCCAAGGACTATTTGTGACTTTTAATGATTCTTCAAGGTAAGTTCCGTCATTTGAGCTCAAATATAATCTAAACTCTTCCCCGGCTCGGCTTTAAATGCTCTATCCAAAATCTCATGCTCGTATTGTCGTTTTTGGCTCGGTTTTGTCCGTTTTCTTAATATCCATACCTGCACATGTAAAAACACAAAAACAACATATATTTGGCATTTATGATCGGGTTTTTGGTCTTTTTGGTCTGGTTTTGGTCAAATAAAAAGTGTGTAAATTAACACACACCAGGAATTAAAAAAAATGTTACAACGAAATTTTTTTATATCTTTTTTACATAGCCCAAACCGACTTACAGGACCTGTATTTTATGCTATAAAAAGTGCTTAAGGAGTAGAAAGGAAAGGATGTTACTAGGCATTTACTTTCAAGCTGAATTACATAACACAAGATGACTGTGTTTACAAGACAAGCATAACCCATAATGCTTTAAAAGGATGACTCGTCCGATATGGCTAAGATTTCAAGAAAGGTTCCAACCTTGTTCGTGAAGTTCAGGACACCACTGAGAATCACCAATTAGTTACTTTTTTTACAAATCTAACATTAATGCAGACTAATAATTACATCAGGAATCCATAAAGATCCGTAATAATACCAGATCATTTATTATGCCAATGAACATACAAATTCAGAAAATTAAATTGGTCCAACACACGTACATCCACATTAGAGACTTAAACATACAGTTTCATATCCCAAACACACCGTATCAGAAGAACAGAACATAGAAAAGCTTGTGAAGCAAAGGCTTTCAAAACCATGATACGTTGCCATATGTTTAAACCTTTATTCCAAACACCAGTTAGGCATATAACAACTTTTCTCATCAACAAGGGAGCTATGTTTAACCGGACCGTTAGTTAGGGCAAAGTAGCTTCCATCTCTTAGAAGTTTGAATAACTGCTACTGATTTCTTCACATTAAGGCTCATAAGCTTCCATTTAATCTCTTCTTTCAATACCTTTAGAAGAGTTTCCTCATTTCTCTTCAAGTCCTGAAACAACCTCAAATTCCTTTCATGCCATATGATATACACACAAGCAGCAGTTTCAAGTTTGCTCATCACACTCTTTATGTTATTTTTGCAATGCATGGCCTGTAAGCTTTCAATAATATCACTCAAATTTTGCTCATCACACTCTACCGAAATACTGTAGCCACTAGTTGTAAAAAAAGGCTCTTTTGATGCCCCTAAACTTTCGACTTTCAGAGTCCAATTTTGCTCATCACACTATTTTGATGCATGGCTTGTAAGTTCTCCGTTAACTTTCATATCTGCTTCTTTTATTATCATAATCTCTGCAGTCTCTTCCATGACGAGGTGACGGTTCTGAATAGTCTCGATAATCTATATCATCACTTCTGGTACTTCGCCTTGAGATCACCCTACCTTCACGCCTATCATATTGTGGTGAATCATGCCTAGAACGCCGATGATCACCACTTCTGGAACTTCTAGATGAAGGAGTAACACGCTGCAACATCCGAGTACAAACTCAGTATTAGGTATGGGCGCAAACCTGGAATAACATTCATATGCAAAATACAACTTTGATTGCCAGTTGCAGATACAAAAGTTTGATTATGTTAACAAGACCAAAAACATTATCTCAAACAGCCAAGTTACCTCTGAATGTAAGGTAACATTATCTAGCAGATCGTTCTTCTTCAGTGATACTTTCTGCAACATTGAAAAACATCTCACAATTAGATAAAAACTGTACAGGTTACATTACATTAAAACGATGACATGAAATAACCAACTCTTACCTGAATCAAACGTTTTGCTTCCACTGGAATCACCGTACTTTCTGCTTTTATTTCTGTTTTTGGTTTGGAAACTTTAAATGATCCTTCAACTCATTTTGCACTTACAAGAACATCTAATCCTGAAACATAGTAAACTTTTTGTTATTAAAGAAACTGAAAATGAATGACTCCTCAAAACATTAACACTCAAACAAGATACATGAGCCTGATTACAAATGAGGTGCGGAACTTAAGATAGGATATAACTAGAGTGTACATGTAACACCCCAACCCGACAAGGGTAAAAATGTCACAAATTATGGTGTTACATCAGAACAAGCAGACAGATCAAAAGCAGAAAACTTACTTCAAATAGCTAAGGTCAATTTCTTCACTCGGTTCTACACTCAAGCCCAGAAAGCTACCCCAAAAGCTATCTTGAATACCTGCCGCGGAGAAAAGAAATGCGGCTGAGCTATGAAAGCTCAGTGAACGGATATAACAAAAGAAAACTGAAATAACTATTGAAATACAGAAGATATAATTTGGGAAACATATTTAAGTATAACAGATAGTATGGAAATATAAAGTGTAGGTTAAGTAAGGAATCTATACAGTCACCTGTATAAACAGAATCAGAATATACCATGAGCTCAGAAACATATCTTTATCATATCATAATCACATAAGTTGTACAAGAAGTAGCTAGCTTCATTGTACCGGAAGTGAAAGGTATACATTGCACATACAACCATTCACTAAACAGATTCATATCATATCATAACAGAAAACAGATCTAGGATGCATCCATACGCCCCTGAAAATTAGTGCACATTCATATATAACGGAAGGGGCGTGGCAGAACATCACTCTACTGCCCTAGAGTCATGCCATAGGTGCATCTATGACACGGACATGGAACCCCCATGCCTAGTGAAGCTCAGGTAATCATAAGGTTCATAATAAAGGTTCAAATCATAGTTGTCATATCAGAAGGTTCAAACAGAAAGGTTTATCATAGCAAAAGTTCAAATCAGAAAGTTCATATCAAAGGTTCATACCAGAGGTTCATATCACAAAGGAAACCTTAAGAGTAAGGTCAGAATATCCGTACCTCGAACAGAAGCAAAGCTGACAGAGATCAAATAATGGAATAATACTCTTCTTCGGAAATCTACATACGATGTATCACTCATTAATATCTTATTCGATTATTTACTTTTTCATATTCCATAATAGTTTTAGGGTTTACATAAATATTTATGTTAAATATTTAATAACTTGTTAATATGATTTTAGGGTTTAAAGTGTACTTATATTAAAATGTAGGGTTTTAAATATAAATATCATAAGTTTTATATATTATCAAAGTTAGTCCCTTAACTTTAATATTTTACAAATTAATACTTATGTTTTAGTAATTTACACTTTACACCCTTTAAGTTACAAAATTACAATTTAAACTCCTTAATTATATAATTTACTAAATAAACCTTTTAAATATAAAAAATAGCACATTATACCCTTCTACTAATTATTATATGATTTACCTTTAATTATTAAAGTATACAAAATAAATCCTCAAGTTTCGTAATTTACAAAACATACCCTTTATTTTTTAAAAACACAATCGGTTTATATCATAAACCCCCAAACCCTAACCCTAAATTACCCAATCATTACCAACATTTATTACAACCTTAAATCACCATTAATAACCAGATTCCACATCAAAAACCCTAACCCTAACCCTAATTCTCTATTTTCCTTTTTATTTTCTTTTTACTATTTAACCAATTATAACAAAATTCCACAATACTTAATATAGACTTCAAAAATTATCAAACATATTTTTCGAGTGTTACATGATACTTATAGGTCTTGAGAAAAATACAAACTTGGCTCATAAAATTATTTTTAATCGAATTCATAATTTATATTCGATTTAGGTTTTATAACTCATTAAAATTCATACTATCAAATAATCATGCATGGTTTGATTCTACTATTTTATACTGATGACATATAATATATAAAGTGTTAGAAAAATACCAGAATAATTTTAGAACTTGTGAATGAAGCAGTACGAATTTAGGACTCTCGGCTAATTGAAAATCGACAAACAAACCTCCAAAGCTCAATTCGATCAAACTCAGCCTTGTCACTTATTTTTCTTGTCTTCTTAAGTTTATAAGGCGTTTAGGAAAAGTATAGGTGTGCTCCAGAAAAATCAGAATCGATCATATGGGATTTAAAGTCGGTTTATGGGTTTTTGAAAATCAATTAAGGTTTATAAAATATATAAACGTTTTTTCTATGTATATTTATAGATATAGAACTTGTATTTACTGAATAATATTGTGATAACCTCTAAATAAAAGATTACATAAGTTTCCTAATTGTTTTAGGATTTGTTTTCCTTTTTAAATAATATTTATATATATAATAAATTAAAATTCGATTTTTATTTAATTTATACAGAATTTTTATTTTTCTCATGTTTACAAAAATGTCATATTTTACCTTACATATTTTATTTTGATCATATGTGACCAAATTCCCATTTCTAGGGTTTTATTTGATATTAATTAATATTAATATTACAAAATTTTAAACTCAAGGGCATTTTGGTCATTTGACATCTTTTAGAATTTGAGGTATTACAACTTCTTCCTCTCTAAAAAAAATTTCCATCCTCGGAAATTGAATAGGCAGAGCAGACGAAAAACGATTCAGATTACAGAATCCATAAGGATGAAACAGACACAGAACTTTTCCGGTTACCGAAATAATCTCAATTCAGGAAATCTTTCCACATATTTCAAACAAACAGACGTATCTTTCTTATCGGACTTTCATAACTTCATATCTTATTTAGAATAGTTCAGAAATTGATTCAACGATTACATACTTCTAGCAGATAACTAAAGTACTTCTATCAAGTACTAGCAGAAAACGAATTGAGTACAGAACTTCAAACGATAGAAAACTCTATTTTGAGTTCTGAAATTCTTAACGAATGATCAACGATCAACAAACATTCGAGGATAATTCAAATGTATTCAGATATCGAATGATTAAGGCAGAACTTACACATGGTAGAATGGATCCTAAAAGCCTCACTAATCGCGGATAATCTAACTGACAGAAATCTAATGCTTCTCAAACACTTCCCAAAATATCATATGCTCACAATGAGAATACATTATATGATGGAAATATTATCACGTTGGCCAGGCGTCATAATATTTGCATTATATAAATATACCTTCATGGCAACCATACTTTATCTCAAGTCATGAATAAAACAACCTAATGGCAACCTAACAATTCTTCTCTTCTTCCCAGGATTTAGCAGAATCAAACATCATCAATGAAGTCAAACGGAAAATGAAACGTATCAAAAATAACCTGAATCTAACAGATCCATCTTAATAGAGTACCATTATTTCCAAATTCTCCAAAATGCTCATAACCATAAACTTAGCGAACATACGCAGAATTGTCATAATACTAAACTTCCAAAGAAAAAACTTAATAGTCCAAAGATTCAATCACACCATTGTCAATCTTCCTTATTATCATGTGATGTCTTAATCATTATTAGGGGAAAGAACCAAGGAAAATCAACCTATACTCGTGACTCAAAACCTCCAGCTCTCTCATAGGAATAGAAAAGGTTTATGGAACATCAAATAGTGTAAAAAAAAACTTAATATACCCATCATGAGCAGAAAATTTCTTAGAATATGTCAAACACTTAGGGTTGTAATAATCTTCCGAATGGTCAGAAAACATCAAACTAATTGTCAACAAGTCAGAGATGGAAATCAAAATCAAAAAGCAAAACTTAAATGGTGTAGTTCTCAAGGCATTTCTAAACTTATTAGATTACTAAACTTTAGGTCATGCTTAACTTTCTCACCACAGAAAGAATGATCTTATCAGCTTAACTAAAGATAGAAACACGAATCAGAGTGATGCGGAAACAATTCTACTTAAGTAAATATCCTAGTCTGCCCAATCCTCACCAGTTATAACTCAGGTTTCATATAAGGGAATCCTAAAGCAAATCCTCAAAGCATTGTTTCCTAACTCATATGGTGCAAGGCCTAATACTCACAGGTCATAGCCTAAGCTCTACGGGTTGTGAATCTGCCGATCAAACCTGTCTCTGATACCATAATTGTAACACCCCAACCCGACAAGGGTAAAAATGTCACAAATTATGGTGTTACATCAGAACAAACAGACAGATCAAAAGCAGAAAACTTACTTCAAATAGCTAAGGTCAATTTCTTCACTCAGTTCTACACTCAAGCCCAGAAAGCTACCCCAAAAGCTATCTTGAATACCTGCCGCGGAGAAAAGAAATGCGGCTGAGCTACGAAAGCTCAGTGAACGGATATAACAAAAGAAAACTGAAATAACTGTTGAAATACAGAAGATATAATCTGGGAAACATATTTAAGTATAACAGATAGTATGGAAATATAAAGTCTAGGTTAAGTAAGGAACAGTCACCTGTATAAACAGAATCAGAATATACCATGAGCTCAGAAACATATCTTTATCATATCATAATCACATAAGTTGTACAAGAAGTAGCTAGCTTCATTGTACTGGAAGTGAAAGGTATACATTGCACATACAACCATTCACTAAACAGATTCATATCATATCATAACAGAAAACTGATGAGGCGAAAAATGATCCGTTTTTAGGGGGTCATTTAAGCCCGAATCCGAATTTATTTGATCAAATATTGCCCTAAATCGTTCCTTTTGTGATTTTAGGTACTTTGGGAGTGAAATCTGGAAAAGGAAGCAATTCGGACGTTTTTGGAGCATAAAAGTGAAGAAAACGCCAAAGTCTGAATTTTCCAAGTTGGGAACAGTAGGTGACGGCGTCAAGAGCAAATTTCATGAATTCCCATGACGGTCCAGAACAGATTTGACGGCGTCACGTAGGAAGGGCGTCAAGAGTAAAAGAGTCATGACGGCCTGGAAATGAATAAGTCTTGACGGCGTCAGAAGTAGATCTAGACAGTCCGAGAAGAGTTTTGGCGGCGAGGTGACGGCGTCACATTGTTTGTCTTGACGCCGTCAGACCTATTTTTCTATATATAGTTTTCTAATTTTCACACATTAAAAAGGGAAGTTTTGGAGAAACCCTAAGTACGATTTTGGTGCAACTTTTACAGGTTTTTCAAGGGTTCCAAACCCTTGATACCTTGCATTGTAATTGAGATAAGTGTTCTTCTAATTCAATCAATATGTCTATGTGTTGGTTATCTTTATCTTGTTCTTGTCTCAATTCCATTATGCTAGGCTAGATCTCTTTTGTGTTTGCTTAGATCTAATGAAACCTAGATATTGATTATGTGTTGATTACTTGTTTATTCTTGTCTTGGATGAATGATTTATATGTTAGGCTTAAGAAAACTGGCAGATCTCCAAATGGTAACATGCTTGAACGTCTTAAGAAACATGAACCGAGGCGTACTAGGTCTTTATTGGTTGTATTTAATGCATGAGCTACTGTTTACAATCCCTATAGTTGTGCTGGGCATGGTGTAGGAGGAGATAAGAGCTCATAGAATTGGGGAGTTATGTATGCCACCCCATGAATGGTATTAAGGAATACGATCCGTCATCCATGCAATTATAACAACTAATTAACGTGTAAAAGATATCTAGGGAGTAGTGAAATCTAAGTAAACACATTTTCTCCAATTACTGCTCACAACCTTAGTATAATTAGTTTATTTTCATTTTTAGTATTTTATTTTGTTTGCATTGTAGTATTGGGTTAGTTGACTAGCAACTAATTCCGCCCAAATCCTTCAAACCCCGAGATTTTAATTACTTTCTAAAAAAATATAAAAATACAAAAATAATCATCCCTCACCTTTAGAACTAGTATTTAGGCTTTCTAATCCTAGCGACACTATTCCTAAGCTGAACGATCAATCCCCCGGTACTTGTCACTATACTATACTACAACGATCAGGTACACTGCCTGGTGGGGGTTGTAAGCTTCTCAAGATCCCTCGAGAGGTAAAGCCTGTTGCGATTCCTACGCATCAAGTTTTTGGCGCCGCAGCCCGGGGAATAGTTATTGTCTAGGTTAGAATTTCTTTTTATTAGGTCTACTTGCTAGATTCCTTTCTAGTAAGATTTTATTTTTATTTTTAGGTTTTCTTTAGTCTATCTTTTTCTTTGTGCCTTTATTAGTAAATTAAGTTCATTGACTATTCCGTTTGCCATTATGGAGAACGCGAATCCACCAAGTCCGACACTAGAGTTTTACCAGAAAAAATATAATTACACCAGTTTGGATATACCAAGATGGACGAATGAAATGAGGCGGACAGGATCTTATATTGATTTTATTGAGTACCTTGAGAAAAGAGACCAAGTGCATAAGACTTTTAAAGAATTTACCTTAGGAGCTCCATCAACCCCTCAAAATGCCTCACTTAGTGAAACCTATGCACCATATGAGCCTTCACATAGGATAGTTTCGTATGAGCCACCTAGCTGCATGTCATGGTTAGGCCATACCATAATATAGGATGAACACATAGGTGACCTTGATGTGATGGAGGATGTAGCCGAGCATGATCACATAGATCAAAAAGACCTAGGTTTTATGATCGATGATGATGAATCTCAAGAAACAGATGATGAATCTCTTGGGCAATTTGTATATAGCAGTCAGAATATTGAGGATGATCCTTATGACTCGGACATAGAAGTTGAGATGCCTAGAGAAGCACGTGAGATACTTGGGAGAATGTTAGGGCTAGATCCTGACACATGGAATGATGAGGTGAACAACATAAGCCCACAAAATACTCAACCATCATTTGAGGCACACACACCGCCCGTGACTTACCCGGAAGAAGTAGAAAAAACTTTAGGAATTCCGATGGAGGTAGAACCCTTGGACCAGGCACCACTTGAGGATATAGGTTTGAACACTTGTAGTGATAACCTTACTCCTAGTTCTAGGGAATTTCCTAGTGTTGATGAACCAGAACCTCAATCTTTACACACCTTTCCATCCTTAGATATATTTCTAGGAGACAAAAGAGGAACCGACCCACCCATCAACCAATATTATCCGAGTAGTTTTAGGATGAAGGAATCCATTCACTCACCCCCTTCACCTCACGTGGCATATTCACACCCTAAGGGTGTGTATCGCTACTTTCACCCACACTTAATCCTAAGTGTAGGGAGAACCTCCCCTATTTACATTAAATAAGGGTAGAGTCAGGCTCGTGACTCGAACAAAAACAAGCGCTTCTTGGGAGGCAACCCATGTTTTGTGTGATTTTATTTGTTTGTTTGTTATTTGCTTCCGTATGCATGCTTAATTATTATTGTTGGTTGATCATGTTTCTAAACTAAATGTGGAAATACTTTACTTTGTTGTTTTGGCCTAGTCTTAACTCCACCTAGAAGTATTTTTGCAAAAGATAAGTGTAAGGGGAAACCCCAAATATGTTTTTAAGAAACAAACCGATCATGATTCTCCACAATATTAAATGAACATGTATATTCGTATTTGTTAGAGTCAAATGCTTGTATTGAGTCATAATGAAGTTTTGAAGGATTTTCCAGGAAGTAGGACCAAGTTTTTCCAGAAATTTTCCAGAAACTTAACATAAGAATTTCTGCAGGTCCATTCTGACGGCGTCAGAGGATTACTCTTGACGGCGTCAGGAGTTAAAATCTGGAAATTTTACCGGTTTTGTTTTTCTAACGGAGTCTTATGGTTTTTGTGAATTATTAAGTTTTATAATCTCCAGGAGATCTGCAAACTTCATTCCACAAGCATTATATCTTATCTTGTTTTCTAGGACTTAGAAACTTATATAGGATGCCGTCGATTTTACGCGAGGTTGTCTTGTCTACTTTCTCAGGTTTTACAGGTTATGTATGACAAGGAGATGATTTATATTCTGGAAGGGAAGCTTTGATTGTTCATTTTCTTGGAAGAAGATTTAACCTGACCACCTATAATCCATACCGAGCGAATCAGGGGAGTATTTGATTTCATTCTCTTTACTTTTTCACTTTTACATTCTTTACTTGAACATTTGGGACAATGTTCATCTTAAGTGTAAGGGGAGGGTAAAAAGATGATACCTTACATATGCACTTTCGCTTGAGTTTGTTTTGTTTAATGGTAGATGTGTAATAAAACTATGAGAAATACTTGTTAGTGCAATTTTAGCGCCAAATTTAAATTTTTTTACAACATTTAGGAGTGAAACTTTAGCCATAACAAGCGTCTCATGGATAGGAGATTGTATGACAAGCACATAACCGTATATTCAGAAAAATTTTCCACCCAAATATGTGAGGTTCGCCTTTAGATTTGATAGGAAAAGTATTTACTATTAGTGCTTATGAGTGTACCGGTAGCATTTAGATTCTAGAACTTGCGTTAGTGATGCATCCCGAGACCGCTAGTGAGACTACATTCGTGTGGTAGGATTTACTACATGATAAGAGGCATTAGGATTACCTTTGTGTTAAACCCGTATTATAATTACTTGACCATTTAAGTCATATTACTTGGCTAGTTAAGTCAACTAATTTTTCCCACACCCTTAGCGTTGTACTCATTTTTAGTACACGAAACCCCTAGTACACCCCTCCGAGCCTATCTTTTCGTTTCTAACTTTAAGCATTTTACTTAAAGGAAGAATTTGTTACACCCCACTTAAATGTACACCCAAATCGCCTTAGCCTTCCGTGTATGCGCTCATTTTTAGTGCATTATTGTTATTTGTTAAACCCTAAGTTAACTTTCTAATTGATTACATGGTTGCTAAGTCGAGTCGTATCCTTGTACATATTGTTTTGGGACGATTGGGACTCATGGGTAAGTACTTATTTTATGGAGTAATGGGGAAGAACATCATATTATTACCCCCATATGTACGTTAATCTTAAAAGTGCTCCAAGTGTTTTGATTTTCTTAATTCGAGTCATTAGTTTAGTTAATTGTAAAGTATGTAAAGATTCAAGTGTAAGGGGAACGTTCATTCCATATGATGTATTATTTTGGATGGTAGGGTAAGAGTGTATGCAAAAAATCAAAAAAAAAAAAAAAAAAAAAAAAAAAAAGAAAAAAAAAAGAGAGAGAAAAACATACGGACTACCACCCCTTTTTATTCTATGTTCATTTTATATTTTTGTTATTTTTCATTTATTAGCTTAAGTCGAGTCTAGTCTTGGCTTGGCAACGCCATATTGTACATGTAATTAACTAAGATTGTTAACTCGCCACCAGTAAAACTTCCTTTATCCAACAAAACCGTGTATTTCATATCCCTACACCTAACGTTACAACCCTTTAAAAGACCTCTTTGATAGTTTATCCTAGGTGCTTACGCCATGTGGTGGAGGTTTGATCCTTTCCCAAGCCTATGGTAATCTATTCTGCT
This sequence comes from Artemisia argyi, assembly GCA_030686995.1. Taxonomy (NCBI): domain Eukaryota; kingdom Viridiplantae; phylum Streptophyta; class Magnoliopsida; order Asterales; family Asteraceae; genus Artemisia; species Artemisia argyi. Next base: position 221,455,471 of record CM060680.1, on the reverse strand, counting down.
ATGACAGGTAGTGAGAGATATCTTCCGTTTCCATATTGTAATTTACACTTTATTACACCCGAGAGATGTGAGTATCTTAACACTATTTGTGAGGTGCTTGTGTATGACCTCCGTGCTTGTCTATTGGTCTTTAGTGGAACGATTATTTGTTGTAATTACTTTTATATTAGTGTTAAATGACCCCTAACTTGTCTTTTGAGTAGAATAAAAGCGCATTTGCTTGAGGACAAGCAAATCTCAAGTGTAAGGGTATATGATGAGGCGAAAAATGATCCGTTTTTAGGGGGTCATTTAAGCCCGAATCCGAATTTATTTGATCAAATATTGCCCTAAATCGTTCCTTTTGTGATTTTAGGTACTTTGGGAGTGAAATCTGGAAAAGGAAGCAATTCGGACGTTTTTGGAGCATAAAAGTGAAGAAAACGCCAAAGTCTTAATTTTCCAAGCTCGGAACTGTAGGTGACGGCGTCAAGAGCAAAATCTTGACGGCGTCAAGAGCAAATTTCATGAATTCCCATGACGGTCCAGAACAGATTTGACGGTGTCACGTAGGAAGGGCGTCAAGAGTAAAAGAGTCAACACGGCCTGGAAATGAATAAGTCTTGACGGCGTCAGAGGTAGATCTAGACAGTCCGAGAAGAGTTTTGGCGGCGAGGTGACGGCGTCACATTGTTTGTCTTGACGCCGTCAGACCTATTTTTCTATATATAGTTTTCTAATTTTCACACATTAAAAAGGGAAGTTTTGGAGAAACCCTAAGTACGATTTTGGTGCAACTTTTACAGGTTTTTCAAGGGTTCCAAACCCTTGATACCTTGCATTGTAATTGAGATAAGTGTTCTTCTAATTCAATCAATATGTCTATGTGTTGGTTGTCTATATCTTGTTCTTGTCTTAATTCCATTATACTAGGCTAGATCTCTTTTTTGTTTGCTTAGATCTAATGAAACCTAGATATTGATTATGTGTTGATTACTTGTTTATTCTTGTCTTGGATGAATGATTTATATGTTAGGCTTAAGAAAACTGGCAGATCTCCAAATGGTAACATGCTTGAACGTCTTAAGAAACATGAACCGAGGCGTACTAGGTCTTTATTGGTTGTATTTAATGCATGAGCCACTGTTTACAATCCCTATAGTTGTGCTGGGCATGGTGTAGGAGGAGATAAGAGCTCATAGAATTGGGGAGTTATGTATGCCACCCCATGAATGGTATTAAGGAATACGATCCGTCATCCATGCAATTATAACAAGTAATTAACGTGTAAAAGATATCTAGGGAGTAGTGAAATCTAAGTAAACACATTTTCTCCAATAACTGCTCACAACCTTAGTATAATTAGTTTATTTTCATTTTTAGTATTTTATTTTGTTTGCATTGTAGTATTGGGTTAGTTGACTAGCAACTAATTCCGCCCAAATCCTTCAAACCCCGAGATTTTAATTGCTTTCTAAAAAAATATAAAAATACAAAAATAATCATCCCTCACCTTTAGAACTAGTATTTAGGCTTTCTAATCCTAGCGACACTATTCCTAAGCTGAACGATCAATCCCCCGGTACTTGTCACTATACTATACTACAACGATCAGGTACACTGCCTGGTGGGGGTTGTAAGCTTCTCGAGATCCCTCGAGAGGTAAAGCCTGTTGCGATTCCCACGCATCAAAAACAGATCTAGGATGCATCCATACGCCCCTGAAAATTAGTGCACATTCATATATAACGGAAGGGACGTGGCAGAACATCACTCTACTGCCCTAGAGTCATGCCATAGGTGCATCTATGACACGGACATGGAACCCCCATGCCTAGTGAAGCTCAGGTAATCATAAGGTTCATAATAAAGGTTCAAATCATAGTTGTCATATCAGAAGGTTCAAACAGAAAGGTTTATCATAGCAAAAGTTCAAATCAGAAAGTTCATATCAAAGGTTCATACCAGAGGTTCATATCACAAAGGAAACCTTAAGAGTAAGGTCAGAATATCCGTACCTCGAACAGAAGCAAAGCTGACAGAGATCAAATGATGGAATAATACTCTTCTTCGGAAATCTACATACGATGTATCACTCATTAATATCTTATTCGATTATTTACTTTTTCATATTCCATAATAGTTTTAGGGTTTACATAAATATTTATGTTAAATATTTAATAACTTATTAATATGATTTTAGGGTTTAAAGTGTACTTATATTAAAGTGTATGGTTTTAAATATAAATATCATAAGTTTTATATATTATCAAAGTTAGTCCCTTAACTTTAATATTTTACAAATTAATACTTATGTTTTAGTAATTTACACTTTACACCTTTTAAGTTACAAAATTACAATTTAAACTCCTTAATTATATAATTTACTAAATAAACCTTTTAAATATAAAAAATAGCACATTATACCCTTCTACTAATTATTATACGATTTACCTTTAATTATTAAAGTATACAAAATAAATCCTCAAGTTTCGTAATTTACAAAACATACCCTTTATTTTTTAAAAACACAATCGGTTTATATCATAAACCCCCAAACCCTAACCCTAAATTACCCAATCATTACCAACATTTATTACAACCTTAAATCACCATTAATAACCAGATTCCACATCAAAAACCCTAACCCTAACCCTAATTCTCTATTTTCCTTTTTATTTTCTTTTTACTATTTAACCGATTATAACAAAATTTCACAATACTTAATATAGACCTCAAAAATTATCAAACATATTTTTCGAGTGTTACATGATACTTATAGGTCTTGAGAAAAATACAAACTTGGCTCATAAAATTATTTTTAATCGAATTCATAATTTATATTCGATTTAGGGTTTAAAACTCATTAAAATTCATACTATCAAATAATCATGCATGGTTTGATTCTACTATTTTATACTGATGACATATAATATATAAAGTGTTAGAAAAATACCAGAATAATTTTAGAACTTGTGAATGAAGCAGTACGAATTTAGGACTCTCGGCTAATTGAAAATCGACAAACAAACCTCCAAAGCTCAATTCGATCAACCTCAGCCTTGTCACTTATTTTTCTTGTCTTCTTAAGTTTATAAGGCGTTTAGGAAAAGTATAGGTGTGCTCCAGAAAAATCAGAATAGATCATATGGGATTTAAAGTCGGTTTATGGGTTTTTGAAAATCGATTAAGGTTTATAAAATGTATAAACGTTTTTTCTATGTATATTTATAGATAGAGAACTTGTATTTACTGAATAACATTGTGATAAACTCTAAATAAAAGATTACATAAGTTTCCTAATTGTTTTAGGATTTGTTTTCCTTTTTAAATAATATTTATATATATAATAAATTAAAATTCGATTTTTATTTAATTTATACAGAATTTTTATTTTTCTCATGTTTACAAAAATGTCATATTTTACCTTACATATTTTATTTTGATCGTATGTGGCCAAATTCCCATTTCTAGGGTTTTATTTGATATTAATTACTATTAATATTACAAAATTTTAAACTCAAGGGCATTTTGGTCATTTGACATCTTTTAGAATTTGAGGTATTACAGTATACCAGAAAAACTAATGAACCTTGCAACTTTATGACCAAACTTCATAAAGATAAAGTCTTTAGATATGTGGTTCTTATCTTGATGCAGAACAAGGCAATGTACATTATATTAGCTTCAATCATGCCTAAAAGATACTAAGATTGTACTGTATATGGATAATCATATGCTTAACTTATCCGGTTATTCATTATTGACCCCTTATTCCCCCAAATAACTAATAAGCACTTTGGCATAGGCTTACCTAGGCTGTAGGTTCTTTATACAAGCTTACCCAAACACCCCTAAATCCCATATTCCCATGACAAGTCCTCTCACAAACTCACGCTGCTTTACACATGATAATTAGGGAAAAAAAGAAATACATTACAATGTATAACGCACTTTGATATAAACTTACCCAAACACCTTCAATAAGCTTTTTAACCTTTTTTATACCCAATAACTTGTTAACCTCTTAAAATAAGCCTACACAGAATAGTAAAACTTGGATCCCAAAGTGATCCACGATTACTAGCTACCACTACAAAAAATAGTGCTATTCTCCACACTTATTTTGCCACGGTATGGTCAACCGTGGACTTTTTTTTATATGGATAATAATTTTGCTACATTTATAAGTGTGACAAATATTTAAAAAATAATCCACATATATGAGTGTGTACAATTACAAAAAAGTTACACTTATAGGTGTAGCAAATGTCTCAACACTTTTATTTTTGAACATTTTTTTGCAATTTTGCCACACTTTTAGGTGTGGACATTCAAAGAAATGTTTCCACACTTTTAACCATAGACATTTGAATAATATCTCCACACTTATATGTGTAGCAAAATTTGTCACACCCATTATTACCACACTTGAGAAAGTGTGGAATCAATAATTTTACATATTTTTAAATGTGGCCATTTGGCCTTTAAAATGTAGAGAATTCAACTAGTTTTTTGTAGTGTACAAGGCCAGTGACCAGGGCGAGTTGAGCAGAATCGGCCAAAAGATTCAATTTGGTGACAAGTTGGTCAGCTCGGTGCTAACTCGTAAAAAACTCAGCTTGATGTATTTTAGCAAATCTATTAATGTTTCTAAACATATACTTCTAGGGTCCATGAACATTTATATAGTCCTATAAACATTGTCATACTCTTACACATAGCTTCGAAAGTTATATATAAAAATTCCTATCTAAGACTATGAGTACTCCCCGCCTAGGCCGATAACTCACTACAAGCAAAACAACATAGAGTAATTGCCTTCAATCATGCCTACAAAATACTAGGGGGACATTTAGGTAAGGTAAGCGTCAATAAAACTTATGCATTCTCGAAATACCCCAAACTAATGGAATCAGCTTATTAGTTTAATCCTCCCCTCAAAAACACATAAGCCCTTTAAAATAAGTAAAAATTCAATAAGCTTTTTAGCTTTATTAAAACATAATAAACTATTAAGCTCTTTGAATAAGCTCACCGAAACACCCCCTAAATCCCAATGATTCCCATGGCAGCAATCTCTCAGACAAAATCAAATTGCTCTAAATAATTATGATTCGATCACAAGGCTACATACATTATATTGGCTTCAAGTCCACCAATCTCTCATTTCTTCAAATTAGAGGGTTTGGGGATTTTGTTTAAATTAGAGGGAATTTATTTATTAACGGGTTACTATTTCGTTGGTGATGGCTGCCGGAGATGGTGATAATGAGGAAAGAGGTTGGAAGGGTTGGGTGTTACTGTATTTGTTTTGTGGGACCTTTTATTTTGTTAGTATAATATATGAAGAGACAAAAATACCCTCTTAATTAACGGTGCTTCTTTTGTGGGAAGCTACTGCTAGGTGAAATGTAAGCACACCCCTCTAATTAAAGACAGTGAAAATATTTTTTATGTGATTTATGAAGGGAGTGTTTTTGTTTTTAAATGAAAGTTGAAGGGGTAAAAGTGTAAATTTAAATAAGACGGATGATAAAAAATAAAAGTAATGGTATTTTCTTATGTGATTTAAGGTGTGTTTTTACGTGATTCAAAAGTAGAGGTGGCAATTCACGACACGACACGATAAACGATACGAATCCAACATGAAATTAAAAAGGTTTTTGGTTGAGGATAAACAAGTTTGGTTCAAAAACATGTTAACCCATCTTACCCATTTAAAAAACGGGTTGTGTTTTGGTTGAGCAAATATTAAACTAACAACCCGTGAACCCGTTTAAGTATGTAAGTCTTAAAGAAATAAAATATATAACTCGATTTTTATGTGGAATTTGAATTTAAATGTACTCAACTAGGGATTAGGCTTTCGCGCGTTGCAGCGGCGCATTTGGAGTTGCGTAATGTTCATAGTGCTTCTCGGACGCCTTAATCTGTTGCAAAATCCGCTTTCTTATGAAAATTCAGTTATATATGCATAAATTTATTTATAAATTTAGACAAAGTAAGGTTTGGTACTTGTTATCCAAATGTTACATAATTGAACAAAAACTATTCACATCATTTACAATCTTGGGCGTATCAACTTGAGTAACATAGCCACCCTATAAAATGAAAAGCTAATGAAACTGAACACAGTTACACCCTTATAACTGGGTAAGGAATTAAATTAATGATACATATCTAAAATAAATATAGCAATATTCTAATTTTTTCCTATTTCGGTGGTACCATACCACATCTTAATGCGTTTTCTGGGATGCCATATTTTGTCCAGAAACTATGTTCATCGTTCCAAACTTGAAGGTACAACTCATGTCACATGTATGTGGGACAAGGAATGTGGGACATTAATTCTCGATGGGTGGGAGGATTGGAGAGTGTTTAATGTTTTGAAAGGTTGTGTCACTTGTGTGTACGATGGGGATTGCCAACTTGGTACTCTCATGTTGTTTGTTGACACATTAATTTGTCGCAAAAAATGAACATAGTTGCTCAAAAGGTTGATCAAGTATATTTACCCCAATACTAAATATTGGAAACGAGTATTTTAATTCACGCGTTATGGCAGAGTGTTATCACTCGGTAAAAAAATAAGACACTAAATGCTATAAGAGAATATAGTGTATGAATACCCTTTGACAAAAATTCAAAACACATATGTTTCTTTATAAATATGTATTCATTTACTTTATAATCCAATCGATATGATAAGTCTTTTTTATATGATATTTATCATGGAACTTGGTTCACTAATAACATGACGAAAAAAAAAGAGTTGCAACAATACCTACAATAGTGATCCAAGTTTAACCGGATAATAAAGTAAATGAAAACCTATTAAAAAAAAAAAAAAACAAAAAAAACTGTGTGTTTTGAATTATTGTCAAGAAGTCTTTATAGAATATAACTTTTTGAGCATTAAGTGGCTTATTTTCTTGTTGATAATAAGTATTATTAATCCACTAGTCATTCAGACCCGTGCGATGCACACGGGCTCGATCTAAATGATCATAGCGTATTGTTCAACACTAATTTTCATCATTTTGTTCATGGATGGATTTTGTTGGTCAATAAGTTTCTAAGTTGTGTTTGTTAGCTTGACATGAAAAATGTTGATGCCATTATTTTGTTACGTTTAATTGAGTTCAAGTCAAACACTCAAAATACAATATATAACTCGGGCTGCCTCATGACCCGTGCGATGCACACAACTTTTTTATTTGTTATTATAATTTATAAATGACTGTGAGCCAAAATTATGTAATTTTTCCTTTCTATTCATTATTCAATGTGATATTTTTAATATGCCGTATTTTGTTATTTTAGCAAACTTTTTTAATTTATCTGTTCAAATCGGATGTACTAAAACTCAATTACCCATGTGATGCATTGTTTTTGTTTACCATTAGAAATTCTAACTCTTAGTATTGTCAAAAATAAATTTTTATCGTGCGATGCACATAGGATGTATAGAAGTTTTCAAAGTTTAATATCCGTCTTTTATTTTCGTCATTTTAAATTCGAGACGTATTTTTGTCATTATATATATAAGTTGTCATGGTAGCATACATTTTGTAAGCATGATACGTATTAAAAATAGGTTTTTTTTTTTTTTTTTTTTTTTTTTTTTTTTTTTTTTTCGGTGCAAAGGGTGAATTATATTTATAAACATCAACAATTTACAACTTTCATCATTCTACTGAGATGGACATTCCCATCCAGTTACATAACATCAGACATACATGCTATGTGATAACAGACCTATCAGACATAACACTAACATCATTAACATCTTGTGAATAAGCAAGAAAACTTATCACTTAAACTGAGAAGCAGTCAACCCATGACTTCTACCTCACGGAATTCACCCAGATTGCAATTGCACCCAGACCATACCTTCTTAATTACAATCTTTTAAGATGTATTTAAAATAGTTTATTGATATGCAATCTTTTAAGATATATTTTTTACGTAATATTTTTTGTTTATTTATTTTGGTATTGACTCTAAGATTTTTTATTGAAACTAACTAATATTAATACATCCGGCTAAATTATAACTCTTTCTTATGATAGTCAACAATGCCCGTGCGATGCACATGGGTTGTATAGAAGTTTTCATAGATTTAAAATACGTGCAATGCACATGGGCTGTATAGAAGTTTTCATAACGTAATATTCGGCATTTATTTTCGTCATTTTATATTTAAGTTGTATGGTGTCACACAGTTGCTAAGCTTTATATGTATTTAAAATACTTTATTGAGTTACACATGGGTTCTATATAAGTTTTTATAGCGTCATCTTCGGCGTTATTTTCGTCATTATATATCTAAGTCGTGATGGTATCACATTTCCAAGCATGTGTAAGTTAATTGACATTAAAAATGTATATGTGAACAAAACTATAAAACAATCAATAGAAAAAGTTTATTGACATTTAAAAGCGAACTATAAAACAAATTTCCTTTTTAACAAAACTATAAAAATATAAAACATTAAAGTAATTAGTATATTCAAGAGTATAAATTATAACTCGTATAATAAAAAAGTTAAATCCAATGAACCAAGTCCGAATCATAAACCCGCTCCAATCAATCAATAGACCCGACATTTAACTAAATACAATTTTCTTCTCCTTTATATACTTCTTCGATTTAGAAGATTCACATTGTTAAGATGATAGTGTGAAGATATTTTTATTATATACTAACCCATTTTCAATATGTAACATCGACATAATTTATACAGTCATATCAAATATCAAAGTCACGCAATATTCCAAGATGTTTAAATAAGAAAGTGGCATTAACACACCGCAAGACAAAAAATACATTAAGAGCAAAAATATTAAAATGCACCAACAAAGTGTAGTAATAATTATTGACTAAAAATTGAATGCTCGTCACATTATTTACAATAAACTTACTTGCTAACGAATCAATAGTATTAGCCCGTTTATCGGTATTACATGAAGTAAAATATTGCATGTTTAATTTGTAACATACTATTTATATGAATGCAAAGTATTCATTCCACCGGTGGCCGTGGTGTTGTTCTTGTTGTTGTTGTCTTTGTCGTTGTTGTTCATTGGCCTTTTGCATGTTTTGTTCTTGATACAATTTTTGTGACTTCTCGATCTCTTTCTTTAATGCTTCTTGACGCGCTGCAAAAAAACAATTAGATATAGTTGATCGTTAGTAACTTAAATACAGTTAATCAATATATTGCATTTTCGATCAAATTGAAAATGTTCGTGCATGTTCCACTTAATTGATAAGACAACGATGCGTAGAATCTCTTAAACCATTAGAGAAGATGATGTTACTACCAAACCTCCTACGCACCATCTTTATGTCCTACATTGTTACACACATAAAACACACGTGAAATTTACATAAAACAATATAAATCAATATGCTAAATAAGTAAGACGATATGATGCTTACTTTACCACCATAGTAAGTTGTAGCCCAATGTGCACGCGGTGTAAAGGAAGTTGTGGTTTGTTGTGTGTGATTTTTGACACATTATATAGTTGATAAAATATTTGTAACTCATGGACATGAAGGTAAAAAGACTAACCACTATTAATTGAGACGTTTGAGTTGCTTGAAATCAATCTACACATGCTAATTGAGATGTTTGAGTTGCTTGGAATCAATGTTGGAGGCTTTATATGATAGAATCAATTCTTGGGACATTTATTATGACCCCTTTACATTTATAAGGCTACTTAAGCTTTATATAATATAAGATAAGATGAGGTGATGTTGCCATTGGCGGACCTAGCCAGAAAACAAAAGTGTTTTATAGTTTTGTCAAGGTGAAAATTTTAACAAGTTACTTAATTAACTAGTTTTATCTAGAGGTGTAAAAACGGGGGGGGGGGGGGGGGGGGGGCACAGGCAAAGGCTAGAATGGGCACGGGCTAGAACGGGCACGGGCTAAAAGGGCACATGTTATAAAAATCGTTTTATAAAAGGCCAAAAATGAAGAAATAAATTCCTTAAACGTAATACTTCATTTATATTTAAAAAATTAAATATATTATATACATAAGTTTGTTTTTTTTTTTTTTTTTTTTTTTTTTTTTTTTTTTTTAAGAAAAGGAAGCCAAAAAAAGGTAAAGTACAAACAAGAGCACAAAACTACAATGTAGCTAGGACACCTCCCTAACTAAACAGTCAAGGCTCAAAAGCTCATGGCCATGAACATATTCCCATGCTCAAATACATACATCAAAAAAACCAAATAAACACAAATACAACGAACATCAAATAAACAGCAGAGATACCACATGAGGACAGGCCATTGGAAATTCCAGCATACTTTTGAATCCATGGAGTATAAAGGGACCAACCTAAATACCCCAATCCATCACAATACACTAGAACTAACCAATAATCTGAAACCTCATAACCTCAGCAGAGTACATATTCCAAAACAATATAGCCATGAGCATAAGCACCCCATATCAAACCAACAGCTTGCATCCTGCAAATCATCTTCAGTCAACACTAATGGGGGTTGCCAGAGTAGCATGTTTAGAGGAAATTGTCTCCTTAAAAACCTACCTAAAGTAAAACCACGAGGGAAAAACCTTGAAGTAGGAAAAGATTACAACTTTCCCTTAAACAACCCCAAATCAAAAATAATCCAGTCACCTTGAATCTTCATCCACCACCAATCCTGTTCAACATTTACTTCCCAAGAAAACCATCAATACCAAATACCATAATTCAGCCTCATAACAATAATACAAGAAATCATTCTATCCTAGTCTAAACTAATCATAAAGATCCAGTTGCATTCCCACATACCAGTACTAATCTCGTACCTTTCATCCTTATAAAAGTACCTAATCATCTATATATGAGCACTTCTATAATCCACACACCACCCAGAGTTAACTCTCACCATCAATAACCATATCATCTTTACATAAATCATCCAACATTCCTTTATACTTATAACTACTATCAACAGGAAAATTCCAAATTTTAGAAGCACAAACAACATCATGAGTAACTTTTAGCTTTAACCCCATTATCCTAAACCTAACCGCTTCCACAATTATACTGAACAACGCACCTTCACTCCTACTAAAGTCACCAAATGTTCTAGAATTTCTTTCCTGCCAAATAAAATACACACTAGCCCCCAGAACTAACCTTTGAATAACACTCCAAACAGTATTCCTAGCAGGTCTATTCACAATACTAGAAATAATCTCAGCCCAAATATTGGAAACATCATCTAACTTAGACATAACTTTCAATCTTTCCCATATCCTTCTAGCATAGGAGCAACTAAAAAATAAGTGAGAATGAGAATCCTTACATTGATTACTGAGAATACACTTCATATCCTGAATATTCAACCACTTAGAAACTCTGTCTTGAGTCTTCAGCTTTCCTTTTATAGCCATCCAAAGAATAAAAGAATGACGAGGCACACACTGAGAGAACCACACATGCTTACACCAGATCACTTTAGGAGCATTTGGCTTTAATTCCTTCCAAACTTCTTTAACTGCAAACTTCCTTTCCTTACCCTTCCTATTGATCCAAATAGCTTTATCATAAGTACCTGCATTAATACTAGGAACAGGAATATTAATAAGATCAATAATATTATTGTTCCAGCTTCTTGGCCATCTCCAATTACCATCTCTAATAAAATCAGCCACTTTATCCTTGAAACTGACTCTAGCATTACGAATATCATCACCATCAACCAGATCACATAACGGCCCATTTCCATTCCATTTATCTAGCCAGAAATTACAACTCTTACCATCCCCAATCTTAATCTGAATAAACCTATGAATTTTATCTCTCAAAGACATAATTTGTTTCCAACACCAAGAAGTATTGGCCTTAACCTCAACAGCCCAAATACTTTTATCCTTAAGCCAATGACCCTTAACCCATTTAACCCAGATAGAATCTTTATCCGAAATAATGTTCCACAAGTGTTTGGACATAAGAGCCTCATTCCATTTATGCAAAGATTTAAGCCCGAGACCCCCTTGATCTTTTTGTAAACATATATCTTTCCAAGCAACACTACACTTACCCTTATTCATACCATCAGTCCTCCAAAGAAATCCTTTCATCAGCTTATCAATATCATCACAGACATGTTGAGGAAGAATAAAAATAGATGCCCAATACACATGTAAAGAATAAAGAACAGAAGCAATAAGAAGGAGTCTACCAGCAAAAGACAAGGTTTTATTTTTCCAGTCATCAATCCTCTTCTTCACATTTTCTATAAGCATCGTACAATCACTTCTAGTAAGACTTCTAGAAACCAATGGAACACCTAAATATCTAACAGGAAGCTGACCCTCAGTAAAAGGCATAACCATTTTTATCTCATTCTTAACTTCAACAGAAATGTTACAAAAAAAGGCGGTACTTTTATGCATACTTGGTCTAAGCCCAGAAGATAAACAGAACTCATCAATAGCTCTCCTAAGAACAGAAACCGAAACCATATCACCATGACAAAAAAGCAGCAGATCATCAGCAAAACACAGGCTAACTATACCCAACTCCTTACAACCCCAATGATACTTAAAACGCTTATCCGGGCTAATTTGTCTTTTAAGCATAAGAGTAAAAACTTCCATTACAATAGTAAACAAATAAGGTGATATGGGATCACCCTGCCTCAACCCTTTTTTAGCTTTAAAGAAACCTTGAGATTCACATTTGACGCACACAGAAAAGGAGACAGTACTAATACAACTCATAATCCATCCCACCATAACTTCATGAAACCCAAAACTAAGGAGACTTAATCTTAAAAAATCCCAATTGAATGAATCATAAGCCTTCTGAATATCGACTTTAAAAGCACAATTACTAGTTCTATTCTAGGTGTATCTAAACATTAACTCTTGGACAAGCAAGATATTATCACTAATTTGCCGACCTTCAATAAAAGCACTATGGTTGTAATCAATAAGACCCTTTAAGACCCCTTTAATCCTATTAGATAAGACCTTACTAATACATTTATAGACCACATTGCAACAAGCAATGGTTCTATAATCAGAAACTTTCATAGGTGTTTTAGATTTAGGCACAAGAGCAATTAATGTGGTATTCAATTCACCCAACATCTTACCGCTAGAAAAAAATTCCCTAACAACATCACAAAGATCATTACCCACAATAGTCCAAGAAGATTTAAAGAACCTGGAAGTGAAGCCATCAGGCCCAGGAGTCTTCTCATCATCAATGTCAAAAAGAGCTGCCTTGATTTCATCATTAGTAACATCTCTCACCATATTCCAAGCATCACTAGCATCAATCTTCTTAGAAAACAAACAGTCAGGATCTTCAATAGGGAACACTTTGTTACTTGTACCCAAATAATTTTGAAAATGAGAGACAAAAACCCCAGCCACCTCATCATCTTGATACACCCTATCAAAATCATCTCTAATAGTGTTGATCCTACTTCTGTTCAATCTTCCTCTTATACTATTGTGAAAATAAGCGTTGTTATGATCACCAACCTTAAGCCATTGAATCTTTGACTTCTGCTTAAGAACTTTCTCCTCATCCAAGACAGCCTCTTTATATGCATCAGAATATATCAATTCTTCCTCTCTCAACCTGACATTGTGAGGATCTTTATCTAAATCAGCTTGCACTTTCTTCAATTCAGATCTCAGAATCTTCACCTTGTCAAAAACATTTCCATTCTTCCTATTCAAATCTTGCATATGCTTTTTCAGGTTCTTTAATCTCTTAGCTAAAACAAACATGGAATACCCCTCAACTGGCACTCTCCAATTATCCTCAACAGTTTGAAGAAAATCTTTCTTATCAGCCAAATAGTTCATGAATCTAAACGATCTCTTCTTCCTAGCAGTTATTCCATTCATCACAAGAAGAGCAGGACAGTGGTCAGAGGTGACATAAGGAAGAAAATTTGCATAGCTACAACCAAAATCTTCAAAAAACGCCCCATTAGCCATCACCATGTCAAGCTTTTTCAAAATACCTTTCTCAGGGTTTTTCATTTTCTGAATCTAGGTGAAAAACATACCCTGCATAGCAACATCTTCCATATCAAGGTAACTAATACAATCTCTAAACTCTTTGATACCCTGATCACTATTAGAAACCCCACCAGTATTCTCATCCGCATATAACATAACATTAAAATCACCTAAAATCACCCAAGGAAGACTATTAACCCAATTCATATGATCTTTTAGGTTCTCCCAAAGCTTCAACCTAATTCTAGGATCATTATCACCATAGATAAAAGAAACAAAAAATTTCTTTTTATCAACAATGGTAATAACTTCAAAATGCATAACCCGGTCACATTGGCTAATAAGAGTGGTAGTAAAGACATTATGATCCCATCCAACACCAATCCTACACCCTTTGTTACTATCAACAGAATTAGAAACCCATGTCCAATTCCTAAACACATTATCAAAAACATTACTAACAATCTTCTTGTTAAGCTGAGTTTCAATGACGGCACACATATTAATCCCATTTTCCAAAATAAGCAACTTAACTTCATCTTGTTTAGAGATTGTAGACATATCTCTAATGTTCCACGCAACAATTTTAATACTCATTGGATATTTGTAGAAATACTTGTACCGTCACTCCTTTGAACATTAACCATAGCAGGATCCACGCTCGCACATACATCATTTTGAATCATAAAGGAAGCATGATCAGACTTATCTTCTTCAACCTCATCATCCACATGTTGGGTAAATTCATCAAGAATTTGCTTCTCCATCTTGAAATACGCCTTCTCACCAATTTTAGATTTGTAAAACTCTTTCATCTCATCAGTCCAAGTCTCCCACTCATGGATTGTGAAAACTTCTCCCGTTGTGAAAAAAGCTCTACATCAGTCAATTGTTTATCAACAATCATCTTATTAATATTTTCTTTTTCAACATTGTACAATTCTTCATATACTTTAACATACGCTTGATCTTCAGATAACCCTTGAGCTAACAATCCTGACTTATCAATACTATCCGCTTTCCTTTTAGTTGCCATTACAATACTTTCACTACAGTACTTAATACTTTTTTCATAATTCTTAATCTTCATTTTCAGCATATCAATACTCCCTTTCTTCACAAACCTCTCCATTTTCTTTTTATAATAATCCAACAGATCAGCAGGCCAACTATTCTTTTCATCAGAACTAATAACCAAACCCTTATTACAAGCTTCATCAATCCTCTTCCTTATCGTTTCCCATTGCAAACTATTTTCCATTTCAGCCTCATTTGCAAGAGCAGAGTATTTATTACCAGAGCTAGATCCTTCCTCATTAGCACTTACACCATTATTACTATCTCTTCTATCCATAACATTTTTACCCTTGTTACTTTGTCCAGATTCCTTAACATTCCCATTCTTAACTTCATCATTCTTATTAACAGGAACGTAATGAGGTTGTTGATACCTAAATGAGCGTTGACCACCAGCACCTCTTCCTTGCATACCTCCTCTACCCCTACCATTATATCCACCCCTACTATAAGAACTCTCACCTATAAAATTTTTCTGTCCACCATACCCATTAACCATACCATCATTCCTATTATACCTTCTATTACCCACAGATTGCCAATCCACACCATTGCTATTACTATTCATCCCATTAACCTGTTTCTGAACATTAACTTCATTCCTAATATTCTTTTCAGCTTCAGTTAAATTCCTTTTAGTGCATTTATCATACCCATGCCCGAAAACTTTGCAATGAGAGCAAATTGGAGGCCTCCAAGGATATTCTACACTCAATTCCATAGATCGACCCAAGCTCTTGTAACAAACTGCTACACTATCAACAAGCCCATCAGACGCTTCAATTTCCACTAAAACCCTAGCAAAACTTGCCCTACCATACCCCTTTTCACACATTTCAGTAGTAATCCTATCCATAATGATAGGGTTACCAATACTACTTGCTATCCTGCTTATACCCTCGGAATTCCAGGCTTCCAAAGGAACATTCATTATTTTCACCCACACCAGAACCTTAAACGGCTCCGATTTATCCATACAACTACCTACTTCCCACTTTTGCACAAAAAGATGTTTTCCATCAACCAACCATGGTCCATTTTCAAGGACATATTGCATACCCTCATCTGACTTGAATTTAAGAAAGTATAACCCATTTTCATTCAAAATAACCTCACCAAGATGAAATCCTCTCCACATTCTCCTAAGGTGCCCTGAAATCTCCCAATGAGGCATTTTCATCCCAACAAAATATCCAACCAATGTCATTCCCCATTTCTTACTCCCCTCTTCCACCAC
This sequence comes from Artemisia argyi, assembly GCA_030686995.1. Classification (NCBI taxonomy): domain Eukaryota; kingdom Viridiplantae; phylum Streptophyta; class Magnoliopsida; order Asterales; family Asteraceae; genus Artemisia; species Artemisia argyi. The sequence goes on along the minus strand of CM060680.1, from coordinate 221,439,153 downwards.
TGGATCCAAATCAACAAACTTCTTACCCATTTCATTAACTATAACAGGAATACGCCTTAATTTATTACTACCACTACCATTCCTCCCCTGCAAAGCATTGGCAAAGGACACCTTCTTTGCAGGAGTAGAACAATCTTCCATACTAACATCATTCATTACTCCCACCCCATCAACATTTTCCTCATTCCTATCCACTTTACTACCATTACTTGGCACACTACCTAAACCAGGCCACTTTTCAACATTGTTAAAAGAAAACGTAGCATTAGCTTTATTACCACCATTACATAACTCCTCCCCCCTCCTCAAAATTCTAGGGCTGTTTGCAGGACTAACCTTACAAGTTTGAGTGGGATTATCACAAACCACACTAGGGCCATCACCAATACCACAATCATTCTTAATATTATCATTACTAGAAGATTTACTAACATGACTATTAATATTAGAATCACAATTATTAGCAGACACATTAGACTTATCACTTACCATAACATCACCTTCAACATCATGAAAATCTCTTTCAGACACTGAATCACCACAACTTCTTGATTCAACAGACTGAGCATCAATATTAGAAACAAAATCACCATTTCCATCATCCTCAGCAACACATTTACCCTCAACAAACTCAACCCCTTCCATACCATCAATATACTTGCCCCCTTTCTTACCCATCTTCCCCGTATTCTTAAAACTAACAGACTTAGCAGCCATCCTAGCCTTCTTACTCATCCCCTTCAAAGCACTATTATGACTCTTTGCTGACTTCTTTTGACTCACGGTATCATCAGATGCCACTGGAGGAGGAACCAAATTAGGGTTTATACTATTTGGATCGGCCATAGTGGAATTAATATTAGACATAGTAGGAATCATAGATTGATAACATACTAATATAGAAGAGAGGATTAAGGATAAGATGAAATGGAAATGAACAGTATGATTCGGAAGAAAAAAACAGCAATATAAATGATTCTAAACGCACTGTAGAAGTAATAAAAGTATAAGAAATTGGTATGAAACAGTAGATCTATACATCTACTATCCGAATCCAAAATCCTTAAATGAATACATCGAATATAATAAATTTAGATGGGAAATTACTGTATAAAATTGATTAGTATTTAGGGATTTTATTTTTAGAGAGAGAAAAAAGTTTATTCTAAATATTCTTTTTTCAATTTAGGATGACTCTTAGAAATTTGTTTGCTACTTAGTAACCTAGTCGTGAATTACTAACCGTAATTTGAATTTGGCTTGGTTTTTTTACTGAACCGATACTATACATATACATAAGTTTTTCTTTAAAAACGATTATAATATTCTCCAATTAAGAGAAAATATGTGCCCGTTAATACCCATTTAACTTTTCAATGGGCTAAATATGCCCATTTCAAAAAAAAGAGTGAGCTATATGTGCCCAAGTCTTTTACAAAGTAATCAAAATTAGCCTATTTTTTTTCATTTTTGGCACAAATCGCCACTTCTAGTTTTATCACAGCCAATTATACAAGAAAAGGAAGTGGTCGTTTCACTCCAAATCCTTATTACCACATATAACCAAACACAATTTTGCAAGTAAACCAGTAACATAACTAGTTTAAGAATTAAATGAAGCACAAGAATGAGAACAAATCATTGGGTTTGGTGTGAAAAGAAATGAGTGAAACAAACAAAATATGGAGTGTGATGGTTTGGTGAATGGTGAAGGGGAGGAGGATTGGACGGTGTTGGTGTATGTACCCTCCGGACATACGCCGGATGGAACATATATCCCCCGGGTCTACGTCGGACAGAACATATCCAAACATATCAGATCAAAATGAACCAACATCCGAAAGGAACAGATCCATACCCTCCGGATATCAGTATACGAACGACCTTAACCCCCCGGACAGCCTGACCGTTCGTATATTTGGCAACTACGCAAGCCAAAGTACAAACAAGTACACCAAGTACATGATAATGGAGCATAAACTAGTGAGCACTAAGGGATTAAGTACAAACCAGTATGGCACTCCATGTGAGCAGCCTATAAATAGGAGAAATCCTCACTTAAGGTTAATTAATTCTCTCACTCTCTAAACTTTACTTATACTTTCTCTCTCTAAGAATATATACTTACTCTCACGCCGGAGGTTGGTCCTGGGATACACTCCCGGGGCGAGACTAACGGACGTATCTGTTTTGTAGATATCTGAAGGGACTGACACCAACAAAGGATCACTTTGAACCCGAAGGACCAATTGCAGTCCGGAGGATTCATTCTGCTTGTCCGAGGTAGAAGCAAGATTTTACCTCAACAAATTGGCGCTATCCGTGGGACCCGTCATTCACTCTACCAAAGCTAAGAAAGGAGAGGTCCTACCCCAGTAACACCCGAAGGTAGCGGAGGAAACAACGATAATAACACTCACAACAATAGCATAGAACAAATCCAGAACCACATCACTGCACTAAAGGCCCTGATCCAAGAGCAGAATACCAGAGGGGGAACACCGATCAAACCCATCCAACTTGACTTTGATGACGGAGAATCACAAGACGACGGAACCCAGAAGACCGGAGAAGAACCGATGGACGATCTTTCTAAACCTTTTAAAGCAGCGTCTAAGAGCCCCTTCACCCGAAGGATCATTAACTTCTCCAGTCCTAAGAACGCAAAGTACTCAATGCCCTATCATCTAAAACTGTACGATGGGTCCACCGACTCGGACGACCGTATCACAAGATTTGAAGGAGCAGCCAATCAAGGCGCATGGCCTATGCCAATATGGTGTATGATGTTTCAGCAGACTCTGGATGACGTGGCCAGAGGATGGTTCGATCGTCTTTCGCGAGGCAGTATTGACAGTTGGGATGCACTAAGTGAATAGTTCGTGCAGAGATTCGCCCTTCGAAGAAAATGTATCAGAGCTCCTATGGAAATCACAAAGATTATCCGACAAGCCAACGAGACTTTGCTAGAGTTTAAGGAATGATGGACAGATGAAGTTAGTCGTATATCCGGTGTCCCGGAAGTAATGCAAATATCCTCTTTTGTCGATGGCTGCAAATGTCCAGAACTAGCAAAAAGATTCTCCGAAAAAGTTCCCCAGACAGTGACTGAAATGATGATAAGGGTTGATGACTTCATCCGTTCTGAAAAGGCATATCGGTCAGCCGAAGTGCCAAGAGGAGAAAAGATAGATTACTACAAAAGAGATCATCACTATAATCCATACAATAACCGGAGTGACCAAAACACTCAACGACCTCCTTTCAGACGAAACCGTCGGCGGGATAACCATCGGGATGATTTCAGGCCTCGTCATAGCGATCACTTTATGCCCTACGGTCCAACAAGGAATGATAATGTTAACCGAATAGACTATCGAACGGATTATCACCGCAGCAACTCAAACCAGAGGGACACCAGACTGATAGACTTGAATGCACTTACAAAAGCTCCTAAAGAAATCATGGCAACCGAACATAAGCTTAGGCTTCCGGCGCCGCCCCCGTTAAGAGGCGGGCCATCAAGAGAAAATATGGATAAATACTGTGACTATCATGGGGAGAAAGGCCACCTCACGAATGATTGTCACAATTTAAAGGAGCAACTCAAGAAGGCTTTGGAAACAGGAAAACTCGATCATCTGATCAGGGATGTCCGACAGAGAGACAGGGTCCCTCCACGGGGTAATAATCAAACCAACCATGGGCGAGTCATCAATATGGCTTGATGTCAGGAGAGGGGCGGAAACGCAAAGTCTTGGACCAAGAAGACGAGTGGATGAAAGCCCCTATAAGTTTCCCTCTGATCTTGCCCAGAGATGTTTCGGACGAACCGCTTATAGTCGAAGCAGAAGTAGAAGGATATACTGTCAGAAGGGTTTACGTTGATCAAGGCGCTTCGGTGGAAGTAATGTACGAACACTGTTTCTTAAACTTTGATTCCTCCATCCAGTCTCGACTAACACAAACAAACACACCCTTAGTCGGGTTTGCCGGAGAAACCATCCAACCGTTGGGAAAAATTGAATTGGAAGTATGTTTCGGAAGCGAAGGGCTGTATCGCCGAACCACTATGAAGTTTGCGGTAGTAAGATCTCCCTCCCCTTACAACATAATACTAGGGCGATCCAGAATCAAAAAACTAAGGGCCATCCCTTCAACAATATACTCTATGATGAAGTTCCCAACGCCGAGAGGCATAGCCACTTTGGTCACCCGTTTAGTTATCATTCCGGAATTTAGGAAGTTGGAAGAAAAATTCTTATTGGAAAAGTAAACCAAGGTTGAGACCCCTCCGGTAACAACAATCGCAGATGAAGCCACGAAAACCTAAGAAATCTTAGTCCATCCGGCATATCCGGATCAATTGGTAACGATAGGAAGAAATTTCTCAAAGGAAGGACGGAGACAACTGATAACTTTGCTTAAAAACAGCCAGGACGTTTTTGCATGGGAACCATCGGATATGACGTGTCACACCCCCAAAATTGGGTCCAGCGGAAGTATACATGTAGCTGGGGTGTAACTCAATTGGTATTACAACACAAGTTCAAAAATGGTTTTCACTTCAATCATTTAGAATAAAATCATTTAACCAAAAGTGTTGAATTTACATCGTTAAAAGTAGTGCGGAAGTAGGCCCTTAAAATAGTTAAAAATGGTCCCCATATGAATAATCAGAGTCTTCTATGACCATGCCATGCCCTGCCAAAACCTCCGGTAGCGTGTCATTGCTTAATACCTGAAAATACATGCTAAAGTGTCAACACGAGGTTGGTGAGTTCATAGAGTTTAGTGAACATGAATGTAATGTAAAACATTTGAATGAATATTTCCCAGCAAAGGCATCGTAAATCCACTCAGTTCCAAGTCCCGCCCATACAAGACTTACAACCTGTGTGTTTACAACCCACTGCCAAATATGTTTTGGTTTGTGTAACAAAAGTAATATGTGGACCAAGATTCAAAGATAAGTGTAGCAATGTCGCTATATAAAGGAAAGAGTGATAATGTAGCCATGGCGATGTCACCATATAAATGAATCTGACCATAAGCAAAACGCATAAATAGTTTATTGAACAAAGTTTCATAGCACCAGTTTAGAAAAGAATATTGATTGCACTAAGTTCAAGGCACCGAAAAGGTTTTCTAGCTATATGTAGGAGGTTACGCTCCCAAGTAATGTAGGTAATCACATACCTATGGAATGTAGGTAATCACATACCTATGAAATGTAGGTAATCACACATACCTATGAAATGTAGGTAATCACATACCTATGAAATGTAGCTACCGGTTCTTAACTTAGGCAATCTTAGGTAATCTGTAAATAGTTTAAATTTATGCACTCATGTCCATGAGTAAAGAGCAAGTAGATAACAAGTGAACATTATTGTACTCGGATAATCAAACAAGTATTTAGATAAAGCTGAAAATATTTGAGTAATCAACCATGTAAAGCGAGTAATGCGTTTAAGTAAAATGAGCATGTATTCTCCCCCAAAGAGTTTACAAAACAATTAAAAGAGTAGGGGCTATGACTCACCTTTAGTGACGTAATGAACATAACTGTGCCATGGAGTATGGCAGAATAGTAACATAACTGATGTCAATAATTAGAGCACAACGATACAGAATCGGCATAACCTAATGAATATAAGCTTGTCTCAAAACATAATACGCAGAAAGAAATCAATACGTATGAGTTTCAAAAGGTAGAGTGTTGTAGTTTTCGTGGAATATTTGTATCAATGTTTGTAAAAAGTTTTAGTATCTCATTCGTGTGGTGGTATAAAGTCATAGACTCAGACAAAACGCACGCCAAAGCACAAATCATATAGCATAAGTATGAAAGGTAATAGGCACGTATAAAAGAAGAATAAACCGGTATGAACTAGATAAGCATATATATAAATGAGATCTGTGGATTAGTTACGTTTAACTAATAAATAGTCATTAGAAGTTCCAACTTGTATTTATTGGTTATTGGGTAGAAATCAAATAACACTCAAGTGACAGTCCGTGTAATAAAGTCCAGTAATAAATGATTTGTTATTAAGTCGTAAGTCCATTAAGAGTGCAATACATTAATCCTAAACCCTTGTAAGATTATATATGTATTTGACATGGTATATGAGTTAAAAACCTGAAATTCTGAAACTGTCCCAAAGATTGGAAAGTCTGCACAACTCAGTGAGTTATGGGCCTTAGGTAATTAGATAGGGTGATAGAGCTATGTCTTGTGGTCGTTTCGCCGGGTGGCGCACCTCATAACTCATCCCGATGAGTAAATGAGAGCCAAAATGGCGAAAGGTGTCAAAATCTGCACATCAGATTTCAATCAGAAAAAGCTCATGGTTCTAGTCATTTATGGAGCTCGGCCCAGTTTTATGAAATGTAGGTAAGACATAAACTTAAATGTAGCCGCAAACGGCGCATCAACCGGAGTTGTAGAACTCTAGCTATCGCCAAAAAGGCGGGACTGCAGTGAGCTGTTCCAAACAGCTCATGTATGCAGTAAATAGACAAACAAAACGCACCCTATTATGCAGAAAATTAGTAGTTAACACACTCCTTTATGGGCTGAAATAAGCGGGTATACACGCTTGTGTTGGGATGAAAAAAATATGCAGAACCAAACACTTCTTTTGTGCAGAAAATAAGTAAACAAAACATTAACATACCCTCTTGGGGCTGTTTGGTTCCTTGGCTCACAACATAATTCAAATAAGCTCAAACAATAAACAAACACCCTCTTATCAGTTGTGATCAAACAAATTAATTAAACCGGTTGACATAAGCAGTTTAGTCACATGAATTGACACCACCTTAAGTTACAAACTAGGATTAAAATGAAGGAGCAAAACCTAATGAGTTTAAGCCAACAAAATCACCATAAACATATCTCATATGCAATTCCAAACAAGTATAACGAATCCCATATAGGCTGAAAAACATACACCCCTAGTCGGGTTGTGACAGCAGATAGACAACAAACACAACCTCTTGGGTTGCGGTTTGGTGGTTGTACCCATGAGGCCAACACCACCCTCGTGGTGTGGTTGTGGTGCGAGCACAAACAAAACAAACACCACCCCGTGACCAGATGGGTCGACCCGTTTGCAAACCCAAATCAAATAAACACCCTTTTAATTATTACCACACGAATATGATATCAAAAACATATTTAATCCAGTTTTTACATCCACGAAAAGTATGAATAAACTGATTTCTATTTGGTTCTAATAAAAAAAATTAGATGAAATAGATTATGTATGTCTGCATACCAAGAGTGTGAATGGCAGAGTGAAAAAAATATGATGGAGATGATGGTGGTGGCGACAGTGGCGATTAATCCGAACCAAGCAAACCACGAAACCAAAACCACAAAATCAACCACCCATGAATCGATCTTCTTATGGCTTGACTCAAGGAGGAGGGTGGCGGCAGCTTATGATGGCTGAGAGGCAGAGAGGCAGTGTGTAGTGAGAGAGAGGAGAGTGGAAGGTTTTGAGAGGGGGAAAAATAAAATCTGAGATATCATCTTATCTACTTTTCAGTAATAAAAAGGCGGTGTAGTTGCTGGTTATAAGAGGTGGGTTTGTTTTATTATTCTATCGTGTATCCCGTGTCCCGTTGAGCTAAAATGTAAACTTGGTACCTCGATTTGGTAATTGCGAGAGATATATTTTTGGAAGCGTTTTTATAATTGTAACATAAAAACGAAACTACTGATTTCGAATAGTGATTATCGAATGTAAACCATTATTATTACAGTATCGGTATGCAGGAAAGCAATATAACAACTCGTTAAATAAAACAGAGGAACATAAACGTTCAGAGAATATTAAATTGGTACAGAGTGAATCATTTATATTGGAAAATTTACCGGTTAACTATCGATTACAGTAATTACTTTTACGTTATGGTAAAAGTCAAATAGTCAAAAGTCAAAGTCAAAAGGGCAAAATAGTCATTTTGATGTGTGAAAATTTACGGGTTGCTACATGACGGGCGTACCCCGGTGGATTGCCGAACACAAGCTCAACGTAAACGTCCAGGACAGACCTATTGCTCCAAAAAAGAGGTTCTTCTCGGAGGAAAAGAACCAAGCCATAAACAAAGATGTAGAAGAATGGTTAAAAGCCAGAATCATCAGGCCCATCCGGTACCCGACATGGATCTCAAACCCAGTACTAGTAAAGAAACCAGACGGCAGTTGGAGAATGTGCATCGACTTCAAAAACCTTAACTCATATTGTCAGAAGGACTACTACCCGTTGCCAGAAATCAACTGGAAAATTGAATCAGTAACAGGATTTCGTTACAAATGCTTCCTTGATGCTTACAAAGGATACCATCAAGTCCAAATGGCAAAAGAAGACGAAGAAAAAACGGCCTTCTACACCGATCACGGAACATATTGTTATACCAAAATGCCATTCGGACTAAAAAACGCCGGAGCAACATATCAGAAGCTAGTAGACGCTGCCTTCCGATCACAGATCGTTCAAAACTTGGAGGCTTACGTGGATGACATGGTAATCAAGAGCCAAACAGAAAAGGAGCTATTGGCCGACGTAGCTGAGACATTTGACAATCTCCGAAAGATCAACATCAAGCTGAACCCCAAGAAATGTTCCTTCGGAGTAGAAGAGGGGAAATTCCTCGGCTACATGATATCCTAGGAAAGAATCAGGGCATATCCCAAGAAGAACAGGGCAATTGCCGACATGAAATCGCCTAAGTCACTCAAAGAAATGCAAAGCCTGAGCGGCAAGCTTGCCGCATTAAACCGTTTCCTATCCAAATCTACCGAAAGGTCCCTACCTTTCTTAGAGACCCTTAAAAACATCACTAAGGATAGCAAAGATAAGTATCAATGGACAGAAGTGGCCGAAAGGGCTTTTCAAAAAATGAAGAAGATGATCTTAGAGCTCCCTTGTTTAACAACACCAAAACCAAAAGAAGACATGTACCTATACCTATCAGCTACTAAAGAAGCAATAAGTGGAGTAATTGATGCGTGGGAATCGCACCTTGCTTTACCTCTCGAGGGATCTCGAGAAGCTTACAACCCCCACCAGGCAGTGTACCTGATCGTTGTAGTATAGTATAGTGACAAGTACCGGGGGATTGATCGTTCAGCTTAGGAATAGTGTCGCTAGGATTAGAAAACCTAATTAATAGTTCTAGAGGTGAGAGATGATTGTTTTTGTATTTTTATATTTTTTTATGAAAGCAAGTAAAATCTCGGGTTTTAGAAGAGTGGACGGAATTAGTTGTTATTCAACTAACCCAAAGCTATTATATAATTAAAATAAAACAATGAAAATGAAATTAAACTAATTAAACTAAGGTTGTGAGCAGTAATTGGAGAAATTGTGTTTACTTAGACTTCATTACTCCCTAGATATCTTTTACATGTTAATTACTTGTTACACTTGTATGAATGACGGATTGTATTCCTTAATACCATTCGTGGGGTGGCATACATAACTCCCCAACTCTATGAGCTCTTATCTCCTCCTACACCATGACCCAGCACAACTATAGGGATTATAAACAGTGGCTCATGCATTAAATACAACCAATAAAGACCTAGTACGCCTCGGTTCATGTTTCTTAAGACGTTCAAGCATGTTACCATTTGGAGATCTGCCAGTTTTCTTAAGCCTAACATATAAATCATTCATTCAAAACAAGAATACACAAGTAATCAACACATAATCAACATCTAGGTTTCATTAGATCTAAGCAAACACAAGAGAGATCTAGCCTAGCATAATGGAATTGAGACAAGAACAAGAGATAAACAACCAACACATAGACATATTGATTGAATTGAAAGTACACTTATCTCAATTACAATGCAAGGTCTCAAGGGTTTGGAACCCTTGAAAAACCTGTAAAAGAGGCACCAAAATCGTCTTTAGGGTTTCACCAAAACTTCTCTCTTTTTAATGAAAAAACTAGAAAACTATATATAGGAAAAACAGTCTGACGGCGTCAAGAGTTAATTCTGACGCCGTCACCTCGCCGCCATATACTTCCTCGGACGGCCTAGATCCACTTATGATGGCCTATGTGACGCCGTCACCACCCACGGTATAATATTTTTGCCACTTTGACGCCGTCACCAGTCCATCTGACGCCGTCACCAGCTACGATGTTTAATTCTCCATGTCTGACGCCGTCAAGAAGGTAGTCTTGACGCCGTCACCTTGTATCTTCAGCATGGATTTTTGGTACTTTGCCGTTTTCTTCACTTTTATGCTCCAAAAACGTCCAAAATAGCTTCTTTTCCAGAATTCACTCTCCAAACACCTAAAATCACAAAAGGAACGATTTAGGGCAATATTTGATCAAATAAAGTCGGATTCGGGCTTAAATGACCCCCTAAAAACGGATCATTTTTCGCCTTATCATATACCCTTACACTTGAGATTTGCTTGTCCTCAAGCAAATGAGCTTTTATTCTACTCAAAAGACAAGTTAGGGGTCATTTAACACTAATATAAAAGTAATTACAACAAATAATCGTTCCACTAAAGACCAATAGACAAGCACGGAGGTCATACACAAGCACTTCACAAATAGTGTTTAGATACTCACATCTCTCGGGTGTAATAAAGTAATATAACATTATGGAAATGGAAGATATCTCTCACTACCTGTCATAGCAAAATAGATTACCATAGGCTTGGGAAAGGATCAAACCTCCACCACATGGCGTAAGCACCTAGGATAAACTATCAAAGAGGTCTTTTAAAGGGTTATAACGTTAGGTGTAGGGATATGAATTACACGGTTTTGTTGGATAAAGGAAGTTTTACTAGTGGCGAGTTAACAATCTTAGTTAATTACATGTATAAGATGGCGTTGCTAAGCCAAGACTAGACTCGACTTAAGCTAATAAATGAAAAATAACAAAATCATAAAATGAACATAGAATAAAAACGGGATGGTAGTCCGTATGGTTTTTTTTTTTTTTTTTTTTTTTTTTTTTTTTTTTTTTTTTTTTCTTTTCTATTTTTTTTTTCTTTTTTTCTTAATTTTTCGATTTTTTTTTTTTTTTTTTTTTTTTTTTTTTTCATACACTCTTACCCTACCATCCAAAATAATACATCATAGGGGTATGAACGTTCCCCTTACACTTGAATCTTTACATACTTTACATTTAACTAATCTAATGACTCGAATTAAGAAAATCAAAACACTTGGAGCACTTTTAAGATTAACGCACGTATGGGGGTAATAAGTGATGTTCTTCCCCATTACTCCATAGAATAAGTACTTACCCATGAGTCCCAATCGTCCCAAAACAATATGTACAAGGATATGACTCGACTTAGCAACCATGTAATCAATTAGAAAGTTAACTTAGGGTTTAACAAATACAATAATGCACTAAAAATGAGCGCATACACGGAAGGCTAAGGCGATTTGGGTGTACATTTAAGTGGGGTGTAACAAATTCTTCCTTTAAGTAAAATGCTTAAAGTTAGAAACGAAAAGATAGGCTCGGAGGGGTGTACTAGGGGTATCGTGTACTAAAAATGAGTACAACGCTAAGGGTGTGGGAAAAATTAGTTGACTTAACTAGCCAAGTAATATGACTTAAATGGTCAAGTAATTATAATACGGGTTTAACACAAGGGTGATCCTAATGCCTCTTATCACGTAGTAAATCCTACCACACGAATGTAGTCTCACTAGCGGTCTCGGGATGCATCACTAACGCAAGTTCTAGAATCTAAATGCTACCGGTACACTCATAAGCACTAATAATGAATGCTTTTCCTATCAAATCTAAAGGCGAACCTCACATTTTTGGGTGGAAAATTTTTCTGAATATACGGTTATGTGCTAGTCATACAACCTCCTATCCATGAGACGCTTGCTATGGCTAAAGTTTCACTACTAAATGTTGTAAAAAATTTTAAATTTGGCGCTAAAATTACACTAACAAGTATTTCTCGTAGTTTTATTACTCATCTACTATCAAACAAAACAAACTCAAGCGAAAGTGCATATGTAAGGTATCATCTTTTTACCCTCCCCTTACACTTAAGATGAACATTGTCCCCAATGTTCAAGTAAAGAATGTAAAAGTTAAAAAGTAAAGAGAATGAAATCAAATACTCCCCTGATTCGCTCGGTATGGATTTTAGTTGGCCAGGTTAAATCTTCCTCCAAGAAAACGAACAATCAAAGCTTCCCTTCCAGAATATAAATCATCTTCTTGTCACAAATAACCTGTAAATCCTGACAAAAGTAGACAAGGCAACCTCGCGTAAGATCGGCGGCATCCTATATAAGTTACTAACTCCTAGAAAACAAAGTAAGATATAATGCTTGTGGAATGAAGTTTGCAGATTTCCTGGAGATTATAAAACTTAATAATTCACAAAAACCATAAGACTCCGTTAGAAAAAACAAAACCGGTAAAATTTCCAGATTTTAACTCCTGACGCCGTCAAGAGCAAGCCCTGACGCCGTCAGAATGAACCTGCAGAAATTCTTATGTTAAGTTTCCGGAAAATTTCTGGAAAAACTTTGTCCTACTTCCTGGAAAATCCTGCAAAACTTCATTATGACTCAATACAAGCATTTGACTCTAACAAATACGAATATACATGTTCATTTAAATATTGTGGAGAATCATGATCGGTTTGTTTCTTAAAAACATATTTGGGGTTTCTCCTTACACTTATCTTTTGCAAAAATACCTTTAGGTTGAAGTTAAGACTAGGTTAAACAACATAATAAAGTATTTCACATTTTAATTGAGAAACATGATCAACCAACAATAAAAACAAAGCATGCATACGGAAGCAAATAACAATCAAACAAATAAAATCACACAAAACATGGGTTGCCTCCCAAGAAGCGCTTTTCTTTATTTACGAGTCTTGTAGCTAGACTCAAAGTCGTGGGTTACTACGTGATTCGGGTGAGTTCCTCATTGAGGACATCTTTGGGATCGAACTTAGGTTTCAACTTTCTATTGGTTCCCTTAGTGTGGTATGACCTTTCAAACTTTTCTCCATCCGGATCATACAAGGTCATTCTAATATGCCATGACCCGTCACCTTCTTTAGGTGGCTTGTCCCACCTCCATTTATACTTATCTCCATCTCTTTTCCATTTATTCAACTCTATATTAATAGGCATTACGCTCAAGAACTCAATCATCTTTCTAAAGACTAAGGGGTCCTCAAAGGGATCTAGCTCCTCATCTCTAGCTATGAGTTGTTCTACCGAATGTGTCTTCTCAACGAAATCCTTTTCTAGATAAAATGGGCATTGAGGACCTATGAAGTTCCTTTCTATCCAAGGTCCATATCTAGATGGTCTCCTATTCATCTCTACCCAATGCGGTGTTGGTTCATTATCACAATCATAACTATGCTTCTTAACATCATACACCGACCAAGTATCGCCTTCTCCTACCGCTATCTTGGATTCCTTGCAATCTATCATGGCACTAGCGGTTGCTAAAAATCCTCTTCCTACCAATAATGGGCATGTAGTGTCACTAACCATGTCTAGGACGTGAAAATTTGCTAATATAGTTAACCTTCCTACGTGAACAACTACATCCTTAATCATTCCAACCGGGTGGGCAATACTTCCATCCGCTAGCCCTATCAATACCCCCGTTTCCTCTAACTTTCCTAGCTTAAGAGTGGTGAATAAGGATAAGGGAATCAAGTTGAGGCTTGACCCTAAATCGGCTAGTGTGTCGAAAGCTTCGGATCTTCCTATCTTACAAGGCAAAACAAATATACCCGGATCATCAAGCTTTTTAGGCAACTTGTTTTGAACGAAGGCGGTCCCATTTTTACCTAGCTTATACTTCTCATATTTTTCTAGGAGGGCACTATAGTAAGGAGCACGCGCTAAGACATCAATGACGGGGCGTTCAAGGTGAAGTTCTTTGAATTCATCGTCAAGGTCTTGTGTAAGAGGTGTTTCAACTATGCTTTTGACCGGCTCTATAGTGGATGTTTTAGTTGATTGGTCCTTTTGGGGGACTTGGTGTTGTTTGAAACACGTGCTCGTTGATTTAACCGAGTAGTATTGTGGACACGAAGTGGGTGACGAAACTGAAGATATGGCATTAACGTTTAGTTTCGGATTCTTGATTGTGTCGCTTGGGAGTGCTCCCATTTCTCGGTCATTGAGAACTTTCAACAATGCGTCAATTCTATTGGTCATCTCGCTTTGATTTTGTTTGAAATCGGCTTCAAACTTAGCTATGCGGGCTTCTTGAGATGCCATGAACTTTGACATCAATCCTTCAAGATTGTTGGTACTACCATAGTTGTTAGAAGGATTGTTGTTGAAGGTACGGTTGGATGGTGGACCGTTTGATTGGTAACGATTAGGCGGATTGGAAGAATTGGGTTGATTTTGCTTCCACCTAAGATTTGGGTGATTTTTCCATGAGGGGTTATATGAATCACCGTATGTGTTTGGCTCAGGCTTGAAAGTGTACCACTTATCTCCCGCTTCGTCGGTACGCGTGGATGCGTAGTCCGCAAAAGCTGTTCCGGGGAGTTCCACACAATCACGAGTGTCATGGGGACCACTACATAATTCGCATGAAGAAGTGATTTTGTTCACTTGGCTTGAATGCTTCGGAGCTTCGTAAGATTTCATGAGAAACTTGACTTGGTCCTCAAGTTCCATGATCCTACGGTCGGAAGTGCTTGAATTATTTGAAGGCAAAGATATTGCCTTGACCATTTTGTTCAAATCACGGGGATCATTCCAACTTTCGTTGTCATAGAGAGCAAGATCTTCTATGAGTTCCCATGATTGTTCCGCACTAAGATCACGTAGCTTACCACCGGCCGATTGGTCAATGGTTCGCCTCGTGGAGATGTCGATATGGTCATAGAAGATTTGGACTTGGAGCCAAAGATCTATGCTATGATGAGGGACTTTTTGGAGTAAGTCCTTGAAACGAGTCCATGCTTCATAAAGAGATTCATTTTGACGTTGTTGAAACATCAAGATGTCATTCCTAAGTTTAGTAGTTCTCCCCGGTGGGAAAAATTGAGCAAGGAAACGAGTGGTGAGATCATCCCATGTGGTGATGGATCCCGCGGGTAAACGCTCAAGCCATTGACTAGCTTGATCCCGTAGAGAGAATTGGAATAGGCGTAAACGGGTAGTCTCTCTAGTTTCAACACCTAGGTCTATAGAATCTACGATTTTGAGGAAGTCCTTAAGGTGTTGGTTTGGATCTTCGGAACGAAGTCCATGGAATGCACATCCGCTTTGCACCAACCGGATGGTGTCGGATCGCAAGGGGGTCACATTGGCTCCGGTGAGCTCAATGGTGTTTCGGTAGCCTTGGTGGCTGGGTCGGGAATACTCTCCTAAGGTTCGGGGCCTAAGGGGTTCTAATGGTGGGTTTTGTTGTGGTGGGATGATGGGTTCAAAGATGTTACCACCTTCCATGATGTCGGATGGTAAAGAGTTACGAACAAAGGCACGAAGAAATAAGATAGACTAAAGAAGACCTAAAAATAAAAATAAAAATCTTACTAGAAAGGAATCTAGCAAGTAGACCTAATAAAAAGAAATCCTAACCTAGACAATAACTACTCCCCGGCAACGGCGCCAAAAACTTGATGCGTGGGAATCGCACCTTGCTTTACCTCTCGAGGGATCTCGAGAAGCTTACAACCCCCACCAGGCAGTGTACCTGATCGTTGTAGTATAGTATAGTGACAAGTACCGGGGGATTGATCGTTCAGCTTAGGAATAGTGTCGCTAGGATTAGAAAACCTAATTAATAGTTCTAGAGGTGAGAGATGATTGTTTTTGTATTTTTATATTTTTTTATGAAAGCAAGTAAAATCTCGGGTTTTAGAAGAGTGGGCGGAATTAGTTGCTATTCAACTAACCCAAAGCTATTATATAATTAAAATAAAACAATGAAAATGAAATTAAACTAATTAAACTAAGGTTGTGAGCAGTAATTGGAGAAATTGTGTTTACTTAGACTTCATTACTCCCTAGATATCTTTTACATGTTAATTACTTGTTACACTTGTATGAATGACGGATTGTATTCCTTAATACCATTCGTGGGGTGGCATACATAACTCCCCAACTCTATGAGCTCTTATCTCCTCCTACACCATGACCCAGCACAACTATAGGGATTGTAAACAGTGGCTCATGCATTAAATACAACCAATAAAGACCTAGTACGCCTCGGTTCATGTTTCTTAAGACGTTCAAGCATGTTACCATTTGGAGATCTGCCAGTTTTCTTAAGCCTAACATATAAATCATTCATTCAAAACAAGAATAGACAAGTAATCAACACATAATCAACATCTAGGTTTCATTAGATCTAAGCAAACACAAGAGAGATCTAGCCTAGCATAATGGAATTGAGACAAGAACAAGAGATAAACAACCAACACATAGACATACAGTAAAACCTCTATAAATTAATAGTGTTGGGACCGGGATATTTTATTAATTTAGCGAGATATTATTATATCGATAAATTAATAATTTATTAATTTAAAGAGGTTTTACGTATGACCATTAAATTTTCAAGTCTAAGGGCGTTGGCAGTGGGTGCGGGGAGGCACGGCACGGGGTCCTTCCCCTGCGGGAACACCGCCGCTGGTGCTCTCCCACCGCACGACAAGGCAGTGATGCGGGGATGTTTACCACATGAAAAGATTTGAAATTGTAACGGTGGAAAGCAAAAGTGAGTGAGTGAAGGAGTGAGTGAAGGGTGGGGGGTGTAATGCCAACAAAAAGTGAGTGAGTGAAGGAGAAAGTGGGAGAGTGATGTGGCACAAGGGGATTGGGTGTAAGTGAGTGAAGGGATTTGAGGTGAGTGATGCACTGCCAACCCCCTAATACAATGTATACTCATTAGAGACGAAAAATAAATTTGAAAAACAAGTTCCAATTAACATTTTATGAATTCACATTCATACTTTATGAAAATAAAATTAACATTTTTTGTTGCAATACGAGAAGGCAATATACCAACTCTTTAGTGCAATAAGGAGATTTTAAGATAAACTCGATATAGATTTGAAGTTCAACAAAAACAAGTGACTATGGACTCATTTTTTACTAAACAATCTTAGAATTTTGAAGTGTATCTCTCATACACACACACACACTATACATATATATATATATATATATATATATATATATATATATATATATATATATATATATATATATATATATATATATATATATATATATATGGAATTTTTAGTAATTATTAATTTATAGTTTCGTTGGGACTAATATATTTACATTGGGATTTCAAAAAAATTATTATCTTATTATTTTATTGATTAGGGTCCAAATTTGTACTGGTCCCATGTTGGGACCGGACAAATTATTAATTCTATCGAGGTTATTAATTTATCGAGTATTAATTTATAGAGGTTTTACTGTATTGATTGAATTGAAAGTACACTTATCTCAATTACAATGCAAGGTCTCAAGGGTTTGGAACCCTTGAAAAACCTGTAAAAGAGGCACCAAAATCGTCTTTAGGGTTTCACCAAAACTTCTCTCTTTTTAATGAAAAAACTAGAAAACTATATATAGGAAAAACAGTCTGACGGCGTCAAGAGTTAATTCTGACGCCGTCACCTCGCCGCCATATACTTCCTCGGACGGCCTAGATCCACTTATGACGGCCTATGTGACGCCGTCACTACCCACGGTATAATATTTTTGCCACTTTGACGCCGTCACCAGTCCATCTGACGCCGTCACCAGCTACGATGTTTAATTCTCCATGTCTGACGCCGTCAAGAAGGTAGTCTTGACGCCGTCACCTTGTATCTTCAGCATGGATTTTTGGTACTTTGCCGTTTTCTTCACTTTTATGCTCCAAAAACGTCCAAAATAGCTTCTTTTCCATAATTCACTCTCCAAACACCTAAAATCACCAAAGGAACGATTTAGGGCAATATTTGATCAAATAAAGTCGGATTCGGGCTTAAATGACCCCCTAAAAACGGATCATTTTTCGCCTTATCAGTAATGCTAGTAGAAAGAGAAGGGCAATAGACTCCGGTGCACTATGTAAGCCGGACACTGCATGAAGCCGAAAAGAAATATGCTCCGATAGAAAAATTAGCTCTAGCTCTCCTACACCTATCCATAAGATTGAGACGATACTTTGAAGCTCATCCTATTAGGGTCATAACAGATCAGCCTATCAAATAAATACTGAACAAAGCGGAAGCTTCTGGACGGCTAGCCAAATACACCGTAGAGCTTGGGGCTTATAATATCACTTATGTACCACGAAATGCAGTCAAAGGGCAAGTCTTAGCTGATTTCATAAATGAAATACCCATCGGACCGGCCAGTGAGGATCCGAAAGGGAAGGGCAGGGAGATATATGATATCTCCCAAATCGAGGAATGGACACTATATACCGACGGAGCAGCTAGTAAAAAAGGCGCCGGAGCAGGTTTGGTTTTAATCAGTCCAGACAAAGAAGAGTATACTTATGCCCTCCGATTGAACTTTGATGCCACTAACAACGGAGCGGAATACGAAGCACTATTGGCCGGTTTGAGAATTGCAAGAAGTATGCACATAAAGGCACTGGATGTACGAGTAGACTCAAACTTGGTGGCAAGTTAGATCAACGGAGACTTCACAGCATACATGGAAAGCATGACGAAGTAGCTTTCCAAAGCCAAAGAATACATTTCCTGCTTCGACCGTTTCAAAATAAAAAATATCCCAAGAGCCCAAAACCAAAAAGCCGATATACTAAGCAAACTAGCATCCGTAGCATTTGAAAACCTGACGAAAGAAATCCTGGTAGAAGTATTGGAAAACCATCCCCCGAAGAAGAAATAGTTAATGCAATAGTAGAAAAAGAGGAGGAGAATTGGATGTCGCCCATCCTCCGGTGCTTAAAAGAAGGGAGGTGGCCGGAAGATCAGAACGAGGCCCGAGCACTCCGGATGAAGATAAGCCACTATACACTGATCGAAAATGTGCTGTTCAAAAAATCATATATAGGTCCAATGTTACGATGCGTAGGTCCTCTTCAAGCCAATTACATAATCCGGGAGGTGCATGAAGGGGCATATGGAATGCACTCCGGACCACGATCCGTGGTGGCTAAACTCATGAGACAAGGCTATTATTGGCCAACCATGCACCGAGGCACTAGAGAAGTGATTCAGAAATGTGATTCATGCCAGATACATGCTCCGGTTCCCAAATTACCAAAAACGATATTGACCTCCGTCATGGCACCATGGCCTTTTTACCAATGGGCAATGGATATCCTAGGACCCTTACCCGAAGCTCCAGGAAAGGTTAAGTACGTCATCATTGCAGTAGACTATTTCACGAAGTGGATGGAGGCAAAGCCGTTAGCCAAAACAACCGGAAAAGAAGTAAATAAATTTGTATGGAACAACATTGTTTGTAGGTTCGGACTACCTAAGATAATAACCACAGATAACGGAAGCAACTTCATTGGTGACCCGTTCAAAAGCTAGTGTGAAAGATTGAACATTACCCAGATCAACACAGCCGTAGCTCACCCTCAAGCAAACGGATTAGTAGAAAGAGCTAATAAAAGTTTGATGAAAGGGTTCAAGTCACGGCTAGGAAGAGAAAGGGCCGGATGGGTCGACGAGTTACCAAACATACTATGGGCATTTCGCACCACCCTGAAAACTAGCAATGGAGAAACACCCTTCAGTTTGACCTACGAAAGTGAAGTAGTCATTCCGGCTGAAATCGGCATGCCAACCTTTCGGACCATGATGGCAAACCCAGAAAACAATGATGATGAGATTTATCTAAATTTGAACTTGCTAGAAGAACGACGGGAAATGGCGACAATAAGAGAGGCTAAATACAAAAAAAAAGTGGAACTATACTATAACCTAAGGGTTCGACCTAAAGCATTTAAAGTCGGAGATTTTGTGTACTGGAAGAACGAAGCTAGCAGAGTGGAAGACCAGGGAAAGCTAGGGCCTAACTGGGAAGGTCCCTATCAAATAACGGAAGCTTATCAACACGGCACCTACAAACTTCAAACCATGGACGATGTGGAAGTACCCCGGACCTGGAACGCCATTAATTTAAAGAAGTGTTTAATGTAATAGGAAACATCCGAAAGATTTTCTGTAAGGCTTATAAGCCATTTTCTTACTTCTAATAAAAATCATATGCAACTGTGCTCCGGACGAAAGCAAGCTACCATTTGCCTAATGTTATTGTTCAACACGATAAATCACTAAGACCAAGTGCCTAAAGGCACAGGCTCCCCTAACGGCCAAGAGCCGAATCACTAAGGCCAAATGCCTAACGACACAATTTGCCCTAATGACCAAGAGTCATTTCACTAAGGCCAAGTGCCTAACGGCACAGGTTGCCCTAATGGCCAAGAGCCAAATCACTAAGGCCAAGTGCCTAACGGCACAGGTTGCTAACGGCTAAGAGTCGATTCACTAAGGCCAAGTGCCTAACGGCACAGGTTGCCCTAATGGCCAAGAGCCAAATCACTAAGGCCAAGTGCCTAACGGCACAGGTTGCCCTAACGGACAAGAGTCGATTCACTAAGGCCAAGCGCCTAACTGCACAAGTTGCCCTAACGGCCAAGAGCCGAACTGCCAAGGCCAAGCGCCCAACTCACAAGTTACCATAACGGCCAGAAGCCGAATTGCTAAGACCAAATACACTGCGACACAGTGACTCATACCATCCAACACATTAACATATTAAATTTGGATATGGCAAGATATAAAAGTAAATATATACATTCATAATCAAAAGGAAAAGTAAAATAATATATATGGCTTCACATCTGTTCCGAACGGCAAATATAAAAGTAAACATATACATTCATAATCAAAAGTCCAAAAAACTATTACATCATCTGTTCCGAACGGCTATTAAAGCCCTACACTACAAAAAGACGGAACCATAACACATCTATCGGCCACACTACCGCCGAAGCTCAACTTCAGCCGACGGAGGAATAAACTATACCAGCACCAACTTCACAAGGAGTTTCGATAAACAGCTTCACAAAGAGCCCGGAGTACCTAAGCCCATAGTCAAAATGGAAATACCCGAGCCCCAACGTACAATAACCAATGAAATGAAATTTCAATAAAAGCTTCACAAAGAATCCGCGGTACCTAAACCCATAGTCAAAATGGAGGTACGCGGATCCTTAAACAAACAACTCTTCAGATAAAGGCTGATACATCATGAGTTGAGTCTTGAGCAGAAGCGTTCTTAACATGCGGCCCATGCACAAGCTCAGAAGTCGAGCTCGAAGTAGTAGTCCTTTCGACCTCCGAAGCAGGGGCAGGATCAGGAAACATCTCAACCAACTCCTTATACGTTCTGTTGATAGTCTTGCGGATCTTTTGCATATAAGGATAGTCTTGAGTAATGGCCTGATCATACAACAATTGATATTTTTTGTCAGCCTCCATATCAATACCCTCCATATCTCCCCACAATTTGGCCGCCTCCTCCGGCTCATTCGTTAAATTAGCCCCGACTGATAGTACATATTGAATGGCTCGGCCAAAGCCATTTTGAACTCATGACTGCTCAGCAAACGACGAACCACCTCAAGGATAAACTCGTTGACAATCCGGTTTCGGTCAACCTCTGCATTACCAGCCGCAATAGCTATATCTTGCTTTTCTTGACGGAGCTCTTGATATGCCATCTCCTCATCACTTAACTTCAACCTCGTTTCCTTTAGCTGAGCTTCCAAGGATTTAATTTTCTCCACTTGGTCGCCAGAAACTTTTCTCCACTCCTCTTTCTCCGTCTCTAACCGAGAAACCCTATCCTCCAAACTAGCATGCTCCAAACGCAGCTTCTTCAAACCCTCCGGATCTACATTAGCACACTCCGCGTGTTCATCTTTAACCTTCTTCAGTTCCGCTGCCATGTCACCAAATTTTTTCCAATTGTCCGCAAAAGTTTTTTCACAGGTCTCATGGGTGGCAGCTAGCTTTTGATGATCACCAAGAAGAGACTCGTAACGGAAAATGAGATCCGCTTGAGCCGTAGCATTCTTACCCAACAGTAACCAAGCCCTTTGAATGGCATCACTATCATTATGGGTATCCAAATACTTCTCTTCCCCTGGAGTAGCCAAGTTTATCATCATATCCCTACAAACGTTGGAGTTATTCATCCGTGTGCCCCTCTTCACTGACCATCCGGGCACAAACGTTGCATCATCCTCATCATCCCATTCAATATCGACTTCAACATCGTCCTCCACAATTGCCTCCTTGCCCGGACGGGAAGAAGCACCCTTCGAACCCCCTAAAAAAATAATAATAAAAAAGGATAATAAATAAATAAGTAATACATATGTGACAATAGTAACACAGTTGATTAGCAGGCCGAAGTATATAATCAGATACAAACAAAAAGGTCGTTCCCATTAACGTACCAGCTTCAGAACCTCCAGCTCGACCACCTCGTCCCTCAACCTCTGCAGACGAAATATCCTTCGGAAACACCGATCGGATAGGCTGCGGATCTGGGATATCCTCAGCAGCGTCCAAGTCAATAACGGAATCATCTACTGACAGTTTGCTCCTCTTCTGCACACGGGAAGAAACATTCCCTCCGGATCTTTTGCTCGAAGGTTTCTTCAATCCCAACTTAGCAGCTTGCTCTTTTTTCTTATCCTTGGCAGCCAAAACTTTGTCGCTCGGAACCTCAACTTTCTTTAACTCATCACTTTTCTCTGGAACCTCAGCATTAGAATCTAACGGCTTAGTAACGTGCATCTCACGAACATGACCTTCCGGATATTGATCCCCTTTCACCACATTGACGTTCTTGCGCAAAGATGGTTTCTTCAAATAGCTCGACATAGTGACACCTGCGAACAAACGAAACACACAATTAAACAAAAAAAAAGAGGGGGAGAGAAAAAACTCATGTTTATAGCAGAGGCTATACCCCTCCCCTGCTCATCCCTCAAGGCCGGTCGGAAACCAGGAAACTCCCAATGATCAGACAAACCTAAGGCATACAGAAATCCTTGTGGGACTTATAACGACTCAATAACCATCTCGGCTAGCCTTTTGGCATGATCAAGATTATATTCACCCTTCGGAAATGGATCTGAGACATCCGAGTCTTGATGCCTCCAAGGCATAGCGAACGGAATAGCTCGCCTATCAATCAAGAAAAACTGACGTTTCCAACCTTTCACACAAGAAGGAAAATCCCTAAAACAAACTTTCCTCTTCGCATGAACACGTTTCTCAAAGGAAAACCAACAACCCTGTTTGCTAAGTTTATAAAAAACACGGAACAAGGGAGTGGTAGGAGGAATGTGCATGCTCCGGCAATACACTTCAAAAAGAGTAACGCGGTGCACACCAAGCGGAACCAATTGAGAGATGTGAACTTTGAAATATCTAATAATATCTAAGAGGAAAGTAGAGAAAGGAATGGTGAGATCACCCTCAAAGAAATACTCAGCATACAAACCAATAGAGTCGTCAGGAAGTTGATTCATCGTCATACCCTTCGGAGGGACTCGCGGATGTAAATCCGTTGGTATTCCGAAAGTCACAACCAAGGCATGCACATCCGCCTCATCCATCACAGATTCCCTGTT
This sequence comes from Artemisia argyi, assembly GCA_030686995.1. Classification (NCBI taxonomy): domain Eukaryota; kingdom Viridiplantae; phylum Streptophyta; class Magnoliopsida; order Asterales; family Asteraceae; genus Artemisia; species Artemisia argyi. Next base: position 221,415,482 of record CM060680.1, on the reverse strand, counting down.
AAGAATGTCTTTCTTAACATGAGAATCTTCCGGCATTGAAACATATTCATAATCGAACGAAGCAGTAGATTCCGACATAACGAATATGAGAGAAAGAAGGGTATAGCCAAACAACAAAAATACTAAAAGATATACACCACGGACGAAGACGTACCTCGAAGACAATATAGGCAAACTAGCGCACTAAAAAACCGTTCGGAATACGGACGAGAAAGATGTCAGAAAATCTGCGTGAGTCTAGAGAGAGAAGTTACAGTGGTAAAAATGAAATGGGATGAACTATTTATAGGTAGTAAAAATAGGCACGAAACGACACATCACACGCAGGGCTGACGTGTCATCATCCAAGCCACACAATTCAAAATACGCACACGTGTTCCATTCTAAAATGCCAGTAAAAACAACGGCGCTCCTTAAACGACACATTAATTACATTTGGCACTTTGTACACGACTTTAATGCGACAAAATCATGGTATACCCTCCGAAAAACTACAAAAAGCAGACTTTAAGTATCACACCATTGGCATAACCAATACTATGATACTAGGGGGGACATGTTGGTGTATGTACCCTCCGGACATACGCCGGACGGAACATATATCCCTCGGGTCTACGACGGATAGAACATATCCAAACATATCAGATCAAAATGAACCAAAATCCGAAAGGAACCGATCCATACCCTCCGGATATCAGTATACAAACGACCTTAACCCCCCGGACAGCCTAGCAGTTCGTATATTCGGCAACTACGCAACCCAAAGTACAAACAAGTACACCAAGTACATGATAATGGAGCATAAACTAGCGAGCACTAAGGGATTAAGTACAAACCAGCCTAGCACTCCATGTGAGCAGCCTATAAATAGAGGAGAAATCCTCACTTAAAGTTAACTAATTCTCTCACTCTCTAAACTTTACTTATACTTTCTCTCTCTAAGAATATATACTTACTCTCACGCCGGAGGTTGGTCCTGGAATACACTCCCGGGGTGAGACTAACAGACGTATCTGTTTTGTAGATATCTGAAGGGACTGACACCAACAAAGGATCACTTTGAACCCGAAGGACCAATTGCAGTCCGGAGGATTCATTCTGCTTGTCCGAGGTAGAAGCAAGATTTTACCTCAACAGACGATGGAAATTAATTAGAGTCAAGTGTTTTTGTTTGGATTGGATTGCCAGAGTGGCAAATACAAAATGGAATACATCAGTTATTTGTTTGTAAGTTCAAACTTTTTTTAAAAAATATTGTTTGTAAGTTTTACTTATTTTTTGGAGTAAATTGCATAAATGGTCCTTGTGATTTGCTTAGATTGCATGTTTAGTCCTTGATCTTTCGAAATTGCAGGCGGTCTTCTTGTGGGGAGTTTTTGGTTCTAAGGGACTAAACGTGTAATTCTGAGCAAACCACAATGACCATTTCTGAAATAGTAAATACCATTAATAAGCTTCGGCTCTAATACTACGTAATACATTAAAAAAAAAACTTTATTAAAAAAAAAATGAACTTTCATCTTATAAGCTTTAGCCCACGTCACCTCATTGCGCCAACACACCCCATGTGTCAAAAAAGCAATCCCCTTTTTATCCACGCAACAACCAAAATCCACTGAACTCAATTCCTTCCTAAACCCCAAAACCAAATACCCTTTATTCTATTGTTTCAAGAGTTTCGATTGTTTAAAGATATAAAATATATAGATGAAGAAGAATGATATGAAGTTGTTTTACATTTCATTAGAATCAAATACCCTTTATTCTAATAAGGTAAATAAAATTTTATAAATAATTATTAGTGTTTTACAATTTTTATTATCGATATGGGTTTGTTTTAAAATTGCGATTGTTCATATGGGTGTTTGATTTTGTTAGTTTAATTGATGAATTAAGGTGTTCATTACTGGTTTATATATGTATGCACACCAAGTGTTTATTTTTATGCCTCAATGAAATAGATTGTTTGGTTAGTGCCCAAACCTTTTTTTTTTTTTTTTTTTGTCTGCAATTTTATTACGCATTAATGTAGTAGCCATTGAAATTCTTGTGTATTATTTTAGCCCAGCTGCTGGAAATCTTTATGGTGAAATCTCCCATTGCTATTGTTTGTTTGTTTGTTGTAGAATAGATAAATGTGTTGTACAGACTATTTCATTACTTGTATAGAAGTATGCTGCAAGTGTTAGTTATTTTATTTGATTTTATAGATTAAATAGGCTATAAGGATAGTCGGTAAGTTGACTGCAATTGCCCTCATTGGTTTCCGCTGGCCTTATGGACCTGTAAGAATCCCTTCAATTATATAAGTTGCCATTGAATATTTAAAATCGTTATGCAACACAGTCTGTTTTATGTTTGCTACTTATCATTAGTTTACATTACAAGCTTAAGCTTTGAGGTTCCTAATTACCTTTTTAATGTATATAAGCATGTTAAGGCAGGGCCCTTATTTCTGAATGATATCCGTAAGTTATGAAATCATCCAGTGTCCTGTAATATTTGCATATATTTATTTATGTATGTCAAGTGGCAGTGACCACCACCCCTTTCAATTTCCCTCTGCTCCAATTGATGGAGCTCTTTATATGGGAAACAAGCATGTCTTATGGTTGATAGCAAGGTGCGTTTTAGACATATAATATGATATACTTCAGAATGTGCATTACTGGCCACTATTTCTTCATACATTTATTAAACCTACTATAAATTTTGAATGATACATTTTAACACTTTTTTTTGGTATGTATTGTTAACCTAATCTGCTTGCCTTATCTTTTCTTTGGGTCAAATGTATCAAAATTCGACAAAAGTTTTAGTAGCTTATAGAATTGGCGCATAAGTCTATCTCTATTAATACGTAAACATTTGTTTTACTTAAGTATATCTCTATTAATATATAAACATAACCCCAAATTGACCCATTCCTAATTAAATGGGTCAAAGTTGCTACATTAATTATGTATATGAAAGATGTGGTATTTAAAGCACTTAAATCATATCAGAATCATTGTTTTGTAGGCATTCTGAAGTAAAACCATTTGTTTGAAATTCGTCCTGAGAATGTTTCTGAAGATGGGTCATGGGAATTGAAATATTAAGTGCACCCCATATACATGAGGATACTTTCTTTTTATGCTGAAAAGAATGAATGATAATTTGTTGTCTCCGTAGGACTCATTGGAGCAGGAAGTATGAACGACCAACCACCTCCAAGATCTGCAACTTAAGAATGCAGCTTATCTCCATACTATACTCCAAACAAGAGAAGGTTTACCTTGAAATATGTTCAAGGTATGGCTTTTGTCTTTATGTTTTGTAATTATTCACCAATTTTGGTTAGGATTCTAATGGGCAGCAAACGGATTTTGCGGCGATATGTTGGCAAGTTACTTCTCAGAACCTAATGAAAACCACATTTTAGTGAACTTGAGTGGCTAAACTTATGTGTGGGCTTAATTTGACACGTATGGTTTACTGGCTTGGTTAATTATTTGTGGTTTTGGAAAGGGTTAGTTCGGTTTGGACTTTTTTAGGTTGAATGTATGATGTTTGCATTAGCAATTTAGCATACCCTTATGAATATAAGCACTTTGAAATATTTAGTGGATGTCTTAAAAAAGAACTAATTCTTCGATTGAACAGATAATGCAATTTAACAGTCAACCTCTAAGCGTCATTTAACATCCAACACTAATGTTATTTCCAACGAATCAATAGCATCTTATTGACTATCGAACAAGTCATTGATTTAACATCACTGGAAGTTGTGAACATCTTTTGTCAGTTTTTCTTTGATTTTTATACTGCATGTAATTTTAAACCTATTCTAATCAATCGAACTGCTCGAGTTTCGAATGAATGTTTAATGTTTACCCATTTTACAGGCTAAAGATTAAAGGTAAAAATAACCTGAATCGAACAAATTTCTTGATGGCGTACCTTTAGTATATACTTTGTCCATGTTCATGTGGAAGGAAAAGCTAAGCGTGATGATTTTATGTTGTAAGTATTTGTGTTGCGTTAAAGTATTTGTTTGTTGTACAGTCAGATTCACATTTAGATTTTTTTAGTTATTATCTGTTTTCACTTATCAAAGTTTAACTTGATGCAGGTTTAATGTCACTTGAGATAGACTTTTTGAGGTACAATAAAAGAATTCACTCAAGTTTTAAATCCTTCAAAAGTGTGAAAATGCCACGGAAAGGTTTAATGAAACAAGATTTGAGTAAGTTGGATGTAACGAAACGACATCCACTCTTTCCAGAGTTATATCTCGAAAATCTACAATAAATACAAGTAATAAAGGCAAGTTATTCTGAATTTCATAAAATTTGCATATATTTAGACAATATTGCATTTGTACTAACAGTTTTGTTGTCTGTCTTCACAGATAGTCCTCTTTGTGACGTGCCCGAGTTTGAAAAGAGTAAGATGACACTAATAAGACGTGTGCCATTTGCTGACTGAAAGCAAGTAACCAGATCTTCTGAACTTGCTCTTAGAAAATTTATTATTTTTGGGACAATTTACACGTAACGGGTCACTTTTGGTTAGATTTTATATATAATAGGTCAAATGGGAAATATTTTACTACTGTATGTTTGGATTCTGGTATAGTTTACTATGGTTTTACTTCTGCAAGAAATCATTCTATGAATACTTTATACATGTGCGTTATGATTAATCTATCAACTTCGTATATCTGTATGGTATGAGAATTGCGATCAAAAGTAGTAGCTTGGTTAAGCATTAGCTCGGGCCAGAATATTGCCTAATCTTCACCTTTACTTGAAACTATGAATGTAGTAGCATTATTAAGGAAGTGGTGAAGTAGATTTTACTACGTGAACTCGTGAAGGATGGAATGCAATAAGGATAAAGCGACAAGGGCGAAAGAAATCGTTGAATGTAAAGGGTGCCAAGAAATTTGCTTTAAAGGCCCAAAATTTGTTTCCTGGTCTGGAGGGTATTTCCCAACTATTAGCAGTTCTGGATGTGCATGTTGCTGCCGAAAACAAACTAAGCAGATGATGATACTGTGAAGAAACATTATAGGAAACTAGCTTTATCACTTCATCCTAATAAACTATGCCGAAAACAAACTAAGCAGATGATGATACTGTGAAGAAACATTATAGGAAACTAGCTTTATCACTTCATCCTAATAAACTAGCTTTATCACTTCAAAGAAGTGAAAAGTGTGTCAAAGAAGGTCAGCTCTGGGCTGCTTATGATGATCGTGACGGGATGCCTCGGAACTATGCCGTAGTTCACAAAGTAATTTCTTTGAACCCGTTTAAGATGAAAGTTTGTTGGCTTAGCTCAAAACCTAACAAGAAACCATTTCCTTTTCCCGGGTTCCTGGAAGCATTCGGCGAGTTTCAACCAGGAAAACATGAAACCGTTACATCCTCTAACTATTTCTCACACAAAGCTAGCTTTACAATGTAGCAACTCATAAATTCACACATCAAAATGACTATTTTGCCCTTTTGACTTTGACTTTTGACTATTTGACTTTTACCATAACGTAAAAGCAATTACTATAACCGGTAGTTAACCGGTAGTCTTCCAAGTTAAATAATTCACTGTTTTGAATTATTACTTTCTAAACAATTTCGTTCACCTCGGTCTATTTAACGAGAAGTTATTTTGCAAAACGTGAAAACCGCACACAACGCGTACCGACACAACAATAAACTCAACAACCAAGTTGATTTGATTATTATTTATTTTATGTCATATATATTACTTTTAATATTTAAATTACTTTTATAAGTAATTACGAAAGTTTAATAGTGTGAACTTTTCTCGTGACCAACCCAAAGACTATGAAATGTCTGTGTTCAAAATACTCATATTTCACCAATAGTCATAGTTTATATGAACTAACGTCATACACGTGCTCAAACCTACGTTATTAGGTTTTAACAATGTATACGCGCTCCGTTAAAACTTATCACACCTCTAATATATTTAGTTGGAGTATATTGATAAGTTTTGACATTTTCATAAGTATTATATTCTTATGTTACCCGGTTTTAATTTCCATGACTTAAGGGCTTAACATTTGAAATTACCGGGATCAAACCTATACTCCGTAGCTCAATATTATCCCAACTTAGATATTTGTATAACCCTCCTAGCTAAGTTATAACAAATCAAAAGTCAATTTGACTTTTCTTATACCAAACCGACTCCACTCATTTGTATATATCTGCTCTTTTCACTTTCTGTTAGAACACAACAACAAAACTTATAACTCTCCTTTTCCCTCTCTTGTACTACAAGCAATCGACAACACCACCACCACACCCACCGCCTCATCAACCGCCTCACTCTGCCGCCAACAAATCACCACCATCCGCCACTTTTGAGGCAAGAAAATTATAGATCGAAGGTGTAGAGGGTTGTTTTTGGGTTGGTTTGATTCGAGCTAATCACCGCAATCGCCGCCACCATCATCTCCATCACCTCTCTATCTTACTCTCTCGTTCACTCTCTTGGTATGTCAACACATAACACATCTTTGTTATTAGTTTAATAACAAACTAAATAATCGTTTCATATGTTTTCGTGGAATAAAGAGTTGAATAAAAACGTTTTGTTAATAATTCGTGTGGTAAACAAAGATTTAAAAAGGGTGTTGTATTTGTTGTGGTTCGGTTCACAGCAACAACCCAAAGGGGTGTTTGCTGCTCTCAGATTCAACAAAAACCCAAAAGGGTTGTTTGTTTGTTGTCGGCTCAAGAAAATCACCCACAAGGGTGCGTTTGTTTCTGCCGATGGGTCAACGAGACACCCAAAAGAGTGTTTGCTTGATTGGTTATGTATCGGGTCAGGTTTATAACCCGAGTGGTTCCAGGTTGAGTCGACCCATTTGGGACTCGGTGTGGATTTATGTGTTTGACTTATTTGTTTTAGCTTAGTCATGAAAGCTCATAGCTTATTTGTAATTTAATTCGTGTAGCTTATGCTTGTTTTCGTTATTTAGCTTATCTTGGATACATGTGGCTTATTTTGTAAACTAAGCCTATTTGAGTTGTTGGCTATCGATAAATAGCAGTAACCCGCGTAGTGGTGTTTGTATGATTGTTATTTTGTTGGGTTTTTCAGTCATAAGGGGTGCGTTTGCTGCTGCCAAACAGCCCCATCAGGGGTGTTTGTGGGTGCGTATTAACAGCCCAAGGGGTGTGTTTGTTTTGCTGTTCCAGCCCACACCGCAAGCCCGCCAAGGGTGCTGTTGGGGTTTGGTTTCTCGGTTCGCTAATAGCCCTAAAGGGTGTGTTTAGACCTGCTCATTTCAACACCAATAAGGTGCATTTGGTTATGCTTATTTTATGCTCATCAGGGGCGTCTAGATATGCTTATTTCAGCCCCAACTGCGGGTGTTTGTTGGCTGCCAAAACAGCCCCAAGACCAGCCCCAACCGAGGGTGGTTAGTGGCTGCAAAACAGCCCCAAATAGGGGTGTTTGTGTGCTGATTTTCTGCACCAAATGGGAGTATTCGTGTGCTGATTTTCTGCACCAAATGGGTGCGTTTTGTTTGTCTATTTACTGCCTACATGAACTGTTTGGAACAGCTCACTGCAGTCCCGCCTTTTCGGCGATATCTAGAGTTCTACAACTCCGGTTGATGCACCGTTTGCGGCTACATTTAAGTTTATGTCTTACCAACATTTCATAAAACTGGGCCGAACTCCAGAAATGACCAGAACCATGAGCTTTTTCTGATTGAAATCTGGTGTGCAGATTTTGACACCTTTCGCCATTTTGGCTCTCATTTACTCATCGGGATGAGTTATGAGGTGCGCCACCCGGCGAAATGACCACAAGACATAGCTCTATCACCCTATCTAATTACCTAAGGCCCATAACTCACTGAGTTGTGCAGACTTTCCAATCTTTGGGACTATTTTAGAATTTCAGTTTCTAACTCATACATAGGGCTTGTTTTAACAAATCTTCAAGTTACAAACCTCATGTACCATGTCAAATACATATATAATCTTACAAGGGTTTAGGATTAATGTATTGCACTCTTAATAGACTTACGACTTAATAACAAATCACTTATTACCGGACTTTATTACACGGACTGTCACTTGATTATTATTGGATTTCTACCCAATAACCAATAAATACAAGTTAGAACTTCTAATGACTATTTATTAGTTAAACGTAACTAATCTATATATCTCGTTTATATATACCGGTTTATTCTTTTATACGTGCTTATTACCTTTCATACTTATGCTATATGATTTGTGCTTTGGCGTGCGTTTTGTCTGAGTCTATGACTTTATACCACCACACGAATGGGATACTAAACTTTTTACAAACACTGATACAAATATTCCACGAAAACTACAACACTCTACCTTTTGAAACTCATACGTATCGATTACTTTCTGCGTATTATGTTTTGAGACAAGCTTATATTCATTAGGTTATGCCGATTCTGTATCGTTGCGCTCTAATTATTGACATCACTTATGTTACTATTCTGCCATACTCCTTGGCAAAGTTGTGTTCATTACATCACTACATCCCAAGGTGAGTTCATAGCCCCACTTTCCATTACCTAATTGTTCTACAAACCCTTGGGGGAAATACATGCTATTTTTAACCGAGCACAATGTTTTTAAATTGTATGATTGCCTGATTGTACTATTATCACTAAGTATTATCCTTGCCAAACCGAGATCCCTTATTATGAACCATTTAATCACTAGAAATAGTGAGCGCGAATATTGTGAATAGGCCTATTGGGATTGACGAATCCCATTTGTATTGACTAAGTTCAAACAAATGCATTAATATTTGAGACATTAGGTATGACGGCAAAGTACCTACCGGGATAACTCCGCCGATTGATATTGGTACCCGTTAACGTTTTGGTGTCATAAGCTTAGTATTTGATAATAACTGTTCCGGGCGTATAACAACGTGGCCCATCTTTGTTTTTCAACCATTGGTGTGAGCCTATAACTCACACTACCAACACATTGTGTTCAAACATTAAACAAACTCTATGAATATCACTCAACCTTTGTGTTGACCTCTCAAGCATGTATTTCAGGTTCATGATGATCAAGGATGGCACGGAAGGGCACGGATACTCAAGAGAGCTATAAATTTTATTATCATTCAAAACTCATTTAATGTAAATTGTAAACATGGAACCATTTGGGACCTCATTTTGTAATCTTTGATATTTATACAATTTGAATGATAAATCTTTTAAAACGACTCAATTGGAGTTCGTTTTCTATTATTGTGACTATTGTGCCGTCGAGTAACACCCAGTTTGAATTCCGCTGCATCATTGAATTGGGGGTGTTACAGATTGGTATCAGAGCCATGGTTATAGAGAAACGGGTCTAATTGAGACCTAAACTATAACCACACATACAAGCAAAAACATTTTTATAGCCTTCCGCTCTTCGTGCCTTCCATCCTCCAGACGATTATGGACATGTTAGACACCTTATACTACACAAACATAATTGCATATTGATATATGTACCCTTAACATAATTGAGCATTTCCACGTAGACATTTTTATACTACATAAACATAATTGCATATTGATATATGTACCCTTAACATAATTGAGCATTTCCCCGTAAGCATTTTATGCTACATAAACATATAAGTATATTGATATATACATTCGAGTTATTTTCAATCATTTTATCTAAACATATCTGCGTATGCCTATTCTAGGGCATTTCGGCACAACCACATTCTCCCAATCATGTTCCTACTCCAACATTTTATGTCCAAGATATTGTAACTTATTGCAATGGTCTTTCCTATTTCTTAGACATTGTATGATACAATGGTCTCGTCTATTTTTCAAGACATTATAAGACACAGTGGTCTCTATTACATCCATAGACACTGTAAATGAAACCGTGGTCTAATTCATTTCTCAGACATTGTATAGATACAATGGTCTTAATCATTTCTCAAATGTTTTGAGTCACACAATTGTCTAATCTACTTTCGAGACATTGTGATTTGCGCAATGGTCTCTGGAATTATTCCATCACATCATCAATATCATTTCATATGATATCAAAAACCCATCATAATCTATCGATTTCTAAATAGAAATATGAGATTTCTGAAGGACAAACTAATCCATCATCGACAAAAGCTGAAGTTTCCCTACATTCATCAAAGTTTTCTTCTGAAACCTTCGTTGTTAAAGTTTGTAATTCTCCTTTCCACACGTATCTACCCGTACTATCTTCTATGCAATGGAATGTGAAAACATAGGTTACAAGTCTTGTATGGGCGGGACTTGCAACTGAATGGTTTGACATCGCCTTTATTTAGTGGACAGTTTCTCAAAAGCAACGGACATATCACAAGTATGCCTAATTTAGTTATTTGAAAATTTTATCGAACCTCGGCTAAATATAGACTAGTCACCTATATTTAACCTAGGGATAGTGGAACATAGTCTGACTAACTATGTTCGACTTAAAATTTTCAAATACTGAGAATAGTTGTACTAGGGTTATGTTCAGATTAATTTCCTACATGAACTCGATAAAACCATCAGAATTCATTAAAACAATCTAGAGACACGATAGTGTCTTACCACTCAGCGAATTCTTAACACCTTATTTGTACTGCCTAATTTCATTCTTGAAAGTTTTCATTTATGAAATAATCCGAACTACTATCTTGGGATAGTTATCAATTCTTCTCTTTATCCCTTAGAAGTACTAGCCTGTTTAGATCCTAAAGGATACCATTCCGTCATAAAACTTTAAAATCTCTTAAAATTTTAAAGCAAACTTGACATCTCTACCAATATTAATGTTAAGCATACACTACACACTTTTGTTCATCAACATATCACATCATTATCGTCACAACCATTGCAACTACAAGCTCATTAACAGATCTTGATGCACTTTTAAAGCTCAAATCATCCTTAGTTACACCACAAGCACCCTCATCAGCTTTACAAGGTTGAATATTCATTTTGTACTTTTGAAACACCAGTATCATCTCGTAATACACTACCTTGTAACTCACCGGCTAAGTATGAATGTTGTGTTGGAAATTCTTAGGTAGGATGATTTATAACGTCCTTATTTGAAATGGATTGGGATGCCTTTTCATTTAAATAAAGAAATTGTAAATCACCGAACCATAAGTTTATATTCCTCTATTTACATTGTTTGGGATGCCTCTCTATGTAAATAAAGAATTATAAACAAGTGGGCTTAGTTGTATCCGATATGACATGAGTATGAACTCGAACTTTAGAATCTCCGGTATTCTATTTCTCAGCAAAAGTTTTAAGATCTCATTAGAACTTCCTAAGTTCATTCATAAGTTGTCACTTTTGCCGTTGCAAATCTTTACAATCATGAGTTATTTATTGAGTTAACAGACTTGTTACACTTTTGACTTGGTTCAGTCTCAAACTAACAGACTGTGTTTGATATTCTACCTATTTACTTGGGTACGTAGATACCTACTTTACTTGGGTGTGTGGACACCTACACATAAACTCTCCCAAGAGTTCCTTCCATTTGTTGACCTTTATTTTAGAGACATTGTTTCTCGAAATGTTCTCTCTCCACATCCCCACACCGTTTGTTACTATTGTTATTTTTGCCATTATTTAATTCATGAGCAGACCGAGCTCTTACAACATGATCCACCGGCTTACGAGACATCAAAATTGATTCATCATCTAGGCACCTAAATGCAACCACTCTCTCTAGGCTTTTGAAACTGCTGCAATTGCAACTCATGAAATCCTTGTGAAAACAACCTCTTAACACATGGCACAACAATCACTCGAAGAGGCGCTACAACATTTGGTTCTCCAATATTTTCAGCTAGCCCTGCAACATTAGACTCTCCAATTGTGTTAGTCCTCCAAACATCTATACCCTTACTTTATTTCTTACAAATGTTAGTTTGAGCCATGATATTAATCGTAGCACTTTCGCTCACCCATCAAAACATTAAAAGAGTTCCTAATTTCACCTCGGAGTGTGAGATCAAAATTCTCCACAAATACCTACACTCTTTCCCAGACATCTCAACATCGGACTATACAAGATCCAGACTAGGATTGGTCACTATTCCTCTAGAAGAGTTCCAGATTGACGAATGTCCGAACTTTATCACAGAACCAATCAAGATCATAGACCGTAAGGTCAAACGACTTAAGTAAGGTCGCATTCCTATTGTTCAAGAGTTCGTTAGAACTCGAATTCACGTGGGAGCGTGAAGACCAGATGTGTCGACAATACTCCCATCTTTTCTCAAACACACCGTCAACAGATATCACCCGCTGAACTTCGGGACGAAGTTCCAATTGAGGGGTGGATACTATAGCAACTCATAAATTCACACATCAAAATGACTATTTTGCCCTTTTGACTTTGACTTTTGACTATTTGACTTTTACCATAACGTAAAAGCAATTACTATAACCGGTAGTTAACCGGTAGTCTTCCAAGTTAAATAATTCATTCTGTTTTGAATTATTACTTTCTAAACAATTTCGTTCACCTCGGTCTATTTAACGAGAAGTTATTTTGCAAAACGTGAAAACCGCACACAACGCGTACCGACACAACAATAAACTCAACAACCAAGTTGATTTGATTATTATTTATTTTATGTCATATATATTACTTTTAATATTTAAATTACTTTTATAAGTAATTACGAAAGTTTAATAGTGTGAACTTTTCTCGTGACCAACCCAAAGACTATGAAATGTCTGTGTTCAAAATACTCATATTTCACCAATAGTCATATTTTATATGAACTAACGTCATACACGTGCTCAAACCTACGTTATTAGGTTTTAACAATGTATACGCGCTCCGTTAAAACTTATCACACCTCTAATATATTTAGTTGGAGTATATTGATAAGTTTTGACATTTTCATAAGTATTATATTCTTATGTTACCCGGTTTTAATTTCCATGACTTAAGGGCTTAACATTTGAAATTACCGGGATCAAACCTATACTCCGTAGCTCAATATTATCCCAACTTAGATATTTGTATAACCCTCCTAGCTAAGTTATAACAAATCAAAAGTCAATTTGACTTTTCTTATACCAAACCGACTCCACTCATTTGTATATATCTGCTCTTTTCACTTTCTGTTAGAACACAACAACAAAACTTATAACTCTCCTTTTCCCTCTCTTGTACTACAAGCAATCGACAACACCACCACCACACCCACCGCCTCATCAACCGCCTCACTCTGCCGCCAACAAATCACCACCATCCGCCACTTTTGAGGCAAGAAAATTATAGATCGAAGGTGTAGAGGGTTGTTTTTGGGTTGGTTTGATTCGAGCTAATCACCGCAATCGCCGCCACCATCATCTCCATCACCTCTCTATCTTACTCTCTCGTTCACTCTCTTGGTATGTCAACACATAACACATCTTTGTTATTAGTTTAATAACAAACTAAATAATCGTTTCATATGTTTTCGTGGAATAAAGAGTTGAATAAAAACGTTTTGTTAATAATTCGTGTGGTAAACAAAGATTTAAAAAGGGTGTTGTATTTGTTGTGGTTCGGTTCACAGCAACAACCCAAAGGGGTGTTTGCTGCTCTCAGATTCAACAAAAACCCAAAAGGGTTGTTTGTTTGTTGTCGGCTCAAGAAAATCACCCACAAGGGTGCGTTTGTTTCTGCCGATGGGTCAACGAGACACCCAAAAGAGTGTTTGCTTGATTGGTTATGTATCGGGTCAGGTTTATAACCCGAGTGGTTCCAGGTTGAGTCGACCCATTTGGGACTCGGTGTGGATTTATGTGTTTGACTTATTTGTTTTAGCTTAGTCATGAAAGCTCATAGCTTATTTGTAATTTAATTCGTGTAGCTTATGCTTGTTTTCGTTATTTAGCTTATCTTGGATACATGTGGCTTATTTTGTAAACTAAGCCTATTTGAGTTGTTGGCTATCGATAAATAGCAGTAACCCGCGTAGTGGTGTTTGTATGATTGTTATTTTGTTGGGTTTTTCAGTCATAAGGGGTGCGTTTGCTGCTGCCAAACAGCCCCATCAGGGGTGTTTGTGGGTGCGTATTAACAGCCCAAGGGGTGTGTTTGTTTTGCTGTTCCAGCCCACACCGCAAGCCCGCCAAGGGTGCTGTTGGGGTTTGGTTTCTCGGTTCGCTAATAGCCCTAAAGGGTGTGTTTAGACCTGCTCATTTCAACACCAATAAGGTGCATTTGGTTATGCTTATTTTATGCTCATCAGGGGCGTCTAGATATGCTTATTTCAGCCCCAACTGCGGGTGTTTGTTGGCTGCCAAAACAGCCCCAAGACCAGCCCCAACCGAGGGTGGTTAGTGGCTGCAAAACAGCCCCAAATAGGGGTGTTTGTGTGCTGATTTTCTGCACCAAATGGGAGTATTCGTGTGCTGATTTTCTGCACCAAATGGGTGCGTTTTGTTTGTCTATTTACTGCCTACATGAACTGTTTGGAACAGCTCACTGCAGTCCCGCCTTTTCGGCGATATCTAGAGTTCTACAACTCCGGTTGATGCACCGTTTGCGGCTACATTTAAGTTTATGTCTTACCAACATTTCATAAAACTGGGCCGAACTCCAGAAATGACCAGAACCATGAGCTTTTTCTGATTGAAATCTGGTGTGCAGATTTTGACACCTTTCGCCATTTTGGCTCTCATTTACTCATCGGGATGAGTTATGAGGTGCGCCACCCGGCGAAATGACCACAAGACATAGCTCTATCACCCTATCTAATTACCTAAGGCCCATAACTCACTGAGTTGTGCAGACTTTCCAATCTTTGGGACTATTTTAGAATTTCAGTTTCTAACTCATACATAGGGCTTGTTTTAACAAATCTTCAAGTTACAAACCTCATGTACCATGTCAAATACATATATAATCTTACAAGGGTTTAGGATTAATGTATTGCACTCTTAATAGACTTACGACTTAATAACAAATCACTTATTACCGGACTTTATTACACGGACTGTCACTTGATTATTATTGGATTTCTACCCAATAACCAATAAATACAAGTTAGAACTTCTAATGACTATTTATTAGTTAAACGTAACTAATCTATATATCTCGTTTATATATACCGGTTTATTCTTTTATACGTGCTTATTACCTTTCATACTTATGCTATATGATTTGTGCTTTGGCGTGCGTTTTGTCTGAGTCTATGACTTTATACCACCACACGAATGGGATACTAAACTTTTTACAAACACTGATACAAATATTCCACGAAAACTACAACACTCTACCTTTTGAAACTCATACGTATCGATTACTTTCTGCGTATTATGTTTTGAGACAAGCTTATATTCATTAGGTTATGCCGATTCTGTATCGTTGCGCTCTAATTATTGACATCACTTATGTTACTATTCTGCCATACTCCTTGGCAAAGTTGTGTTCATTACATCACTACATCCCAAGGTGAGTTCATAGCCCCACTTTCCATTACCTAATTGTTCTACAAACCCTTGGGGGAAATACATGCTATTTTTAACCGAGCACAATGTTTTTAAATTGTATGATTGCCTGATTGTACTATTATCACTAAGTATTATCCTTGCCAAACCGAGATCCCTTATTATGAACCATTTAATCACTAGAAATAGTGAGCGCGAATATTGTGAATAGGCCTATTGGGATTGACGAATCCCATTTGTATTGACTAAGTTCAAACAAATGCATTAATATTTGAGACATTAGGTATGACGGCAAAGTACCTACCGGGATAACTCCGCCGATTGATATTGGTACCCGTTAACGTTTTGGTGTCATAAGCTTAGTATTTGATAATAACTGTTCCGGGCGTATAACAACGTGGCCCATCTTTGTTTTTCAACCATTGGTGTGAGCCTATAACTCACACTACCAACACATTGTGTTCAAACATTAAACAAACTCTATGAATATCACTCAACCTTTGTGTTGACCTCTCAAGCATGTATTTCAGGTTCATGATGATCAAGGATGGCACGGAAGGGCACGGATACTCAAGAGAGCTATAAATTTTATTATCATTCAAAACTCATTTAATGTAAATTGTAAACATGGAACCATTTGGGACCTCATTTTGTAATCTTTGATATTTATACAATTTGAATGATAAATCTTTTAAAACGACTCAATTGGAGTTCGTTTTCTATTATTGTGACTATTGTGCCGTCGAGTAACACCCAGTTTGAATTCCGCTGCATCATTGAATTGGGGGTGTTACAGATTGGTATCAGAGCCATGGTTATAGAGAAACGGGTCTAATTGAGACCTAAACTATAACCACACATACAAGCAAAAACATTTTTATAGCCTTCCGCTCTTCGTGCCTTCCATCCTCCAGACGATTATGGACATGTTAGACACCTTATACTACACAAACATAATTGCATATTGATATATGTACCCTTAACATAATTGAGCATTTCCACGTAG
The DNA here is from genome assembly GCA_030686995.1 of Artemisia argyi. NCBI lineage: Eukaryota > Viridiplantae > Streptophyta > Magnoliopsida > Asterales > Asteraceae > Artemisia > Artemisia argyi. The sequence goes on along the minus strand of CM060680.1, from coordinate 221,398,992 downwards.
ACATTTTTATACTACATAAACATAATTGCATATTGATATATGTACCCTTAACATAATTGAGCATTTCCCCGTAAGCATTTTATGCTACATAAACATATAAGTATATTGATATATACATTCGAGTTATTTTCAATCATTTTATCTAAACATATCTGCGTATGCCTATTCTAGGGCATTTCGGCACAACCACATTCTCCCAATCATGTTCCTACTCCAACATTTTATGTCCAAGATATTGTAACTTATTGCAATGGTCTTTCCTATTTCTTAGACATTGTATGATACAATGGTCTCGTCTATTTTTCAAGACATTATAAGACACAGTGGTCTCTATTACATCCATAGACACTGTAAATGAAACCGTGGTCTAATTCATTTCTCAGACATTGTATAGATACAATGGTCTTAATCATTTCTCAAATGTTTTGAGTCACACAATTGTCTAATCTACTTTCGAGACATTGTGATTTGCGCAATGGTCTCTGGAATTATTCCATCACATCATCAATATCATTTCATATGATATCAAAAACCCATCATAATCTATCGATTTCTAAATAGAAATATGAGATTTCTGAAGGACAAACTAATCCATCATCGACAAAAGCTGAAGTTTCCCTACATTCATCAAAGTTTTCTTCTGAAACCTTCGTTGTTAAAGTTTGTAATTCTCCTTTCCACACGTATCTACCCGTACTATCTTCTATGCAATGGAATGTGAAAACATAGGTTACAAGTCTTGTATGGGCGGGACTTGCAACTGAATGGTTTGACATCGCCTTTATTTAGTGGACAGTTTCTCAAAAGCAACGGACATATCACAAGTATGCCTAATTTAGTTATTTGAAAATTTTATCGAACCTCGGCTAAATATAGACTAGTCACCTATATTTAACCTAGGGATAGTGGAACATAGTCTGACTAACTATGTTCGACTTAAAATTTTCAAATACTGAGAATAGTTGTACTAGGGTTATGTTCAGATTAATTTCCTACATGAACTCGATAAAACCATCAGAATTCATTAAAACAATCTAGAGACACGATAGTGTCTTACCACTCAGCGAATTCTTAACACCTTATTTGTACTGCCTAATTTCATTCTTGAAAGTTTTCATTTATGAAATAATCCGAACTACTATCTTGGGATAGTTATCAATTCTTCTCTTTATCCCTTAGAAGTACTAGCCTGTTTAGATCCTAAAGGATACCATTCCGTCATAAAACTTTAAAATCTCTTAAAATTTTAAAGCAAACTTGACATCTCTACCAATATTAATGTTAAGCATACACTACACACTTTTGTTCATCAACATATCACATCATTATCGTCACAACCATTGCAACTACAAGCTCATTAACAGATCTTGATGCACTTTTAAAGCTCAAATCATCCTTAGTTACACCACAAGCACCCTCATCAGCTTTACAAGGTTGAATATTCATTTTGTACTTTTGAAACACCAGTATCATCTCGTAATACACTACCTTGTAACTCACCGGCTAAGTATGAATGTTGTGTTGGAAATTCTTAGGTAGGATGATTTATAACGTCCTTATTTGAAATGGATTGGGATGCCTTTTCATTTAAATAAAGAAATTGTAAATCACCGAACCATAAGTTTATATTCCTCTATTTACATTGTTTGGGATGCCTCTCTATGTAAATAAAGAATTATAAACAAGTGGGCTTAGTTGTATCCGATATGACATGAGTATGAACTCGAACTTTAGAATCTCCGGTATTCTATTTCTCAGCAAAAGTTTTAAGATCTCATTAGAACTTCCTAAGTTCATTCATAAGTTGTCACTTTTGCCGTTGCAAATCTTTACAATCATGAGTTATTTATTGAGTTAACAGACTTGTTACACTTTTGACTTGGTTCAGTCTCAAACTAACAGACTGTGTTTGATATTCTACCTATTTACTTGGGTACGTAGATACCTACTTTACTTGGGTGTGTGGACACCTACACATAAACTCTCCCAAGAGTTCCTTCCATTTGTTGACCTTTATTTTAGAGACATTGTTTCTCGAAATGTTCTCTCTCCACATCCCCACACCGTTTGTTACTATTGTTATTTTTGCCATTATTTAATTCATGAGCAGACCGAGCTCTTACAACATGATCCACCGGCTTACGAGACATCAAAATTGATTCATCATCTAGGCACCTAAATGCAACCACTCTCTCTAGGCTTTTGAAACTGCTGCAATTGCAACTCATGAAATCCTTGTGAAAACAACCTCTTAACACATGGCACAACAATCACTCGAAGAGGCGCTACAACATTTGGTTCTCCAATATTTTCAGCTAGCCCTGCAACATTAGACTCTCCAATTGTGTTAGTCCTCCAAACATCTATACCCTTACTTTATTTCTTACAAATGTTAGTTTGAGCCATGATATTAATCGTAGCACTTTCGCTCACCCATCAAAACATTAAAAGAGTTCCTAATTTCACCTCGGAGTGTGAGATCAAAATTCTCCACAAATACCTACACTCTTTCCCAGACATCTCAACATCGGACTATACAAGATCCAGACTAGGATTGGTCACTATTCCTCTAGAAGAGATCCAGATTGACGAATGTCTGAACTTTATCACAGAACCAATCAAGATCATAGACCGTAAGGTCAAACGACTTAAGTAAGGTCGCATTCCTATTGTTCAAGAGTTCGTTAGAACTCGAATTCACGTGGGAGCGTGAAGACCAGATGTGTCGACAATACTCCCATCTTTTCTCAAACACACCGTCAACAGATATCACCCGCTGAACTTCGGGACGAAGTTCCAATTGAGGGGTGGATACTATAGCAACTCATAAATTCACACATCAAAATGACTATTTTGCCCTTTTGACTTTGACTTTTGACTATTTGACTTTTACCATAACGTAAAAGCAATTACTATAACCGGTAGTTAACCGGTAGTCTTCCAAGTTAAATAATTCATTCTGTTTTGAATTATTACTTTCTAAACAATTTCGTTCACCTCGGTCTATTTAACGAGAAGTTATTTTGCAAAACGTGAAAACCGCACACAACGCGTACCGACACAACAATAAACTCAACAACCAAGTTGATTTGATTATTATTTATTTTATGTCATATATATTACTTTTAATATTTAAATTACTTTTATAAGTAATTACGAAAGTTTAATAGTGTGAACTTTTCTCGTGACCAACCCAAAGACTATGAAATGTCTGTGTTCAAAATACTCATATTTCACCAATAGTCATATTTTATATGAACTAACGTCATACACGTGCTCAAACCTACGTTATTAGGTTTTAACAATGTATACGCGCTCCGTTAAAACTTATCACACCTCTAATATATTTAGTTGGAGTATATTGATAAGTTTTGACATTTTCATAAGTATTATATTCTTATGTTACCCGGTTTTAATTTCCATGACTTAAGGGCTTAACATTTGAAATTACCGGGATCAAACCTATACTCCGTAGCTCAATATTATCCCAACTTAGATATTTGTATAACCCTCCTAGCTAAGTTATAACAAATCAAAAGTCAATTTGACTTTTCTTATACCAAACCGACTCCACTCATTTGTATATATCTGCTCTTTTCACTTTCTGTTAGAACACAACAACAAAACTTATAACTCTCCTTTTCCCTCTCTTGTACTACAAGCAATCGACAACACCACCACCACACCCACCGCCTCATCAACCGCCTCACTCTGCCGCCAACAAATCACCACCATCCGCCACTTTTGAGGCAAGAAAATTATAGATCGAAGGTGTAGAGGGTTGTTTTTGGGTTGGTTTGATTCGAGCTAATCACCGCAATCGCCGCCACCATCATCTCCATCACCTCTCTATCTTACTCTCTCGTTCACTCTCTTGGTATGTCAACACATAACACATCTTTGTTATTAGTTTAATAACAAACTAAATAATCGTTTCATATGTTTTCGTGGAATAAAGAGTTGAATAAAAACGTTTTGTTAATAATTCGTGTGGTAAACAAAGATTTAAAAAGGGTGTTGTATTTGTTGTGGTTCGGTTCACAGCAACAACCCAAAGGGGTGTTTGCTGCTCTCAGATTCAACAAAAACCCAAAAGGGTGGTTTGTTTGTTGTCGGCTCAAGAAAATCACCCACAAGGGTGCGTTTGTTTTTGCCGATGGGTCAACGAGACACCCAAAAGAGTGTTTGCTTGATTGGTTATGTATCGGGTCAGGTTTATAACCCGAGTGGTTCCAGGTTGAGTCGACCCATTTGGGACTCGGTGTGGATTTATGTGTTTGACTTATTTGTTTTAGCTTAGTCATGAAAGCTTATAGCTTATTTGTAATTTAATTCGTGTAGCTTATGCTTGTTTTCGTTATTTAGCTTATCTTGGATACATGTGGCTTATTTTGTAAACTAAGCCTATTTGAGTTGTTGGCTATCGATAAATAGCAGTAACCCGCGTAGTGGTGTTTGTATGATTGTTATTTTGTTGGGTTTTTCAGTCATAAGGGGTGCGTTTGCTGCTGCCAAACAGCCCCATCAGGGGTGTTTGTGGGTGCGTATTAACAGCCCAAGGGGTGTGTTTGTTTTGCTGTTCCAGCCCACACCGCAAGCCCGCCAAGGGTGCTGTTGGGGTTTGGTTTCTCGGTTCGCTAATAGCCCTAAAGGGTGCGTTTAGACCTGCTCATTTCAACACCAATAAGGTGCATTTGGTTATGCTTATTTTATGCTCATCAGGGGCGTCTAGATATGCTTATTTCAGCCCCAACTGCGGGTGTTTGTTGGCTGCCAAAACAGCCCCAAGACCAGCCCCAACTGAGGGTGGTTAGTGGCTGCAAAACAGCCCCAAATAGGGGTGTTTGTGTGCTGATTTTCTGCACCAAATGGGAGTATTCGTGTGCTGATTTTCTGCACCAAATGGGTGCGTTTTGTTTGTCTATTTACTGCCTACATGAGCTGTTTGGAACAGCTCACTGCAGTCCCGCCTTTTCGGCGATATCTAGAGTTCTACAACTCCGGTTGATGCACCGTTTGCGGCTACATTTAAGTTTATGTCTTACCAACATTTCATAAAACTGGGCCGAACTCCAGAAATAACCAGAACCATGAGCTTTTTCTGATTGAAATCTGGTGTGCAGATTTTGACACCTTTCGCCATTTTGGCTCTCATTTACTCATCGGGATGAGTTATGAGGTGCGCCACCCGGAGAAATGACCACAAGACATAGCTCTATCACCCTATCTAATTACCTAAGGCCCGTAACTCACTGAGTTGTGCAGACTTTCCAATCTTTGGGACTGTTTTAGAATTTCAGTTTCTAACTCATACATAGGGCTTGTTTTAACAAATCTTCAAGTTACAAACCTCATGTACCATGTCAAATACATATATAATCTTACAAGGGTTTAGAATTAATGTATTGCACTCTTAATAGACTTACGACTTAATAACAAATCACTTATTACCGGACTTTATTACACGGACTGTCACTTGATTATTATTGGATTTCTACCCAATAACCAATAAATACAAGTTAGAACTTCTAATGACTATTTATTAGTTAAACGTAACTAATCCATATATCTCGTTTATATATACCGGTTTATTCTTTTATACGTGCTTATTACCTTTCATACTTATGCTATATGATTTGTGCTTTGGCGTGCGTTTTATCTGAGTCTATGACTTTATACCACCACACGAATGGGATACTAAACTTTTTACAAACATTGATACAAATATTCCACGAAAACTACAACACTCTACCTTTTGAAACTCATACGTATCGATTACTTTCTGCGTATTATGTTTTGAGACAAGCTTATATTCATTAGGTTATGCCGATTCTGTATCGTTGCGCTCTAATTATTGACATCACTTATGTTACTATTCTGCCATACTCCTTGGCAAAGTTGTGTTCATTACATCACTACATCCCAAGGTGAGTTCATAGCCCCACTTTCCATTACTTAATTGTTTTACAAACCCTTGGGGGAAATACATGCTATTTTTAACCGAGCACAATGTTTTTAAATTGTATGCTTGCCTGATTGTACTATTATCACTAAGTATCATCCTTGCCAAACCGAGATCCCTTATTATGAACCATTTAATCACTAGAAATAGTGAGCGCGAATATTGTGAATAGGCCTATTGGGATTGACGAATCCCATTTGTATTGACTAAGTTCAAACAAATGCATTAATATTTGAGACATTAGGTATGACGGCAAAGTACCTACCGGGATAACTCCGCCGATTGATATTGGTACCCGTAAACGTTTTGGTGTCATAAGCTTAGTATTTGATAATAACTGTTCCGGGCGTATAACAACGTGGCCCATCTTTGTTTTTCAACCATTGGTGTGAGCCTATAACTCACACTACCAACACATTGTGTTCAAACATTAAACAAACTCTATGAATATCACTCAACCTTTGTGTTGACCTCTCAAGCATGTATTTCAGGTTCATGATGATCAAGGATGGCACGGAAGGGCACGGATACTCAAGAGAGCTATAAATTTTATTATCATTCAAAACCCATTTAATGTAAATTGTAAACATGGAACCATTTGGGACCTCATTTTGTAATCTCTGATATTTATACAATTTGAATGATAAATCTTTTAAAACGACTCAATTGGAGTTCGTTTTCTATTATTGTGACTATTGTGCCGTCGAGTAACACCCCGTTTGAATTCCGCTGCATCATTGAATTGGGGGTGTTACATACAAAGCAGAGAAATGGTAACATTCGTGTTTTCCCTAGAAAGGGAAGTGCTTGTGCTCTGTACAAAAGCGATAAAACACCGGATACAATAAAACATGCTTTTGAAATTGTGGAAGTTGACGAGTACAGTGAAGAAAGAGGCATTACTGTCACACCACTAGTCAAAGTTGCGGGATTTAAAACAGTCTTTCACCGACATCTCGACAACAAAGTGACAATAGTTATCCCGGAAAAAGACTTTCTTAAAATATCTCACCAAATACCTTCATACCTGCTCACGGGTCAAGAATCTGCAAATGCTTCAAAGGGTTGTCTCGACCTCGACCCAGCATCTATTCCTCCCGAGTTTCTACATGTTTTAGCAGATGTTAAGGAAGCCGATACAATGGATATCGACAATGGTCGAACTGCTGATGGTGTTTGTTCCATTTAGGTACAAATTTCCTGAACTTGGGAGTTTGGTTTGGTTTTTTGGGTGGTTGGATGGGAAAATAGGTAACATGTTAGTGTGCATTATACAGTTGTAACTTGTGCTTAAAAGGGTTGTACAACTCAGTTTTTGTTAGATGCTGCTGTTAAATCTTGACTTTATTTAGAAATGCTTCTTTTGTACTTTTGGAATCCAAACATTGACAATTACTAAGGAATGTTTTGGTACTTAATGTACTCGGGTTTTTTTTTTTTTTTTTTTTTTTTTTTTTTTTTTTTTTCTCGTTATTTACATCTTTTGCAAAGTGCTCTAGAAATCCGGTAGTACATGATAAACGGGTAAATGGATGAGGTTTTCCTATGGTCAGATTTCTCATGAAGTGGGTTTAATTTTTCCTAATGATTATACGATTATAAGATATGGAATATTGTACCTTTTTTTTTTTTTTTTTTTTTTTTTGAATTTGAACTGGGGATGTTAAGATTTAAAATTGTTCTAGTTGGGAAATTTTATTTTTGAGCTATGCATTCTTGAATGTAAGTAAATAGAAACCATGATTAGATGTTGAAGGAAAATGCTAGTAAATTTAATGAAAAATGAAGAGCAACTGCAAAAGTTATGTTGAAAAAGTCGTAACAGAAAAAGTTGAAAAAGTCATAACAGATAATTCATTTTAAAATAAAATAAAAAATGACATGACATGTATTTTACCTAAAGAACAGGTAACCTATCAAGAAATGGGTATTTCATGAGAAATCACCATAGGAAAACCTCATCCATGATAAGATATGGAATATTGAATCTTTTTTTTTTTTTTTTTTTTTTTTTTTTTTTTTTTCATTTGAACCGGGGATGCTAAGATTTAAAATTGTTCTAGTTGGGAAATTTTATTTTTGAGCTATGCATTTTTGAATGTAAGTAAATAGAAACCATGATTAAATGTTGAAGAAAAATGGTAAATTTAAAGAAAAATGAAAAGTAACTGCAAAAGATGTTAAAAAAGTCATAACAGAAAAAGTCATAAAGATGACGTGAAAAAGATAATTCATTTTAAAATAAAATAAAAAATGACATGACATGTATTTACCTGAAGAACAGGTAACCTATCAAGAAATGGGTAACTTTGGAACAAATTCAAAAGTTATATTGATGGTAATGAGATATTCCTAAGTCTTTTACATAGATGTGAAAATTTGAGGTGAGTTATTTTAGAGACTAAGTTTTTGTTACATACTGAGCGACAAATCCTCACAATTCATCTAGTTTGATCTAATGGTGGGAATTAACCTAAAATTTAATATGGTAACCTAAGTCCATGTTTTTTTCATGTCTTTTTTTTATTTCTTTTTATTCATTTCTTTTTTACATTTTTCTTTCTCTTTTTCTATTCACGTGATTTTTTTTTCTTTTTATTTTTTGTCTACACACGCTTTTCTTTTCTCTTTTTTTCCTTCTTTTTTTTTCTTTCCTTTTTCTTAGACCCTTCTTTATATTCACCTTTTTTTTCCTCTTTACTATTCACGTTCTTAACTATTCACGTTTTTTTATGTTTTTTTTAATAAACATGTTTTAATTCACTTTTTTTTTTCTTTTTTCTTTTTTTAAAAAATCACGTTTTTTTAAAACTCACGCGTATTTTTTTTAATTCACGTTTTTTTCACTTTCTTACGTTTACATATGTTTTCGTCTGTTTTTATACGTTTTCATACGTTTTCGGTCGTTTTTATACGTTTACAACTGTTTTCGTCCGTCTTCATACGTTTTCGTCCGTTTTCATACGTTTTCATATGTTTTCATCCGTTTTCATAAGTTTTCTTCCGTTTTTATATATTTTTGTCCGTTTTCAGACGTTTTCGTCTGTTTTCCTACATATTCATCACTTTTCTTACGTTTTCGTCCATTTTTTACGTTTTCATCTATCTTTAAATGTTTTCGGCCATTTTCAGATATTTTCATACGTTTTTGAATATCACAAGTGATATTCTAAATATCAAAAGTGATATTCTGAGTATCAAAAGTGATATTCTGAACATCACAAGTGATATTCTGAATACCACAAGTGATTTTAAACTAATGTTTTGTAACATGAAAATCACAAGTGATATTCTGAATATCACTTATGATATTCTGAAAATCACAAGTGATATTCTGAATATCACAAGTGAAAGTCTGAATATCACAAGTGATTTTCAACAAATGTTTTGTACCATGAAAATCACAAACGATATTATGAATATCACAAGTGATATTCTGAATATCAAAAGTGATATTCTGAATATCACAAGTGATATTATGAACATCACAAGTGATTTTAAACTAATATTTTATGACATGAAAATCACAAGTGATATTCTGAATATCACTTGCGATATTCTGAAAAACACAAGTGATATTTTGAATATCACAAGTGATATTCTAAATATCACAAGTGATATTCAACAAATGTTTTGTAACATGAAAATTGTTGGCATGAATATTACGATATTTAATCTAAACATCCTCTTCTTGTTTTGATGATAACAAAGATGTAAGTTACAACATATAACGTAAAGTGCTTAAGTTACTTGTGATCACAATTCATCTATGCATTCATACGTCAACAAGCCTCGACATCTCAACGTCTCAAGTATGCTTCAACAATCACTTAAGGTATGTACAAACAAATGTATAATACATTTTATGATCAAAGGGATTTTATCTAGACACTACAAATTTTATAAAATGTTATAAACATCTTATATATTTTGAAAAACACTTTTGGTATATAAAGGAAAATGTTTAATTCATAATAAATATATGAATTCAAATTTTTCACCAAAAACAATTAAAATTTCACTAGATAAACCTTCCCCAGAAAAGACAAGAAAAACTGCCGTTTTCGTCTGGGCGGCCCCCTTAATTTTAAGGGGGCCAGCACACAATTAAGGGGGCTGGCATACACTCCCCTGTCAGAAACTTTTGCATATAAATACTGGTTCAAATCTGTAATTTTTCCTCACCTTTTTCACTAAAACTTTCTGTCCAAATCCTCTTAAATCATCTCCCTAAAACCTTTGATCATAAACTTATTAGTTTTTGTTTCAAGTGATTCAATCCCTCATCACTCAAAGTGCACGAGAAGAATCCTCCCCATCATAAAGCCAAAGATGTATTAGAGTCTAGTTAGTGTTTAGGTGAAGTTGTGAGTTATGTTTATGTAATAAATAGATCAAGATGATCTTACTTAGTAGTGAGTCAATGAGTGAGTAAGAAGTAGTGGGAAGAAGTAGTTGTGTGGAGAAGTCATGTAGTTGTGAAGAAGTAGGTGTGTGAATAAGTAGTGGAGTATAGAAGAAGTTGTGAAGTAGTCGTGAAGTCGTGAAGAAGTCGTGAAGTCGTGTAGAAGTTGTGTAGTGATCGAAATCGTGTTGTGAGATTGGTTCTAGCTACTATTAGAACTCGACATTTAGCTTTGTGTCGTTAAATGGTGTAAGCAAAAGTTGTGTAAGGTTTTCTCCGCCAAAAGGGAGCTTGTTGAGTAGTGAAGAAAACTCTCGAGTACGTTACTCGGGTAGTGGAGTAGGGCAAGGAAGGTGTCCTTGTAGCCGAACCACTATAAATCATCGTGTCCGGTTTGCATCCTCTTTCTCTTGTCTTTTCACATTTATTCTTGCATTTATCGCTTTATATCCATGCTTGCAAATATGTGTTGATTGTTGCTTATATTGTCATGATGATTGATTGTGGTGTAGTTACAAGTTAATATTGTGATAGGATATATAATTGTATGATATGGACTAATGGACTTATATATATTATTAACACTTCTCATGTTGAGTTTAACTTAATCGATAATTTGATACAAAACGTTTTAAGATTTTAAAAGGAAAACGTATTCACATAAAGATCGACCAAAGCGTCATTCATAAAACTAAGTTTTGAAAACTAATCCAAAAGCTCACATATATAATTGATCATATTGATTATATGTGTTTTTCATACTAAACTCTAATTGAAGGTTTTTCAAACAAACAATTGAATAAATTTGAATCAACATTTTCAAACAAACTTTTTATAAACGAAAAAGATGGGAAAACTATTCAACCTCCCCTTCTAGTTTTCCACAATTGGTACCAGAGCTACGTCGCTCTAATTTTCAAAACAAATGATTTTAAAAATTGAGTACGATCCATGTATCAAATTACCCATTAAGGAGGATTAAATATGAAAAGTGTTTTGTTGATTAACTTGTATTAGTTTTGATATTATATACACTAATTATACTAGCTCGAGATAAGATTATGCTTAAAACAAGTGTTATATGTTCATTATTAAAATCAGAAAGTTACACACCTTTCCAAAAAGTCAGAAAACATTTTTTTGCAAAAAATGCATTTTTAAGTATCAGATGGGCGGCCCCTTTAAATGTCTGGGCGGCCCCCTTAAATACTGGGCAGACCCTTAAATTTAAGGGGTCCGCCTGTCTGTTCGATAGTTTTTCAGAAACTTTGAAAAATCATATAAAATTAACCGTAACTCCGTAGAAGTCGTGCCACCCGGCGTTTTAAAGGTAATTGAGTCTACTTTCATTTAAAAATACTTAAAAGTAACCATTACAAACTTAAATAAGTAAGAAAGTCGAAATACTATATGGTGGTCAAAAATTTGTGTTTCGTTTTAACATAAAACTTTTGTTTTACCTTTTCCTTCAAGTCGGGCATTCCTAGTTGATATACTTTTGAAAAATTAAGTATTTATGTTTTCGAAATATTGATCTTAATTAAATTATAGAATGGGGAGGAAACTATTTTATTTTCAAATAAAATCGAGCTAAGTAAACATTGATGTATATAATACACAAAACGACGACAAGTGTTTTATGTGTTATGTGAACTTCTTTGTGATTTTATTTCCTTAATTGAATATATTAGATAATTGTTGCTATTTGAAGTTTAGCTATTTGTATATCTAAGCATATGTGCCCTGTTAGTTTATAGCTAGCTTTCCGGTTTATACTTAACTAGATCTTATGCTAGATTTCTTGCGTTAGGATTGTTATAATATGTTTGCATTGCATATAGGTATAGATGGCTTAATGTTACTCAAACATCTTGTAAATGAGTTAAATATAGTCACCTAAATATTTCAAACAATTTAATCTATTCTTTGCAACACACTTAAATATTTTCTACAAATTAGCTTGTTTTACCTTAAGTTGTTTAACAAGAGAAATATAATCATTTTAAAACATTAGTAGTTATATAAATGAGAAAGTATTTTCAAAATCTAAGTGTTTTCATTATAAGTAACAATGAACAGTTTTTCACATAAACAAAACATATAACAATCATGAAATAATAAGTCAACTTTCAATCATTCACTAATCTCACTCATAAATAATCTTAGGATTAATGGAACACACTATCAAAATATTTATTTATGTTAAATGTGTGTTTGTGAGGGTCAAGAAAGGTCTTGATATTATATCAATTCATTATTCAAATTAAGGTTGATATATTCATCAAATCTAATTGACATGTTTTTTAGTGTGGACAAGAAATTGGATTGTTATTTGTTTAGTTTCAAGATTACATCAAATTTTAACAAAAGATATAGTCTTGAATCTACATATTCAATCACACTAGATTGATGTGAAAATATTTACATCCTTTGTAGATGAAAAGAATATGCATTGGATCATAACTCACACTTGTGTTGATAATGCCATATTGAATCTACTTGTCCAATAGTTGTGTTCCAAATATTAGAATAACATGTTTAACACATGCATAAAATATACAATGAAGTAGGATTGACGACTTGGATGTTTCGTCCGAAATATTCAAGCAATTTGCATTGTAATGCAATGGATAAATGTGTCATATCCGAAAAACCAAACATGAGCAAACTAACAACATATGTAAACTTTGCTCACACTACTTAAAATCATTACTTCAAGATAAAATACATATATAAAAAAAAATACACACTATATATTTGATGAGGCGAAAAATGAACCACTTTTAGGGGGGTCATTTAAGCCCGGAATTGAATTTATTTTATCAAATATTGCCCTAAATCGTTCCTTTTGTGATTTTAGGCACTTTGGGAGTGAAATCTGGAAAAGGAAGCAATTCGGACGTTTTTGGAGCATAAAAGTGAAGAAAACGCCAAAGACTTAATTTTCCAAGCTGGGAACAGTAGGTGACGGCGTCAAGAGTAACAATTTGACGGCGTCAAGAGTAAATTGCATGACGGCCCAGTACTGAAATGAAGGCGTCACAAGGAAGAGCGTCAAGAGTAAAATACGTGACGGCCTGGAAAAAGCTAATACATGACGGCGTCAGATGTAGATCAAGGCAGTCCAAGAATTCTTTTGGCGGCGAGATGACGGCGTCACCTATTTGGTCTTGACGCCGTCAGCCTCAATTTCCTATATATAGTTTTCTAATTTTCTTTCAAAAAAAAAGGAGAAGTTTTGGAGAAACCCTAAGGCCGAACCTATTACGAATTTTACAGGTTTTTCAAGGGTTTTCAGCCCTTGAACCCTTACATGTGTAATTGAGATAAGTGTTCTTCTAATTCAATCAATATGTCTATGTGTTGGTTGTCTATATCTTGTGCTTGTCTTAATTCCATCATGCTATGCTAGATCTATCTTGTGTTTGCTTAGATCTAATGAAACCTAGATGTTGATTATGTGTTGATTACTTGTTTATGGTTGTATTGGATGAATGATTTCGATGTTAGGCTTAAGAAAACTGGCAGATCTCCAAATGGTAACATGCTTGAACGTCTTAGGAAACATGAACTGACGTGCACTACGTTTTATTGGTTGTATTTAATGCATGAGTAAATTCTAATGATCCCATGTTAGGAGCTTCTTAGCCGGCTCGACATAGGAATGAAGTAGGCACTCATAGGATTGGGGAGTTAAACCCCATGAATGGTATTAAGGAATACAATACGTCATCCACGCAACTATAACAAGTAATTAACGTGTAAAAGATATCTAGGGAGTAGTGAAATCTAAGTAAACACAATTTCTCCACTTATTGCTCACAACCTTAGTTTAACTTAGTTTTATTTTCATTTCTAGTATTTTATTTTGATTGCATCTTTAGTATTGGGTTAGTTGATTAGCAACTAATTCCGCCTAAATCCTTCAAACCCGAGATATTTAATTGCTTTCTAAAAAAAATATAAAAATACAAAAATAATCATCCATCATCTTTAGAACTAGTAATTAGGTTTTCTAATCCTAGCGACACTATTCCTAGCTGAACGATCAATCCCCCGGTACTTGTCACTATACTATACTACAACGATCAGGTACACTTCCTGGTGGGGGTTGTAAGCTTCTCGAGATCCCTCGAGAGGTAAAGCCTGGTGCAATCCCCACGCATCAAGTTTTTGGCACCGCAGCCCGGGGAATAGTTATTGTCTAGGTTAGAATTTCTTTTTATTAGGTCTACTTACTAGATTCCTTTCTAGTAAGATTTTATTTTTATTTTTAGGTTTCTTTAGTCTATCTTATTTCTTTGTGTTTTTGTCCATAACTCTTCACCACCCGACATCATGGACGATGGGAACATCTTTGAACCCGTCATCCCACCACAACAAAACCCACCACTAGAACCTCCTAGGCACCGAACCTTAGGAGAGTATTCCCAACCTAGCCACCAAGGCTACCGAAACACCATTGAGCTCACCGGAGCCAATGTGACTCCCTTGCGATCCGACACCATCCGGTTGGTGCAAAGCGGATGTGCATTCCATGGACTTCGTTCCGAAGATCCAAATCAACATCTTAAGGACTTCCTAAAAATCGTAGATTCCATAGACCTAGGTGTTGAAACTAGAGAGACAACCCGACTACGCCTATTCCAATTCTTTCTACGGGATCAAGCTAGTCAATGGCTTGAGCGTTTACCCGCGGGATCCATCACCACATGGGATGATCTCACCACTCATTTCCTTGCTTAATTTTTCCCACCGGGGAGAACTACTATGCTTAGAAATGACATCTTGATGTTCCAACAACGTCAAAATGAATCTTTTTACGAAGCATGGACTCGATATAAAGACCTGCACCGAAAAGTCCCTCATCATGGCATCGAACCATGGCTCCAGATTCAAATCTTTTACGATAAAGTTAACTATCAAACAAGGAGAGCTATAGATTATGCAGCTAAGGGCAGGCTAAACAGACTTAGCATTGACGAATGCTGGAAAGTTCTTGAGGGGTTGGCACAATACGAAGAAGAAGGATGGGAGGACCCAATGTTTCCAAGCAAGGGAAAACTTGACTACGCACACGCCACCCAAGAGCAGTTATTAGGAAGTATCGAGAAGCAGGTAAAAGAATTAATGAGGATTGAGAAACCTGCTACTGAAACCGTGTGGAATCCTAATTTACGTAGGAATGCGGTTATCAACCATAATTTTCCCGAACGTTCACGACAAGAGGAATTCGAAGGGATAATGGTAACCTTCATGAATAATCAGGAAAAACAAATCCAACACCTAGAAGCACGCATGGAAAGCACTCGCAATGATTTTATGGATTTAGCAGACCAACTCATATCAAGGATCAAAGAGAAGATCAAAGAAAATTCCGCACCTAGAAAAATCGAAAAAGTCTTTGAGGTTTCAACTCCTTCGGTGTTTGACCAAGAGGATAACGAGAAATCTTCCCCAAGTGCTTCACCGTCAATCACCCCCCACTTTTGTGAGCATCCTCAGGAAGAGAAGAATTTGCAGTTTCATAACATTTTTGTTGGATGCTTGCAAACCACGCTTCCAAATTTGTGCAAGAGACGTTCTTTTGGTTTTAAACCCGGTGTGAAGAGGTTGCACCTCAAAAACACCACAGATTTGAAACCCTCTATGGAACAACACCTCTTTGTACACACCGGTGACCCGTGCGAAGGTTACAACTTAACTAAAACATCACCCACTCCTTTCTACAACCATACCTCTTTTCGTGACAGTAATGAAACGTTAGACCCTGGTGGACTTCACTAATGGAATGGCTACTCATGGTTTCACTTGTGTTTAGCTATTCGCACTAAGTGCAGGGACTAAATGTGGAATTACTCTATTTTTACACCTCACACGGACATCTGACGGCGTCAGATATTAACTCTTGACGCCGTCACCTCGCTAATTCAGCAATATTAACCCAAATTCAATCACTTTCTGTAACACCCCCAAAATCATCACGTCAGCGGAAGACTTAACATGTCAGCGGAAGACTTTTTGGGTGTTACTTCGAGGATCTTTATCACAATCATAGAAAACGACACAAAAGTGACGCTTTAAAGTTTAATTCATTCAAAATACCAAATATTCGAGACATCAAGATGTTTCATAGTTTAAACAACAAGTTTATTTGAAATGTGTTAAAACGTTTATTTAAGCCCATGCCGGGTTACAAGCCCACTCCGTGCCTTCAAGTTCCTTCTCGTTTAGTTACCTGAGATAAACACATGCTAAAAGTGTCAACACAAAGGTTGGTGAGTTCATAGAGTTTATAGTTTCGAATATCGATTTCCAAAATCAAAGAGTTTACAAGTCCACAGTGTTTATAATAAGAGTTGATTATCCAATTAAAGTGTGAGAAAATCCATAGTGTTCTTAGTTTAAATCGTTGGTTTATCAAAATCAGAAAATGAGTGATTTCCTTATTAATTCATAAATAGTCCGTTGGTTTGCCCTTCACCGGGTCAATACCAAAATAGTAGTTTGTTTGACCTAACCGGGTCAACACCAAAATTGTTTGTTCGTTTGCCAATTATTAATAGTTTTCCTGCTATATAGTGAGCACAATCTCATAGTTTAATAAAACAGTGGGCTACTGTAGAACCCAAGAATCACCTTCTGGAGAACGAGGTTGATCGAAATATGCCATTATTCTAGAGAGAGAAAGTAGAGAGAAGGTGAGGTGAAACAAATATGTTTTTATTATGATAAATTATGTTGCACACCCATACCCCTCAAGTGAAGCCTTGAGGGGTATTTATAGGCCTTACATAAGACAACTATTAGAGTATTACATTAGTAGTCCCTGCACTTTATGCATTCTAGTTGTCTATTCCAATTCACGTAAATATCGATCAGCTTCATTTCTAACAATCTCCCTCCAGCTGGAGATATACGTGAATTGGTTACAGTGATTCCTAACAAGTAAAATAAAACAATCAAAGTAAGCGCAGCAATGCTGAGGAAGACTTCATAGCTCTTTTCTTCATAAATATCCCCAACAATCTTTCTTTACTTGTAGACGAATCACTTGCTAATCTAATTGGGTTATTACTCCCTCCCAATTAGTAAACCATTTTCTTTTACATGCTCCCTCCCAAATGGACAACTCGTTTGATATAACCTTGATGCTTGTCGAAGAAGTATCTTTGAATTCTGCCCATATAATCTTCAGTCTCATGCACAGCGGAAAATAAATCTTAGACTGACAATATGTAACTTCTTCACAGGTTTGTTTGGGGAGCATCATATTGTCATCTTCAACTCACTTAGAATGCTTCAAGTTCTTCAATAAAAGCCCCGATGTACACATTTCTCCCTCATGGATGATAACGATCTCTCGGAATCATCATAAATATGTGTACATAAACATATCAACTAGAAGCAACATACAAATCAATACCCCATGAGTGAAATGGCAATAACTATTCTCTCTACAATTCATCTCAGATCAACCTCTTTTCACTTCCATTGGCTATAGTAAGTGACCACGTGTGGAGACAACCCGATATGACAAACTTGAGTGTGAAGTAAAATTCTCCAGACTTGTGACTTACGCTTGTACTATCCTGATTAAGAACCTATACTGAGCACAACAACGTTACTCCTTACAGTATAGGTAGTGGCATATACCCAACCATCCATCCTTTATTGTATATCCGTCTCTTGAACAATCCACAACCTTTTGTGACACCGAGCACTACAACGTAACTCCTTAAAGTGATAGCTATTGTGAGCATTAAGAACCAACTTATGCGTTTATAGATCTCACACATAGCTAGATGTCCAAGTCTTAATCACTATCCCATGAATGCTCAAACAAGGATCTTCAAAAGTCTTCATCCAACCAACCCCTAGACCTTGAGATACTAAGTACACGCACCCGTGAAACGTCACTTCAATCTCAAATAAGTAATAAACAAATTATCCCCGTAGTCACCTTTTGATAACGTTCAAAATTTAGCCATTGATCTTTGGTGAATCTTGATCAGGATCTTATAAGCAATTCGTGGTATGTTTTTGGTGAAGCTTGACATTCAATCTCGTTGATTCGTAGTGATTTCAGATTTTCCCTCCAAAAATATAATTGGAAAAATTTCTCCCTCAAAATTTGGAAATCACTAAGAAATACAATGCAAAGGTTACCAGAAAAATTTGAGTATTAAAAATTTTTACGCAAAATATCGCCGAAAAAATTTGAATTTTGGCCTAAAAATTTGAATTTCGGACCAAAATTTTCAACGTTATACCAAAATTTTAATCTCGCGTAAAAATTGAACGTTTAGTCTCCTGTAAAAAATAAATTTTACTCAAATTTTCCCGCCAAAATTTTACCAATTATTTTTTTTTATTTTTTTTAGGTAAACTCGATAAAGCTTGTAACTCGATAAAGCTCCTAACTCGGTAACCTTTGTAACTCGGTAAAGTTCCTAACTCGGTAACCACTTCCCAAACTCGATAGCTTCATCTAACTCGATAACCATTCCCTAACTCGGTAACCTTCAAACTCGATAACTTCATCCTAACTCGGTAACCTAGAGAAATTTTGGCATAGTTCCGTTTAGGTAAGCCCAATTGATATCCTTACTCGATAAACGATAAGGTAGAAAGGCTAACTCGCCAAAAATTAAGCTAACTCGATAAAGAGTTAACTCGATAAACACCAATCCTAACTCGATAGAAATGATGCTAACTCGATAAGCACAATGTCTAACTCGATAAACACATGTCTAACTCGATAGAACACATGTCAAACTCGAAAAAAAACAAGCTAACTCGATAACCAGCTGCCAAACTCGATAATCATCAACCTAACTCGGTAAGCAACCTAACTCGATAAACCTCGGATGAACAGTAACGAGATCCAATTTTTTCACCCAAAAACACGATTTTTCACCACAAAACACCATGATTCGCCCCCGGTTAGCTCTGATGCCAATTGTAGAACCCAAGAATCACCTTCTGGAGGACGAGGTTGATCGAAATATGCCATTATTCTAGAGAGAGAAAGTAGAGAGAAGGTGAGGTGAAACAAAGATGTTTTTATTATGATAAATTATGTTGCACACCCACACCCCTCAAGTGAAGCCTTGAGGGGTATTTATAGGCCTTACATAAGACAACTATTAGAGTATTACATTAGTAGTCCCTGCACTTTATGCATTCTAGCTGTCTATTCCAATTCACGTAAATATCGATCAGCTTCATTTCTAACAGCTACAGCATTGTACACCCCAAACATCAGTCGTTGTAATACTGTATCGTGACTACAGTACTACCGTTCTATTGCTCTAAGCTCATGACACTCAATGATTAACAGGCATCAAAATTATCCATAATAATGATGTAAAATAGTGACCCTCAGGATAGGTATTTACCAATAACCTATGAAATCAAATAGCGTGCATTTGGTGGCTTTCCACTAGCGACCAAATGGGGATTGTCAATCCCTAATAGATCTATTCACAACTACTTACGCTCACCCTTTGGGTGATTAAGGTGCATGAACGAGGGACTTTTGGTAATTGGTACTTAGGCAATAGAGATCAAATATAGCATACCATTGAAAAATCACTTGTAATCATGTCTATAGCAGGTATTTCCTTATGAGATATAATAATCTGTAAACCAGTAAAGTTTATATGAAATACAGTCATGTATTTAGTTAATGAATACTTGTAAAAGTAAAAACAGTAGTTAAGCATGCATCTCCCCCAAAAACGTTTATAAACCATTGTAAAATAAGTAAAAGTAGGGGCTATGACTCACCTTAGTAGTACAGTAGTAGTGGTAGTAACATAACCTCAACGATGCAAGGCAACGGCTTCACACACAACCTAAAAGATATGGTATGTTTTAGTTGATAGTCTAAATCTAGTTTTATCGCGAATATTAGTCATTCAGTTGTGATTAAAACTCGTGTTCGTTTAAATGCTTGAAGTTCAAGAACAAAGTTATATATACATATAACTTGTGAGTGTAATGATCGATGATCGATGGAAAATCATTAAGAATAAGTCGAAGTGTGTAGACGATGTATTATGATGTCAGTTTAAAAGAAAATGAATAAACATATCGTTATATATATATATCGTTAAAATTAATTATAGTTACGCGAATATTTATATTGTATATATATATAAGTTAAATTTATAAAAGTTTTATACTAAATATGTGTATTTATATATAAATTATTAATATTATTTTTATAAAATAATATTACAGAAAATCCCTTCAAGTTTTACAAATGTTACTTTTTTTAACCCTAACGACATAAATTTTTACACCGTTAGTCCAAAGTTAAATATTATTTCATTTTAGGTCCAAGAGTATCAATAGTTACATTTTACAACTCCAAGTTTTAATATTAACAATTTTTAACTCAGAAATCTAGAATTTACAGTTTCTACCCAAAGTTTGCAACTTTGGCAGTTTTAGTCCCTCGGTTTAAGAAAATTTGCAAAGTTAGTCCAAAATTCACCAAACTTGGAATTTAAAATTTATACTTTTTCAATAAGCTCAGAATGTTCCAAATAATTTATTTCAACAGCTTAATAACTTAAAAAGTGCTTATTTTTATAATTGGGCCTTAACGAGACCAATTTAAGGCCCGTTAACAAATTGAGATCCATTGGACTTACGGGACTTTTGGGTTTTGACTTGGGCTTGTTTTTAGAGTACAAAAATGTTACAGTTGAGCTTGTGGCATCAGCTTATCGAATAAGCTAATAAAATGCTTAACGGGCTTAACAGGCGCAAGTTAGCTTATTAAGGTTTTATGGAAACAGTTTTTGTGTCGTGCAAAATGGGTTGAGTAAACAGTTTAAACGATCTTATTTAATCGAACAAAATATATCTCCTGATTGTTAGCCAAGTCAACAATGAGGTCGAATTATAAAAATGGTATATCTCCTAGATTTAAAAATAACGAGGCTAAGTGTTTGACCAAAACTTATATCAAAACAGTTTCAAAGACTTAGAATTTTCTAAGTGTTTTTAGTTATACGAATGGGTCAATATAAACATGTTATTTTATTTACGTAAACATTAGTATTAGGATCGAAACTTGGTTATTCTAGTTAGATGACATGTCGAACATTATATGTGTCGAATAAAAAGAGTATGTTGCGTATGTAGATTTCAAAATAATTGGACAAGAAATTTGTACAAAATGAAAAATAATGAAAAGAATTATAACAAGAGTTTTCTCCATTTCTCACCTCACCTCTAGGGGTGGAGTTTCCTTGCATGTATGGTTCGAATAGGTACAAAAGATGAACGTAGAATGGTTCACGACCCAGCAAAGTTTCAAGACGAGCAAGAATGGTTCTTTGGGATCACTTGGACAATTCGTATGGATCAAAAACACAATGGTTCACTCCTTTGCATGCATGGATCGTATGGAACAAGAGGATCAATGTGGGATGGTTTCTGGCACACCAATGGTTCGAGATAAACAAGGTTCACTTGTGTGGTTCGTACGCTAGGCAAAAGATTTGTCCCCCACTCGATGGCTACACTCTTCGTATAACTATTTTTAGTATGTTTGAGTGTGTGAGGTTTACTAAAAATGTACAAGGGTTTTATAGAGGACTCGTGAAAGGTGGTGACAAGAGGACGAGGCCAACTTTGTGATGTGTTGTTCGTAGGTGTGGTGTGGCACCTAAATTCCATCCAATCGAGAACTAGCAACAAAGAGAATATTTAAGGAAAAACTCTGTTCATTCCTGGCAGCAATGAGGTTTGCATAGTGTTAAATTTGTGTCCATTGGTGAGATTGTGAGGTTTTTAGAAGAGTTTGCACATGTTTTTGGTATCTTGTACAAAGATTTGGTTGGTTTGCTTTGGGTAAATTCAAGGCAGTGAACGAGTGAGATTTGGTGCAATCTTTATCATTCATGAATGTTTGCTAGGTTGTTAATCGAGTGGTGTAATAACATGTCGAGGTCGTGTGTCGAGTTTGCAAGAAATAGGGTACGTTTTGGGTGTGTCGCGACTGGGAACAAAGAAAAAGAAAGCAAAAATTAAAGGGTGCGTTTTGGGCTTGGCCTGGTGGGCTTGCGTTTGTGTGTGAGTGAAATGTTGATGCATGGCTTGTTTATATACGAGATTGGATGCATGAATGTGAATGATGATAATGTGCAGGAAACATGTGTAAGTCTTGAGTGTGTAAGTATGCATGTCCTTGGATTGGGGAAAGTTAGAGGTGGAAGGTTGTGTGTAAGAGTTTACACATGGGTTTTGTAGGTTGTATTTGAGGTAGAAATGAGTGAGGGAGGGTGATGTGTAGGAATGTACAAGTAGTAGTACCTAAGTTGAGTCCAGGTCGTATTTTATAGATAACAGCCACGAATTGCATTTTTGGTTTAAGATCTCGTGAGTCTAGACGTAAAACATTATTTCGGACAACTTTCGTGTTTTATACTTTTCCTGGTTCGGACTAGAAGGGCCTTAAATTTAGGATTTAAATTCGTTACAGAAAGTTGGTGGTTTGTTAGAATTTATACGAAGTGTTATTACTATTTGTGTTAATTTGAGATTGTGTAAGGTGCCTTAACTTGATCAATATTATAGTATAGCAATTATATTTAAAAGTTGAAAACAATTGTCTTTCATGGTTCTTAGAAGCATGGAAACTAGAGTTGTGAAATAAAAGGGATATGTCGTGTGTAAAAGTTATAATCAACTGAGCTAAAGCAAACATGTACTTGTGATTTATAAATATAATAGTTAGTGGTGTGCTTGTTCAAAGTATCGTGTCGAGGTCCAAAAATATTTGTGAGCAATCTCGGGAATTTTCGTAGGCTCCGGAAATATATAAATATTGTACGGTAAATATACGAAACGTATATTTATAAAATATAAACGTTTTAAATATATTTTATTATTCGCGATATTAATAAACTATCAAGGTTGTGTGTAAGCATCGTTCCTAGGTAAATGGTCAATCATAAATGTTGTAGTGGTTCACATAATATGTCGTGCATAATAAAAAAAAAAATTGTTCCCCGTAAAAATGGTATTTAAATAACGTAATATCTTTTTATTCAATTATTGATATTTACTAATCGCATGGGAAAATTACGGGAGGTTACATTACCTACCTCTTACAGGGAATTCCGTCCCGGAATTCTAGTCTAAGATAGTTGCCACGGGTGTCTAGGGAAAAGATGTGGGTACTTGGTGCGAATCTGGTCTTCGTGTTCCATAGAAATCCTATATCTCAAGTATAACTTACTTACACCTCAGAGACAATTGTTCCATTTATTGCATGATTCTTCCTAAATTAGACATAGGTGATCAGACTATGTATAATTTACGAGTAATAATGCAATGTTTGGACCAATCGACTCGTATGATGTCCGGTCTAGTTGTTGGTTCGTAGAGTTTATAAGTTAAACGGTTGATTTCCTAAATCAAAGTATGAGTGATTGCTCTAACTTAGTCAATACTAAAATGGTTCGTCGGTTTGGGGTTGAAATGGATTTTGGTCATGTCATAAATGAAAGGATAGTTAGAGTAGAAGGAGCGGATTTCAGGAAGAACTAGATAGCACAATCGATGAGGAAATATCGCAGCGAGTTGCTTACTGAATAGAAGGTAGACCTAAGTCGTGAGAAAGACGAACACTTAAAGGTGACATCACTTAGTACCACAAAGTGCTTAAGGAAATTTGGACGGTTAAATTCTAAACTTCATTAGTCTGCTGCGTTGTTGAGAATTGTCGTTGTTGTTGCGGTGATTGCTGGTGTTGCTATGATGGTTGTTGTCGTGGTGATGGGTGATTCTTTTATTATCGAGTTTTCTCTTGAGCTCATTGCATTTGACCTCTTGGTCCAATAGTCTTTGAGCAAGTTTCATTGCTGCTTGGCGGGTTTGATGAGGTGACATCTCCTTCAATGCTCCTAGGGAGTCCTTCGACGTATTTTTTTTCCCAAGGTTTTCTCAAGGTCAGGCACCATCGATGGGCATAGTATCTTAAGTTCCTGAAACCTTCGGTTGTAAGTTCTCAGATCGATTCCCTTTACTACCAACACATAGAACTCATCCTCAAGCTTCCTCAATTCCGAATGAGGACAATACTTCTTTAATATCTTGGTCTTGAATTCAGTCCATGAGAGTTGATATGTTGTCGTTGCTCCTAGAGTCTGAACAATAGTATTCCACTAAGATAGGGCATCTTGCATTAGAGTTCCCGTTGCGAGGCTAACTTTGTTGTTTTCTGGGCATCTACTTCTTTGGAAAATCGTTTCACATCGCTCAAACCGTTGGGCTAATTTGGATATTCCTTTGGTACCTTTGAAGTATGTGGGTTGGCATGCTATAAAGTCCTTATAGGTGTAGTAACGAGGTGCGGGTGTCGCGTTTCCAGCCATTTGTGCGCCATTATCTCTTTGGCGGGCTTGTTCGGTTAAGACGGCATTGACACCATCAGCAATTTCTTGCTATATCACTGCTGGGGTCATAACTTCGGGGTTTGTTGGCGTAGTGGTTGTGGTTGTTCTTCTAGTTCTAGCTATGTGCTATCATCGACGGAAGAAGGACGTATGTTTAGAATTTTATACTGACCATGTTAAGTTAGAATACCTCTAATACAACCAAGAATAGGTTATAGTCATAACAACTTAGTCAATGAGAAATTTATGTTAAGATGTGTCACATCATGTCGGAAGGACAAACATAAACCGATGTCATTACAACATTTATTAATACTTGTTTGAATGTTTACAAAACATCATATGACAAGATTCCTTATTAATAGAACATTGGTTTGTTAAGCTGACATGTCTTAGATTCATGGTTTTCCTAAGGTTTTGTCCATACGGTTTTGGATTTCTTGAATGGCAGTGGTTATAGTTTCGATGGTTCGATCTCTTGCTCTTTCCCTAGTTAGGGATTTTTGTAAGGCTTGCCTAAGATATACATTCTCCATGTCAATCTCTCAATTTCACGGTCCAGGGCTCCCATCATTATTTCTGTTGAAGTGTTGGCTCCACACAATGATCCTATAAACTCCATTGATTCCCAAAACTGAGTATTTATCTGTTCAAATACAGCCTTCATAGCTAACTGGTCAATTGCGAAGTTCTCAATCTTATCTGTAAGAGTCTCGACGTGTTCACGAAGAAAGTCATTGAGGGTGTCGGTAATAGTATCGATTCGATTCTCATGTCAGCAAGTCTATCTGCCAACAAGGGTATAGTGTGATGAAGGGGTGAATAAATAGTTATTCCAAATCCTGAGTGGCTTTAATTGTTCTTTCTAGCTTAACGTATCTACTACCACATTAGCTTCTTCTTTTTAATTGTTCTTTCTAGCTTAACGTATCTACTACTACATTAGCTTCTCTTGGATGATAGCGAATCTTACAGCCATAATCGCTGAATAGCTCTAACTAGCAGCATTGTCTTGACTTGAGAAAACAATTCCATTCTGAATGAAGATTTCTATCGTGTTTGGAAAATAATTATTGCTCACATTCTATTGTTCCGTGAAAATCTGTGGGGTAACTTACCCATTTAGACAAAAAGTTTGTCTGTAACATATATTTAACAATGAGGGTTTCGGAGAAAAGTGATAGACGTAGAGAAAGTTGCTGAACTTCAGCTTTTGTTATGGTGGAAGGTCTAAAGTCTTTCAGTTTAATTATGTTTCTTGACAGGTTAAAAGAAGGCTTTGATACTAAGAGGACTATTTGGGGTTTTTCTACGCAAAGAACTCCTATGTGGATGTAAGGTTGAACCGCTAAAGGAACCTCTTTCCGTTCTTAAAGCAAGTATGCTTTTCAAGCTTTTCCTTTACTCTTACTATAGCAGGTACACGCAAAACTCTCTATTTGTCTTTTTACTAAAGCCAATACGTCTAAACATAAGGCAGGTGCTTTCACGACTTACTAAACGGGGGATCAAGATCTTTGCGCAGTAGCGGAGGGCGAAGCGAATGTAGGGGACACAGCCTATTCAGGGAAGGAGGATGGGTTGGACTCGCTCTGGTTCATGGTATGGGTAAAAGCAGCCCTAATGACTTTTAGTGAAGATATGCTTATATGGCACGAAATGCCGATCAAATTCGTCAAACAAGAGATGTGCATTCAAAATTGCTTATAGTATTGCTCTAGTAAGAAGTTCAGAGATCTATTGGTAGAATATAGTAGGTGGTGATGGTGATAGCACAGGTGGTGTAAGTGGTGGTGGCACAACTGATTCCGGTGGTGGTATGACAAGAGCTGGTAGTGATATAAGAAGAATTTGCTTCCTACGGCTGAAGTTGTCGAATTTTCCTATTTTGGTGAATTGGATCAGGTGATGTCGAAGGAGAAGCCTATAAATCCAATGACAAGACAATAGGGTGGGAATATGAAGACATGATATTTGTAATAATCCCGATTAGTAAATACAAGTCATTAGCATAATTATAACATGTTAACATATATACGAAATCATGTAAAAATAACGTCTCTACTAGATGTTGGAAACACGTAGGCACGGAGGGCATAAGGTGGTATTTTGTAAAAGTGGTCCGTTTTAAAAGTGTAGTTATAGTCCAATGTTCAAAACACTTGGTTCTCTATAACTGTAGCTCTGATGCCAATCTGTAACACCCCCAAAATCATCACGTCAGCGGAAGACTTAAGATGTTAGCGGAAGACTTTTTGGGTGTTACTTCGAGGATCTTTATCACAATCATAGAAAACGACACAAAAGTGACGCTTTAAAGTTTAATTCATTCAAAATACCAAATATTCGAGACATCAAGATGTTTCATAGTTTAAACAACAAGTTTATTTGTGTCAAAACGTTTATTTAAGCCCATGTCGGGTTACAATCCCACTCCGTGCCTTCAAGTTCCTTCTCGTTTAGTTACCTAAGATAAACACATGCTAAAAGTCTCAACACAAAGGTTGGTGAGTTCATAGTGTTCTTAGTTTAAATCGTTGGTTTATCAAAATCAGAAAATGAGTGATTTCCTTATTAATTCATAAATAGTCCGTTGGTTTGCCCTTCACCGGGTCAACACCAAAATAGTAGTTTGTTTGACCTAACCGGGTCAACACCAAAATTGTCTGTTCGTTTGCCAATTATTAATAGTTTTCCTACTATATAGTGAGCACAATCTCATAGTTTAATAAAACAGTGGGCTACAGCATTGTACACCCCAAACATCAGTCGTTGTAATACTGTATCATGACTACAGTACTACCGTTCTATTGCTCTAAGCTCATGACACTCAACGATTAACAGGCATCAAAATTATCCATAATAATGATGTAAAACAGTGGCCCTCAGGATAGGTATTTACCAATAACCTATGAAATCAAATAGCGTGCATTTGGTGGCTTTCCTCTAGCGACCAAATGGGGATTGTCAATCTCTAATAGATCTATTCACAACTACTTACGTTCACCCTTTGGGTGATTAAAGTGCATGAACGAGGGACTTTTGGTAATCGGTACTTAGGCAATAGAGATCAAATATAGCATACCATTGAAAAATCACTTGTAATCATGTCTATAGCAGGTATTTCCTTATGAGATATAATAATGTGTAAACCAGTAAAGTTTATATGAAATACAGTCATGTATTTAGTTAATGAATACTTGTAAAAGTAAAAACAGTAGTTAAGCATGCATCTCCCCCAAAAACGTTTATAAACCATTGTAAAATAAGTAAAAGTAGGGGCTATGACTCACCTTAGTAGTACAGTAGTAGTGGTAGTAACATAATCTCAACGATGCAAGGCAACGGCTTCACACACAACCTAAAAGATATGGTATGTTTTAGTTGATAGTCTAAGTCTAGTTTTATTGCGAATATTAGTCATTCAGTTGTGATTAAAACTCGTGTTCATTTAAATGCTTGAAGTTCAAGAACAAAGTTATATATACATATAACTTGTGAGTGTAATGATCGATGATCGATGGAAAATCATTAAGAATAAGTCGAAGTGTGTAGACGATGTGTTATGATGTCAGTTTAAAAGAAAATGAATAAACATATCGTTATATATATATCGTTAAAATTAATTATAGTTACGCGAATATTTATATCGTATATATATAAGTTAAATTTATAAAAGTTTTATACTCCCTCCGTCCCAAAATATAAGTCCAGTTTGACTTTTTATTCGAACTTTGACCTTAAATATTTTTGATTATATTATATAATACTTGATGCAAAATATATAAATGGATAGTGTTTGAAAAGTATTTTCATTTGGTATAATTTTCATCAAGTGATATATAATACAAAGAAAAATATTTAAGGTCAAAGTTCGATTGAAAAGTCAAATTGGACTTATATTTTGGGACGGAGGTAGTACTAAATATGTGTATTTATATATAAATTATTAATATTATTTTTATAAAATAATATTACAGAAAATCCCTTCAAGTTTTACAAATGTTACTTTTTTAACCCTAACGACATAAATTTTTACACCGTTAGTCCAAAGTTAAATATTATTTCATTTTAGGTCCAAGAGTATCAATAGTTACATTTTACAACTCCAAGTTTTAATATTAACAATTTTTTAACTCAAAAATCTAGAATTTACAGTTTCTACCCAAAGTTTGCAACTTTGGCAGTTTTACTCTCTCGGTTTAAGAAAATTTGCAAAGTTAGTCCAAAATTCACCAAACTTGGAATTTAACATTTATACTTTTTCAATAAGCTCAGAATGTTCCAAATAATTTATTTCAACAGCTTAATAGCCTAAAAAGTGCTTATTTTTATAATTGGGCCTTAACGAGACCAATTTAAGGCCCGTTAACAAATTGAGATCCATTGGACTTACGGGACTTTTGGGTTTTGACTTGGGCTTGTTTTTAGAGTACAAAAATGTTACAGTTGAGCTTGTGGCATCAGCTTATCGAATAAGCTAATAAAATGCTTAACGGGCTTAACAGACCCAAGTTAGCTTATTAAGGTTTTATAGAAACAGTTTTTGTGTCGTGCAAAATGGGTTGAGTAAACAGTTTAAACGATCTTATTTAATCGAACAAAATATATCTCCTGATTGTTAGCCAAGTCAACAATGAGGTCGAATTATAAAAATTGGTATATCATGCATCTAGATTTAAAAATAACGAGGCTAAGTGTTTGACCAAAACTTATATCAAAACAGTTTCAAAGACTTAGAATTTTCTAAGTGTTTTTAGTTATACGAATGGGTCAATATAAACATGTTATTTTCTTTACGTAAACATTAGTATTAGGATCGAAACTTGGTTATTCTAGTTAGATGACATGTCGAACATTATATGTGTCGAATAAAAAGAGTATGCTGCGTATGTAGATTTCAAAATAATTGGACAAGAAATTCGTACGAAATGAAAAATAATGAAAAGAATTATAACAAGAGTTTTCTCCATTTCTCACCTCACCTCTAGGGGTGGAGTTTCCTTGCACGTATGGTTCAAATAGGTACAAAAGATGAACGTAGAATGGTTCACGACCCAGCAAAGTTTCAAGACGAGCAAGAATGGTTCTTTGGGATCACTTGGACAATTCGTATGGATCAATAACACAATGGTTCACTCCTTTGCATACATGGATCGTATAGAACAAGAGGATCAATGTGGGATGGTTTCTGGCACACCAATGGTTCGAGATAAACAAGGTTTACTTGTGTGGTTCGTACGCTAGGCAAAAGATTTGTCCCCCACTCGATGGCTACACTCTTCGTATAACTATTTTTAGTATGTTTGAGTGTGTGAGGTTTACTGAAAATGTACAAGGGTTTTATAGAGGACTCGTGAAAGGTGGTGACAAGAGGAAGAGGCCAACTTTGTGATGTGTTGTTCGTAGGTGTGGTGTGGCACCTAAATTCCATCCAATCGAGAACTAGCAACAAAGAGAATGTGTAAGGAAAACCTCTGTTCATTCCTGGTAGCAATGAGGTTTGCATAGTGTTAAATTTGTGTCCATTCGTGAGATTGTGAGGTTGTTAGAAGAGTTTGGACACGTTTTTGGTATCTTGTACAAAGATTTGGTTGGTTTGCTTTGGGTAAATTCAAGGCAGTGAACGAGTGAGATTTGGTGCAATCTTTATCATTCTTGAATGTTTGCTAGGTTGTTAATCGAGTGGTGTAATAACATGTCGAGGTCGTGTGTTGAGTTTGCAAGAAATAGGGTACGTTTTGGGTGTGTCGCGACTGGGAACAAAAAAAAAGAAAACAAAAATTAAAGGGTGCATTTTGGGCTTGGCCTGGTGGGCTTGCGTTTGTGTGTGAGTGAAATGTTGATGCATGGCTTGTTTATATACGATATTGGATGCATGAATGTGAATGATGATAATGTGCAGGAAACATGTGTAAGTCTTGAGTGTGTAAGTATGCATGTCCTTGGATTGGGGAGAGTTAGAGGTGGAAGGTTGTGTGTAAGAGTTTACACATGGGTTTTGTAGGTTGTATTTGAGGTAGAAATGAGTGAGGGAGGGTGATGTGTAGGAATGTACAAGTAGTAGTACCTAAGTTGAGTCCAGGTCGTATTTTATAGATAACAGCCACGAATTACATTTTTGTTATAAGATCTCGCGAGTCTAGACGTAAAACATTCTTTCGGACAACTTTCATGTTTTATACTTTTCCTGGTTCGGAATAGAAGGGCCTTAAATTTAGGATTTAAATTCGTTACAGAAAGTTGGTGGTTTATTTGAATTTATACGAAGTGTTATTATTATTTGTGTTAATTTGAGATTGTGTAAGGTGCCTTAACTTGATCAATATTATAGTATAGCAATTATATTTAAAAGTTGATAACAATTGTCTTTCATGGTTCTTAGAAGCATGGAAACTAGAGTTGTGAAATAAAAGGGATATGTCGTGTGTAAAAGTTATAATCAACTGAGCTAAAGCAAACATGTACTTGTGATTTATAAATATAATAGTTAGAGGTGTGCTTGTTCAAAGTATCGTGTCGAGGTCCAAAAATATTTGTGAGCAATCTCGGGAATTTTCGTAGGCTCCGGAAATATATAAATATTGTACGGTAAATATACGAAACGTATATTTATAAAATGTAAACGTTTTAAATATATTTTATTATTCGCGATATTAATAAACTATCAAGGTTGTGTGTAAGCATCGTTCCTAGGTAAATGGTCAATCATAAATGTTGTAGTGGTTCACATAATATGTCGTGCATAATAAATAAATAAAAAAATTTTGTTCCCCGTAAAAATGGTATTTAAATAACGTAATATCCTTTTATTCAATTATTGATATTTACTAATCGCATGGGAAAATTACGGGAGGTTACACTTTCAACCCATACCCCACAATTCTCACCCAAAGTGCTGCTACTACTCCGAATCTCCACCCTCCAATTCGACATCTTCCGCGACTATTCTCCACTCGGTAAGTAGTTTTTCTTCACTCTTTTTCGATCAATTGTCCTTAGGATCAATCAATTTTGAAAACCCCTTTCATCCGAAACCCCATTTTTGACCCATCATTGACAAATCGCAATGCCATCCATTTGGTGATTTGTATTCATGGGGTTACCCTTTGATGATGTTGTCCCACTCGAATCATCCATTAATTTAGGAAAAGCCCTTCATGCCACGGATTTTTTGACCCCCCACCCATGTTTTCTGATTAAAGGAGCGTTTGGGTAATGGGTTAAGAGTTTGAAAATTGATTTTTCCCTCGTAATTGCATGATACGGATTCTGCTAGGTCTGACGGCGTCAGGACCTCCTCCTGATGGCGTCAAATGTGTCTGACTGCAAAAATCAATAAAATTCTCGTTCTAATTGTTTATGTTCACTCTATCTTTTTCCAGGAAAATGAGCAACCGATCTCGCCAACACCGTGGCAGTTCCTCTAGGTCCCAAAGGGTCAACTATGGGGAGTTGGTCCACAGTTGGGGTGAATTTGACAATGTTGGCGCCACCACCAAGTATGCGGAACTTTGTAACCACCACATTGATGCTGGGGCTGTGGTTGATTGGGAGTTTCTTAGGTCCCAAGGGTTGGAAGCTGCGTTTCTGGGGAGTATCCACACTGATGGGTTTGCGGGTCCTCAATGGGAGAGGTTATTTAGGATTAGGGAGACGGTGTATAGTGAGTTGGTGAGGGAGTTCTTTGCGACCTTCCATTTTGATCAGGCTGAGGCTAGGACGGACATGGGGGCACCACTATCTATTTTAGGATAGGAGGGGAAGTGCGATCATGCTCGGTTACTGAGTTTGGTTGGAGGATAGGGTTGTATACTAAGGAGGAGGTGGTTGATGGAGGTTTTATGCAGAGGTTGTTGAATGGGGAGACTCAGAGGAGTGATATGAGGTGTGTCACTTTTTCTCCGACCATTGGGGACGGGGTTTACACCTCGACTACTGGGGCAACATCCATCAGGGACCCCATAGTTAGGTTGGTCCATAGATGCATCACATACAGCCTGTCAGGACGTCATGGCACCACTCACCGTGTCACTGCTTCAGCTTTTTTCTACCTGTATACCATCTTTTCTGCGGATGTCTACTGCAACATCCCATTTTGGGTAGCTAGTTATTTGAGGACCAGTGTGGGTGAGAGGGATATCGATAAGGTGTATGGGGGGATGTTCGTGACCCAGTTGGCTCGTTCCTATGATCTTCTTACTCCTCCGATCATGGGATACTTGAGCGACTGTGGGGCTTGTAGGGTAGTGAGGGCTAAATCCCTCAGGCAGATGAGCATCGTGATGCTGATGAGGAATGGGACCTATAACTGGTATGAGGCAGGGGGACCTGATGATGAGGATGATGATGATGATGATGATGAGGGAATGCCCCAGCAGCATCAGTTTCAGGGTTATGAGGAGGGGATAACTGACTACTACCGACACATGAGTCGGGGAGACTGGCAGGCACACCAGGGAGCCTGGATGGGTCAGGTGGACGCATGGCGGACCACCACTGACCAGTGCTTTGATTGGATGTATGATCATACCATCCGCCAGATGCAGCACCTCTCCACCCGTGATCAGCTTGAGCCTCACCTGCAGATTGACCCATTCCCCGGTCGTGAGATAGACCACCCTCCCTACGGGTACACAGGACACCTCCCTCCCGGTTATGACTACCGTATTGGTCCTCCTCCCCAGTGATCTCTCTTGATGTCTGTTATTTCTGAACAATTTATTGATAGTTTTGTAATTTGAAACAATTGGTACTGTAATAGTTTAGGACGCGGCCTCTGTTGGCCTTGAACAATTTTATTTTTATGTTTACGTTTATTTGAAATAATTGAATGTGCTTATGATGACATTCTTCATTTTGTGTGATTTTATTTTGTTTGTTTGTTATTTGCTTCCGTATGCATGCTTTATTTTTATTGTTGGTAGATCATGTTTCTAAATTAAAAAGTGGAAATACTTTACTTTGTTGTTTTGGCCTAGTCTTAACTCCACCTAAAGGTATTTTTGCAAAAGATAAGTGTAAGGGGAAACTCCAAATATGTTTTTAAGAAACAACCCGATCATGATTCTCCACAATATTAAATGAACATGTATATTCGTATTTGTTAGAGTCAAATGCTTGTATTGAGTCATAATGAAGTTTTGCAGGATTTTCTAGGAAGTAGGACCAAGTTTTTCCAGAAATTTTCTGGAAACTTAACATAAGAATTTCTGCAGATCACTTCTGACGGCGTCACGAGTTTACTCTTGACGGCGTCACGTGTAAAAATCTGGAAATTTTACCGGTTTTGTTTTTCTAACGGAGTCTTAAAGTTTTTGTGAATTATTAAGTTTTATAATCTCCAGGAAATCTGCAAACTTCATTCCACAAGCATTATATCTTACTTTGTTTTCTAGGATTTAGTAACTTATATAGATTGCCGCTGATTTTATGCGAGGTTGCTTTGTTTGTTTTCTCAGGATTAACAGGTTATGTATGACAAGAAGATGATTTACATTCTGGAAGGGAAGCTTTGATTGTTCATTTTCTTGGAGGAATATCTAACATGGCTACCTTATTATCCATACCGAGCGAATCAGGGGAGTATTTGATTTCATTTGTTTTACTTATTTCACTTTTACATTCTTTACTTGAACATTGGGGACAATGTTCATCTTAAGTGTAAGGGGAGGGTAAAATGATGATACCTTACATATACACTTTCGCTTGAGTTTGTTTTGTTTAATGGTAGATGTGTAATAAAACTATGAGAAATACTTGTTAGTGCAATTTTAGCGCCAAATTTAAATTTTTTAGAACATTTAGGAGTGAAACTTTAGCCATAGCAAGCGTCTCATGGATAGGAGATTGTATGACTAGCACATAACCGTACTTTCAGAAAAATTTTCCACCCAAATATGTGAGGTTCGCCTTTAGATTTGATAGGAAAAGCATTTACTATTAGTGCTTATGAGTGTACCGGTAGCATTTAGATTCTAGAACTTGCGTTAGTGATGCATCCCGAGACCGCTAGTGAGACTACATTCGTGTAATAGGATTTACTACATGATAAGAGGCATTAGGATCACCCTTGTGTTAAACCCGTATCATAATTACTTGACCATTTAAGTCATATTACTTGGCTAGTTAAGTCAACTAATTTTTCCCACACCATTAGCGTTGTACTCATTTTTAGTACACGAAACCCCTAGTACACCCCTCCGAGCCTATCTTTTCGTTTCTAAGTTTAAGCATCTTACTTAAAGGAAGAATTTGTTACACCCCACTTAAATGTACACCCAAATCGCCTTAGCCTTCCGTGTATGCACTAATTTTTAGTGCATTATTGTTATTTGTTAAACCCTAAGTTAACTATCTAATTGATTACATGGTTGCTAAGTCGAGTCATATCCTTGTACATATTGTTTTGGGACAATTGGGACTCATGGGTAAAGTACTTAATTTATGGAGTAATGGGGAAGAACATCATTTATTAACCCCATATGTGCGTCAATTTTAAAAGTGCTCCAAGTGTTTTGATTTTCTTAATTCGAGTCATTAGATTAGTTTATTATAAAGTATGTAAAAATTCAAGTGTAAGGGGAATTCCCATTCCCTATGATGTATTATTTTGGATGGTAGGGTAAGAGTGTATGAAAAAAAAAATCGAAAAAAAATCAAGAAAAAGAAAAAAAAAATAGAAAAAGAAAAAGAGAAAAAACATACGGACTACCATCCCGTTTCATTCTATGTTCATTTTATGTTTTTGTTTTTTTTCATTTATTAGCTTAAGTCGAGTCTAGTCTTGGCTTAGCAACGCCACATTGTACATGTAATTAACCAAGATTGTTAACTCGCCACCAGTAAAAACTTCCTTTATCCAACAAAACCGTGTATTTCATATCCCTACACCTAACGTTACAACCCTTTAAAAGACCTCTTTGATAGTTTATCCTAGGTGCTTACGCCATGTGGTGGAGGTTTGATCCTTTCCCAAGCCTATGGTAATCTATTTTGCTATGACAGGTAGTGAGAGATATCTTCCATTTCCATATTGTAGTTTATACTTTATTACACCCGAGACATGTGAGTATCTAAACACTATTTGTGAGGTGCTAGTATATGACCTCCGTGCTTGTCTATTGGTCTTTAGTGGAACGATTATTTGTTGTAATTACTTTTATATTAGTGTTAAATGACCCCTAACTTGTATTTTGAGTAGAATAAAAGTGCATCTGCTTGAGGACAAGCAAATCTCAAGTGTAAGGGTATATTATGAGGCGAAAAATGAACCACTTTTAGGGGGTCATTTAAGCCCGGAATTGAATTTATTTTATCAAATATTGCCCTAAATCGTTCCTTTTGTGATTTTAGGTACTTTGGGAGTGAAATCTGGAAAAGGAAGCAATTCAAACGTTTTTGGAGCATAAAAGTGAAGAAAACGCCAAAGACTTAATTTTCCAAGCTGTGAACAGTAGGTGACGGCGTCAAGAGTAACAATTTGACAGCGTCAAGAGTAAATTTCTTGACGGCCCAGTACTGAAATGAAGGCGTCACAAGGAAGAGCGTCAAGAGTAAAATACGTGACGGCTTGGAAAAAGCTAATACATGACGGCGTCAGATGTAGATCAAGGCAGTCCGAGAATTCTTTTGGCGGCGAGATGACGGCGTCACCTATTTGGTCTTGACGCCGTCAGCCTCAATTTCCTATATATAGATTTCTAATTTTCATTCAAAAAAAAAGGAGAAGTTTTGGAGAAACCCTAAGGCCGAACCTATTACGAATTTTACAGGTTTTTCAAGGGTTTTCAGCCCTTGAACCCTTACATGTGTAATTGAGATAAGTGTTCTTCTAATTCAATCAATATGTCTATGTGTTGGTTGTCTATATCTTGTTCTTGTCTTAATTCCATCATGCAAGGCTAGATCTATCTTGTGTTTGCTTAGATCTAATGAAACCTAGATGTTGATTATGTGTTGATTACTTGTTTATGGTTGTATTGGATGAATGATTTCGATGTTAGGCTTAAGAAAACCGGCAGATCTCCAAATGGTAACATGCTTGAACGTCTTAGGTAACATGAACTGACGTGCACTAGGTTTTATTGGTTGTATTTAACGCATGAGTAAATTCTAATGATCCCATGTTAGGAGCTTCTTAGCCGGCTCGACATAGGAGTGAAGTAGGCACTCATAGGATTGGGGAGTTAAGTGCGCCACCCCATAAATGGTATTAAGGAATACAATCCGTCATCCACGCAACTATAACAAGTAATTAACGTGTAAAAGATATCTAGGGAGTAGTGAAATCTAAGTAAACACAATTTCTCCACTTATTGCTCATAACCTTAGTTTAATTTAGTTTTATTTTCATTTCTAGTATTTTATTTTGATTGCATCTTTAGTATTGGGTTAGTTGATTAGCAACTAATTCCGCCTAAATCCTTCAAACCCGAGATATTTAATTGCTTTTTAAAAAAAATATAAAAATACAAAAATAATCATCCATCATCTTTAGAACTAGTAATTAGGTTTTCTAATCCTAGCGACACTATTCCTAGCTGAACGATCAATCCCCCGGTACTTGTCACTATACTATACTACAACGATCAGGTACACTGCCTGGTGGGGGTTGTAAGCTTCTCGAGATCCCTCAAGAGGTAAAGCCTGGTGCAATCCCCACGCATCAATATTCTATGTATTTCATTTTCTTTGTAGCATGAATGGTTGTGTTACAAGATAATGCACTACACTTTCCTTTTTGAAATAATATAAGTTATTAGAATTGAAAAATATCTTGTCACAATCCATAAACAAGTAAAATTTATTTTTTCAAATACTTGTTAAAGTATGATATATAACATTGGCAAAAATCATTGAAAATAATATTTGTTTAAAAATATATCAATGTCTAGTTTTGATATCATTTGAGAATCACAAACTCATTTAAGATAAATAATCTTAATGAAATTCATTTCACAAGAGATGCTAAGGTGCACTCATAAGTCTAGCACATTTATTAAATCAAGTAATATGCCATCAAAACCAAACAACCGGTAAATCATGAACAAAAGATTAAAACTTTTTGTTTACTCTTATCTAAACATTCAACACGTCTCTATTGGGATCGTGAATAAAATATATCATCTAGATTTACCTTCATAAAAACATGACGTTTGAGTCACATTAAGCCAAGCATTAGTGAACCAAGCAAACTTCATATTTGGTACTCTTCGATAGGTAAATTTAGGAATTTAATTTCTTCTAAAAAGAGAATGACTACTGGAGAACCTATTGTCTAGAAACTCAATTTAACCTAATGGTTGAATTGCTTCTATGTGAGAAGTTAGGTGTGTGTAACCCGTAAAAATGGTCGTGTTTAGCCTTAATTGAGCACCACTAGTAATAGTCTCATACTCATTCTCCAACTTGATTAAATTGCTATTCCTAAATATACCTAACGCTAAGCTTACTTTTATGAACTTTGCTTCTCATTAGATGCTTTCATTCCTAGATTTATGGCATAT
This sequence comes from Artemisia argyi, assembly GCA_030686995.1. Lineage (NCBI taxonomy): Eukaryota > Viridiplantae > Streptophyta > Magnoliopsida > Asterales > Asteraceae > Artemisia > Artemisia argyi. The sequence goes on along the minus strand of CM060680.1, from coordinate 221,360,697 downwards.
CGCATATATGTTGTTTCTAGATGTTTATTTGCTCCTATGTGATTTGATTGCATGCCTTTACATGCTTAACTCTATATGTCTCATTCATCTAGGTTTATATTTCTTGCCTTTAGATCCTACACCCTTATTTCATGAGAACCTTAGTGTCACAATCCGATAGGTCATATTAGTCTCAAAACTGTCTTAAGTGTCCTAGAGTCTCAATGCATACTTACTTCCTTATTCATCATCTTGTTTCCTTCCAAACAATCCACTCCTTTGTCAAGAGATAATTAGATTGTAATCTAATACCTCTCTAAGTTGATGTGACAACTTAAATATTTCATCCGAAATGTTTAAGTATTTTTAATTAGCAAAATGCAAATTAAAATGTCACTCATTGTTCATGTCTATTTCTTGAGTCATGACTCTATTATTATATAGATGTCAAACACCTTCCGTCCACCTTTAGGAAAACCTTCTTGTATGCTATCCTTCATCCTTCGTGTCATTGTCAAAATTATCGTTTTCATGTTGGTTTGTCTTTATTTGTGTCACACTTTATGTCCGGATGAGCATGAATTTAATGGGAAGGGAAATCACACTCACTCACATATATCCTTCTACCTCACACCCAAAACCGAGTCATCCTTTGTACTACCAATCTCGAGTCATCCACCATTTCTATACCATCATCATCATCAATCAATGACTATATCAACACCCACTTGTCACCTCCACCAAGAACCACCATCTCCAACAAAAACTTGTCATCATACCACTAATACAACTCGTCATTGACCTTACTAATGAAGATGACACCACTCCATCCATCAATGGATATATCAACTCCCAATTGTCTCCACCACCAAAAGTATCACCACCACCTCCTACCCAAGAAATTCCTTCTTTGAACATCACTCTTTCGCTTCCACCTAGTCATCTCCACTTGATTCTCATTTCCCATCTTCACATGAAGATTCAACCATGTCACCATTCCCTACATTCTACTAAGTGCGTCATCACCACCAAAACTTAAATCCCTGAAAGTCAAGTGAATTTCTTTATGAAATGCGTCCTTTCCACTTTCTAGCAAGTGAAGAACACAAAGAAGATATCCAAGCTTCAAGTGTTGTCAAGTTATCACCACCTCATCCAAGTGAATTTCATTACGAAATGCATCATTTCCACTTTCTAGCAAGTGAAGAACACAATGAAGAAATCCAAGCTTCAAGTGTTGTCAAGTTATCACCACCTCATCCAAGTGAATTTCATTACGAAATGTGTCATTTCCACTTTCTAGCAAGTGAAGAACACAATGAAGAAATCCAAGCTTCAAGTGTTGTCGAGTCATCACCACCTCATTTCACATATCCACCTTCGGTTGTCAACCAACAAAACACCTAAAAATCCTATGATTCCCTATCATCTACCCTTGTCAAATGATATGTTAATCTAAATCATAATTGTCAACCCTTTGTCATCACCTTCCCGTTACATTCACGCTCATCCCTCTTCATTTTCCTACATTAAAAAAAAAAAAAAAAAAAAAAAACGTATCATTCTCATCTTCATTTTTCTTTAACTCTTTTAGAGTATATATATATTTTTTGGCATCTTTCACCAAAATATGTCGGTCGAATCTTTGCATTAGGTTCTAATCATTGTCATGTCTTAAGCATTGGTCATGGTAATTTTTTTTTGGGATTTAGGTTGTTGTTTTTAAAACAATAATTGCATGTGTCATACTTTTAGTGCATATACCTAATACGTCCATATATTGCTCCCCTATTAGAGTCATGCATATACTATCATCATCATTATATATGTGCACTTGTCTACTAACTTTGTTTTGAAGGATTACTTCATCGGTCGTTTCTTTGGTAGCCAAAATAAGTTTTGAGCATACACCAAGGGGGAGCATTGAGGTTGATAGGATCAAGGCTTCACTTACGATGATGCAATCTCGCCTTATTCATTCTATCTCAAGGGTTCAAGCGTAGTAGAAGTCTCGTCTATGAGTCCACCTTTTTGCTTCGACAAAAGGGGGAGAAGAAGTGTAAACAAGTAACTTATACATTTTACTATGAGTTATAGTTTACATAGTTTGTCATCATCAAAAAAGGGGAGATTGTTGGCATGAATATTACGATATTTAATCTAAACATCCTCTTCATGTTTTGATGATGACAAAGATGTAAGTTACAACATATAACGTAAAGTGCTTAAGTTACTTGTGATCACAATTCATCTATGCATTCATACGTCAACAAGCCTCGACATCTCAACGTCTCAAGTATGCTTCAATAATCACTTAAGGTATGTACAAACAAATGTCTAATACATTTTATGATCAATGGGATTTTATCTAGACACTACAAATTTTATAAAATGTTATAAACATCTTATATATTTTGAAAAACACTTTTGGTATATAAAAGAAAATGTTTAATTCATAATAAATATATGAATTCAAATTTTTAGCCAAAAACAGTTAAAATTTCACAAGATAAACCTTCCCCAGAAAAGACAAGAAAAACTGCCGTTTTCATCTGGGCGGCCCCCTTAATTTTAAGGGGGCTGACACACAATTAAGTGGGCCAGCATACGCTCCTCTGTCAGAAACTTTTGCCTATAAATACTGGTTCAAATCTATAATTTTTCCTCACCTTTTTCACTAAAACTTTCTGTCCAAATCCTCTCAAATCATCTTCCTAAAACCTTTGATCATAAACTTATTAGTTTTTGTTTCAAGTGATTCAATCCCTCATCACTCAAAGTGCAAGAGAAGAATCCTCCCCATCATAAAGCCAAAGATGTATTAGAGTCTAGTTAGTGTTTAGGTGAAGTTGTGAGTTATGTTTATGTAATAAGTAGATCAAGATGATCTTAATTAGTAGTGAGTCAATGAGTGAGTAAGAAGTAGTGGGAAGAAGTAGTTGTGTGGAGAAGTCATGTAGTTGTGAACAAGTAGGTGTGTGAATAAGTATTGGAGTATAGAAGAAGTTGTGAAGTAGTCGTGAAGAAGTCGTGAAGTCGTGTAGAAGTTGTGTAGTGATCGAAGTCGTGTTGTGAGATTGGTTCTAGCTACTATTAGAACTCGACATTTAGCTTAGTGTCGTTAAATGATGTAAGCAAATATTGTGTAAGGTTTTCTCCGCCAAAAGGGAGCTTGTTGAGTAGTGAAGAAAACTCTCGAGTACGTGACTCGGGGAGTGGAGTAGGGCACGGAAGGTGTCCTTGTAGCCGAACCACTATAAATCATCGTGTCCGGTTTGCATCCTCTTTCTCTTGTCTTTTCATATTTATTCTTGCATTTATCGCTTTATATCTATGCTTGCAAATATGTGTTGATTGTTGCTTATATTGTCATGATGATTGATTGTGGTGTAGTTACAAGTTAATATTGTGATAGGGCATATAATTGTATGATATGGACTAATGGACTTATATATATTATTAACACTTCTCATATTGAGTTTAACTTAATCGATAATTTGATACAAAACGTTTTAAGATTTTAAAAGGAAAACGTATTCACATAAAGATCGACCAAAGCTTCATTCATAAAACTAAGTTTTGAAAACTAATCCAAAAGCTCATATATATAATTGATCATATTGATTATATGTTGTTTTCATACTAAACTCTAATTGAAGGTTTTTCAAACAAACAATTGAATAAATTTGAATCAACATTTTGAAACAAACTTTTTATAAACGAAAAAGAGGGGAAAACTATTCAGCCCCCCTTCTAGTTTTCCACAAAAATCACTAGCAATATTCTGAATATCACAAGTGATAATCTGAATATCACAAGTTATTTCACGTTTTTTTCACTTTCTTATATTTTTGTCTGTTTTCATACGTCTTTGTCTGTTTTTGTTCATTTTTATGCGTTTCAGATTATCATAATTGATATTCGTAATATCACAAGTGATATTCTATGATATTCTAAATATCACTTGTGGTATTAAGAATATCAATTGTGATATTTAGAAACATATGAAAACGGACGAAAACATAAGAAAATAAACGAATACGTATGAAAGAGTAAAAACACGATTAAAAATGGACGAGAATGAAAAAAAACAGACGAAAATGGAAGAAAATGGACAAAAACGTATGAAAACGTATAAAAACTGCCAAAAACATATGAAAACGGACGAAGACGTCTAAAAATGGACAAAAATGTATAAAATGGACGAAAACGTATGAAAACAGACAAAAACGTCTGAAAATTGACGAAAACGTACGAAAACAAAACCTTAAAAAACAGACGAAAACATATGAAAACGGACAAAAACGTCTGAAAATGGACGAAAACGTGTATAAACATATGAAAACGGACAAAAACAGATGAAAACATATAGAAACGGAAGAAAACGTAAGAAAGTGAAAAAACGTGAATTAAAATAAAAAACGTGAATTTAAAAAAAAAAAAACGTGATTTTTTTTAAATAAAAAGAAAAAAAATGAATTAAAAAAATGCGTGGAAAAAAACATGAATAGTAAAGAAAGGACAAAGAAAGAAAGAAAGAAAGAAATAATAAAAAAGCCCACCGTAAATAGTAAAGAAGGGACCAAGAAAAAGGGAAGAAAAAAAGAATGAAAAAAAGAAAGCGTGAATAAAAAAATAAAAAAATAAACAAATAAATAAATAATAAATAAAAACCCATGTGAATAGGAAAAGAGAAAGAAAAAAAAAGAAAAATGTAAAAAAGAAGTGAATAAAAAGAAAAGAAAAAACATGGACTTATGTTACCATATTAAATTTTATGTTAATCCCCACCATTAGATCAAACTAGATGGATGGTGGGGATTTGTCCTTCAGTATGTAATAAAAACTTAGTCCACAAATGAACTTTTTTCGTGAAAATTTAAAAAAGTTCGTTGTCTATCTATCAACTTATCCCATAATATTATCCTAAAAGCTAGAAAAATATGTGAATGTCACACTGTCGATCCCAGTTGAGCTTAAACGATCTTATATAAAAGTTAACTTGAATGAATACTTAAGCTAATACGCGGAATATAAAAGCTTAACTTAAGAAGAATTATGATTCTCTTTCAACACTTCAATATTATTAATACGAGCACTCAACAATGTTAGGGTTTTACAACCTTGAAGTGAATAATAACACGTACATAAACTAACCCTAGGATCCTCCTTTTATAGACTAAGGAGTCCTACTAGGTTTACAATACCTTTCTCTACAAGATACGTATATTCTAAATAAATATAATATTTACACAATCTATTCTATATTTATCTAAACCGTATACATCCTTATCATATTAGCAGCAGATTCTGTCAGCAGTATTTATCCTCAGCAGCACTTTGACCTTAGCAGCAGAATCATTACCACTAGTAGCAGTTTCACTCAGCAGCAGTTTCAGGCCCAACAATCCTCCCCTAAACTTATTATTTATTTCTAAATAAGTAAGTTTCTTCTAAGCTCAATTAATCACTTGGAGGATGCTTCCAAACACTTCAACTCTTGAAAATTCAGTTGATCTAATATCTTCTTATACTTTGACAGCAAATTGAATGCTTGATCATCAGAATCATAATCTTTCTGCGTGTTTTGTCACCATTAACCATCTGATTGACAATATTCCAGTATCTTACCACTGGGTAATCTACTTCAGCTAGCATATACAAAGTAATAGGTCCAATTTCTAGCACATGAACTCCAGAATCTTGAAAGAGTCTCCATTTTCTTACTTTGTATTCTACTATCTCTGTCCATTCAGAATCATCCATTGAAGGTTCAAACATAAGTTTAAGAGCTCTCCACATAACATTATCAGAAGAAGTTAAGATATGATCAATTTGATCTCTCTCATACTTTTTACCATCAAATTTCTTAGCTCCAAACTTTGCCTTGTATAACTTCCACAAGTCTTCAACATCCTCTCTATCAAAGTAGTGTAACATCTGTTGAAATCTAAGAAACCTGTGAGTCTTACCATCAGATCTCTGGACATCATGAAATGCTCCAATGTTAGTATCATACCCTGTAGTTACTTTGACAATAGGATATTTAACTCCTAATGGTTTGGCATCAACTACTTCAGGATCTTCCATCTTGCCAACCACAGTATAACCCTTCAATTGTTCTTTTTGATGCTCAGAAGGAATGTGATCAAGACCATGTTTAAACTCAACTCCTTCAGGCATAGAACTGCTTCCTTCTCCAATCTTTCTCTTCTTCTTTGCAACTGACTTATGAATAACACCTTTTCTTTTATCACCCTGCACAGAAGAAGTAGTCTTTGCTGCATCATCCTCAATCTGTTCAACAACATTAGCTTCTTGAACATGCTCTGCTTCAGCTACCTTTTCAGGTATCAACTTCTTGTTTATCTGAGCAATCTGTTCCAAGTCTTCAGCACATCCCATAGGATAGAAAGTATCTGTTCTTCTCTTAGCTTGTTGATACAAGTCAAAAACCTCTTTATCAGAATAAGGTTTCAACTCTATCAATTTCCATCCAGCCATATTCTTTAGATATCTTTCATATTCTTTTCTTTGTTGTTTAACAGTTGGACCTTTAAGTATCTTTATCTTCTTTCTAGCAGCATTATTTTGCTTTCTCTTCTTGATAATGAACTCCTTGTACCAGGATTGCACATCAAAAGTTGAAGTTTCATTATCTTCCTCTTTGATCAACTTTTGAAATTCAATATCAGCATCAATTCTGATCTTCTCATTGACCCATTCATCATACTTCTTTAATTCTTTAGCCTGTCTTTTCTCTTCTTCCAAAAGTAACTGTTGATCATCATCATGTAATTTAAGTGCAACAGCAGAATCATGTTCACTTAGAAGTTCCTTAGGCCAAGAATCAAAAGGTATATCTGTGAAATCAATGCCTTTATACATCCACCTCTGAATATCAACTTGCTTGCCTTTACCCTTATCTGTAGAAGATGATATGATTGTCTTCCTTTGAGTAGCAGCAGGTTCTTTTATTGTTATTCCTTTTTGAGGTTTTCTTGTTACTGATGATGTAATTGTTGTTGTGATAGGTTGTGGTAATGATTGAGTTGGTAGTTGTGGTGTCTGTTTGGAAATAGAGTCATCAGTAGTCTTCTTACTTAGCAAAACCATTGCCTCTGCAGCAGCATTGTCCATAGACCCAGCAGCAGAGTCTTGTACTTCAGCAGTATTCACTATTCCACTAGCAGCAGAACCAGAAACATCCTTAGCAGCAGAATTATGAACAGCAGTAGAGTCAGCAATAGCAGCATTTTCAACATGTTTTACCACTGAATCTTCCAAAGTCTTTAACACATTACCCATCAACCCTGTTGCCTTCACTAGTTGCTCAGACTCCAAAGTTTTAAGAGTTTCTACCACCTTTTCTTGTGCAGCAACCATCTTTTCCATAACAACTTCATTCCCTGATTTATCAGCAACTACAAAGTCTTCATTATTCTGAGGACTATCCACATCCATTTCTTCAATCACTGGAACCTCCCCTGAAACTATTCCAGCATCCATATCTTGAACATTATCAACTTTTTCAAAATTTACCTCCCCTGAATCCATGATAGTTTCATTCCTCCCCTGTTTGGAAGCATCCTCTTCCAAATGAGTAGATGGTTCAGAAGAACTTACAACTTGATTAGTCCCCACTTTCTTCAATCGTTTCAAGGAGGTTGAAGATCTTGATTTCTTAAAGCTCTTAATCTGTTTTCGCATTTTGATGATGACCTTGTCTTGACCAGCAACAACATCAGATAGATTAAGAACCTTCTCTTCCAAAGATTTACATTTCAACCCCAAAGTGGTACAAGTAGCCGTCAATTCTTTTATAAGTTGCATTGTAGTCTCATCACTTCGACCTATATTACCTGGTCCGAGAGGTGAATCACTGACAATGTCATCATGTACAAGTGGATCCGTCAATTCATGAGTCACTGGGCTGTCCTCATCACTTCGACCTGTGTGACCTGGTCCGAGAGGTGAATCTTGGGACAAAAACTCAGTATCAAACCTAGTTTGATCATCTGAGCCCCTTATGTTTTCCATTTGGCTAGGGTTACCATCCTGAGAATCAGACTCATAAGAATCCTTTTCTCTAGATGTTGCCTTGGTTTGGGTCTTAATGATGTTATCACTATCCTGCTCTGCTGCTAAGCTATAAGCAGTAGTGACAGCCCTTGCCAACATGTCCTCTCCATCACCTAGGACAGCCTCATCTGGTACAGCCATACTAACACTATCCTGAGGTAGATTAGTGTTCTTTTTGGTTTTCCTACGTGTATATTGTTTTGTAGGTTGTGTAACAGATGTAGTAACATTGGGTGTGTGATGGGAATCAGTGGGATTTCCTGATCCTTCACCCTGGTTGTTTTGCACAATTTGTTCCATGAAAGAAGTAAGATTTGTATGTGCACCTGAAAAACCTTTGCCATGCTTAATCAAAAAGGTAAAAGTTCTTGAAGCCAATTTTGGAGCATCATATTCAGCAACATGGGTTCTTGTTTTAGAAATTTGTTTTTCAATAAGGATCTGAAGAAATCTTGGATATAGAAAATAAGAACCATCTTCAACACCTTTAAATAACCCCGCCAATATCATTTTAGAAAAATTAAATGGTTGACCTTTGCACAGACATATCATTGCAGAAGCAATGGTAGTACTGAACTCATGCCACCTAGATGTTTTAGGGCTCAAACAATGAAGGAATAGATGTACCAAAAACTTGTATTGAGGACAGAGGAGAGCTTTTTGAAATTTTAAATTTTTATGTTTCCCCTCATACCCCAAATCTTTTAAACCAGCAAAAATAGCAGAGTTTTCAAGACAAGTGGTCTCTGTCTCATCATCTAAGAGAAGAGATTCCCTTATAGATGATTCAGTTACACGAACCTTTTGCCCATCTACAAAAGCACTGACATGTTTTTCCCCATTCATAGTTTTGATTTTAGCTGTAAACCAAAACTGTTTGATGTAGGAAACAAATATAGTAGGGTTCACAGTCAGTGCATACCTAAGAGAAGTAGCATTCAAAAACTTGACCATGTCTGTGAAACCTTCAGGAACTAACTCTTCATTCAAAACGACCACACTGTTGTGTTGCTCAGCCCAGATACGTGAAAGCTCCATAAATTAGGTTTTAGAGAATTTGGGGATTTGTGATTATTGGAATGATTAGGTGTAAGGGTTTGTGATAACTTCAATTGAGAACATATGAAAACCAATTATGAAGATCAATTAGGTTTTAAACTGATGGATGAAAGTTACACATAACACCCTCTTACTTACAACCATAACAGCAGAACCGTGTCATTCACAACTAACAGCAGAGTGATAGAACTAGCAGCAGAGTGAACTGGAGCCAGCAGCAGAGTTGACTATAGACCTTGGTCAACGATACATAACAATTAATGCACATATCACTCCGTAATCCCTATAAAATCGGCGAGATCTTTTCCCCAAATTATGCAATCAAACCCTAATCTCTTTCAAAAACGCCACAATCACAATCAATACTATCCATCTTTACAATCAAATCACCAAACAATGAAATCAACACCCAAAATTATCAATATCTCATCCGATTCATCATCCGAAGATGAGAGCCCATTTGAAACCTATGTACCGCCATTCCGTCCTCCTCATGGTGGTTGTAGAACCAAGGAGCAAGCAAAGAAGAGAAAACATGATCTTCCGGTGTTCAAAGATCTCCTCAATTTGAATCAAACCCCTAGCACTTCCAGGGGTAAAGCTGTGATGACCCCACAATCTCCATCATCTTCAGAGTCTTCAGAAGATACAGCTTGGATCCCTGTTAGGAAACCATCCCCAAAAGAGCTTGTATCCCCTTTCATCTACACATCATCAGATGAAGATGAACCTCCAAATGAACCACCGTCCACTCCTGAGAGGCCTCAATCATCAAGGCCACGTCCAAAGAAGTCCAACAAGTCAAAGAAGACAAGAAAGACAAACTCTCCTCTTCCAAAGGAAAGAAAGATAGTTCTTGGACTGCCATGCCCTAGGAAGTAGTAGTTGTAGGCATTTGATGTTCTTGCACACTTTTAAAGTTTCAGAAGTAGTTTTTGTAATCTCTTTTGATGTAAAAACTTCTGATTTGAATGAATGATAAGTGTGCTTCTTTTGTTGCCTGAATATTGTTGTTTGCAAATCATCATCTAGACTTATTCTTGCACAATATTGGACAAAACACCACAAAGCAAACAAACATATGTACTAGCAGTAGAGTTAGCAGCATAGTACATAGCAATACAAATATATGCTTTATGATGAGCAGCAGAGTAACAGGCAGCACAATTCCTTTACACACTTTTACAAAAACAAAGAGATAAGCTTTTCAAAGATTTATCATACCAATGTTTGCAATTAAAAATTGAAACCTCCCCACATCAAAGTGTTTAGTGAGAAGATCAGCAACATTGTTATCAGTATGAACTTTAACAATTTGGATCAACTTCTTTTCATAGCAATCCCTGATAAAATGATGTCTTATCTCAATATGTTTTGTTTTAGAATGAAAAACAGGATTTTTAATTATGCAAAGTGTGCTGTTGTTATCAATATGGATTTTAGTATTCATGAAATTGTACCCATAATCCAATAATTGATTCTGCATCCAGAGAACTTGTCCACAGCAACTTGAAGCAGCCACATACTCAGCTTCAGTTGTAGAATTAGCCACCACAGTTTGCTTTTTACATTGCCATGACACCAATCTGCTTCCTAGAAATTGACAACCCCCTGTTGTAGACTTTCTATCCAAAGAAGCTCCAGCATAGTCACTATCTGAATAGGAGATCAAATCAAATGGGGAATCCTTAGGATACCAAAGGCCCAATGTAGGTTGATGCCTCAGATATCTAAAAATTCTCTTCACAGCATTGAGATGTGATTCCTTGGGACACACTTGAAATCTTGCACAGGCACACACAGCAAACATGATATCAGGTCTTGATGCTGTAAGATACATCAATGAGCCAATCATAGACCTGTACAAGTGTATATCCACCTCCTTTCCATATTCATCCTTCAGCAATGGTTTACTGGTGTCCATAGTAGTCTTGGCAGGTTTAGCATCTTCAAATCCAAACTTCTTCAAAATATCATTGACATACTTATCCTGACTGATAAAGATGCCATTTTCTTTCTGTGTAACTTGCAGACCTAAGAAGAAGGTGAGTTCTCCCATTGAACTCATAGCAAACTTATCCTTCATAAGCTTCTCAAAACTAACACACATAGCTTTGTTTGTAGACCCAAAGATGATGTCATCAACATAGATTTGAACCAGCAAAATATCATCCTTTTGTCTTTTGAGAAACAAAGTTTTATCAATTTTGCCCCTGCTAAACCTAGAATCTAGCAAGTAGGTTGACAAGGTGTCATACCAAGCTCTAGGAGCTTGATGTAGACCATACATTGCTCTATTAACCTTGTAAACTTTGTCAGGATGATCAGGGTCTTCAAAGCTGTAACACCCCCAAAATACCGCAGTGGAAGACTGTGTCACAGGGGTGCTACTTCATAATACAAAGTACAAGTTATAGAAAACGAACTCTAAATGAGACGTTTTGAAAAGTTACCATTCGATTAATGATTTCAAAGTTACAAACATGAGATTCCAAAGTATGATACATAAATGTATACAAAGTTTTGAATGGTAAATGATAAAAGCGTAAGTCTTCAGAATATGCAGCTTGACTCTAAGTTCCACGCACTAGCTATCGCCTTACTAACCTGAGATAAACATGCTAAAGTGTCAACACAATGGTTGGTGAGTTCATAGAGTTTGTCTTAAAACAGTTGAAAAGCCTTAAAAGAATGTTCACACAGCAAAGGCATCGTGAATCCACTCAGTTACAAGTCCCACCATAAGAGACTTGTAACCTGTGTGTTCACAACCCACTGCTACAATATATAGTATGATAAAGACATGTATAAGTTCATCAATACAATTAAGCAATTAGTAGTGAGTCTCTACTTCATCTCCGAAGACCTCACTTTTATGATGTATCCAAACATTCGCAAATGTTAGGATGTATCAAAGACAACTGGGAGCCACTTCCCAAAGAAAACTGGGAGCCACTTCCCAAAGATATAAGTTTACTGGGAGCCACTTCCCAAAGATAAAAGACAGTCATGTATGTATGAAATCAAGTATAATGCCATCAAGTATAAGACAATCAAGTATAAAACAATCAAGTATAAATGTTTTGAGTATTTGTACAAGTAAGCAAGAAGTTGAGCATGTATCCCCCCCAAGAGTTAAAACAAGTACGAAAAGAGTAGGGGCTATGACTCACCTTAAGCTTATGTAATGAGTATGATAGTCGAATCGCGAAAGTCTCTAAGAACAGCCTATAATAGAACGTTGCGACTTAGGTTTGAAGTAACGTCTAAGAATACGAAGAATTGCCTATATATATCTTGCATAATGTTCATGATGTAGTACTTAGTATATAGTGTAAGTCGTTGAATATAAGTGGTCTATGAAACATGTATAGGTTGTAAATCTCTTACTACCATTCGGGCCAACATAATTCAGAAGTCATGGAGTAAACGTTCGAGGAGCCAGGACACTTTAACTCGTAAATCCACAACTCGTCTCGACGGCTTACTCAATGAACTCCTCACATGAGGCTCCCTACTATTGTAGTATTTGATAACATATATATAAGTTTTGATCTTTAAAAGTTATATGGTCTTTAGCCGTGGCTTTGCCGTGACCTTGGTCATTGTTACCATGGTCTTGAGACTCAACCTTGGCTTTAGCCATGGTTGTGGACTTGGCTTTAGGTCATTAGACCTCTTGGTCTCATCTAATTATAATGATTATATAGTAACTTTGGTCTAAAATGGGCTGTTAAGAATTTGAAGAAAATTATCACTCAGAAAGCATTTTCAGGGCTTGAGCTTCTTTGATCCTGAACGAAAACGTCGTTCCGGACAACTTTCGTGTTTTAACTTTTTGATGAATCGGACCAGAAGTGGGACTTTCAAAATCATAATTTGATCAGAATGCTATTTAGGCAGTTTTGCCGTTTTGGTTTCGCTAACTTCAAATGGTCATAACTTTTGACTCGTGTACTCGTTTTGGGTGATTCAAATTGCTATGTTTTCCTTGTTAAGTCCTATTTAACAGTAAGTAAGTGTCAAATATCAAAGTTATACTATTGTGGTCGTGGTTTTCCATAAAAATCACTAGTTTGCTTGTTTACTTGTCATAAGTTAACATATGTATATCAATACTCGTTTTATCCATTTTTAAACATCATGAACACAATACAAAGACCATATATAGCATGAAAGAAACATAATAAGCATGAAATGATATTGAGCAAGAAAGTGTATAAGGGTTTGCTTACAACTTTTGGCTTTCTAAAGAAAGGAAGTCAAGTATGAACTAGGACACTAAACCTATGCTTGTAAACCCTTTACCATAACTCTTGTAACCCTTGCTAGCCTTGATCTAACCCTTGTGAAAACCATTTAACTTCAGCCCTAGTAACCTTGTGTAGCTCCTAATTCAACCATGGAATCACCAAACAAAATTGAGAACTAGGTAGAGAATACTAAGACCTTGAACTTTGTAGTGTAACTTGTATATTGAAGATCAAAGGATCATGGTGCTAGGTATAATAGATGTGGCGTTTTTGGTGGTGAAGAAAGGAAGCAAATGAGCTTGTATTTATACTATGAATGAGGAGGTTAGGAAGCTTGCTAGGAAAGTGCTATAACTTGGTGACAAAGTTGTAATTAAGTAAGATCTAATGGCTATAGTCAAGATTTAACCACACATGGTGACTCCCCCCCCCCCTCCTAAGTCGTTTTTCCAAGGATAAGGGTGACTAGATGAGTAGTCATGGTCTTTGGATGATAATATCCTAAGTATGTAGCTAGTTTTAACTCCGTAAATCGCTAACCGTAAGTTTTTAAGTCACGAAATGTAAAACCGGGTATCCTAAAAATATGAAACTTGAAAGTATGGTCAAACATGTCAATATACTCCATAATAAAATATAAAATGAGTGGTAGGTTCTATCGGGTGCTAAAACCCTGCTAAAAACTGGAAACACGGGTCTAAAACGCGTAATTCACGTAAAACGCTGAACTGAAAAACGTAAAATTCCGAAACTTTTGGAATTGTCCTAAAATGAGAGAAAATCATATTTCTATTGTTTATAATGTTTTATGGATATACCGGGATGCTGGAAGGACGTTTAAACCTAAAAGTAAATCTCGGACACGGCTTTGTGATTTTTGCAGAAATGATCCGACGAGCGTCAAACTCTCGGATTATCGTTAAAATAGTTTAACTTACGAGAATATGAAATAAAAATTTCTGAGATGAATAGTGAAAAGTGAATAGTAAAAAGTGAATAGTAAAAAGTGAATAGTGAAATTTTCGGGAATAAAAGTTAACCTGAAATTGCGAATTGTTACAGTCTCTACCCCTTAAGGAGAACTTCGTCCCGAAGTTCAGTTGATGTTAACTACTTACGGTGTGTCTAAGAGAATTCGGGATCTCTAATATAGTGGTGTTCACTCTGATTCGTCTAAGGTTCTGGTTAAGGAGTCGTATCGGCTACAATTAAGCCCACTTATTTATAACACATTACTTACATAAAGAAGCGTCCAAATTTATGTAAGTAAGGTATCATAAACTTATGGTTCGGTGATTTACAATTTCTTTATTTAAATGAAGAGGCGTCCCAATCCATTTAAATAAGGAGATTCTAAATCATCCTACTTAAGAATTTCCGACACAAAATCCGCCTTCTGAGGCCGATAGTAAGATAATCAAGTCATCAAATCCCTAAAGCTAAGCAATAATATTATTTAACTCAAATCTTGTGTCTCATCAAACAAGAACTGTCACAAAATCAAGTTAAATAATTAGTTATTACTGAGCTCCATGTTTTTAATGACTCGACGAATCTCTGGGGCTCCTTATATTACTAAAGTCACATCATCTAACAGCGTGGAACTAAACCAACAACTACCAAAAAGCGCATGTGTATGTAGTATGTGTAAGGCAAATAAAGAGGAAAGTCCTAACGTATATAGTAGTTATAGTCTAGGCACTAAATGCAACTTAGTTCTCTATAACCAAGGCTCTGGTACCAATCTATAACACCCCCAAAATACCGCAGCGGAAGACTGTGTCATAGGGGTGCTACTTCATAATACAAAGTACAAGTTATAGAAAACGAACTCTAAATGAGACGTTTTGAAAAGTTACCATTCGATTAATGAATTCAAAGTTACAAACATGAGATTCCAAAGTATGATACATAAATGTATACAAAGTTTTGAATGGTAAATGATAAAAGCGTAAGTCTTCAGAATATGCAGCTTGACTCTAAGTTCCACGCACTAGCTATCGCCTTACTAACCTGAGATAAACATGCTAAAGTGTCAACACAATGGTTGGTGAGTTCATAGAGTTTGTCTTAAAACAGTTGAAAAGCCTTAAAAGAATGTTCACACAGCAAAGGCATCGTGAATCCACTCAGTTACAAGTCCCGCCATAAGAGACTTGTAACCTGTGTGTTCACAACCCACTGCTACAATATATAGTATGATAAAGACATGTATAAGTTCATCAAGACAATTAAGCAATTAGTAGTGAGTCTCTACTTCATCTCCGAAGACCTCACTTTTATGATGTATCCAAACATTCAAAATGTTAGGATGTATCAAAGACAACTGGGAGCCACTTCCCAAAGAAAACTGGGAGCCACTTCCCAAAGATATAAGTTTACTGGGAGCCACTTCCCAAAGATAAAAGACAGTCATGTATGTATGAAATCAAGTATAATGCCATCAAGTATAAGACAATCAAGTATAAAACAATCAAGTATAAATGTTTTGAGTATTTGTACAAGTAAGCAAGAAGTTGAGCATGTATCCCCCCCAAGAGTTAAAACAAGTACGAAAAGAGTAGGGGCTATGACTCACCTTAAGCTTATGTAATGAGTATGATAGTCGAATCGCGAAAGTCTCTAAGAACAGCCTATAATAGAACGTTGGGACTTAGGTTTGAAGTAACGTCTAAGAATACGAAGAATTGCCTATATATATCTTGCATAATGTTCATGATGTAGTACTTAGTATATAGTGTAAGTCGTTGAATATAAGTGGTCTATGAAACATGTATAGGTTGTAAATCTCCTACTACTGTTCGGGCCGACATAATTTAGAAGTCATGGAGTAAACGTTCGAGGAGCCAGGACACTTTAACTCGTAAATCCACAACTCGTCTCGACGGCTTACTCAATGAACTCCTCACATGAGGCTCCCTACTATTGTAGTATTTGATAACATATATATAAGTTTTGATCTTTAAAAGTTATATGGTCTTTAGCCGTGGCTTTAGCGTGACCTTGGTCATTGTTACCATGGTCTTGAGACTCAACCTTGGCTTTAGCCATGGTTGTGGACTTGGCTTTAGGTCATTAGACCTCTTGGTCTCATCTAATTATAATGATTATATAGTAACATTGGTCTAAAATGGGTTGTTAAGAATTTGAAGAAAATTATCACTCAGAAAGCATTTTCACGGCTCGAGCTTCTTTGTTCCTGAACGAAAATGTCGTTCCGGACAACTTTGGTGTTTTAACTTTTTGATGAATCGGACCAGAAGTGGGACTTTCAAAATCATAATTTGATCAGAATGCTATTTAGGCAGTTTTGCCGTTTTGGTTTCGCTAACTTCAAATGGTCATAACTTTTGACTCGTGTACTCGTTTTGGGTGATTCAAATTGCTATGTTTTCCTTGTTAAGTCCTCTTTAACAGTAAGTAAGTGTCAAATATCAAAGTTATACTATTGTGGTCGTGGTTTTCCATAAAAATCACTAGTTTGCTTGTTTACTTGTCATAAGTTAACATATGTATATCAATACTCGTTTTATCCATTTTTAAACATCATGAACACAATACAAAGACCATATATAGCATGAAAGAAACATAATAAGCATGAAATGATATTGAGCAAGAAAGTGTATAAGGGTTTGCTTACAACTTTTGGCTTTCTAAAGAAAGGAAGTCAAGTATGAACTAGGACACTAAACCTATGCTTGTAAACCCTTTACCATAACTCTTGTAACCCTTGCTAGCCTTGATCTAACCCTTGTGAAAACCATTTAACTTCAGCCCTAGTAACCTTGTGTAGCTCCTAATTCAACCATGGAATCACCAAACAAAATTGAGAACTAGGTAGAGAATACTAAGACCTTGAACTTTGTAGTGTAACTTGTATATTGAAGATCAAAGGATCATGGTGCTAGGTATAATAGATGTGGCGTTTTTGGTGATGAAGAAAGGAAGCAAATGAGCTTGTATTTATACTATGAATGAGGAGGTTAGGAAGCTTGCTAGGAAAGTGCTATAACTTGGTGACAAAGTTGTAATTAAGTAAGATCTAATGGCTATAGTCAAGATTTAACCACACATGGTGACTCCCCCCCCCCCCTCCTAAGTCGTTTTTCCAAGGATAAGGGTGACTAGATGAGTAGTCATGGTCTTTGGATGATAATATCCTAAGTATGTAGCTAGTTTTGACTCCGTAAATCGCTAACCGTAAGTTTTTAAGTCACGAAACGTAAAACCGGGTATCCTAAAAATATGAAACTTGAAAGTATGGTCAAACATGTCAATATACTCCATAATAAAATATAAAATGAGTGGTAGGTTCTATCGGGTGCTAAAACCCTGCTAAAAACTGGAAACACGGGTCTAAAACGCGTAATTCACGTAAAACGCTGAACTGAAAAACGTAAAATTCTGAAACTTTTGGAATTGTCCTAAAATGAGAGAAAATCATATTTCTATTGTTTATAATGTTTTATGGATATATCGGGATGCTGGAAGGACGTTTAAACCTAAAAGTAAATCTCGGACACGGCTTTGTGATTTTTGCAGAAATGATCCGACGAGCGTCAAACTCTCGGATTATCGTTAAAATAGTTTAACTTACGAGAATATGAAATAAAAATTTCTGAGATGAATAGTGAAAAGTGAATAGTAAAAAGTGAATAGTAAAAAGTGAATAGTGAAATTTTCGGGAATAAAAGTTAACCTGAAATTGCGAATTGTTACAAAAGCCTGGTGGTTGAGACACATAAACTACCTCAGTAATAGTCCCATACAGAAAAGCACTTTTCGCATCCATTTGATACACTACAAAGTCTTTGTATGAAGCATAAGCCAAGAATATTCTAATAGCCTCTATTCTTGCCACTGGTGCAAATACTTCATCATAATCAAGGCCTTCTTGTTGTGTGTATCCCTGTGCTACTAACCTTGCCTTATTCCTTATGACAATTCCTCTCTCATCTCTTTTACATCTGAAAACCCATTTTGTGCCAATCACTCTTTTTCCATTTGGCAGTTCAACCAAAGTCCAAACTTCTTGCAGCTTAAATTGTAGAAGCTCATCTTGCATTGCTTCCACCCAACTTGCTTCTTGTAGGGCTTTGTAAGTGTTTTTGGGTTCAATTTGAGAAAGACAACATGCAAACAGGCAATTTTGAAGATCTTTATGACTATTTCTTTGATGTAGAGATCTGGCAAAGAAACTTTGATGTTGAAGATCTTTCAGTGCTTTAGTCATCTGCCTAGTTTGAATAGATGATTGTGGATCACTTAGAATTTGATCTTTTGGATGATCCTTGTGTACTCTTGTGGTAGTTGTAGGACTAACAGGAATATTGAGTTCCAAATTAGTAAAATCAGCAGCAGCTCCAAATAACTGACCATCAAGTGCATCATCATCTGTGTCATAATAAATATTCTCAAGAGAAGGCATATTTGGATCATCAGGATAGATAGATTCAGCAATAGGTCTGCCCTGAGAGTCCAAATTAGGAAACATTGAAGTAGCAGTAGAGTTAGTAGGCTTGGAAGCAGAATGTGTTGAAGCAGTAGTTGTATCTTTTGGCCTAGCAGTAGAGTCTTCTGAGTCAGCAGTAGAGTCTTCTGGCTGTGTAAGAGAGACATCAACAACTACCTTGGGAACTTCAGGAGTTACTTGTTCTGCTTCATTAGGTATGACAATACCTTCTTCAGTTTCCTTAGGTTTTTCATGAGAAACAACATCATCTTGAGAGCTTTGTTCCTTCTGAAAGGGTACAAAGGTTGGACCAATCTTCAATTTCTCAATCACAACAAACTCTTCCTGTGGTTTATCAACACTGGCAATTACAGGAACATAGTTCATTGTTTTGGCAAGTATATCAACATCAAATAACCATTCTGGTCCTTTCCCTGCAGAATTAAATGTGTTTTCACTAAACTTGATATGCAGATTCTCCTCTACATGTTTGGTTCTCTTATTATATACCCTGAAGGCTTTACTAATCACAGAATAACCAACCAAATGCCCTTCATCAGCTTTTTCATCAAATTTGCCTAGCTGATCCTTAGTGTTCAAAATTGTAACAGGACATCCAAATGGTTTGAGAAAGTCAATCAATGGCTTCTTCCCATGAAATTATTCATATGGTGTCTTGTTATGAGGCTTGACCACCTTACTTCTGTTTTGCACAAAGCATGCAGTGTTCACAGCTTCAGCCCAAAAAGGAATAGGTAGTTTTGAATCAGATAACATTGTTCTTGCAGCCTCAATAAGTGTCCTGTTTCTTCTTTCTGCAACACCATTCTGTTGTGGAGTTCTTGCTACACTGTACTGTCTTAGAATTCCTTTCCCCACACAGAATTGATTCATCACACTATTCTTGAACTCAGTACCATTGTCACATCTGATAATCTTCACCTTGTGATTGTACAGGTTTTCAACTCTTGTAATAAATGCCTTGAGTATTTCTGGAGTTTCATCTTTGGTGGCTAGAAAGAACACCCAAGTAAACCTGCTAAAGTCATCAGTGACAACAAGACAATATGATTTCTTATTCAAACTTTTTACAAATACAGGCCCAAATAAATCCATATGTAGCAAGTGCAATGGCTCAGTATTTGTGTATACAGTCTTGGACTTGAAAGAAACTCTGTGTTGTTTACCCTTTTGACATGCAACACAAGTTTCACAATTCTCAAAAGTCTTTGTAGGCATCCCTCTCACAAGATTTTCTTTCACCAATTTGTTCATAGTCTTGTAGTTTAGATGTCCCAATCTTCTATGCCATAATTTGGACTCATCAATAGTGGCCTTTGCAATTAGACAAGTTAAAGCCCTCTTAGGAATAATATTCTTAATATGGTCACTGTATATATTTTCCTTTCTAGGGACCTTCAGAAGCACAGATTTGTCATCTGGCAATTGAAAATCAGGAGAAAGAATCATACACTCAGTGTCTGTAAAAAGAACAAAATTCTTTTTGTCACACATTTGTGAGACACTAAAAAGGTTAAACTTAAGTCCTTTCACAAGAAACACCTTTTCAAAGTCCAAATTTCCAGTTCTTAGAGTTCCAATACCAACAATCTTTCCACCTTTTGGATCATTCCCAAAAGCTACATAACCACCATCAAAAGCCTTAAAGTCTTCAAGTTGAGACTCATCTCCTGTCATGTGTCCAGAACATCCACTGTCAACAATAACCATATCCTTAAGCTCATCCAGTAGATTGACCTGCACATGAAAAATAGAGAAATCAGTTTCTCTTGATGACCCAAGCCATTACTGACTTGGATCTGCCCTGTGCATCAGTATAATCAAATTTCTTCAAATCACTTGATGCACTACTATTCTTGGAAACAGAGTTTGAAACATTTGTTTTTGGTTTCCAAGTCCAGCAAGCTGAGGCCTTAACAGCATAAAAGTGATTACCAACAACTGTATTTGGAAGATGTTTTGGCTCAGAAGTAGAAAGTTTTGTACTAGCAGCAGGTTGCTTGCTAGCAGCAGAGTGCATACTGGCAGCAGAATGCTTACTAGTAGTAGAGCCAGTAAAAGAACTAGTTGTTGATTTGAAAACACCATTTGATTTAGCAGCATAAATAGATCTAGTAGCACCAGATCTCAACAAAACAGCTCTTGGAACCATGTTTCTATTAGGATGTGGGTGAGTTTGTTTAGTTACATATTTGTGATTCACCCTAGTGTATTGATTCCAAACAGGCTTTTGGTGTTCAGGACATCTAACAATCAAGTGGTCAAAGCTACCACACTTATAACAAGCCTTCTTTTGTAATTGAAACTGATCACCTAATCTTTTTGAAACTAGATTATTGAAGTTTCTTTGGTTACCCCTAGGCTTATTATTGAACCTTTCCAACTGTTCTCTAGGTACCTCATTGTACTCTACCAGTTTTCTAGAGAAGTTATTTCCTAACACAGGTTTAACAAGCTTTACCTTTTCTACCTTAGGTTTAACCTGAGTAGGAATTTCTTCCTTTTTCAAACTTTGTTTTGGTTTAACCTGTTCCTCTTCACTATCACTATCACTATACCATTCCTCAATAATTGGAGCTTCAGGAAATTTTCTATCCTCAACCTTAGGTGTTTCAATTTTACTTGTACTACATTCACCTACAGGTTTTTCAATATTTAGCTCACTAATGAAGGATAGTTCTTTTCCTGGTGGAGCAAAAGCACTTTTGGCTGGAGGAGCCACTTCATTATATCCAATTCCACTACCTTTTCTCATCAAATTATTCTCAATAGATTTATGAACCATATCAGAAGCAAATTGTTGTTTTTGTACTCTTACTACATGTTTATCCTTTTCAGCAAGAGCTTCCTCTTTTTCTTTTTCTGCTTCTACCAACTTATTTTTAAGAACTTCTACTTCACTGTTTTTCTTAAAAATTTCTATATCTCTTAGATTAAGTTGATCTACATATTCTTTTTCACACTCTTTGAGATATTCTAACCTCCTCTCAACATTTTGAATACCTACTTTGTAACCTAAGTTATCAAGTTTTAGGTGTTCAACTTCTCTATTTAAACTCTCATTCCTAGCCTTAAGTACTTCAATAGTGTCAGAACAAGATTTAAAAGAACAACCAGATGATTCAGAGTCATTAGATACCTTAGAGTCAGATCCTGATGATGAACCATATGCCATAAGTGCAAAGTTATGCACTTTGGGTTGAACAGCAGCAACCAAAGAGAAATTTGGTTCTTCTTCTGCCATATCACTCCAGTCATAATCTCCCAGCCCATCACAAGCTACCATTGCAGACTTTGATTCTTCAGTCTTCTTTGGAACATCAACATTCTTCTTTGGAGATCTACACTCTCTAGCAAAATGTCCCTTCCTGTTGCAGTTGTAGCATTCTATCTTTGATTTGTCAAAGCCTGGACTGTCCTTAGCCTTGTATTTAACTTCTCTTCCAGTCTTTTTCCAAAACTTTCTTGCTCTTAAAGTCAACATTGCCATTTGCCATTTGAGATCAATTTCTTCAAGATCATCTGGATCAATATGATCCATATCTTGATTTATGACATGTGACCTTATGGTAGTAGTAAGCTCAGCCAAGAATGCACATAAAGCAACATCACTGGTAGAAATCTTGTCATTTGAACCAGCAGCAGATCCATCAGCAGTAGAGACTCCATAAGCAGTAGAGTGAGATTCTTGAGTCTCTTTGGATTTTGAAGACACAAAAGCAAGATTTTGTGCACTAGAAGATGAATTAGAAGAAGTAGACAATTCAGATTCATACACCCTTAAATTGTTGTAGAGGCTCTCTAACTTCATTGTTTCAAAGTCAGGCTTATTCCTCCACACCACTGTATGCATTCTCCATTCAGGTGCAAGACTTCTTAGGAACTTGAGATTCACATCTTCCTGTGGAACAACATAACCAACAAGCTTTAGATGACTAACTAGTTGATTTAGCCTGTTGTATGTGCCAATTATCTTTTCTCCAGATTCAGAAGTAAAGTTTTCAAACTGATGCTTCAACATGTTCTTCCTGGATTTCTTAGTAGCATCATTCCCTCCAAACCTAAATTCCACAGCATCCATCAATGCTTTTCCTGTTTCACAATCATCAAAGTCCATATGAAATTCATTAGGTATTCCCATTAAGAGAATACTATGAGCCTTGATTTCCAGCTTCCTAGTTGCATTAGCTTCAGCAGACTTGATTGGTATCTCCTTACCAGCAGCACTCTTCTCTGGTTCAGAATCACCATTAACAATCACATTCCACATGTTGAAGTCGATCATGCGAATGTATTGTCTGATCCTCCTCTTCCATAGCTCATACTCAGAAGGATTGAGCATAGGTACCCTTGAAGCAGTCACCATATGAGTTTCATCACCCATCTTAAGCAAACGATTTGGAACAGCAAACTTTAAAGAAACAAAATCTTCTTGATTATAACTTCTAGATCACAAGCTCTGATACCACTTGTCGATCCCAGTTGAGCTTAAACGATCTTATATAAAAGTTAACTTGAATGAATACTTAAGCTAATACGCGGAATATAAAAGCTTAACTTAAGAAGAATTATGATTCTCTTTCAACACTTCAATATTATTAATACGAGCACTCAACAATGCTAGGGTTTTACAACCTTGAAGTGAATAATAACATGTACATAAACTAACCCTAGGATCCTCCTTTTATAGACTAAGGAGTCCTACTAGGTTTACAATACCTTTCTCTACAAGATACGTATATTCTAGATAAATATAATATTTACACAATCTATTCTATATTTATCTAAACCGTATACATCCTTATCATATTAGCAGCAGATTCTGTCAGCAGTATTTATCCTCAGCAGCACTTTGACCTTAGCAGCAGAATCATTACCACTAGCAGCAGTTTCACTCAGCAGCAGTTTTACTCAGCAGCAGTTTCAGACCCAACACACACGTTCGCAATTGTTAAGTCAAGACCCACAAGATATTGTCAAAAGACCATGACTGACTCAAATGAGTAGGTCATTTGTTGATCTTGAATTGTATAGAAAGTCGATGAGGTTGTTAAACTTTGATGTGGACTCGTATTTGTGAAGTTAATAATTTGACCAAATCCGATCAAACATTGATATGTAATTAAATTAATGTTTATAATTGTATAGAAAGTCAATGAGGTTGTTAAACTTTGATTGTGGAGTACTGGTATAAAATCTGTTAAGTTAATATTTTGACCAAATCTGATCAAACATTGATATGTAATTAAATTAATGTTTATTTAAATAACAAGTAACCAATCTCCACCATCCATCTCCATTTGATCTAATTGATGACATTAAACCCAACATATAAAAAAACCCACTTTATTTATTTTTTCTTCCAAATATTAATATCCTTTAAACTGTTAATTGTTAAGGGAAAAAAAATATACCATCACGACGAGCATTTAATTATCTTTCTATAGATAGACACTTTGATATACTTTCGACATTTTTTTTCTTCGTTTTTTCACGTTTTTTTCTTATGTTTTTACGGGGGTGTTTTTTTTCCCATTGTTGAAGCTTGAATGAAGAAATCACATATGATTAAACACTAATTTGAATATATTAACAAAATCACATGTGATATTTGTGTTAAATCACATATAATTTTATTACATATCATATGTGATTTAATTACAATTTTCAAATTAATGTTTAATCACATGTGATTTCTCATGCAAGTTTCAATAACGAAAAAATAGACGAAAGAACGTAAAAAAATGTGAAAAAAAAGTTTGTCGATAATATATCATAGTGCCCGTCAATAGAAAGATAATTAAATGTTGGTCGTGACGGTATAATTAAATACACTAAGACGTATTGTATACGGATAACCATATGTTTAACTTATCTAGTTATTCCTTATCGAAAAAACCCTTATTCCCCCAATAACTAAGAAGCACTTTGGCATAAGCTTACCCGGACTGTAAGTTCTTTATACAAGCTTACCCAAACACCCCTAAATCCCATATTCCCATGACAGGTATCCCTCTCATAAACACACGCTGCTTTACACATGATAATTAGGGAAAAAAGAAATAAATTCCAATGTATAACGCACTTTGATATAAGCTTACCCAAACACCATCAATAAGTTTTTTTTTTTTTCTTTTTTTTTTTTTTTTTTTTTTTTTTAACTTTTTTATACCCAAGAACTTATTAACCTCTTAAAATAAGCCTACACAGAGTAGTAAAACTCGGATCACAAAATGATTCCACGATTACTAGCTACAAGGCCAGTGACATGGGCGAGTTGAGCAGAATCGGCCAAAAGATTCAATTTGGTCAGCTCGGTGGTAACTCGTAAAAAAACTCGGGTTGATGTATTTTAACAAGTGTGTTAAAGTTTCTAAACATATACTTTTAGGGTCCATGAACATTTATATAGTCCTAT
Organism: Artemisia argyi; assembly: GCA_030686995.1. Lineage (NCBI taxonomy): Eukaryota > Viridiplantae > Streptophyta > Magnoliopsida > Asterales > Asteraceae > Artemisia > Artemisia argyi. The sequence goes on along the minus strand of CM060680.1, from coordinate 221,335,433 downwards.
AAAGATGTCAAACTCTTACACATAGCTTCGAAACTGATGCGTAGGGATTGCACCAGGCTTTACCTCTCGAGGGATCTCGAGAAGCTTACAACCCCCACCAGGCTGTGTACCTGATCGTTGTAGTATAGTATAGTGACAAGTACCGGGGGATTGATCGTTAAACTCAGGAATAGTGTCGTTAGGATTGAAATTAATCTAACTAGGTCTAAAGGTGAAGGATGATTCTTTTTGTGTTTTTATATTTTATGAAAAGCAAGTAAAATTCTCGGGTATTGGAAGGAGGGGCGGAATTAGTTGCTAATCAACTAACCCAAAAGCTACTAATTAAACTAATGTGCAAGAAAACTAAACTAAGGTTCTACAAGATAAGTGAAGCATGTCTACCCATGATATGTTACTCCTTGCTAGCTATCCAATTCTACCTTTTGAATTGTCATACATTGTTTTAATTGACGGGTTGTATTCTTTAATACCATTCATGGGGTGGCGTACTTACTTCCCCAATCCTATAAGCTCCTACTTCACTCCTATGTTGAGCCGGCTAAGAAGCTCCTAACATGGGATCACTAGAATTCGCTCATGCATTAAATACAACCATAAAAACCTAGTACACATAAGCATGTTACCCTATGGAAGTCTGCCAGTTTTCTTAAGCCTAACATTGATGAGACATTCAATCAAAACAAGAATCAATAGGAAACAAGAATTATAAAGTAAACCAACTAGATCTATTGAAGTTGTCACGCCTTAATTGATGGAGATAGACACACACATCAACAAGCCCTCATTGATGGAGATAGACACAAACATCAACAAGAAATCAATGAGATCTAATTAATTATACACAAGTTTCACACAATCATAAGTAGACACAAGGTGAATTAGCAAAACATCATCAAAGAAAAGCAATCAACAATGATAATGGAAAATATAATTAAGATAGAATCAACAAACCAATACATGATGTTTATGGAGTGATCGAAACCCTTTATGTTGCTGGAAAAACACCCACCTAAACCCAGGAATCGACCTTAGGGTTTAGGGCTTACAAAAAGTGAAGTTATGATGTTATATTTATAGACTATTTTCTGCCCGGCCCGATCATGACGGCATCAGCCAAACCTTGATAGCGTCATGAACAATCTTTCTTCACCAAATCATAGATCTTTTCGTCCCGATCGTTTTCTTTTTTGAATCGCTCAAATCCGAGTTCGTATGCAAAAGTTATGGCCAAAACGGTGTCAGCTACCGCCCGCGCAAGTTGTGACAATTTACACGTGACGGCCTACGTGACGCCTTCATGAAGTTTCTGGGCCGTCACCAACACACGTGACGGCCTTGGTGACGCCATCAGGTACTGTTCCAGCAAGGAAAATTGAGACTTTGCCGTTTTCTTCACTTTTATGCTCCAAAAACGTCCAAAATGCCTTCTTTTCTAGAATTCACTCCCAAAGTACCTAAAATCACAAAAGAAACGATTTAGGGTAATATTTGATCAAATAAATTCAATTTCGGGCTTAAATGACCCCCTAAAAGTGGTTCATTTTTCACCTCATCATATACCCTTACACTTGAGATTTGCTTGTCCTCAAGCAAATGCGCTTTTATTCTAATCAAAATACAAGTTAGGGGTCATTTAACACTAATATAAAAGTAATTACAACAAATAATCGTTCCACTAAAGACCAAAGACAAGCACGGAGGTCATATACTAGCACCTCACAAATAGTGTTTAGATACTCACATCTCTCGGGTGTAATAAAGTATAAATTACAATATGGAAATGGAAAACATCTCTCACTACCTGTCATAGCAAAATAGATTACCATATGCTTGGGAAAGGATCAAACCTCCACCACATGGCGTAAGCACCTAGGATAAACTATCAAAGAGGTCTTTTAAAGGGTTGTAACGTTAGGTGTAGGGATATAAAATACACGGTTTTGTTGGATATAGGCAGTCTTTACTGGTGGCGAGTTAACAATCTTGGTTAATTACATGTACAATATGGCGTTGCTAAGCCAAGACTTGACTCGACTTAAGCTAATAAATGAAAAATAACAAAAACATAAAATGAACATAGAATGAAAAGGGATGATAGTCCGTATGTTTTTCTATTTTTTTTTTCTATTTTTTTTTTCGATTTTTTTTTTTTTTTTTTTTTTTTTTTTTTTTTTTTTTTTTTGCATACACTCTTACCCTACCATCCAAAATAATACATCATAGGGAATGAAAATTCCCCTTACACTTGAATTTTTACATACTTTACAATAAACTAATCTAATGACTCGAATTATGATAATCAAAACACTTGGAGTACTTTTAAGATTAACGTACATATGGGGGTAATATATGATGTTCTTCCCCATTACTCCATAAAACAAGTACTTTACCCATGAGTCCCAATCGTCCCAAAACAATATGTACAAGGATATGACTCGACTTAGCAACCATGCAATCAATTAGATAATTAACTTAGGGTTTAACAAATAACAATAATGCACTAAAGATGAGTGCATACACGGAAGGCTAAGGCGATTTGGGTGTACATTTAAGTGGGGTGTAACAAATTCTTCCTTTAAGTAAAATGCTTAAAGTTAGAAACGAAAAGATAGGCTCGGAGGGGCGTACTAGGGGTTTCGTGTACTAAAAATGAGTACAACGCTAAGGGTGTGGGAAAAATTAGTTGACTTAACTAGCCAAGTAATATGACTTAAATGGTCAAGTAATCATGATACAGGTTTAACACAAGGGTGATCCTAATGCCTCTTATCATGTAGTAAATCCTACCACATGAATGTAGTCTCACTAGCGGTCTTGGGATGCATCACTAACGCAAGTTCTAGAATCTAAATGCTACCGGTACACTCATAAGCACTAATAGTAAATGCTTTTCCTATCAAATCTAAAGGCGAACCTCACATATTTGGGTGAAAAATTTTTCTGAATAGTACGGTTTTGTGCTAGTCATACAATCTCCTATCCATGAGACGCTTGCTATGGCTAAAGTTTCACTCCTAAATGTTGTAAAAAAATTTAAATCTGGCGCTAAAATTGCACTAACAAGTATTTCTCATAGTTTTATTACACATCGACTATCAAACAAACAAACTCAAGCGAAAGTGTATCTGTAAGGTATCATCATTTTACCCTCCCCTTACACTTAAGATGAACATTGTCCCCAATGTTCAAGTAAAGAATGTAAAAGTGAAATAAGTAAAAAGAATGAAATCAAATACTCCCCTGATTCGCTCGGTATGGATAATAAGGTGGCCAGGTTAGATCTTCCTCCAAGAAAATGAACAATCAAAGCTTCCCTTCCAGAATAATAATCATCTTCTTGTCATACATAACCTGTTAAACCTAAGAAAACAAACACAAAAACCCAAAGCATCGATCCGAAAAAGAAAACTCACAACTAGATGTAATTCCAGACTTAGGAATAGAAACAAAACAACTAAAGATATAATGCTTGTGGAATGAATGTTTGCAGAGTTCCTGGAGTTTATAAAACTAAAGAATTAACAAAAACTTTAAGACTCCGGTATAAACAAAACTAGTAAAATTTCCAGAATTTTACACATGACGCCGTCAAGAGTAAACTCATGACGCCGTCAGAAGTGACCTGCAGAAATCTTTACGTTAAGTTTCTGGAAAATTTCTGGAAAAACTTTGTCCTACTTCCTGGAAAATCCTGCAAAACATCATTATGACTCGATACAAGCATTTGGCTCAAACAATTACTAATACACATGTTCATTTAATATTGCTGTGGTTCATGCTCAATTTCGTTCTTATAAACAAATTTGGATCTCCCTTACACTTATCTTTTGCAAAATACCTTTATATGTAATTAAGACGAAGTTAAAAACAAAATAAAGCATTTTCACAATTTACTTTGAAACATGAGCCACAAACAACAAAAATAAAACATGCATACGGAAACAAATAAAATCAAACAAACAAAAAAACAAACAAATAAAAACACACAAAACATGGGTTGCCTCCCAAGAAGCGCTTGTTTTTGTTCGAGTCACGAGCTTGACTCTACCCTTATTTAACGAAAATAGGGGAGGTTCTCCCTACACTTAGGATTAAGTGTGGGTGAAAGTAGCGATATACACCCTTAGGGTGTGAATATGCTACGTGAGGTGAAGGGGGTGAGTGAATGGCTTCCTTCATCCTAAAACTTCCCGGATAATATTGGTTGATGGGTGGGTCGGTTCCTCTTTTGTCTCCTAGAAATATATCTAAGGATGGAAAGGTGTGTAAAGATTGAGGTTCCGGTTCATCAACACTAGGAAATTCCCTAGAACTAGGAGTAAGGTTATCACTACAAGTATTCAAACCTATATCCTCAAGTGGTGCCTGGTCCAAGGGTTCTACCTCCATCGGAATTCCTAAAGTTTCTTCTACTTCCTCCGGGTAAGTCACGGGCGGTGTGTGTGCCTCAAATGATGGTTGAGTATTTTGTGGGCTTATGTTACTTACCTCATCATTCCATGTGTCACGATCACCTATATCCTTAGGTAGTGATAATAACAAACCTAGTGCTTCATCCAACTTATGGTTTATTGATACGGCTCTATCCATAATTTCTTGGCAAACTTAGCCTCACTAAAACGAGATCCTAAACATGGAGGTTGTTCATAAGAATCTATCCTAGGTGAAGGCTCATATGATTCATAGGTGTCTCTAAATGAGGTATTTTGCACTTCTTGGTGTTCTAGCCACTCAACCATATATTGCAATCTTAGAAGTCTAAGTGAAGTGTCCATTTGAAGCAAATTACATACAAAATCACAAAGAAAAGATAGACTACGAGAAAGCTACAAAGTAAAAAGAAAAAAATCTCACTTGATAGGAATCAAATGAGTAGACCTAATAAAAATCAAATTCAACCTAAACAATAACTATTCCCCGGGTTGCGGTGCTAAAAACTTGATGCGTAGGGATTACACCAGGCTTTACCTCTCGAGGGATTTTGAGAAGCTTACAACCCCCACCAGGCAGTGTACCTGATCGTTGTAGTATAGTATAGTGACAAGTACCGGGGGATTGATCGTTCAACTCAGGAATAGTGTCGTTAGGATTGAAATTAATCTAACTAGGTCTAAAGGTGAAGGATGATTCTTTTTGTGTTTTTATATTTTATGAAAAGCAAGTAAAATTCTCGGGTATTGGAAGGAGGGGCGGAATTAGTTGCTAATCAACTAACCCAAAAGCTACTAATTAAACTAATGTGCAAGAAAACTAAACTAAGGTTCTACAAGATAAGTGAAGCATGTCTACCCATGATATGTTACTCCTTGCTAGCTATCCAATTCTACCTATTGAATTGTCATACCTTGTTTTAATTGGCGGGTTGTATTCCTTAATACCATTCATGGGGTGGCGTACTTACTTCCCCAATCCTATAAGCTCCTACTTCACTCTTATGTCGAGCCGGCTAAGAAGCTCCTAACATGGGATCACTAGAATTCGCTCATGCATTAAATACAACCATAAAAACCGAGTACACATCGGTTCGTGTTTCGTAAGACGTTCAAGCATGTTACCCTATGGAAGTCTGCCAGTTTTCTGAAGCCTAACATTGATGAGACATTCAATCAAAACAAGAATCAATAGGAAACAAGAATTATAAAGTAAACCAACTAGATCTATTGAAGTTGTCACGCCTTAATTGATGGAGATAGACACACACATCAACAAGCCCTCATTGATGGAGATAGACACAAATATCAACAAGAAATCAATGAGATCTAATTAATTATACACAAGTTTCACACAATCATAAGTAGACACAAGGTGAATTAGCAAAACATCATCAAAGAAGAGCAATCAACAATGATAATGGAAAACATAATTAAGATAGAATCAACAAACCAATACATGATGTTTATGGAGTGATTGAAACCCTTTATGTTGTTGGAAAAACACCCACCTAAACCCAGGAATCGACCTTAGGGTTTAGGGCTTACAAAAAGTGAAGTTATGATGTTATATTTATAGGCTATTTTCTGCCCGGCCCGATCATGATGGCGTCAGCCAAACCTTGACGGCGTCATGAACAATCTTTCTTCACCAAATCGTAGATCTTTTCGTCCCAATCGTTTTCTTTTTTGAATTGCTCAAATCCGAGTTCGTATGCAAAAGTTATGGCCAAAACGGTGTCAGCTACCGCGCGCGCAAGTTGTGACAATTTACACGTGATGGCCTACGTGACGCCTTCATGAAGTTTCTGGGCCGTCACCAACACACATGACGGCCTTGGTGACGCCGTCAGGTACTGTTCCAGCAAGGAAAATTGAGACTTTGCCGTTTTCTTCACTTTTATGCTCCAAAAACGTCCAAAATGCCTTCTTTTCCAGAATTCACTCCCAAAGTACCTAAAATCACAAAAGGAACGATTTAGGGTAATATTTGATCAAATAAATTCATTTCCGGGTTTAAATGACCCCCTAAAAATGGTTCATTTTTCACCTCATCAGAAACTTATATATAATAAATTCCTATATGAAGATTGTGAGTACTCCCCGCTAATGGTGTTAACGAGTACAGTTTTTAACGAGCTACTCGAGCTCGAGCTCGTTTAGCTTGAGCCGAGCTTGATAATTTTCGAGCTCAAACAAAATGTAGAACTCGAATAATTTCATGAGCCGAGCTTTTAAAACTAGTATTTAGCTCGGCTCGTTCTCGAAAGCTTGTTTAGTTATTCGAGCCGAACGAGCCAAATGATCTACTCGAGTTAAACGAGCCAAACGAGCTAAATATGTATTTTGAGTATATTTTGGTTTTAACATTTTAATTACTTTTAGTATTGTAAGTTAAACTTAAAACCAAAACTAACAATATGTTAACCTTCAATCATATCAAAGATCTACACTTTGGTTTCTATATATAAATTTAAACTAGTAACTTGGATTATGTTTTTATAAACCTCACATTGCCATCTTTTTGTTTCACTCATCCATACGTGAGATTTGAAATGCAATCTTTTTTATTTTCTTTTATTTTTTCCTTCAAGCTAAGAAGTATTACTTAGGGTATGTTTGGTACAAGTAGGAGCTGGAGCAGATCGCTGGAGTGGGTTGCTGGAGCTAGTTGCTGGAGCATGGCTGGAACTTTTTTTTACAAGCTAGTACAATTAGCGTTTCATTTAGTAGCTTATTTTTTTAACAAGCTCCTTCATGCCGTGTCAGCCAAACGAAACTTATTTTAAATGGTAGCTTATTTTTCTAAAAAAATAAGTTCATGCTACGATAAGCTCTGATAAGCTCGTGCGCCAAACATAGCTTTAGATTCTTAATATATATGAATAATTTAAATGTGTTAAATAAATTGTTACTCATATATGTTCATTGATTATACAATTACCATTAGTTTTATGCTAGTTAAGTGTTTTATAAAGAAGTGATGTGTGGGGATCGCACCCTCGCAACAGGTTTTACCTCTCAAGGGATCTTCAGAAGCTTACAACCCCCACCAGGCAATGTACCTGATCGTTGTAGTATAGTATAATGACAAGTACCGGGGGATTGATCGTTCAACTCAGGAATAGTGTCGCTAGGATTAGAAAGCCTAATAACTAGGTCTAGAGGTGAGGGATGATTCTTTTTGTATTTTTATATTTTTATAAAAGCAATCAAAAATCTCGGGTTTTGAAGGAGTAGGCGGAATTAGTTGCTAGCCAACTAACCCAATTTATCTAAAGATGCAATCAAAATAAAATAAAAGAAATGAAAATACAACTATTATACTAATGTGGTGAAACAATAATGAGGAAAGCTATGTTTACTTAGATTTCATTACTCCCTAGATATCTTTTACAGGTTGATAGCTTGTTACAATTGCATGGATGACGGGTCATATTCCTTAATACTAGTCGTAGGGCCGTGTACAATATTCCCTAACTCTATAGGATCCTACTTCACTCCTATGTCGAGCCGTTAGAAGCTCCTAACATGGGATCATTAGAATTCTCCTACGCATTAAATACAACCAAAAATCGTAGTACACCTCCGATAATGTTTCTTAAGACATTCAAGCAAGTTACCAATGTAAGTCTGCCAGTTTTCTTAAGCCTAACATCGAATACAATCATCCGTAACAATTATAAGCAAACATTCAACCCATAATCAACATCTAGGTTTCACTACATCTAAGCAAACACAAGAAAAATCTAGCCTAGCATGTTAAATAGAAGACAAGCGTAAGATATAATCAAACAACACATAGACATATTGGATGATTTGGAAGAATACTTATCTTTAATTGAACATGAAAGATTCAAGGGGTTGAAACCCTTGGAAAAGCTGTAAAATTCGGCCTAGGGTTTATTCCCTCAAAGTTGCACACTAATGAATGAAATTTGGAAAACTATATATAGATTTTACATGGTGACGCCGTCAAGTCGCCGCCATAATAAAATCGTATTGCCTAGATCTATTCGTCATGTAGGATTTTCTTCTGGGCCGTCACTAATACTTGGACCATGACGGCCTTGGGTGACGCCGTCATCTCCTATGCTTAAAAACTCTCTGGATCGTCACGTGGATTTTCCACATCCACCTCTTTTGTAACTCTTGACGCCGTCATGTGGAGAATCTTGACGCCTTCAGGTACTGTTCCAGCAAGGAAAATTGAGACTTTACCGTTTTCTTCACTTTTATGCTCCAAAAACGTTCAAAATGCTCCCTTTTCTAGATTTCTCTCCAAAAGTACCTAAAATGACAAAAGGAACGATTTAGGGCAATATTTGATCAAATAATCACAAATCCGGGCTTAAATGACCCCTTAAAAGCGGTACACTTTTCGCCTCATCAAGAAGTAACTAACATGTTTAATAACCATTTATCAAATATATAAATGAATTCAATCCAACCATTACTACCGCTAAATAAGATTTATGAATCTTTTGATGATTTCAACGAATCTCACTCTTATAGCTCACGTGATCTTGAGAGTCATATCGAGTTTTTTGTTTAATTTATATGAATAAGTTAAATGTTTTAAATAAATTGTTACCCATATATGTTCATTGATTATATAATTACCATTAGGTTTATGCTAGTTAAGTGTTTTATAAAGAAGTAGCTAATATGTTTAATAACCATTTATCAAATATATAAATGAATTCAATCCAACCATTACTACCGCTAAATAAGAATTATGAATCTTTAGATGATTTCAACTAATCTCGCTCTTATGGCTCACGTGATCTTTAGAGTCATATCGAGGTTTTTGTGACTAGAAATACAATATATGTACATATATTGTATATAAATGATCTGCTTTATGATTGTCACGCTTACACACAAAAAAGACATACACGATGAAATTCATATATGTGGACACACACATATGAACTACATTAGTCTGGCCAATATCTACATATAAAGACACAAATTTGATATATGCATATGCATAAATCATTGTGAGGTTGCTAAAAATAACCAATCGTAGTTCTTAGACAATAGAACAAAAACAACGTTATCATCTCCAATCGATCTGATGATGAAACCATCATGGTTGTTATTGGTAATATTCTTGTAGAAACTCTTATTCTGAGTTTAGTTATGAACTAACTAACTCTTACACTCATTTAAATCATGTTAACTAGTTGCTATATTTATGATAATGCTTTATTGATTATGATCCAATACATATGAATAGAAACGTGTTTATGCATAGACATACAATTTCTCTCATATGAGCATTTAAACAAACAAACATATACATACATTCTTCCAAATGATACACACATATAGTTACAAGAGACACATGGAGATACATAAATACACATACACAAACACATAACTGATTTTTGTTAATGGCTCAAACAATTCATAATTTACATGCTCTTACTAAATAATTTAATATCTTGAGTCTAGGTAGAATAACAAAATTTCATCGACCAATTTTATGAATCAAGCTTAAAAATTTGTATACTTGGCTATACTCATTCGAAAATCATGTATATAAAAAGAGGTAAAACATATACCATTATTAAGTCATTTATTTTATTCTTTGAGCATAATATTTTTCCTTTTCTATTATTAGATCAAGTGTAGTAACTTGGTTAATAAAAAAATATTATATTTTTAGTTAAGAATTATGATTATAATACAAAATGTAATGATATAAAATTTATATTTTGAAAGTTTTGTGTAGTAGTTGTATATTGCCTAATCAAAGAAAAAAATGAAAAGTATCCCACATTGAAAATAATAAGAAATATGAAGAGAGATGAAACACTATAAAACGAAGACCCACTTCATTTTCCATAAGAAACCATATCTACTTGAATTATAAAAGATAAGTATGATATGATTATTATGCACTCTTTTTGCTTCAAATGCAAACTAGTGTTTATTAGAAGGTACACAAATTTTAGTATGAGCATTAGAACAATTTTTTAATTGTAAACGAGCTTTCGTGTAAAACCCAACCCCATAAGGGTCAAAATGCCACATTATGGTGTCAATCAGAACATACAAATGCAAACGGAAGAATAATACACATAATGATTACAAAGGTATTCTAAGATAACAACGAAAATACTAACTCTAAACATAATGAGTTGCAAAGCCAAATACAATCCATACTAAGTCTAATTGAAGATGAATCGAAATCTAATCCAGAAGCAAATGGGTGTCTAATCATCATGGTGGTCCACTAAGAGCTCCTATGCACTCTTCACTCAATCCCAACTTTCAACCTAAAACCTGCCGCAGGAAAAGAAATGTGACTGAGCTTGGGAATAGATATAACCAAAACGAAATAATCAAAGCATATATGAATATAGAGAAATGAAACCACCAGATCGTGCTGAACAAAATATCAAATGTCAAACGAATAAGCACTCAAGGATCAGCTGAAAAAATATCACAAGTCAAATGAGATAAACGAAATGAGATAATCAACATAATATGAATGTCATATAATCATAATGAATCAAGGAATCAAAATCGGAATGGCCACGAGCGTGTCTAAACGAGATACTCTAATAGACCAAATAATAACATAATCTCATATATATGTCAAATCATATGTGTACAGGAAAGGAGACCTCCAAAATACCAAATGGAGTAGCTACCTCTTAGAAGTGAGGGGGTGCAAGGCACGCGCTACCTAATCACTAACAAAACAAAAAAATGCTTAAGATTCATCCATACGCCACCTGTAAAATAAATCATATATATACACCTGCTCATGACAGGCATATACACATATCATAATGGCTAAGTGATCACATATCATATCATATTATATCAAAGATGCCGTGGACTGATCACACTGCCACAATAGGTATCATGCTATTGGTGCTATCAATGACATGGCCATGGTACCTCTATGGCTAGTTAGCTCGGGCACTGAACATAACATATCATATCAAAGCATATCCATAAACATATCATATACAAACACATCATATCAACAGAACGGAATCATACCGAAGCAAAGGATATCAAATGAATAACTAAAAAAATATCAAGTCAGATGATCATATCAAAGCGAATCATATCAAACGAAATCATATCAAATGAATCATATCAACGGATCATATCAAAACAAATGACTCAAAGTCAAGGATCGAAAAGTCATGAAAAATCCTTACTGAAAAGGGATAGAATATATGTACCTCAAACCGCGAATGAATCCATATCAGAAAATTAAAGGATCGGAAGTTACTCTATCTTCAGCAAATCTACACGTATTAGGGTTCATAATATATTTATTAGCTCATATGTCATAATGGATTTCATTTCTTATAGTCATTCATTAATGTGATTAGGGTTTCATATATGAAATTAGGTTAACATATGTTCAATAGTGTTCGAATTAATGTTTCAAATGTAATTTAGGTCATAACACATTAAATGGGATTAGGTTAATCCAAAACCTTAACTTATGTTATATTTCAGATTTTATCACGTTGTGGCCCTTTTAATTATGAATTTAATGACACATTAGATGAACTCCTAAGGTGCTATAATTTTTGCCGGAGCCTCCTACATATATCTAAGACTTCCAGGAATTTTTATGGATTTTATCTCTTAGTGGAAATATATGATCAAAAATCCATTATCCAAGTCTGTCTAGAAAAATGATCTAATGGTATACCCGAAAAGTTTGTATTTAATAAACATAGCTGGACGTTCCAGAAAAATTCCCAAAATATTCCCCTGCCAAAAATTGGACTTCTCAGACCTAATATTCTATGAATTAAAAATCATAAGGACCGACTGATTTTCAGACATCCAAAATACCGTTTTGACACTTAATCTCCCAAAAATCAAAAGACTACTTTTCCAACCTCTAATGACAACGAAATTTGATATGCAGATAGTACACTTCACGAACTCACTTTTAGACTCAAGAATTATGCAAAAACATGTTGATATCATTAAATTAGACCCCTTGCAATACGTCCCATTTTCTGGACAGCATACTAGTGAGATAGAAACTAACTACAAACCAACCCTTTTTATTTATGATTTGATATGCACGTTTTAGCCACAGGTTGACACACACAACACCAATAAACACAAGACATGATAGACACCACAACACGCCCTGAGAAACATGATTCTAACATCAGATTTAACGAGGCAAAATGTACACACGCATAAAATCACCTTGCATGTTGTCACGAATATATATATATATAAAAAAATCAATTGCCTAAAGAAATAGAACCTTGAGTTGCATGGTGGCCGAGAATAAATAATCCTTTATTATTAAATTGTGGCTGCTTTTTTTTTTTTTTTTTTTTTTTTTTTTTTTTTCATGAATGATGCCTCCAATTTGACCTCCGAATATAATACAACAAAATTTGTTGATGTTCTACCTTTCTTTAATGACGAATTGTTATATGAATAAAAGAGTTGGCTGGATTTTTTATTTGTGAATCGTGAATGTCACAATCAAATGGAGGCTGATAATTTATTGTTCTCATGAAATCAATAAAGAAAACGGTGATTAGTTATTTATTGTATCTCTCCTCTGCGAAGGGGACGAATTGCGTATTTCACAATTAATAAATGGTGCGGCTGGGTTGTTTTCTTGTGATTACAGTTCACACCGCCCTTGACTAAACTAATCTAATAGAAAGTCAAGGGGCTTGAAAGCTTACCTGATTATTAGAGTGAATGATTAAATAATGGGGCGAAATGTGTATGAGAATAAAATGACGGCTGGGTTTTCATCTGTGAATTGAATGTGTTGTCGTGTGTATGTTTGGAAGGGAAAAGGTAATATCCGTGTTTGTTGTATAGGCAAGATATCACATGAATATCCTTTCAAGGAATGAAATATCATAACTGGTGAGAAAAGTTCATTTAGATACTAGTTTTTTTGTACATACCAAGGGACAAATCCCCACCATCCATTTAGTTTGATCTAATGGTGGGGATTAACCTAAGATTAAACATGGAAACCTAAGTCCATGTCTTTTTTTTTTTTTTCCTTTTTCTTTGTCTTTTTTATTATTCACTTTCTTTATTTATTTCTTTTTTTTGGCTTTTTTTTCTTCCAATTAACATTATATGTTTTTTCTTTCTCTTTTTTTTTTTTTTTTTTTTTTCTTAATTCACGTTTTTTTTTTCTTTTTTTTTTAAAAAATAAGTCAAGCTTTTCTTTTTTAAATAAATTCATGATTTTTTCTCATTTTATTACGTTTTCGTCCGTTTTTGTCCGTTTTCACAAGATTATATACGTTTTGAGACGTTTTTGTCCGTTTTCAGACCTTTTTTTACCGTTTTTATACGTTTTCGTCCGTTTTTTTACGTTTTCGTCTGTTTGAGACATTTTTGTTCGTTATTATACGTTTTCGTCTGTTTTCTGACGTTTTTATCCGTTTTCGACAGTATTTATATATTTTCAGACATTTATGTCCATTTTCATACGTTTTCATCCGTTTTTATATGTTTTTGTCCGCTTTCAGATGTTTTCGTCCGTTTTTATACGTTTTTGTCCATTTTTGTCCGTTTTCATACGTTTTCGTCCGTTTTCATACGTTTTCATCCGTTTTTACACGATTTCATCCGTTTTTATACGTTTTCGTCCGGTTTCATATGTTTACATTTGTTTCCGTCTGATTTCATACATTTTCTTCTATTATTTTATGTTTTCGTCTGTTTTTAGACGTTTTCGTCATTTTTCCTACATATTCGTCTGTTTTCTTTCATTTTCGTTCATTTTCATAGGTTTTCGTCCGTTTTTTTCAATTTTTTTGGCCAATTTTAGACGTTTTCATACGTTTCTGAATATCACAAGTGATATTCGGTGATACTCAGACGTTTTTGTCTGTTTTCATCTATTTTTGTACATTTTTGTTTGTTTTCAAACGTTTTCATCTATTTTCATACGTTTCGGCAGTATTTATACGTTTTCAGACTTTTTTATCTGCTTTCAAACGTTTTCATCAATTTTTTACATTATCGTCTGTTTTCAGACGTTTTCGTCTGTTTTTATATGCTTTCATCCACTTTTATCTTTTTTCATACGTTTATAAACATTTTCGTCCGTTTTTATGTATTTTTGTCTGTCTTCAGACGCTTTCGTCTGTTTTCATACTTTTCAGCAGTTTTTATACGTTTTCATCAATTTTTCATACGTTTTTGTCCCTTTCCAGGCGTGTTTTTACGCTTTCATACGTATTTGTTCGTTTTCATATGTTTTCGTCCGTTTTTATACGTTTCTGAATATCACAATTGATATTCTTAATATCACAAGTGATTTTCTTTGATTTTCAAAATATCACTTGTGATATTAATAATATCAATTGTGATATTCAGAAATGTATGAAAACGAAAGAAAACGTACGAAAACGAACAAAAACAGAAGAAAACGTAAGAAAGTAAAAAAAAACGTGAATTAAAAAAAATGTGAAAATCACTTATAATATTCTGAATAACACTTATAATTTTCTGAATATCACTTTTGATATTTAGAATATCACTTGTGATTTTCATGTTACAAAACATTAGTTGAACATCACTTGTGATATTCGGAATATCACTTGTGATATTCAGAATATCACTTGTGATTTTCTGATTATCACTTGTGATTTTTTGAATATCACAAGTGATTTTCAACTAATGTTTTGTAACATGAAAATCACAAGTTATAATCTGAATATCACAAGTGATATTCAGAAAATTACAAGTGATATTCATGTTACAAAACGTTAGTTGAAAATCACGTGTGATATTTAGAATATCACTTGTGATTTTCATGTTACAAAATATTAGTTGAAAATCACTTGTGATATTTGGAATATCACTTGTAATATTTCGAATATCACTTGCGATTTTCTGAATATCACTTGTGATTTTCTGAATATCACTTGTGATTTTCTGAATATCACTTGTGAATTTCATGTTACAGAACAATTATTGAAAATCACTTGTGATATTCAGAATATCACTTGTGATATTCAGAGTGATATTCAAAATATCACTTTTGAAAAAACGTGAATTAAAAAAAGCGTGAAATCACTTGTAATATTCTGAATATTACTTGTGATTTATATTCAGAATATCACTTTTGATATTCAGAATATCACTTGCGATATTCTGAATATCACTTGCGATTTTCATGTCACAGAACATTTGTTGAAAATCACTTGTGATATTCATAATATCACTTGCGATATTCAGATATCACTTGCAATATTTTGAATATCACTTGCGATATTCTGAATATCACTTGTGATTTTCATGTTAAAAAATTTTAAAAATCACTTGTGATATTCAGAATATCGCGAGTGATATTCAATATCACTCACGATATTCTGAATATCACAAGTGATATTCTGATAATCACAGTATATCACTTGTGATATTCAGAAAGGTATGAAAACGTTTGAAAATATTTAAAAACGAACGAAAATGAATGAAAACGGACGAAAACGTATAAAAATGGACAAAAATGAATGAAAACAGATGAAACCATATAAAAACGTATAAAAATGGACGAAAACGTATAAAAACGGACGAAAACGTATGAAAACGGATGAAAACATATGAAAACGGACGAAAACGTATGAAAATGGACAAAAACGTAAGAAAACGGACGAATATATATGAAAACGGACAAAAACGTATGAAAACGGGCGAAAACGTATGAAAAAATTCAAAAACAGATGAAAACGTAAGAAAATGGACGAATATATATATGAAAACGGACGAAAACGTATGAAAACGGGCGAAAACGTAAAAAAAACGGACGAAAACGTATGAAAAAAAATTAGAAAACAAATGAAAACGTAAGAAAACAGACGAAAACGTATAAAAACGGACGAAAATGTATTAAAATGGACGAAACATATGAAAACAGGTGAAAACGTAAGAAAATAGACGAAAACGTATAAAAACGAGCGAAAACGTAAGAAAACAGACGAAAACGTATGAAAACGGACGAAAATGTATGAAAACGAACGAAAACTGACGAAAACGTAAAAAAAACCGACGAATATGTATGAAAAATGAAAAAAACGTAAAAAAAACGCAAAAAAAAAAAAAAAAAAAAAAAAAAAAAAAAAAATTGAATTATAGAAAAAAACGTGAAGTTAGAAAAAAAAAAGAATAAAAAAAGAAAGAAAAGAAAAAAGGAAAAAAAATGAATAAATAAGATAGACAAAAGTGACAAGAAAAAAAATATGGACTTATGTTGTCTTATTAAATCTTAGGTTAATCCCCACCATTAGATCAAACTAGATGAATGGTGGGGATTTGTCCCTTAGTTTGTAACAAAAACTTAGTTTATAAAATAACTCACCTCCATAACTGGTTCTTATCTTCCAAAAACATGTGAAGTATATATAGATCGGATTCCACAATTAAAAGAAAACGTGTGTCCAAAATGTTTTAAAGATTTCGGATCAAAATCAAGAAAAGGAAAATGTGTGTAGTTTATAGTAATTAAGATAGGATTAGGATTTTAATTTTCGTATTTTATTTTCTTAACATATTGTATTCATATAACTTAATAATTTATTTAACTTAGGATATAGTCAAAACAATAAAAAAATGTTTACGAAATTTTTAGGGCGTTATATTTCGAGCTCGAGCTTGAGTTAATGAATGAGCCTATGAAGTTCGATCTTCTATACGAGTAAGCTTGAAAGTTCGTTTATTATAGGATTAGAAAAAAAAAAGTTAAAAATTTTAAACGAGCTTCGAACTCGAGATCAAGCAACAACAAAATATTCGAGCTCGAGCTCGAGCACGAGCCAATTTACAAAACTTTATTCGAGCTCGAGCCGAGTAGTTAATAAACGAGCCCACCCCTGTTCTCTTCCTCCACCTAAGGTTCCTCCTCAGGGTCATCATGCTCATCTTCGTCGTCCTCTAGAGATGATTCTAGGAACCGACATCTCTATGGGGGAGGTGAGTCAAGTGATGAATGTGGTGATAATATGTTGATTGTTGGATTTTGAAATGCTTTATTAAACGGATGACGTTTTTCCATTTTCTTGTTTTGTGTATCAATTAGTAGCACCCCAATTCTAGTTTTGTCTTCCGTTGAACCTAATGTTGGGGGTGTTACAATTTCGTTGAGACATTTTTTGAAATATGTTATGTGCATATTACAATTGACTTGTTTGAAAGATTAACAGGGGTGGCTCAATCCTTATCGAGGCCTAAAGCAAAGTTAAAAAAAGGGCCTTCTGATTATTTGCTATGATTTTAGTAAAATTGTCTATATAACGTCTATCTAGGAAAACAAAGAACACCTAGTAGATTAAGAGCTGGTTGATGGGTTGATGATTGAAATACAAAAGAGAGAATTGCAAAAATCGTCCTTAAACTTTGGCCAAATTGCACGTTTCGTCCTTAAAGTTTGGAAAGTGCAAGGATCGTCCCTGTGGGGAAACCTTTGGTGCAAGTATCGTCCTTTTGGGGGAAACATTTGTTGCAAGTATCGTCCTTGTGGGGACGATATTTGCACCAAAGTTTTCTTCACAAGGACGATCCTTGCACTTTCCAAACTTTAGGGACGAAACGTGCAATTTGGCCAAACTTTAGGGACGATTTTTGCAATTCTCTCTAAAATGACAAATAGAGAAACCAAAACCAAACATTGCTGTTTCGGTGATCTAGAAGTAGGGCTAAGACGTCAGAATTGAAACAACACGAATGCGCTTGTATGTGTTCTTTTGTGAACATTTAATCAACAAAACCCTACATGAATACTTAAAACAATTAAGAAAAAGAAATATTATGATCGTGCTCATTGTATAAGAAAAAAGTTTTTTTCATATTCATTTATTAACATATTAAACAAAAAGTACAAAAAATACATTATCAAAAGAGCATACAATCCTATCTATTACTCCGGTCTTTAAGAATTGGATTACAAAAATGAACATAATTCATTTTTTCCATTACTTTAAAAGATGATCTTGGTCCGTTTTATTAAACTAAAATGATGGACTTGGTGTCTGATTGTCTGTATGCCTAAAGAACAAAGATAAAACTAGACATGGCCTCAATGTATCAGGCATTTTAGTAAACCGGGGGCCTAAAAATTACTAAAATGAGCTTAATTCATTGTTTTCTATTGCCCCAAAAGACAACCTTGATCATTTTCATAAGACTAAAATGATGTACTTAGTATCTAATAAACTTTAGGCCTAAAGAACAAAAATAAATGTAAATGCGGCTGCAAATCCTAACTTGTATAAGGTATTTTAGAAAATTAGGGGGGGTTAATGGCATGTAATAGCTATGTACTTTCTCACTTGTGCCATTATCAGATACGAACCCAAAATATTACAGATATCAGATACGAACTTTCAAATTTTTTTTCATTATCAGATACGAACTTTTTTATATCAGATATCAGATACGAACTTTCAATTTTTTGTTTCATTATCAGCAACGTACTTTTCTCCTTTGTTTCATTATCAACAATTTTTATTTTTAAAGTTTTTCTTATATTTGAACAAAGGAGAAAAGTACGTTGCTGATAATGAAACAAAAATTTGAAAGTTCGTATCTGATATCTGATATAAAAAAGTTCGTATCTGATAATGAAAAAAAATTTGAAAGTTCGTATCTGATATCTGTAATATTTTGGGTTCGTATCTGATAATGGCACAAGTGAGAAAGTACGTTGCTATTACATGCCATTAACCCAATGATATAATAGGTGAGAACATAGATGTTTCCTATAAAATGATATAATAGGTGAAAAACTTTAGTTTGTATGTAACATATGTTTGTTTCAGCCCAAAAGTAAACTTGATTATATTTTTTTTGGTATCATATTGGGTAATTGATATGATGATTAAATCTAAGTATAAGATGTTGTTTGAATTTGATTTAATTGACTTATTTTAAGTTTAGTATCGCATGGACCAAATGGGTATTAGATGTATATTATGAGAACATTTAAGTAGGCACTTACACTTCTTACATGGACCAAATGAGGAACGGGTAATGTATCGCATGGACCAAATGGATACCACTGGTAAATCACATAAATTAGTTGACACGACTTAATGCATGCTTGTAGTCCGATAGGTGCATGGACCAAATGGCCCAGGAGATTGCATGTATAGTAGCTAGGTGCATGGACCAAGTGGACTGGTTTAGGTTAGATAGGAGTGTAGGGATGTTGTTTGGACCAAGGAAATATTCCCCACATATCCGGACGACAACAGTACTTTATAAATATATCGGATTCTTGAGAAAAGCGTTTAAAGAAAATATACATCATGTAGTGTAAATAAAAATTGCATGTTGGCGTAAATGCTATGAATAAATTTCTTAACTAAATGGATTTTATTTATTTATTTATTTATTTTTAAGACCAACAATAGCTAGCTCCGTGATGGTTAATCAACAAACAACTCAAGAAATATACTCAAACTAAAGCAAAAATATTCTATAACTTTGAAGTGTGCCAAAGTGTGTAGAATGCATAATTTCTCGTGCTTGTAATACTTAGTAAGTAACTTAGTCATATAAATAGATAACTAACCGCATAGCATTAATCAATTGACGTTGTATGAAGCATATCATTAGTCTAAAAGATAATTTATAGATTAGTCGTTTTTATGTTACGTACCATTAATTTGAGTCTTACAATTTATGAACTAAGTTTTACTAAAGTATTTTTTAATAATTTTTCTCCTTAACCTTTAAAAATATATAGGAAAAATATTAAAATTAAGCAAACTAAGCAACTGTCGTGTTGGGATATACTCTCACAAAAAATTGCTCAATAAAATATTATTATGACAAAGTATAAACAACTCTTTTGTAATATGAAACAATGACATTCAAAATATTTCTTAAAAGCTTCAAACACTTTAATTTATTTGGTAGGCTGTACATTTTTCTATACTCTTTGGTGTCGCTTTTTATAGACCAACTTTGCATGGTTTTATCACATGTCTAGTTGACTACTATTTAGAAACCAAATTGCAAGTTCAACTATTCTTGTCCATGCTTGAATAGTTTGTAAGACTTTTGTGAAAAACATTTTTCTTCTTTTATTTTGTTGCAAAACACATTACTTCACATGTCATTTATACTTTCTTACAAGAAATGAAACTTTTCCATACTCTTCATTTAAATATATTAATTCCTCTTCATAAAATGTTTAAAGTTGTGAGTGTTATTTGATGATGTTATACGATCTATTTTACTTACAATTACGGAAACAAACATTACAAGTACTCAATGAAGTGTGGCTACGAAAGACACACGTTAGCTACTTTTCTACGATCTATGCAAAATATAAGTTTAGTCTTCCATATCCCTAAGTCTTCTTAAAAGTCTCTTGTGATTATTAATTATAATTATTAATTATAGATGGAAAATAGTTGCTATATGTCATAGGTTGTATAATTAATGTTTAGTAGACCATGTACAGGTAACAGGTGATGCTAGTTGTGCTACTTGGGTTCCATACTTAATGTTTAGTAGACCATGTACAGCTAACAGGTGACGCTAGTTGTGCTACTTGGGTTCCATAATTAATGTTAATAGACCATGTACAGGTGATGATAAGGAATTTGTGGAAGCCATTCATTTCACCACTTACACACTTGCATGTCACAAACTGATAACATGCAAAAACTGAGTATAAAAAGCCAGTGCATGTTCTCATAATTTTAAGTAAATTTCCCAAAAATGAAGTCACCACAAGCAATAATTCACTTATCATCTTCCTCTCTTATATCTTTTCTCTTTTACGGTCTCGCGATAACATGTCTTACTTCCTCCACCGTCTCCGCTTCATATGGCGGTAATGAGACTGATTATCACGCTTTGTTGTCATTTAAGTCAAAGATCACCCATGATCCATACAAAGTTCTAACCTCGTGGAACCATTCCTTTCATTTCTGTGACTGGAGTGGTATTTCATGTCGAAAGTGGCACAAACGAGTGACTGGTTTACGACTAGATTCCCAAGGTTTAGAAGGCTCGTTGTCGCCTCATGTAGGAAACCTCAGCTTCCTACGTGAGCTTTATCTCAGGAACAACAGCTTTCAAGGAACCATTCCTCATGAACTTGGTCGTCTATCTAGGCTACGCCGTCTTTATCTTCATAGAAACAAATTTAGTGGAGTCATTCCAACAAACTTGTCTCGTTGTGCTAACCTCGAACACCTTTGGCTCGCTCGAAATAAGCTAGTTGGAAGCATACCCAAGGAGATGAGTTTACTCTCGAAAATTGCTACTCTTGTGATTGAATTCAACAAGTTAACAGGTGGAATCCCACCTTTCTTGGGGAATATCACATCAATGGAAGTGTTTTCTGCTGCAGTGAACCCGCTTGGTGGGAGCATTCCAGATACCTTGGGTCATTGGAAAAGCTTGACGGTGTTCCTGTGTGGTGATTGCAACTTATATGGAAGCATCCCTCATTCAATTTTCAACCTCTCAATCCTAATTAATTTTTCCTTACCTATTAATCACCTCACTGGTAGTCTTCCTTCAGAAATTGGTAATCAGCTCCCAAATCTTGAGGTCCTTCAGTTATGGGGTAACGAACTGACCGGAGTTCTTCCACCTTCTATTTCTAATTGTTCTAAATTAGTAATTCTTGAAATGGCTAACAACAGTTTTAGTGGGAAGTTGACTATTGATTTTTCAAAACTAAGAGATATTAATCAAATTAGATTAAGCTATAATAATTTCCATGGACGCGGAGAAGCTGGTGACATGAGGTTTATCGATTCTTTGAAAAACTGCACCAGATTAGTAACGTTGGAGCTTCTTAGTTGCAACCTTAGAGGAGTGCTTCCAATATCAATAGGTAATCTTTCTGATCAACTCAGTTTTGTAAATTTTGGAGGCAATCAATTATTTGGAAGCCTACCTTCAAGTATAGGTAGTCTAGTTGGTTTGACCACTTTATCTTTAGAATATAATAGATTCAAAGGAAGAATTCCCACTACCATAGGTAAACTTCAAAAGCTACAAGTTCTTTCTCTAAATAGCAATCAATTTTCAGGGCCTATCCCTGATGCCATTGGGAACTTATCATTGTTGACAAAACTTTTTTTACATTCCAACAAATTAGAAGGCCATATTCCATCAAGCCTTGGGAATTGTAAAGAAATCATTGGGTTAAACCTAGCAGACAATAGATTCACTGGAAAAATACCCAAGCAACTTCTTCAACTTCCATCACTAACATATTTTTTAAATCTTTCTCACAACAACGTGTCTGGTTCAATTCCATCAGAGATTAAAGATCTTAAGATGTTGAGCGAGCTCGATTTATCTTATAATAATTTTTCAGGCACCATTACTAGTAGCCTTGGTGAGTGTATTAGCCTTACAGAGTTATACCTTAGTGGCAACATATTTGAAGGCATAATACCATCTTCATTAAGTTCCTTGGGAGGATTGGAGGTACTCGACATTTCTCAAAATAATTTGTCAGGCAAAATTCCTCAATTTTTAGAGAAATGGGTTTCCTTAAAAGTTTTGAATCTATCCTATAATGATTTTGAGGGTGAAGTACCGGTTGTAGGAGTGTTTGCCAATGCAAGTTTATTTTCGGTTTTGGGGAACAATAAGCTTTGTGGTGGTTTGGTTACACTTAAGTTACCCAAATGCAAGGAGACGGGTAGGAAGAAAGAAAGGTTTTCTTTCTTCATATTTGTCATTGTGATTGCACCGACGTTGCTCATCGTATTATATTGTGTGTATCTTTTGTGGAAGAAGAAACGGAATAGTCAACAATCTCAGTCGTCAGGGAGTGAACAGTTCATGAATGTTTCATACGGTCAACTTCTCAAGGCAACTGATGGCTTCTCTGGAGCAAATTTGATTGGAGAGGGTGGGTTCAGCTCTGTTTATAAAGGGATCCTCGATTCTGATGATGACAAAACTGTTGCAATTAAAGTGCTACATCTTCAAACTCGAGGAGCACACAAAAGTTTTACAGCAGAATGTGAAGCTTGGCGGAATATTCGACACCGTAATGTGTTGAAGATTATAACTTCATGTTCAAGTGTTGATTTTCAAGGAAATGATTTTAAGGCTTTGGTTTACGATTTTATGCCGAATGGAAGTGTACACGATTGGCTTCATTCAAGTGCAAATACATCGAAATTGAACCTTCTTCAACGAATAAACATTCTCAGGGATGTTGCAACCGCACTTGATTATCTTCACAACCGCTGCCAAACAACGATTATTCACGGTGATTTGAAGCCTAGCAACATTCTACTTGACGCTGATATGGTGGCTCATGTTGGAGACTTTGGTTTAGCTCGGCTACTTGGTATAGAGTTAAACCAAAATAGCTCAACTGGGGTTAAAGGAACAATTGGTTATGCACCTCCAGGTAGTATTCCATTTTGCTTATATTTACTTACAAATTATAGTTTATAGATTAACTAACTGTTTTTAATTCGTAGAGTATGGTCTCGGGAGCGAGATGACAAGTATTGGGGATGTCTACAGTTTTGGAATATTATTACTAGAGGTGATGACCGGGAAAAAGCCGACAGATGACATGTTCAACGATGGTCTTAGCCTTCATAAATTTGCTTACATGGCATTCCCGGATAAGGTAATCGATGTTATCGATGGTGATGCAATTGTGTTGCAAAGTTCGGAAGCGAATGCAAAGAAAGTGGAAGAATGTGTGGTTGCAACTATCAAGATTGGAGTATCGTGCTCTATGGATTCGCCACCACAACGGATGAAAGCAGAAATTGTTGTCAATGAGTTGCAGCGTATTCTTGATGTGCTTCAAAATATATAAGGTACTCTGTTTTCGCTTTTTGTAAAATCTAATTTTACATGAGTTTTTTAATAAATAATCACTAACTTGCTTTTATTTTTGAACGGTTTCAGGTTTAGTACCAAGCTTTCCTGGTGAAATTTGAAAGTAACTGTAACAAGGAGCCAGTACATGTCTTAGACTCTTAGTTATATAAAAGTTACTTTGTCCAATATGTTTGTAAGTGTGTTTTAATTTTCTTGTTGCATAAGTATTGTAAGAGACGTAAGAGTGCATTTACATTCCTGATGACTTATCATATGTATCAAACATGTTCATGATTTAGTTTGTTGGTTACATCATTGGATGAAAACTAAGCAAAAGAGTTGGGATAACCTCTGCCAGGACATACTATATAATCTTGAATCCATTCATGGCTCTAAATGTTTGCTTTGTTGCTGCAAGTACACTTTATTTTATTTTTTATTTGTTTTTTTTATGTCATCTGCCAAACATGTACTTGGACATTATGGGTTTTTGTTAGGCGTTTGTGTTTGAACTGTTTTTGTAAACAGCATTCAAGTAGAACTGACCCTTGATATTTTAGTGCAAGACCATATGGTGTATCTGCATAATGACTGATTCAATTCTCATTCATCCATATGCATCACCATTACCAACACTTTATAAAATCCAAGTATTGAAATCAGTTCCTCAACTGGGTTTATCTTATGTTTCTACTTGGAACGGACTTAAGTCAAATGGGTTTTCAGTTTCAATAAAACTTCAACAAATGGTAAGTTTTTAGCAAGTTGTAGTGTAGTTGGTGCGAAGTCAAAGTTTGAACTTTTGAAATGTAAAAAGATGTTAACATTTGTTATGAATTTGAAACTAAATTTGTTTAATTTGTAATACTTGCTATCTATTTGATTAATGGCAGGTGGAATTAGTAGAAATCACCTTATGTAATTTACCCATTATGATATAAAATTAGTAGTATATTTGGAACTTTGACATTGATATCAAATTTGTGGTTGAAATGTTACTTAGTTTGACTTAAAAAGTCAAAATGGTTATGGGTGTGACTTTAAAAATGAAATGGGTTTTATTTTATCCTTTTCACTTGGAATGGACTCACGTAAAATTGGTTGTAAGTTTCATTATAATATTTTAAAATTGGTATGTTTTTGTTCAGTTTTAGTGTAGTTAGTACAAAGTCAAACTTAGGTTGAAAAATAGTACAAAGTTAAACTTAGGGGGTTTGTAGTACTTAAGTTGAGTGTAATTTCTTATTGCAAGGTTTCATTTGAATTAGCTACATGTGAATTTTACAGGCGTATAGGGGTAGTAAGCTAACAAATAAAAAACAATAGCTACAAAACTCAAAACATTGGCTATAAATCAAATGGTTATAAAACTTCAAAATATCATTAGTCTTCCAGCTAGGATATGTCCAGCCAACAATATTCCCTTTGACCCAAGCCACCCACGATCTAACAGGCCAAAAGAGACAAACAACCATTTCCCTCCAAAATTAATACCAAACCGACCCATATCACTATATAACCCATCACCCAAATACTCTATATATCCTGCACAAATACGATATCTTGTCTTGAATTTTAAACATTAAACAAAGAAAACCAAGTCTCACATTTTCAAAAACATATTTCCCTCTCAAATTACCTTCCAAACACCACAATTAAACATCACAAAACTCTTTACAGGCTCTTCAAATTCCACTTCTGAATTACGCCACTGAAACATTGATATTGAGCTGGTCCAAACACCATTCATTCCATGATCTGCCAAACACTCTTCAAAGTAACCAAAATGAAATCCAGCCATCTTAACAAGATTTTTACCAGCAGAGAAATAACCAAAATCCCAAAGCCCAGCAGCCACCAAACTCGGCAATCTAAGCCTCACATTTTCGCTCGTAATTCCACACAGCTTCTTCCACCAAACACTTTCAAACCAGCAGACAGAAGAGGAATCTAACCCAATATCATTCCTTATAACATCATTTTTTACCTTCTAAACATAAATACCAACCAGCTAAGTGCCAAGACCAAAAAGACGGTAACCAACAAATTCCAAAATTACTAGTATCCAAGACCACCAGCAGATTTCTATCCCACAAAGAGCATATAGTAGAACATATATGTATCATATTATTGTTTAAGCGTACACCTTCAAATATCTAAAGAGCAGCAGATAGTTACTATTGAAAACACTCATATACATATTTTAGCAAACCTTCTCATTTTCACCCATCATGTATGTTTACACCACTGAAATTAAAGTGTCCACATAAAACAGTTTAATCATTTCAGAAAATCCAACTTTTATCTGTTGTTGCTCAAGGTTTAACCTGGAAGTTAATCTTATCAGCTTTTTTAAGATCAGATAATGTTGAAATCCCAAGTTCATTGTTATTTTGAATCTAATCAAGCTGTCGTTTTTTTTTTTTCTTCACAAATTCTTTTATAATGGGTATACACTCAAATAAGTTATCCTATCCTATAAGTTCGTATTCCTTCAAGTGTTACCAAGATTCATAGAACCAAAAGATTTATACTAATAAATCTCGTTAATTATATATGGTTGTCTTATGCGTTTAACTTATTTTTGATGCCTAGGCACTAAAAAAATGATATACGAATCTGTTGCAATTAATTTTGATCATGTCCTCCTTTTGTGAATACTTAATATAAAAGCTACAAGAACAAGAACCTCCAATCCATCATAAACATGATAACAAAACCCAGCTAGTTCATTTCTAGATTGAAATCTTAAAAAAAACATAACAACCCACCTTCCAATTTAACAAAAATGAATTCTTGATTGGTTGTTTTTTCAGTCAGGCATTTTATAGTCAAACATATGCATGGCGGAAAAAAACAAAACATCTTATGTTATTAGTCAACAAGGTACTGCTAACTGCTTTGCGTCCTTATTGGCAGACTAACAAGTTTTTGGTAAGTTTCTTCCATTGTTATATTGTTTAACGTTATCTAATAGACATCTTGGGCCGCTATCCCTTAAATTAAATTTATAATAATGCAATATAAGTCTAGTCTTCCCACTCCCAAGTTTTTTTCAAAGTCTTTTTTGATATGATTATATATAGAGAGTAGGTACAATAATGCAACATAACTGCAGACTCCCCTACCCCAACTCTTCATTAAAGTCATTTGTGATATGATTATACATAGAAATTAATTATTGCCAATCAAATTGTCTTGCTTAACCCAACTATAAAAAGCCAATACTTATTCTTATGATTTTAAGTATGATGATGTATAGCCTATAGTTGGGCCACGAGCCCAAACTATAGACATTACTAAGCCCAAACCCACCACCGGTGGGCTATCATGACAAATGACTTGGGCCATTAATACCAACGGCTTGGGCTCACGAAGCCCAAAGCCCAACCAAAACGCATAATAAAGGGATAAGGATCTTCTATTCACGGAATAGATATCCTTACCCCGGATAAGCACCACGAGTGCGAAGAGTAAGGAGCAAGATACCTACACGGTTTCTGCGTCCTATATATAGAATCATATATTCTCATTGAAAAGGTACGATTAACACAATCCCTAACTCTTCAACTAAACCCTAAAATCGATTACTTACTCTCATGCCGGAGTCTAATCGTGGGAGACAATCCCACGATAAGCCTAACGGTGTTGTTTGCTTTCTTAGTGCGCAGGTTTCACAAGCACTAGAGTTCTAGTTGGTGCGGGAGCAGGAGTCCAAACAAGGTAAGCCCAACTTTTGTATCAACAAGTGGCGCCATCCGTGGGACCCTACACTAAGAACTCAAGACCAGAATGCCGAAAAACAAGAACTCAGGCCAGCGGACTTCGCAGCTGGAGAAGACGCGTGATGATTCACATAGGAAGAAGCATCAAGATTCGACTCCTAAGCCGACCTCTGGAACAACCAGTGCGCCTAGCCATCGTGAATCGAATGTAACTCCAATTCCTACCGCGGTAGAATTGCCTTTGGGGACAACCCGAACTACTACCGTAGTCACAAGCGCTGAAGACATTCAGCGCACTCTCTTTACCACTCCCCACCAGGTGGCATCCATAGTGGACAACACTGTGCCACCAGGGGCACCTAATAGAGAGAGAGAACCTCATGCGGAGACGGACATTCTCGCAGTAGAAAAGGATGCACCTGGAGTAACATTAAACGATTTCGTGTCCCAACATTATGAGACTTTAACTAGTCTCATGCAAGAGGAGGCAAGAAAAAGGTCAAGCCGCAACTTGCAGAATCGGCTAAACTTTAACCAAGAAAATCTCCACCGCGCCACCATGAGCACAGAAACAATGAGAGGAGCACCAACGTCCATGATAGACTTGGTACAGCATCTAACTCTCAATACTTGGAGGATTACGAAGACAATGCGAGGCATACTAGTGTCCATGCTAGGCTCGGTAGCCGCATGATACAAGATAGACTTGGACGACAACGCTCACCAAGCATAAGCACCTCAAGGTCAGGAAGCAGAAGAATCCAAGATAGACTGGGGAAACTGTCACAACTCACCATTTCAGGTCATTTCCCAAACTGTGGAAAAACACTATTCATCAAAACACAATTCATCGTTTTACTATTCATCATATTTGGTGTCAGTTTGACATTCCGAGAAGCATTCAGAAATTTTACTATTCATTGAACACTATTCATTGCCGGAAAAGTTTTCACTATTCACTTGCATTACTCATTTCATCGTAAATTTAGTTTATGGGTATTAAAATTCGCGTAACCGTATGGGTTTAGGTGCGAATTCATTTCATTATCAGTAATGACATTTCATACGGACTAGAGATAGTCTGCATATCATCAGTAGGTTATTTACATGTTATACCACTTTTAGGATTTTCAAATTTACATATTTGATACATTTAACGTTTTTCTTATAATTATTTATAATAAACGTTAACACCCGGTTAATAAACACGACGAATATATCTAAATATTCCCACAATGGTCCCGACATATTTTTATATCCATTATATCATCATAAAAGTTATTACATTCATTTACCCAGTATTTTGGAAATTTATTTTATTTATAACGTAAGTTTATAAATATTACGACGGTTTTCGTGAAAACTAAACAATAATCACCCAAACACTCAGTACTTGTACCCAACATATTTTTAACATTTTTATGACTTTATTAAGTCCCGGTTAACTTCGTTAATATTTATTTCTAGCAAACCCGGTACCCGATTATAACTAATACTTACACTAAACTACAACTAATAATACACTACATTTCCTAAGTTACAAAAACCGATTTTGCTACTCTTTTGTACATTGAAAACTGGCCATATAAACATCCCTAAACCACTTGACCTTTATTTTCTAACCATATGTATTCATGTACCATTATTATACAATAAAACCTAACCTAAAATATCTACAAACACTTAAAGCATAAACATAACTAGTTCTTTGAATCATAAAACACCAAAACCTCATCTTCCTTACCAAAACCCACGACCCAATCTAAATCTCCATGATCAAGTGATGATTTTCCAAAGTACAAAGCTACAAAGTTGTTCATTTCATCATTCTAATCAAGAATCTTACAATAAAAACACAAGTAACACAAGGTTTCTCATCATCTAATCACCTATTATTTCAAAGTGAGTTATCAAATTTATTTTCATCTTTTCATCTAATTAACACTTATATCTTATGGTTTTCATGCTTAATTTCATGTACAAGTTAGCTATACCACATTATTTTTGTTAACTTTTTGAACATACAAACCCTAGATTTTGATTTAGGTGTTCCTTTGTTAAATTAACATGATTACTAGTGATTAGGAACCCATGGCACCCTAAGAAGGTGTATGGTAGGATTAGTATAGCTTTGTGGTGTTTGCAAGAGATTTGGTTGAAGTAAAAACTAGTTTTGAACATGAAAAATGGATTTGTAACAAGTATTTATACATTCTGTCCCATTTTGGTAAATCCAGGAAAATCAGTAAACATAAAGTAAACTTTGGCAAAATTTTTATAAAATACTTTCAAAAAAGAATCCGTAGGCGAAAGAACGGATTAAAAAGAGTTTATAACGAAGAAGTTATGATTTTTGCAAGTTTATTGACGAAAAGTATATTTTCTGAAAATTGTTGCTGTTGGACGTTTTTCGTCGGACAAAACGAGACTTTAGACGTAACCCGGAGGAGTCAAGCTTTCCAAAATATATTACTACATACTAAGACGTAACCGTGGATATAAAGAACAAGTAAAACAGACTTATAACGACAAAGATATTCACGTTTCAATATCGGCAAAACTTATATTATTTTGACAGCTTTTGGAAAAATAATATTAACACTACGTAGTAACTCTAGATTTCTAGAAATATTAACCAAGTACCCAAATTCATAACTAATGATGTATTAGTGAACACAAGTATATTTTCATTACTACAAGGCGTTATTTCAAGGATTTCAAACCGAGGATTTCAACATTAACATTGATACATACAATATATATATATATATATATATATATATATATATATATATATATATATATATACATTTCAACTAGCTTTATTTTCTAGTTACCATATTTTCCCAAGTTTTGGAAAATGTATTATTTTGATAACAACATGTGTTTTTCAAAGAGTAGAGTGGTATAGGAAACATGTGCATGGACATTCATAAAATCATTTGGTGATCTAAAGTAGATCGTTCATCATTCACATTAGGTTGCGGCAGCTAATTGTTCATTGTTGTTCATTACACATCATCACACAGTATCATCAGTTAAGGTGAGTTTTCATAGCCCCGTTTTCAATACAATATTTTGATTTCAAATCCCACGGGGGAATACATTGCATCAACCATTTTAGTACGAGCCCAAGTACCAAAGCATATGTACATTGCTTAAGTTGCCTTACCAACCAGTTAAAGTCCCCTATTTATTATCATGGACCGTTAATTTGCCAATTAAGCGAGAGTGAGTGGATAGATCTATCGAGGGTGACGCCTCCATCCGTGGTAGTTATTACCAACAGTAAGCGGATGCATTTCATTTTGACACATTTGGGAGTGTTCTGGTAAAACATTCAGGAGGGGCATATAATTTCAACAGTCATAGCTTCGGGGTCATGAGCTTAAGGTCTATTGTACAATTTTACTTGACTTTTGTCATGCACTTTTACTTGTGGTGGCCGTACAACATTACAGTTTATAAACCTATGGAATTCACCAACATTCGTGTTGACGTTTTAGCAATGTATTTCAGGTTATTAAGGTAGCTCATGTGACATGCATTTGGACCTTTATGGAGTCGCGGAGTCGACGCGTCACACCAATATTTCATGCACTTATGTAGACGTTTGATCTAGTATGACTTGTTTTTCATAAACATGCAACACCTTTTGGGGACCTCATTTTGTAAACTCTGAATTATTTCAATGATCAAATGATGTATTTTCCAAACGACACTTTAGGTCGTTCAATGTAACTGTAACTGTGGTGCTATGACAGACACCCCCAGGTATTCCATTCCACTGCAAGTCAGGTAAATTGGGGGTGTGACAGATTGGCATCAGAGCTAAGGTTATAGCGAACTAGGATGTATCTTGGACTCTAGACTATAACCACATCAGCATAGCATCTCATCATTTCATCATAAGTGCATAATCATGATACATGTTGTTTCATGCATACCCTGTGCGAGTTATTTATACTTATATTCGTATATATATATCATTTTATTGACCTGGTTTCCCAAGTGACATGCCTTCAGATACTCACCCTGACATCCTTTTATCGGATTCCGACATTGAAGATGCCCTGTCATCTTCCACTACCATTATACCACCAGTTGCACTTACACCACCATTAGCACTATTGATTTGCCATAGGAACAGGGTTTTCCTATCATTCAGCCCATACATAGAATGCCTTTTGGTAGAGTATTCAGACTTAATCTTAATGGACTTATTAGGATGCTTATTGCAAGGAAGACGGTATGTTTCTTTCCATCACTAGTAGAGCACTCACTATTCAGGTACTACCACCACCATCAGTTACTTATTACACTATTGGTCGTCCTATAATGCGTACTTCAGTTTTACCTCTTAGATGTCGCGAAGTAGCGCGAAAGAGGGTAGTATTCCATTAACTAGTACCATCATTGTCATTTTCCTTTTCCATTCCCACTTGCCATGAACTAGATGACACCTAGTAGATAATACCAATATCACGGACTCAACAGAAACATCCGCAGATTCTTCAGGAATGGTTCAGAACCTACATTATCTAAGATTTGATCGATGCACAACTTCAGACACCACTTCAGGACTATCTCGACCTCATGATGCCACAAACCTGATTTCACACAGAAGGACACCAGGAAGTCCCTAGACCAGACTTATATCCTCACTAGCTTTTACTATTATCCTAGCCACAGAAGGTGTGGGACATAGTCTAAAGAACTTGTTGTCTTTTGATTGTTGTACAAACAAATATATCAAGTGTGACTCTACTATGTAAGAAATGGTTGTGCTATTTGTGATATCGGTTCACGTAGACCGAAATTTTCATGTATTATATTCATGTGTTGTGAATATGATGACTTTGATTAACTATATATTCTCATGGTCTCTTATGATTTGATGAAGAGAGATTTAAGCAAACCACTCCAAGCATGACGCAAGCTGCTGTTGGACAAGTCATTGCCAAGAACATAGCCACCGCCCTCACTAAGGAACTTACTCACGTGGAATTTATGGGGTGCAATCCTCCCTCCTTTAGCGGAACTAGAGACACAAAGGAATTTCTCAAATGGTTCGAAGAAATAGAAACAATATTTCAATGTGGCGACTGTCATATGGAAGACAAGGTTAAGTTCGCCACATGCACTTTTCAGGATCATGCCCAGGAATGGTGGACCAAACATATTAAGATGGTGGGAGTTGATGCTGCCTACTCACACTCTTGGGAGTAACTAAGAAGGATGATGAGTATAACATTTTGTGTAGGAAACACTAAACTTTACCATGGTAGGAAATGATGTTGACGAGTACACTACTCATTTTTATGAATTAACACGACTAGGTTCTGCAATGGATGAACCGGAAAGCAAGAAACTTGAAAGGTACATCGGGGGACTCTCAAATGAATTCGTATGTTGGTCATCGCATGGGAGCCCGATACCATGACTGAAGCTATCAAAATGGCGATCGAAGCAGAGGAACTCATAGTTCACGTCGAGACATCAGGAAACAATAGTGACGATAAAAGGAAGTGGAACAACAATCTAGGTTGTAATGCTGCTCAACAATCACCCAAAGGACAAGAAGTGAATAGAGCCTTTGCTGCAGAACCGTACACAAAGATAAGGTATATTGGAAAGTTACCTTACTGTAACCTGTGTAATCAACATCACCGAGATCATTGCAGTGAACCGTGTGGAGTGTGCAAGAAGTAGGGTCATCAGACTGAGGATTGTAGGAAACTCACAAATCAGAAGATCCCAGGGAGTTGCTTCAAATGTGGAAATTTAGGGCATTTCAAGAATGACTGCCCGGAGCTAAGTAACAAGGAAAAATCATGAACTTGGAATCAAGACTGAATCGCTCGAGGAATAGCGTGAGCTGTTGAAAGAGAACCGTCAGGATATTAGCAACATCAAGGATAACAACAATGCTTCAGCAGGAGGAGCCTTGTTTCAATATATAAACCGTAGTTCGAGCCCTTTAGGGTTGTATCTTTCCTTTTGTACTTATCGTTGGTACGATGACATAACCTAGTTGTATTAAGCACTTTTCTATCCAATGTAGTATCTAACTTTTGTTACCTCTGTGATAATCATAACCTTCGTTTACTCCATTTTCTATCCCAATTGCTCAGACTTCAATCGTTTCGCAACATTTTAGCATTGTCTTATCAGGGATTAGGTTGATTTCGTATTTGACGAATTAGTAGACTAGTACCATTCGACAAGATTCACCCACGTATCCAATACACCATTCAAGCTATTTTACTATCATATGGGGAAACTGTTTTACAGAAAAATTTCTGAAGTAAGCTATTTTATTACCATCCTATAAATTGATTTTTCTTTCATTACACCAAGTATTTACTATTATTACGCAAGGCAATTTTCATGTTATTTGAAAGAAAACATCAGGATACCATTTTAATAACAATGCGTTGAACACCATCTAAAACTTTTGAGGAAAGTTATGATGTTTTGACAAAATCTAACATCGCATCATTAGTCCTCAATTGTACATAGCCTGATCACCTATGTAAAATTCAGGAAGGATTATGCCATGAAGGAAATAATTACCTTTTCAAAGGATTGTTAATAACAATCTTCATTTAAAAGTTTTGTAAACAAAGAAACTCTTCCATAAACATCTCTTTTGCTGAACTATCCCTGGATACTTACCCCACCTGTCACCCACTTAGCCATTAAGTTGGATTTTCCCATTGACTTCCCTAGGAGAGACTTTCCATATCAATTACATGCAGGATTCCTCTATACAATAAAAACAATGAAAGGATTACAGAACTACTAAACAGAACTAGAAGTATATAGTGAGAGAATTCATAACTCAACAACAATCCTAAGATACTGCGAGACCATCCGAATCATCATCTCTGACTTAGTTGTCAAATTCTATCATTTAAAGGTACTAGCTAGACTGAGCTACAGGATTGAACTCAATATAAATGTCCGCAGGACAACACAATAGAAAAAAAAAACCAAGCTTCTAATTGAGACTGTAGAGCATTTCATTTAAACATTGCCTCATCCAAACATAAACTTTCCTGCAGTAAGTTTTCACAAAGGACAATTGTTTGAATCAAGAATATCGATGTAGATTCCCCTAAGGCATTATGTCTCTAGAAATTTCAGATAACCTCACCTTCATACCAAGAAAGGGATCAAACCGGAACATATCTCCTACATGGGAAAACGGAATAGACATTCATCGACATAACATCAAGTGATACCTTCATCTTGCCAATTACAACGATAAAATATTTCAGGACTTAAGTTAGTCTAAATACCTATGCTTGTAGTTATACCTGATAACCATCCATAGGCATTATCCAACCTCAGGAACTAAATGTTAGACATCTATGCATTTAAGCGAACATTTCCTATTCTACCATTTTATCCTTGTTAGTGTTTTCACTTTTAAATAAAGTTGATGCGTTTACATAAATCACATACCTCATGGAAAAAAATGATTTCTGAAATTCCTATTTTGAACGAGAACGATCCTTTTTGGTCAATCTTTAGCAACACTATTGTACAATGAGAAATATACATAGACATCAAACTTTGGTAAGCAGTCTTAATCACAACATGTTTGAAAACATTTTTCTATTTCATAACTACTGAAATTTTGAATCAGCAGGAAAATTATTACTTAGTAAATCATTTGCTCCATTTTCTAAATTCGCTTATTCAGAAAAAGATTTCAACCAAAACTCACAATAGCGAGACAAATTTCCAGAACCAATTTCCCTACAACATCGCTTATGCATTTAGGATTTGTGACTTGACAATAATGAATATTTGGAATATGTGATGAAGGAATTAGGAAGGACATCACAAATTAATCACGAACTTCAGTAGTGGAGACCAAACCCAATAGACAAAGAAGGACATATGTCTTACCATCCGTTGGAACAAAACACAAGGAATCAAATTGTTACCTATATTCTATCCCTTTCAGATAATGCCAAGTTCGAAGGACCGAACGTTGTGGAATTAGTCACAAAGGTTTATTGTACCCATTTCAGTTATTCCTGTTAAGGAAACCGATTCACTGTGGACTTCAAGCAATCATTTCAGGATTTCCTTCAGAAACCCATTTAGATGTAACATCACCTATCATCCTCAGACCGATGGTCAAAGCGAGAGAACAATTCAAACATAGGAAAGTATGCTCAGAGCATGAGTGATTGACCCTAGAAATGGTTGGACTAATCATTTAACATAAATCAAATTCATCTACAACAATAGTTATCACACCAACAGCGAGAAACTAGCAGAAGTTAGATTGGTACATAACACACATCATTTGGATTGGGTATCCTAAACAACAAACCATCCAGATTCAAGTGGGAGAACAAACTAAGTTAAAAGCATTGCCTTGGATTGGCATGATACAAATTGGCTAACAAGAGAGGTTGAACCTTTAGCATATTGGACCAGTTAAGATTCATTTTAGAATCGACCAACTAGCATACAAACTTGAGTTCTGGCAGAATTCAGCAGTATATATTACCAATATCACATTTAAAACATTAAGAAGCGTAGACCATCTATTGATGGGCCAAACTCGGAAAAAGTTCAACTCACTAGTCGAGTAGGCATTCATGAGATAACCAGAAATTTCCTACAAGTCAAGAATCAGTTACAAGTTCAATAAGTTGTAAACCATTAAAACTTCAAGTTGGTAGGCAGAGTTATGTTGAAAGTTCTGCCTAGGAAAGGCATGTTATCATTCAGAAAACATGGAAAGTTAAACCCGATATACACTGGACCATGTAATATTTCAGACAGAGTAGGCCTAGTGGCCGTTAGACTTGAGCCTTGTTCGAGAGCAACAGGATTACACAACCATGTATTATCATTTTTTTCAGATTAGTCACTTATAATCCCATTTGGAAAGGAATCCAACACAAAGTCAAAAATCAACCTTGCAGGAGAACAAGTAGAAATCATGGACAGTTAGGTTGAACAGTTGAAGCAGAGTCGAATTCCTATCGTTAGAGTTTGCTGGAATTCTCGAATATCATCACCTTTTCACCAATACGTTTTCAGAGACCAACATGAACTGAACTTCGGGACGAAGTTCCTTTTAGAGGGGAAGACTGTCACAACTCACCATTTCAGGTCATTTCCCAAACTGTGGAAAAACACTATTCATTGTTTTACTATTCATCATATTTGGTGTCAGTTTGACATTCCGAGAAGTATTCAGAAATTTTACTATTCTTTAAACACTATTCATTGCCGGAAAAGTTTTCACTATTCACTTGCATTACTCATTTCATCGTAAATTTAGTTTACGGGTATTAAAATTCGCGTAACCGTATGGGTTTAGGTGCGAATTCATTTCATTATCAGTAATGACATTTCATACGGACTAGAGATAGTCTGCATATCATCAGTAGGTCATTTACATGATATACCACTTTTAGGATTTTCAAATTTACATATTTGATACATTTAACGTTTTTCTTATAATTATTTATAATAAACGTTAACACTCGGTTAATAAACACGACGAATATATCTAAATATTCTCACAATGGTCCCGACATATTTTTATATCCATTATATCATCATAAAAGTTATTACATTCATTTACCCAGTATTTTGGAAATTTATTTTATTTATAACGTAAGTTTATAAATATTATGACGGTTTTCGTGAAAACTAAACAATAATCACCCGAACACTCAGTACTTGTACCCAACATATTTTTAACATTTTTATGACTTTATTAAGTCCCGGTTAACTTCATTAATATTTATTTCTAGCAAACCCGGTACCCGATTATAACTAATACTTACACTAAACTACAACTAATAATACACTACATTTCCTAAGTTACAAAAACCGATTTTGCTACTCTTTTGTACATTGAAAACCGGCCATATAAACATCCCTAAACCACTTGACCTTTATTTTCTAACCATATGTATTCATGTACCATTATTATACAATAAAACCTAACCTAAAATATCTACAAACACTTAAAGCATAAACATAACTAGTTCTTTGAATCATAAAACACCAAAACCTCATCTTCCTCACCAAAACCCACGACCCAATCTAAATCTCCATGATCAAGTGATGATTTTCCAAAGTACAAAGCTACAAAGTTGTTCATTTCATCATTCTAATCAAGAATCTTACAATAAAAACACAAGTAACACAAGGTTTCTCATCATCTAATCACCTATTATTTCAAAGTGAGTTATCAAATTTATTTTCATCTTTTCATCTAATTAACACTTATATCTTATGGTTTTCATGCTTAATTTCATGTACAAGTTAGCTATACCACATTATTTTTGTTAACTTTTTGAACATACAAACCCTAGATTTTGATTTAGGTGTTCCTTTGTTAAATTAACATGATTACTAGTGATTAGGAACCCATGGCACCCTAAGAAGGTGTATGGTAGGATTAGTATAGCTCTGTGGTGTTTGCAAGAGATTTGATTGAAGTAAAAACTAGTTTTGAACATGAAAAATGGATTTGTAACAAGTATTTATACATTCTGTCCCATTTTGGTAAATCCAGGAAAATCAGTAAACATAAAGTAAACTTTGGCAAAATTTTTAGAAAATACTTTCAAAAAAGAATCCGTAGGCGAAAGAACGGATTAAAAAGAGTTTATAACGAAGAAGTTATGATTTTTGCAAATTTATTGACGAAAAGTATATTTTCGTAAAATTGTTGCTGTTGGACGTTTTTCGTCGGACAAAACGAGACTTTAGATGTAACCCGGAGGAGTCAAGCTTTCCAAAATATATTACTACATACTAAGACGTAACCGTGGATATAAATAACAATTAAAACGGACTTATAAAGACAAAGATATTCACGTTTCAATATCGGCAAAACTTATATTATTTTGACAGCTTTTGGAAAAATAATATTAACACTACGTAGTAACTCTAGATTTCTAGAAATATTAACCAAGTACCCAAATTCATAACTAATGATGTATTACTGAACACAAGTATATTTTCATTACTACAAGGCGTTATTTCAAGGATTTCAAACCGAGGATTTCAACATTAACATTGATACATACAATATATATATATATATATATATATATATATATATATATATATATATATATATATATATATATATATATATATATATATATACATTTCAACTAGCTTTATTTTCTAGTTACCATATTTTCCCAAGTTTTGGAAAATGTATTATTTTGATAACAACAAGTGTTTTTCAAAGAGTAGAGTGGTATAGAAAACATGTGCATGGACATTCATAACATCATTTGGTGATCTAAAGTAGATCGTTCATCATTCACATTAGGTTGCGGCAGCTAATTGTTCATTGTTGTTCATTACACATCATCACACAGTATCATCAGTTAAGGTGAGTTTTCATAGCCCCGTTTTCAATACAATATTTTGATTTCAAATCCCACGGGGGAATACATTGCATCAACCATTTTAGTACGAGCCCATGTACCAAAACATATGTACATTGCTTAAGTTGCCTTACCAACCAGTTAAAGTCCCCTATTTATTATCATGGACCGTTAATTTGCCGATTAAGCGAGAGTGAGTGGATAGATCTATCGAGGGTGACGCCTCCATCCGTGGTAGTTATTACCAACAGTAAGCGGATGCATTTCATTTTGACACATTTGGGAGTGTTCTGGTAAAATATTCAGGAGGGGCATATAATTTCAACAGTCATAGCTTCGGGGTCATGAGCTTAAGGTCTATTGTACAATTTTACTTGACTTTTGTCATGCACTTTTACTTGTGGTGGCTGTACAACATTACAGTTTATAAACCTATGGAATTCACCAACATTCGTGTTGACGTTTTAGCAATGTATTTCAGGCTATTAAGGTAGCTCATGTGACATGCATTTGGACCTTTATGGAGTCGCGGAGTCGACGCGTCACACCAATATTTCATGCACTTATGTAGATGTTTGATCTAGTATGACTTGTTTTTCATAAACATGCAACACCTTTTGGGGACCTCATTTTGTAAACTCTGAATTATTTCAATGATCAAACGATGTATTTTCCAAACGACACTTTAGGTCGTTCAATGTAACTGTAACTGTGGTGCTATGACAGACACCCCCAGGTATTCCATTCTGCTGCAAGTCAGGTAAATTGGGGGTGTGACAGAAACACTATTCCCCAAGTACAAGTCCTTCAAGTTCGGACTCTGAGGAAAAACGGCGCAAGCGCCACAGGAGAAATAACTCCCCCTCAAGCAGCTCCTCGGACAACGAGGATAGAGAGACGGGACATTGGAAATCCAAGAACCGACGCCGGTACGATGAGGACGAGGATATTTCCCTTCCTTGGTGTAACCAAAAGGTTGATGCGTTCACGCGACGCATAAGCGACTTTTCAGATGACAAGAAAAGGCGCATGCCCACCAATGTTAAAACATACGATGGCACGGGTGATCCTGATGATCACTTGAAAATTTTCGAATCAGCGGCTGCTATCGAAAACTGGCCACAACCTGTGTGGTGCCATATGTTCAACTCTACTTTAGTGGGGAATGCGCGAACATGGTTCAGCAAGCTTCCACGACGAAGCATAAATGGGTTTGAAGAGTTGCGGAAGGCATTCCGCCTTAATTTCACGCAACAAAAGAAATGCGCAAAGAACCCTGTGGAACTAGCCAGAGTAAAACAGCGCCAAGGGGAATCTACAAGCGCTTACATGGAGCGCTTCAAGGACGAATGCATGCAAGTCAAGGCATGCCCCGAGGTACTAAAGATCTCAGGGTTCATGAACGGGATCAATAATCCAGAGCTGATACGGAAGCTTAATGACAAAGTACCCCAAAGCTTTGATGAGCTAACAAAGCGTACCAGATCCTTCATCCAAGGGGAAGCGGCAGCGGCAGACAGTAAAAAAGGTTACTCAACCTTTAAACCACAAGAACAGTCAAGGAGACAATCCAATGACCAAAGTGGCAACTGCAACAGGAATTACCGCAACCAGGGTAGTGGAAGGGATAACGACAAGTACGTTCCACTCACAAAAACCCCTAAGGAAATATTCGCGACAGAGGGAGCGAATTTTCCAAAACCTCCACCCATGATCACCCCGGAAGAAAAGCGCATCGGAGGAGGATACTGCGAATATCATGGACAGAAGGGTCATACTACTAACGAGTGCGTTCAATTACGCTAATTGACAAATTAGTAAGAGAAGGGAAGATGGACCACCTCGTTAAAAACATCAAAGAAGGGAAAGATAGACAAAAGAATGGGGCCAAAAAAGAGATACCAAAAAATAAGGCTGATACGATATACATGATACAATCATGGCAACGAAATACGAAACAAAAAGTCAGCCAAAGATTTTCCAAGAGAAACTGTTACTCGACGGCACAATAGTCACAATAATAGAAAACGAACTCCAATTGAGTCGTTTTAAAAGATTTATCATTCAAATTGTATAAATATCAGAGATTACAAAATGAGGTCCTAAATGGTTCCATGTTTACAATTTACATTAAATGAGTTTTTGAATGATAATAAAATTTATAGCCCTCTTGAGTATCCGTGCCATCCTTGATCATCATGAACCTGAAATACATGCTTGAGAGGTCAACACAAAGGTTGAGTGATATTCATAGAGTTTGTTTAATGTTTGAACACAATATGTTGGTAGTGTGAGCTATAGACTCACACCAATGTTTGGAAAACAAAACAGTTAGGCTACGTTATTATACGCCCATAAAATGTATTATACACTAAACTTTTGACACCAAAACGTTAACGTGTACCAATATCGATCGGCAGATTTATCCCGGTAGGTACTTTGCTGTCATACCCATGTCTCAAATATTAATGCATTTGTATGAACTTAGTTAATACAAATGGGATTCGTCAATCCCAATAGGCCTATTCACAATATTTGCACTCACTATTGCTAGTGATTAAATGGTTCATAATAAGGGATCTCGGTTTAGCAAGGCTGGTACTTAGTGATAATAAAACAATCAGGCAAGCATACAATTTAAAAACATTGTGCTCGGTTAAAATAGCATGTATTCCCCCCAAGGGTTAGTAAAACAATTAAGTAATGGAAAGTGGGGCTATGAACTCACCTTGAGTTGGATGATGTATAATGAGAATGATGGATATGTCGTAAGAACTTCTACGAGCAACCTAGAATAATTGTTGTAACTTAGGTGTGGAATAATGTCTAAGGAAACATAAACATGCCAATATATGTCTTGCACTTAGTCCATGATGTGGTATGATGTATAGTGTAAGTCTTTGAAAAGAAATGATTCATGAAACATGTATAGTTTATATATCGTTTACTACCGTTCGGGCCGACATAATTCAGAAGTCATGTTAGTAAACGTTCGAGGAGCCAGGACACTTTAATTCGTAAATCCACAACTCATCTCGACGGCTTACATAATGAACTCCTCACATGAGGCTCCCTACTATTGTAGTAGTTGATAAAATATATATGTATAAGTTTTGATCCAAAAAGTTACATGTCCAATATTTGAATAAACTTAGGAAAGTTTATGATTACATGAAGATTGTTATTAGGGTAAGTTTCTTATAACTTATATGACAATTTCTTGTAATATCTCATGGTTCTTTAGATGAAGTAGATCCAAATTGCATGTTTAAGTTATCGCTAACTCTCTAGTTCATGTATTTGCATTGGTAAGTTTATATGGTCGTTAGCTCATGCTTTCGCCTTGGTATGTATATATGGTCTTAACTCTTGGCTTTGCCATGACCTTTGGTCATTGTTCCATCGTCTTGAGACTTAACCTTGGCTCTAGCCATGGTTGTGGTCTTGATTCTAGGTCATAAGACCTCTTGGTCTTATTAAAACATAAGCATTATATAGTGACTTATATATATGTAAATAGCTGTTAAGAAACTGAGAAAAATCTCATTTGTTATTGGTTTTCTGGAGACGTGCGCCTGTATTTTTGAAGAAAACATGATTCTGGACAACTTTCGTGTTTTAACTTTTTCATGAAACGGACCAGAAAGGCCTCTTTTTGCGTGTTTTATGTTCTGTCACAGAAACATTTTATGCAGTTTTGCCGCAAAGTTTTGGTAACTTCAAATGGTCATAACTTTTGACTCGTATACTCGTTTTAGGTGGTTCAAATTGCTATGGTTTCCTTGTTAGGTCCTATAATGTAATATGTAATGATCCAATATCATAATTTTACCATTTTGATCAGATTATACCAAGAAAGTCACTAGTTTACTTGTTTAAATAACTTATCTTAACAATCATATACAATAACTTGTTTTACCCATTTTTATACATCCTGGACATGATCACAAGACAAAATATAGCATGAATGATATGTAAATAGCATGAATATGATATTTAAGCAAGGAAGTGTATTAGAGTTTGCTTACAACTTTGGCTTTCTACAAAGAAAGGTAAGTAGCATGTAAGGAAAAGGACTTTGATAAACTTTAGCTTCACCCTACTTAATTTCAAGCAATCTTTCTACACTTGTATTCTTGAAAGAGAGATGATGAAAGTTGAGGTGACTTGAGTGGATTCAAACTCAAGAGAAATCACCAAAGTTTCTAGGGTTTGGAAGTAGTTTGATGAATCAAAACCAAACTAGGGTTTATGTGTTGTTATGCTCTTGATCTCTTGCATAAAATTGGAAGCAAACTAGCTAAGTGTTTTATGGTTGTGTGTGTGGTATGTGGCGTACAAATGAGAGGGGAAGGGGGCTTTTATAGTGAGTTGAGGAGGTTAGGAAAC
Source organism: Artemisia argyi (assembly GCA_030686995.1). NCBI lineage: Eukaryota > Viridiplantae > Streptophyta > Magnoliopsida > Asterales > Asteraceae > Artemisia > Artemisia argyi. Next base: position 221,291,675 of record CM060680.1, on the reverse strand, counting down.
AACTAGGAAATTACCTAAACTTGGGCACCAAGTTCAACACTTGTAATGATCTAAGGATCAATGGTCAAGATCAAGCCACAAGTGTGAATCCCCCCCCCAAATGGCGGTTCAGAAAGTCTAGGGAGGATGAGGTGTGCCTTGGATGATATTATCCAAGTTATTGAGTTAGTTTTGGCTCCGTAAAATGCTAACCGTAAATGGTTAAGCCACGAAACGTAAAACCGGGTATCGTAAAAATACAAAACTTGGAAGAATGGTTAAACTTGTCAAAATACTCCATAATAAAGTATAAAATGAGTGGTAGGTTCCATTGGGGTGCTAAAACCCTGCTAAAAACTGGAAACATGGTCTAAAACGCGTAATACGTAAAACGTACGAATATTGCGTAAAATTGAGAAAAGTAAAATGTTACTTTTCTAATAGGATAAAAATGATGTAAAATGACTTATAATGTCTAGACTGGGCTCAGTCTAGTGTCGGTTGGTATTAAATGTCTTTTAGACATAAAACCGTAAGCCTAAAAATCAAGGAATGACTTATAAAATCAAGGAATGATTTTTGGTCAAAGGAGGAGGGAAAAATTTGTTGACTTTTTCTAATAAGTTGAAAACTCAAATTGTCTTAGAAACGCGGTTCAGGTATAGGCTAAGGTTACGGCTGAGTAAAAACGCTTAAAACTGAAAATTCCAGTTTTTTTTTCACGGCCGAGGCTTATTTTGGTCATGTTTTTCTCAGTCATGATTAATTCTCAAATAAATCATGAGTGTGTCAAACATTTTTCTGATGCGGGGTCACTTAACGCGGTCGAGTTTCGTTGTGCGTAGAATTTTTGAATGACGTTTTACCCTAAAACGTGTAATTCCTTATTAACTTTCACGAAAATGATCTGATGAGTGTCAAACTTTTAATTTGCCATGGAAATGATTTATCATTCAAGGCCAAGAAACAAAAATCAAATTTCGGGAAAATTTCGGGAAAAATGAATAGTAAAAGTGAATAGTGAAATTTTTCGGGAATAGTAATTTACCTGAAATTGCGAATTGTTACAGTCTCTACCCCTTACGGGGAACTTCGTCCCGAAGTTCTATGTGTGTTATACGTTGGAGTGGTGTCGATGAAGAGGTGTGGTTACTTATGAGGATTAGAGTCTGGGATTACCGGTGATGTAGTTTGATTTTTGTCGTTTCAATGTATGGTGTAGGATGAGGCTTACTTTTATGTAGGTAGGGTACGAGTGATTTATAGAGATTCATGTAATAGTCGAATATCAAAGGAAATTGATATAGAAGTCGAATATTAATAGAAATTGATATAGTAGTTGCAATCATAGCCTAGTAGGTAATCTGTTGTTGTACCTAGTGTTTATTGACTTCATACTTATGTTATTTCGGATACAAATAAGCCCACTTGTTTATAATTCTTTATTTACATAGAGAGGCATCCCAAACAATGTAAATAGGGGAATATAAACTTATGGTTCGGTGATTTACAATTTCTTTATTTAAATAAAAATGCATCCCAATCCATTCAAATAATTATAATTCATCCTACTTAAGAATTCCCAACACAACATTCATAATTAGCCGGTGAGTTACAAGGTAGTGTATTACGAGATGATATTGGTGTTCCAAAAGTACAAGATGAATATTCAATCTTGTAAAGCTGGTGAGGGTGCTTGTGTTGTAACTATGGATGATTTGAGCTTTAAAAGTGCATCAAAATCTGTTAATGAGCTTGTGGTTGTAATGGTTGTGAAGATAATGATGTGATATGTTGATGAACAAAAGTGTGTAGTGTATGCTTAACATTAATATTCTTAGATATAGATGTTGAGTTTGTTTTGAAAATCTTAAGAGATTTTAAAGGTTTATGATGGAATGGTATCCTTAGGACCTAAACAGGATAGTACATCTACAGGATGAAGAGAAGAATTGATAACTATCCCAAGATAGTAGTTCGGATTATCTCATAAGTGAAAATTTCCAAGAATGAAATTAGGTAGCACAAATAAGGTGTTAAGATTTCGCTGAGTGGTAAGACACTATCGTGTCTCTAGATCGTTTTAATGAATTCTGGTGGTTTATCGAGTTCATGTAGGAAATCAATCTAAACATAACCCTAGCACAACTATTCTCAGTATTTGAAATTTTTAAGTCGAATATAGTTAGTCAGACTATATTCCACTGTCCCTAGGTTAAATATAGGTGACTAGTCTATATTTAGCCAAGGTTCGATAAAATTTTCAAATACCTAAATTAGGTATACTTGTGATATGTCCGTTGTTTTTGAGAAACTGTCCATTAAACAAAGGCGATGTCAAACCCTTCAGTTGCAAGTCCCGCCCATACAAGACTTGTAACGTATGTTTTCACATTGCATAGAAGATAGTACGGGTAGATATGTGTGGAAAGGAAGTTTTAAGTAGTTCTAAAATAGAACATACTTAGCCAGGATCACGAACTTTTAACAATGAAGGTTTCAGAAGAAAACTTTGATGAATGTAGAGCTGAACTTCAGCTTTTGTAGGTGATGCATTAGTTTATCCTTTAAAAATATCATATTTCTATTTAGAAATCGATAGATTGTGATGGGTTTTTGATATCATAAGAAATGATATTGATGATGTGATGGAATAATGCCAGAGACCATTACGCAAATCACAATGTCTCGGAAGTAGATTAGACTATTGTGCAATTCACAATGTCTGGGAAGTAGGTTAGACCATTGTGTGACTCAAAACATTTGAGAAATGATTAAGACCATTGTATAATACAATGTCTTGGAAAATAGACGAGACCATTGTATCATACAATGTCTTGGAAATAGGAAAGACTATTGCAATTAGTTACAATATCTTGGACATAAAATGTTGGAGTAGGAACATGATTGGGAGGATGTGGTTGTGTCGAAATGCCCTAGAATAGGCATACGCAGATATGTTTAGTCCATTATTTAGATAAATGATTGAAAATAAATCAAGTTTATATATCAATATACTAATATGTTCATGTAGTATAAAATGCTTACGGGGAAATGCTCAATTATGTTTAGGGTACATATATTAATATGCAATTATGTTTGTGTAGCATAAAAATGTCTACGGGGAAATGCTCAAAATGGGTATATATGAATATACTAATATGTTTGTGTAGCATAACATGCTTACTAAGTCCACAATCGTCTGGAGGATGGAAGACACGGAGAGCGGAAGGCTATAAAAATGTTTTTGCTTGTAATTGTAGTTATAGTTTAGGTCTCAATTAGACCCGTTTCTCTATAACCATGGCTCTGGTACCAATCTGTAACACCCCCAATTCATGGATGCAGCGGAATTCAAACTAGGTGTTACTCGACGGCACAATAGTCACAATAATAGAAAACGAACTCCAATTGAGTCATTTTAAAAGATTTATCATTCAAATTGTATAAATATCAGAGATTACAAAATGAGGTCCCAAATGGTTCCATGTTTACAATTTACATTAAATGAGTTTTTGAATGATAATAAAACTTATAGCCCTCTTGAGTATCCGTGCCATCCTTCATCGTCATGAACCTGAAATACATGCTTGAGAGGTCAACACAAAGGTTGAGTGATATTCATAGAGTTTATTTAATGTTTGAACACAATATGTTGGTAGTGTGAGCTATAGACTCACACCAATGTTTGGAAAACAAAACAGTTAGGCTACGTTATTATACGCCCATAAAATGTATTATACACTAAGCTTATGACGCCAAAACATTAACGTGTACCAATATCGATCGGCAGATTTATCCCGGTAGGTACTTTGCTGTCATACCCATGTCTCAAATATTAATGCATTTGTATGAACTTAGTCAATAAAAATGGGATTCGTCAATCCCAATAGGCCTATTCACAATATTTGCACTCACTATTGCTAGTGATTAAATGGTTCATAATAAGGGATCTCGGTTTAGCAAGGCTGGTACTTAGTGATAATAAAACAATCAGGCAAGCATACAATTTAAAAACATTGTGCTCGGTTAAAATAGCATGTATTCCCCCCAAGGGTTTGTAAAACAATTAAGTAATGGAAAGTGGGGCTATGAACTCACCTTGAGTTGGATGATGTATAATGAGAATGATGGATATGTCGTAAGAACTTCTACGAGCAACCTAGAATAATTGTTGTAACTTGGGTTTGGAATAATGTCTAAGGAAACATAAACATGCCAATATATGTCTTGCACTTAGTCCATGATGTGGTATGATGTATAGTGTAAGTCTTTGAAAAGAAATGATTCATGAAACATGTATAGTTTATATATCGTTTACTACCGTTCGGGCCGACATAATTCAGAAGTCATGTTAGTAAACGTTCGTGGAGCCAGGACACTTTAATTCGTAAATCCACAACTCATCTTGACGGCTTACATAATGAACTCCTTACATGAGGCTCCCTACTATTGTAGTAGTTGATAAAATATATATGTATAAGTTTTGATCCGAAAAGTTACATGTCCAATATTTGAATAAACTTAGGAAAGTTTATGATTACATGAAGATTGTTACTAGGGTAAGTTTCTTATAACTTATATGACAATTTCTTGTAATATCTCATGGTTCTTTAGATGAAGTAGATCCAAATTGCATGTTTAAGTTCTCGCTAACTCTCTAGTTCATGTATTTGCCTTGGTAAGTTTATATGGTCGTTAGCTCATGTTTTCGCCTAGGTATGTATATATGGTCTTAACTCATGTTTTCGCCTTGGTATGTATATATGGTCTTAACTCATGGCTTTTTCATGACCTTTGGTCATTGTTCTATGGTCTTGAGACTCAACCTTGGCTCTAGCCATGGTTGTGGTCTTGATTCTAGGTCATAAGACCTCTTGGTCTTATTAAAACATAACCATTATATAGTGACTTATATATATATATGTAAATAGCTGTTAAGAAACTGAGAAAAATCTCATTCGTTATTGGTTTTCTGGAGACGTGAGCTTGTATTTTCGAAGAAAACGTGATTCCGGACAACTTTCGTGTTTTAACTTTTTCATGAAAGGGACCAGAAAGGCCTCTTTTTGCGTGTTTTATGTTCTGTCACAGAAACATTTTATGCAGTTTTGCCGCAAAGTTTTGGTAACTTCAAATGGTCATAACTTTTGACTCGTATACTCGTTTTAGGTGGTTCAAATTGCTATGGTTTCCTTGTTAGGTCCTATAATGTAATATGTAATGATCCAATATCATAATTTTACCATTTTGATCAGATTATACCAAGAAAGTCACTAGTTTACTTGTTTAAATAACTTATCTTAACAATCATATACAATAACTTGTTTTACCCATTTTTATACATCCTGGACATGATCACAAGACAAAATATAGCATGAATGATATGTAAATAGCATGAATATGATATTTAAGCAAGGAAGTGTACTAAATTTTGCTTACAACTTTGGCTTTCTACAAAGAAAGGTAAGTAGCATGTAAGGAAAAGGACTTTGATAAACTTTAGCTTCACCCTACTTCATTTCAAGCAATCATTCTACACTTGTATTCTTGAAAGAGAGATGATGAAAGTTAAGGTGACTTGAGTGGATTCAAACTCAAGAGAAATCACCAAAGTTTCTAGGGTTTGGAAGTAGTTTGATGAATCAAAACCAAACTAGGGTTTATGTGTTGTTATGCTCTTGATCTCTTGCATAAAATTGGAAGCAAACTAGCTAAGTGTTTTATGGTTGTGTGTGTGGTATGTGGCGTACAAATGAGAGGGGAAGGGGGCTTTTATAGTGAGTTGAGGAGGTTAGGAAACAACTAGGAAATTACGTAAACTTGGGCACCAAGTTCAACACTTGTAATGATCTAAGGATCAATGTTCAAGATCAAGCCACAATTGTGAATCCCCCCCCCCTAAATGGCGGTTCACAAAGTCTAGGGAGGATGAGGTGTGCCTTGGATGATATTATCCAAGTTATTGAGTTAGTTTTGGCTCTGTAAAATGCTAACCGTAAATGGTTAAGCCACGAAACGTAAAACCGGGTATCGTAAAAATACGAAACTTGGAAGAATGGTTAAACTTGTCAAAATGCTCCATAATAAAATATAAAATGAATGGTAGGTTCCATTGGGGTGCTAAAACCTTGCTAAAAACTGGAAACATGGTCTAAAACGCGTAATACGTAAAACGTACGAATATTGCGTAAAATTGAGAAAAGTAAAATGTTACTTTTCTAATAGGATAAAAATGATTTAAAATGACTTATAATGTCTAGACTGGGCTCAGTCTAGTGTCGGTTGGTATTAAATGTCTTTTAGACATAAAACCGTAAGCCTAAAAATCAAGGAATGACTTATAAAATCAAGGAATGATTTTTGGTCAAAGGAGGAGGGAAAAATATGTTGACTTTTTCTAATAAGTTGAAAACTCAAATTGTCTTAGAAACGCGGTTCAGGTATAGGCTAAGGTTACGGCTGGGTAAAAACGCTTAAAACTGAAAATTCCAGTTTTTTTTTCACGGCCGGGGCTTATTTTGGTCATGTTTTTCTCAGTCATGATTAATTCTCAAATAAAATTATGAGTGTGTCAAACATTTTTCTGATGCGGGGTCACTTAACACGGTCGAGTTTCGTTGTGCGTAGAATTTTTGAATGACGTTTTACCCTAAAACGTGTAATTCCTTATTAACTTTCACGAAAATGATCTGATGAGTGTCAAACTTTTAATTTGCCATGGAAATGATTTATCATTCGAGGCCAAGAAACAAAAATCAAATTTCGGGAAAAATGAATAGTAAAAGTGAATAGTGAAATTTTCTGGGAATAGTAATTTACCTGAAATTGCGAATTGTTACAGAAACCATTTCTCTTTCCCCACTCTCACTGCGGACAACGCAGTAATAGAACCACTCACCATCGAAATACAAGCGGGATGTCACGAGATCCACCGCATGTATGTCGATGGAGGGGCATCTGCGGACATCATGTATGAACACTGCTTCAGAAGGCTAAAACCTGAGTTACAAAACCTGTTAATCCTAAGAAGTGCACTTTCGGAGCAACAGAAGGCATGTTTCTTGGATACCTAATAGAACCCGATGGTATTAAACCTTGTCCAGAAAAAACAAGAGCGGTCATCGAACTACCTTCACCGCGCACACTAAAGAAGTTCAGTCACTAAACAGAAAACTAGCCGGGCTGAACCGATTCTTGTCCAAATCAGCGGACAAATCACTTCCTCTCTTTAAAACACTCACGAAGTGCACAAAGAAGGGAGATTTTCGATGGACTCCAGAAGCGGAAGAAGCTTTCCAGTAGTTGAAACAAAACCTAGCAGAGCTACCAAAGCTTGTCGCACCCCGACAAGGGGAAGAATTGATCATGTATCTCTCAGCGACCCATGGAGCAGTCAGCGCGGTACTACTGACAGACAGAAACTCTGTTCAAACACCTATATACTTCGTAAGCAAAGCCCTCAAGAAGACAAAGACTAACTACACCGCTATGGAGAAACTGGTCCTAGCTCTAGTATTCGCAGCTAAAAGGCTGCGCAGGTACTTCCAAGCGCATCCGATAGCTGTAATCACTGACCAACCCATCAAGCAGGTTATCTCTAAGCCTGATGCATCAGGGTGGCTTCAAAAGTGGAGTGTGTTATTGAGCGAACATAATATCTCCTATAGGCCGCGCACCGCGATCAAAGGACAGATATTGGCTGATTTCATTATCGAGAAGCCAGATGCTGATACTCCATCACCAAAGGATGAAGTACCACTACAAGAACCATGGGTTCTATTTACAGATGGATCCTCGTGCGCAGAAGGATCAGGCGCAGGTCTTATCCTTACCAGCCCAGATGGAACAGAGCACACTTACGCACTACGCTTTGAATTCATAGCCACAAACAATGAGGCAGAATATGAAGCATTGCTGGCTGGACTACGCATAGCAAATCAAATGGGTGTACATAACCTAGAGGCTAATGTGGATTCACGATTAGTAGCTAACCACGTGTTAGGCGAGTATGTGGCTCAAGAAGAACATATGATCCAATACCTTGATAAAGCCAAATCCTTGATCAAGAATTTTGACAAGTTTTCCATCAAACAAATCCCACGAGGAGAAAACAAAAAAGCAGATGCGCTAAGTAAAATCACATCCACAAGCTTTGCACACCTGTCAAAACAGGTATTGGTGGAAACCTTGAAGAACAAATCCATCTCTGAGATGGAAGTGTCCACAGTGATAGAGGAAGAAAATCCCACATGGATGACACCCATCATGGATTTCATCAGTAAGGGAACACTCCCCCAGGAACAAAAGGACGCTCGACGGATACGGCGCACAGCGCAAAGGTTCGAACTTCGAGATGGTATCCTATATCGGCGTTCATTCCTACAACCATGGCTCAGGTGCGTCGGACCTCTTCAGGCAGATTACGTACTCCGAGAAATCCACGCTGGATCTTGCAGCATGCACTCAGGGCCACGGTCTGTTGTAGCGCGTGCTTTGTGATCCGGATACTATTGGCCTACCATGCACCGCGACGCGCGAGACATGATTAGAAGATGCAACGACTGCCAAGTCTATAGACCCATTCCGCGTCGACCACAACATGAGCTAACACCCATCACCTCACCATGGCCATTCCACAAATGGGGAATTGACATTGCTGGACCCTTTCCAGTCGCGGCAGGAGGGCTCAAGTTCCTCATCGTCGCCATTGACTACTTCACCAAATGGATCGAGGCAAAAGCAGTGGCAAGTATCACAGGCAACCAGGTCAAACAATTCGTTTGGGATAACATTGTATACCGCTTTGGCCTACCTGGAGAAATTATTTCGGACAACGGAAAACAATTCTGTGATAACCCATTCAAAGATTGGTGCGCGCAGTTAAACATCACACAGCACTTCGCGTCAGTTAAACATCCACAAACAAATGGATTAGTAGAACGCATGAATCGTAGCCTGGGTGAAGGAATTAAGGCGCGCTTGGACAGACATAAAGGAAGATGGGTGGACGAATTATCGCATGTTTTGTGGGCCCACCGCACAGAAATCAAAGTCAGCAACGGCGATACACCTTTTTCTCTTATCTATGGGACAGAAGCTGTTATACCAGCAGAAATTGGAATGCCAACAATCCGTACATCGGAAGTTAACGTCGCAACAAACGATGATGAACGGCGTATTGACTTAGATCTGTTGGAAGAACGACGCGAAAGGGCGGCTATCCGCGAAGCAAAAGCTAAATCAAAAATGAAGAAGTATTATGATGTACGAGTCAAAAACACTTCTTTCAAAATAGGGGACTTTGTATACCGCGCCAATGATGCAAGCTACGCAGAAGACACGGGCAAACTCGGACCCAAGTGGGAAGGACCTTACGAGGTCACAGAGGCATTAGGCGACGGTGCGTACAGAGTGCGCGACATGAAAGGCCACGAGCTACCGCGCACCTGGAACATTTGCAATCTCAAGAGATGCTACCTTTAGGCCACAGCCCACACACTGACACATCTGCACTTTAGTAAGCGCTCAATAAATGTTGGTGTATTTATCTTTTCTCTCTTTCTTAGGAAATTGTCCTTTTTGCACTTGCAACAATTAATAAAGCGTTGTGGTTTCTAGCTAACTCCACAACACATTCCAACATTATTGCTTACATTATTCATTTATGTTTCAATTCTGTTTATATTATTGCCTACATGGCGTGCATGCACATATTAAGACCACACGAGGGCAGACAGGATGAGTAAACCTACTAAAGTACTCGTTGAGTAAGAGGGTTGCAAACCCATCAACATCGGGTCACGTATCCTTATTAAACACCTTACTACCAAGACGTTGGAGTAAGTTAATAAGTACACCCCACGATGGATGCACTTTATAGCACACGGTGCGCGTTTAACAAAACATGGACTCAAGACAATTGACTCCTACATAGTGGAATTCGCAGTACGCTGCACTCCACCACATGGATTCAAAACAATTGACTCCTAAATTTCGTACACTAACTTCATACAAGCTTATGACTTTAGTACGCATCTCACACTGAATGCGCAACAACAAGTTGAAAACGAACTAATAAACCAAGACACTTGGTTATTAAAAATGATAAACGTAGTACGCTACACATTTAATTGCACGTTTGTTAAGGTTACGGACCGCAAACGTTTTCTAAGTTACGGACTTAATACACAAATTCTGGGCTCAAATACAAGATATTATTTGCACGTTTGTTACTCTAGATAAGTCTTTCTCGTAATAAAGACAAGGAAAAATCCAAGTACAAAAACAACATATGTGCACAAAAAGAGTTCACTAATTTTATTTACTAAAAACTATGAGTTTTTACAAAAGCTATAACTACGAGTTATACACATCTATACACTATGGACACGCTCCGTAGAAGGCTCTGGCACAGCTGAGCTTCCCGCCTCCTGCAACCTCCTCAACAACAACGCATCTTTTGGTGACACGGTCGCCACACTGACCGCAACGCCATCCGACCTGGGAATATGTGCAGCACCCACACCGCAGAGAGTGGCCTTCCCCTTAATACCTTTCTTCTTGGCCGCCCTCTCTGCATGACGCTCCAAAACTTCCTTCAGTGGCAGCTCCATCTCAAGTGCGAAGGGGTTCAGGATGGCACGCGGGCGCGCGAACACTGGAACCTGCAGTTGGGACTCATCAGGCTTTAAGAAAAAATCTGCTTCGGCCTCTGCATTCTCGGCTATATGCCTCCCAAGTGTTAATCCCTGCATGATCACTCGGATGGGATAATCTTGGTTGCGCTCCAGCTGCGCAATGTGTGGAAGCTCAAAGAGCCTCATCTTTTCCATCGCCTGCACAAGCTCATCGTAGGCATCAGCATTATATTCAGGCACCTCGGAAGGAGAAACCTTTAGCAGTTGCGCCTCAGCCAACTCTTCCACAGCCTGCGCCTTGCCACGAGCAACGGCGCACTCCACCACCTTCCCAAAGGCACCCACGACCTCGGGGGACTCCAATGTGCTCATGGCAGCCAGACGCAACCCATGGCTGATCAACCACCTGCGAAAACAACGACAAAGGCATTAGAAAAGAAACATAAAAGATACAAGAATTAAAGGGAAATGTACAACAAGTACCTGCGCAGCTTCTCTTCCTGTGCCTCCACAGAATCCTCTACCTTCTTGCCAAACTGAGCAAGCTGACCGCAGAGCTCGTTCTTCCTCTCTTCCAGGTATTTTACCCCCCAGGCAAGGTTAGCCTTATATTGCTGTGACTCCCCACATTCGCGTTGCAGCTCAGACATAACCACAAGCTTCTCCTCAGTCGCCTTCTTGTCACGCTCATCGGCAGCTAACACCTCTGCCTGAGCCTCAGCCAACTGCGCTTTGAGCTGCGCAATCTGCTCATCCCTCTGAGCAAGGCTACCTCCCTCAACAACGGTCCGCACCTGTAGCTGAGTGACCAACTCAGCCTGGCGAGCAGCAACACCAGCAAGCTCCTCCACCAACTCCTGCGCAGACATCTGCGCTGCTGCCTTCAGAGGCTCCTCCACATCAACAGTCTTAGGCGATGCGGCATGATCAGCAAAAGCCGCATCACCCTCTGCAGCACGGTCCCTATGGAATAAATAAGATGTAATTAGTATGCAGATGCGGCAAATAAAAGAAAGTTATAGTCGTAAATACTTACACAAGTGGTGGAGATTCGGCCTGATTTTTCTGTGCGCTAGTAGCAGACATCTCATCTGGCGCACCTGACTCATCCTCCCCAATCAGGCGACGCCTCCTTTTGGAGGTACCAACATAACCACCAGAAGACTCTTCCTTGCGCTTTCCGAACCTCCACAATTTCTACACTATTGGACGACTCCACATGCGTCTCTTCCTCCACGGGAGACTTCTCCTCAGTAGGAGGGACAACCTGCACTGGCGCGACAAGCACAGCTGCAGGGGGAGAATCCTGATGCTCAACAGCCGCAAACACAGTCAGGTGCCCCGCCGTGGCCTGCAATATGGGTTGCTCACCCTCCCTCAGGGGACGCACCCCCACCGTCACGCGCTTGGGTTCTTTCAGCTTCATGACAGCGAACAAATCCATTTCTGCAACATACAAAAGACAAATAACAAAAAACAAAGTTAGTTATTCAAAGGATAAAAAGCAAAATACTTACATTATAGATGCAGTAAAAGGATGAGCACCCACCCTGGCTGTTCTCATCAAGGAAGGTTGGAACCTCGTTCGCACCATCAAAATAATTTTGGGTTAGCCCCATATGCACCAAGAACTCCTCAGGATAGGAGTTAATTGGAATGCGGTTAGCATCAATTATGTCCGCATCCGCGGCGCTGTAAGAACGAGGGATAGGACGCTCATCCCCCGGCAGCGACCTTTGAGTATAGAACTCAAAGCGCGACGGAAATACAACATCGTCTACCCAAAAGAAGTACTCTCTCCAATGCCGTAAGGAATCTACCTTCTCTTCATAGCATTGAAGGCACCCTGCGCGTTTGGCAAAAGAAACCCATCCATGCGACCACGTTGTGTGGTAAAACGCACGGAATAGGTCAACTGTCGGATTGATAGCCAATAACCGACAATTGATCTCAAAATTTGATATCTTAGCCGCACCTATACAGTGCAGCTGGGAGATATGGAGTTGATAATGATTGAGCACGTTGCTCAAGAAGACAGAGATGGGTACGCGATAATTCGCGTAATTAAAAATGCGTGTATACAAACCGATCTTCCCATCGGGGAAATCAGCAATACACGCATCCACGTCTGGTGCTTCAGGATGGATGTCGAGAGGAATGAAGAAGTCAGAAGAAAACTGACGTACGTCATCCTCATCCAACCTAGAGCGGAAATCGTGTAACTGAGCAACCATTTTATAAATAAGGATTGCTAAAATATTGCGTGTAACAATTCGCAAATTCAGGTTAATTACTATTCCCGGAAAATTTTACTATTCACTTTTACTATTCATTTTCCCGAAATTTTCCCAGAAAGTTGATTTTTATTTCATATTCTCAAGTGATAAATCATTTCCATGACAAAATAAATGTTTGACATTTGTCAGATCATTTTCGTGAAAGTTATTAAGGAAATACACGTTTGAGGGTAAAACGTCATTCAGAAATTCCCGCACAACGAAATTTGACCCCGTCAGGTGACCCCACATCAGAAAAATGTTTGACACACTCATGATTTATTTGAGAATATACCATGACTGAGAAAAATATGACCAGAATAAACCTCGGCCGTGAAAAACTGGAAATTTCAGTTTTAAGCGTTTTTACTCAGCCGTAACCCTAGCCTTTACCTGCACCGTGTTTCTAAGATGATTTGAGTTTTCAACTTATTATAATAAGTCAACATATTTTTCCCTCCTCCATTGCCCAAAAATCATCCCTAGATGTTATAAGTCATTTCGTGATTTTTAGGCTTACGGTTTGATGTCTAAAAGACATTTAATACCAACCGACACTGGACTGAGCCCAGTCTAGACATTATAAGTCATTTTAAATCATTTATATCATATTAGAAAAGTAACATTTTACTTTTCTCAATTTTACGCAATATTCGTACATTTTACGTATTACGCGTTTGAGACCCGTGTTTCCAGTTTTTAGCAGGGTTTACCACCCAAATGGAACCTACCACCCATTTTATATTTTATTATGGGACATATGGACATGTCTAACAATACTTTAAAGTTTCATAATTTTACGACACCCGGTTTTACGTTTTGAGGCCTAATCATTTACGGTTGGCATTTCCCGGAGTCAAAACTAGCAAATATCTAGATATTATCATCCAAGCCAAGCCAACTCACCCCCCCCCCCCCTAGCTCTTATGAACCGCCAATAGGGGGGGAGTCATCCCTTGTGTGGCTTGATCCTAGGCAAGGTTGGCTTAGATGTGTTACATGTGTTGAAGCTTGTTTGGAAAGCTTTGACTAGTCTTGAAATGTAACCTCCTCATTGAGCTATAAAAGCCCCTCCCCTCCCCTTTGATGCCGTGCACCTCCAACACCATAACCACTCTCACTTAGCTTCATTTCCTTCTAATTTCTTGCAAGGTTCAAGTGCTTCTTCAAGTAGAAACCCTAGTTTGATCATAAGTTACCAAAAATCTTCCAAACCCTAGAATACTTGGTGATTTCTCTTGAGTTTAAATCCACTCAATTCACCTCAACTTTCATTACATCTCTTTCAAGAATACCAAGGGTAGAAAGGTTGCATGAAGTGAAAAGGGTTGAAGCAAGTCTATCAAAGTCCATTTCCTTACTTGTTACTCCTTTCTTTAATTAGAAAGCCAAAAGTTGTAAGCCTAAACCTAACATGCTTCTTGTTAATTTCTCATGTTCATATCATTTACATGTTATTCTTGCTATATTATGTGTTGTAATTATGTCCATGATGTATAAAAATGAGTAAAAGATGTTGTTATAATGGATTGTTAAAACAAGTTACTAAAACAAGTAAAGTAGTGACTTTCTTGGTAAGACCTGATCAAAATGGTAAAAATTTGTTGTTGGATTATTACATATTACAGTAGAGGACTTAACAAGCAAACCGTAGCAATTTGAACCACCTAAAAAGAGTATACGAGTCAAAAGTTATGGCGATTTCAAGTTACCAAAGATTTCCGGCAAAACTGCCTAAAAAGCTTCTGTGACAGAACCTAAAACACGCAAAAAGAGGCCTTTCTGGTCCGATTCATGAAAAAGTTAAAACACGAAAGTTGTCCGGAATCACGTTTTAATTCAGGAACTAAGAGGCTCGAGCCTTGAAAACGGCTTATGAGTGAAATATTTCTCAGTTTCTTAACAGCTATTTACATATTTATAAGACACTAGATTATGGTTATACTTTAAAAGGAACAAGAGGTCTTATGACCTATAAACAAGACCACCACCATGGCTAGAGCTAAGGTTATGTCTCATGACCTTGGAACAAGAACCAAAGGTCATGGCTAGGCCATGACGAAATGACCATACCAACTTACATAGGCGTAAACATGAAACAATGAATTAGCCGATAACTTGAACAAGCAATTTGGATCTACTTCACTTAAAAGGAAACCATGAGATTTTACCAAGAGAAAATGGTCATTCAAGACTTATGAAGCTACCCCTAATAACAATCTTCATGTACAAATAAACTTTCCTAAGTTTATACAAATATCGGACATGTAACTTTTTGGATCAAAACCTATATCTATATATTTTATCAACTACTACAATAGTAGGGAGCCTCATGTGAGGAGTTCATTATGTAAGCCGTCGAGATGAGTTGTGGATTTACGAGTTAAAGTGTCCTGGCTCCTCGAACGCTTACTAACATGACTTCTGAATTATGTCGGCCCGAACGGTAGTAAACGATATACAAAACATACATGTTCATGAATCTTTTCATTCAAGGACTTACAATATACATCATACCACATCATGGACTAAATGAAAGATATATATATATATATATAGGCACTCCGTTATATTCTTTACACAAATCCTAAGTCGCGACATTCTATTATAGGTTGCTCGTAGAAACCTACACGATCCAATCATCACCTTCATTACTTGCTATCCTACTTAAGGTGAGTTCATAGCCCCACTTTACATTATTTCAATGTTTTACAAACCCTTGGGGGGAATACATGCTACTTTTAAACCGAACACAATGCTTTGAAACTGTATGCTGCCTGATTGTTTTATTATTACTAAGTACCTACCTTGCCAATCCTAGGCCCCTATCATGAACCATTTAATCACTAGAATTAGTGAGCGCGAGTATTGTGAATAGGCCTATTGGGATTGACGAATCCCATTTGTTTGAGCAGATTAGTTCAACAAATGCACTATATTTGAACATTAAGTATGACGGCAAAGTACTTACCGGGGCAACAAAATCGCCGATTGATATTGGTACCCGTTAACGTCTTGGTTGCATGAGCTTAGTATATAATAATAACTGTTTTGTTTTCTAACATGAGTATGAGTCTAATTAACTCTTACTACCAACATATTGTGTTCAACCGTTAAACAAACTCTATGAATTTCACTCAACCTTTGTGTTGACCTCTTAAGCATGTATTTCAGGTCCATGATAATCAAGAATGGAGCGGAAGGGCACGTACCGAAGGAAGAAGGCTATAAACTATTATGTCATTCTATAAAAAAACATCAAAGACTTTATATTGATGTATTTTGGAACATGGAACCGTTTTGGGACCTTACTATGTAAACTCTGTTATATTTGAATAAATATGAATGACAACTCTTTTTATTACGACTCGGTTAGAGATCGTTTTCTATTATTATGACTATTGTGCCGTCGAGTAACACCCAAGTTGAATTCCGCTGCATCATGAATTGGGGGTGTTACAGATTGGTATCAGAGCCATGCTTATAGAGAAACGGGTCTAAGTGAGACCTAAACTATAACTACAATAACAAGCAAAAACATTTTTATAGCCTTCCGCTCTTCGTGCCTTCCATCCTCCAGGAGATTATGGACTTATTACACATGTTATGCTACATGAACATATTTGTATATTGTTATATGCACATTGCCATAGTTTGAGCATTTTCCATAAGCATTTGATTTATTTTTGACATCGAAATACTAATTGTAGACATCATGTCCGCACCTCCATCTCCTGATCATCTTCCTGCTATGCCTGAGTATTTACCAATTCTTCCCGGACCTAATGATCCTTACTTTGAGGCAATTGATTATGACGATGAGGAAGAACCTTATGAGGATCTAGACAATGAAATAGATTCGGACGAAGATCCTGAAATGGATATAGACATAAACATCGATGAGTACGAAGAGGATCCTGAAATGGATGTTGACATCGAAGGCATCGATGAGGAAGCGGAGGAACAAATAGTGGAGCCACATCTATCACCATTAACATCTCCACCTCCCGCTTCACCAATTTCATCCGAATCTAACCGTACCACTCCAGCTCAAGTTCCGAATTCTACTCACCAAACCGGCGGAACATCTACATCTACACATATGTTCGTGAACTCAGCTCAATACGAAATCTACTCTTTGAAACAAGCTCTCAACCTAACCCAACTCAAAGTTCAAAGTATGGCAAGTCAAATGCACGACTACATATCCAAGGTAAATTCTGCCAGAATGGATGCCATGAATGCTCGAGATGACCTATATTGGTTTAAGCTTGACATGAGCTACGTGAAGAGTGACTCGACTCATGTTGGGGAAGTAGTCTTAAATCCTTTGACGGGCTTGGATAATGTCAAGGATAGACTCACTTTGGTTGAGAGGGCCCAAGAACAGGATGCGGTTCAAATTCACAAACTACTTCACCGCCTAAATACCGCTGAAATCCGGTTAGATGTTGCAAACTTTGATAGGTATCAACTTAAGAATGATTTGTGTGGAATGCAAACTCAAATGAGTTCCATACAACAAAGGCTATACCAAAAGGATGTCAAAGAATACCGTCCGAATGAAAGTGTAGACGTGTTAGCAACACGCGGAAATAATAATCCAACCGGACTACAACAACCTCCCAACCGACGTTAGACTAGTGTTATAGTACTAGTTATCTTTAGTACAACGTTGTAATTACTAACTGAAAGTATCAGTTAGTAAGTTTTGAATGAACTTGTAATAAGTTCGATTTTGTAATCAACGTTATATTAATAAAACTCTTGTTTTATATACTATCATGTGTTATGCTTTTAAGTTTCAAACATTATCATCCTATCATTCTTATCAAACATTGTGCTCATCTCACAACTCTCTAATTACAATGTATCTTTTGAACAATAGAATCATGGCGCCAAAGAAAAAGACACCTCCAACGATGACGCAAGCTGCCATCCGCAAACTGGTAAAGGACAGTGTCAATGCAGCACTTGTGACGGAACGAGCAGCCGTAGCTGCAGCAGCTGCCGAAGCCACCACAGCTGCTGGTGCTGCTGATGCTGCAGCAGCCGCTGATGCTGCAGCAGCTGCTGATGCTGTAGCAGCCGCAGAAGCCGCCACTGCTGCGGAAGCTGCTATAGCTGCGGAGGCTGCCAGAATTGCCAGTCTTAACCTTGGAGGACCGAACTCAACTACCCCTCCGGTGACCAATGTTACTACAGTACCAAAGGGTTGCTCGTTCATTTCCTACCTGAAATGTGAACCCATCAAATTCAAGGGTACTGAAGGGGCTGTAGGTTTGACCCGTTGGTTCGAAAAGGCGGAGTCAGTATTCTTAGTCAGTAAATGTACTGAGGGAGACAAAGTTCAGTATGCCACGAGTACTCTGTTGAATGAGGCGTTGTCCTGGTGGAACTCAATTGCTCAACCCATGGGCATTGAGAATGCCTACAAAATTACTTGGGCTAATTTGAAACAAATGATGATCAAGGAATACTGTCCTCGCAGCGAGATGCAAAAGTTGGAAGTTGAGTTCTGGGATCATACGGTTAGGGGAAATGATATCATAACCTACAACCGTAGATTCCAGGAACTGAGGATACTTTGTCCAACAATGGTTTCCACAAAGGAAAAATTGTTGGAAAGGTATATCTGGGGACTTCCATCAAGCATACAGGGGAATGTGACTTCGGCAAATCCCAAGGAACTTGATGAAGCTATGCAGATGTCCCGCAGCCTCATGGACCAAGTGGTACGAATGACGGAAACCCGCAAGCAAAACAACCCCAACAACACCAACAACACCAACAACGCCAACAACAGCAATACTAATAATCCCAACAACTCCAACTACCGTAACAACAACAACAACAAGAACAACAACAACAAGCGACCATGGGATGGTAACCGTGGAAATAACAACAACAACAACAACAACAACAACAACAACCAAACCCGAAACAACAACCATCACAATCAACAGAACAAGAGACAGGAAGCCGCGACGGCTTATGTTGCTGCACCAGCTGGTGGTAAGTACGTTGGTAATCTACCACAATGTACCAAGTGCAACTACCATCATGAAGGTCCTTGCCCGGCCAAATGCCACAAGTGCCAAAAGCCCGGACATCTTGCCAAGGATTGTAGAGGCAAGGGTATAGCTACTGGGGCTAACACACAGCCCATAGTTACATGTTTTGGGTGTGGGGAAAGGGGACACTACAAGAACAACTGTCCTCAAGGCGGAGGTGCTCGTGGTAGAGCCTATGTCATGGGAAAAGAAGAACCACACCAGGACCTGAACGTGGTTACCGGTACGTTCTTACTCAATAATATTCCTGTTAAAGTCTTATTCAATTCTGGTGCTGATATGAGCTTTATATCTACTAGAATTGCACCTTTACTTGATATTCCATCAATCACTTTAACTACTAGTTATAGTATTGAGCTAGCTACCGGTGACTTAGTAAATACCAATACCGTAATCCCAAACTGTACCCTTAATCTCTTAGACCACCCCTTTAACATCAATCTTATGCCAATCGAACTCGGAAGTTTTGATGTTGTTATTGGCATGGATTGGTTGTCTAAACATCAAGCTAACATAATTTGTGGTGAAAGAGTTGTGCACATTCCATGTGACAATGAAACTTTGATCATTCGTGGTGATCAAAGTGGAACTCGAATAAACATCATCTCATGTATCAAAACCATGAAGTACATTGAGAAAGGATGTTATGCTTTCTTAGCCCACGTAACAGAAAAGAAATCCGATGAAAAACGTCTCGAAGATGTTCCTATTGCCCGTGAGTTTCCTGAAGTCTTTCCAGAAGACTTACCCGGACTACCACCAAATCGTCAAATAGAGTTCAGAATTGATTTAATACCAGGAGCGGCGCCAGTTGCCCGCGCACCATACCGGCTAGCACCTTCAGAGATGCAAGAGCTATCAAATCAATTACAAGAACTTTCGGACAAGGGATTTATTCTACCTAGTTCCTCACCTTGGGGAGCTCCAGTTTTGTTCGTGAAAAAGAAAGACGGGTCATTACGAATGTGTATTGACTACCGTGAACTAAACAAACTAACCATAAAGAACCGATACCCACTACCAAGAATTGATGACTTATTCGATCAATTACAAGGTTCAACCTACTACTCAAAAATTGACCTACGATCAGGTTACCATCAAGTTAGAGTTCGTGATGAAGACATTCCAAAAACAGCCTTTTGGACATGATATGGTCACCATGAATTCCAAGTGATGCCCTTTGGGTTAACTAATGCACCGACAGTATTCATGGATCTCATGAATCGTGTGTGTAAGCCATATTTGGACAAATTCGTGATCGTATTCATAGACGACATTCTCATATATTCCAAAAACGAAGAGGAACACAAAGAACACCTGAGAACAATTTTAGGACTACTCAAGGAAGAGAAATTGTATGCAAAGTTTTCCAAATGTGAATTTTGGATTCAATCAGTACAATTCCTTGGGCATGTGATTGACAAGACCGGTTTACATGTCGATCCCGCTAAAATTGAAGCTATCAAAAATTGGCCAACACCTACCACACCTACAGAAATTCGTCAATTTCTGGGTTTAGCCGGGTATTACCGAAGGTTTATTGAAGGATTTTCCTCAATAGCAAAGTCTTTGACTAAACTAACTCAAAAAGACAAGAAATATGTGTGGGATGAAAACGAAGAAAAAGCTTTCCAAACCCTCAAACAGAAATTTTGTAGTGCTCCTATCCTAGCATTGCCAGATGGGATTGAAGATTTTGTAGTCTATTGTGATGCATCGCACCAAGGGTTAGGTGCCGTGTTGATGCAACGCGATAAGGTCATGGCTTATGCATCAAGACAACTCAAGGTTCATGAAGAAAATTACACCACTCATGACTTAGAGTTAGGAGCCGTAGTCTTTGCACTAAAAATCTGGAGGCACTATCTATACGGTACTAGATGTACTGTGTACACCGATCATAAAAGTCTGCAACACATTTTAAACCAAAAAGAACTAAACATGAGACAACGTCGTTGGTTGGAATTACTGAGTGATTATGACTGCGACATTCGTTATCACCCAGGAAAGGCAAACGTAGTAGCTGACGCCCTGAGCCGAAAGGAACGGGTTAAACCACTTCGAGTCCGAGCCTTAGTTTTAACCATAAATTCAAACTTCCCTACTCAAATCCTTCACGCTCAAACTGAGGCGGTGAAACAAGAAGATATCCAAAAGGAAAAGTTGGATGGCATGATACAGAAGAAATTCGAAACCCGTTCAGATGGAACTCTATGCTTCCAAGGTCGAAGTTGGTTACCACTTTATGGTGGCCTACGAGACTTGATCATGCATGAATCACACAAGTCTAAATACTCCATACATCCAGGATCTGATAAGATGTATCATGATCTTAAGTTACTTTATTGGTGGCCGAACATGAAAGCCGACATTGCAACATACGTTAGCAAATGTCTTACCTGCTCCAAAGTAAAAGCCGAACATCAAAAACCATCCGTTCCATTGCAACAACCAGAGATTCCTATGTGGAAATGGGAAAGAATTACTATGGACTTCATTACCAAGCTCCCAAAGACATCAAGCGGTTATGACTCCATCTGGGTCATAGTTGATCGTCTCACAAAATCCGCACACTTTATACCAATCAAAGAGACTTACAAAATGGAACAACTAACCCGACTGTACGTCAAAGAAATAGTCTCAAGACATGGTGCACCAATATCCATCATATCCGACAGAGATGGTAGATTTACTTCCAATTTCTGGCAGTCACTCCAAGACGCCTTTGGAACAAATCTAGACATGAGTACAGCATATCACCCTCAGACCGATGGTCAGAGTGAACGAACCATCCAAACACTTGAAGACATGCTTCGAGCATGTATAATAGATTTTGGAAAAGGATGGGATACTCATTTACCATTAGTCGAATTTTCCTACAACAACAGCTATCATACAAGTATTAAAGCAGCTCCATTTGAAGCACTTTACGGTCGAAAGTGTCGTTCACCTGCTTGTTGGGCTGAAGTAGGAGAAGTTCAACTCACTGGACCAGAACTCATCCGTGAAACAACGGATAAGATTGTACAAATCAGAAGTCGACTGCAAGCCGCAAGAGATCGACAGAAAAGTTATGCCGACACACGACGCAGACCCCTAGAATTCCAAGTCGGAGATAGGGTTATGCTAAAAGTATCGCCTTGGAAAGGTTTGATACGATTCGGTAAACGAGGAAAACTAAACCCAAGATACATCGGATCATTCAAAATCCTAGCCAGGGTTGGCCCTGTGGCGTACAAACTTGAGCTTCCATCAGAACTCAGTAGTGTACATCCCACTTTCCATGTATCTAACCTAAAGAAATGCTTATCAGATGAATCACTCGTGATTCCACTCGATGAAATTCAACTCAATGACGATCTTCAATTTATTGAGGAACCCGTAGAAATCATGGACCGAGAGGTCAAACAACTCAAGCAAAGCCGTATTCCAATTGTCAAAGTTCGTTGGAACTCACAACGTGGTCCTGAATACACTTGGGAACGAGAGGACCAGATACGTAAGAAATACCCGCATCTTTTTACCAACGAAGCTTCTACTCCCAACGCAAATTGATCTCCGAGACGGAGCTCTAATATGGGGTGGAGACTGTAACAATTCGCAAATTCAGGTTAATTACAATTCCCGGGAAATTTTACTATTCATTTTACTATTCACTTTTACTATTCATTTTCCCGAAATTTTCCCAGAAAATTGATTTTTATTTCATATTCTCAAATGATAAATCATTTCCATGACAAAATAAATGTTTGACATTCGTCAGATCATTTTCGTGAAAGTTATTAAGGAAATACACGTTTTAGGGTAAAACGTCATTCAGAAATTCCACGCACAACGAAATTTGACCCCGTCAGGTGACCCCACATCAGAAAAATGTTTGACACACTCATGATTTATTTGAGAATAAACCATGACTGAGAAAAATATGACCAGAATAAACCTCGGCCGTGAAAAACTGGAAATTTCAGTTTTAAGCGTTGTTACTCAGCCGTAACCCTAGCCTTTACCTGCACCGTTTTTCTAAGATGATTTGAGTTTTCAAATTATTATAATAAGTCAACATATTTTTCCCTCCTCCATTGACCAAAAATCATCCCTAGATGTTATAAGTCATTTCGTGATTTTTAGGCTTACGGTTTGATGTCTAAAAGACATTTAATACCAACCGACACTGGACTGAGCCCAGTCTAGACATTATAAGTCATTTTAAATCATTTATATCATATTAGAAAAGTAACATTTTACTTTTCTCAATTTTACGCAATATTCGTACATTTTACGTATTACGCGTTTGAGACCCGTGTTTCCAGTTTTTAGCAGGGTTTACCACCCAAATGGAACCTACCACCCATTTTATATTTTATTATGGGACATATGGACATGTCTAACAATACTTTAAAGTTTCATAATTTTACGACACCCGGTTTTACGTTTTGAGGCCTAATCATTTACGGTTGGCATTTCCCGGAGTCAAAACTAGCAAATATCTAGATATTATCATCCAAGCCAAGCCAACTCACCCCCCCCCCCCCCCTAGCTCTTGTGAACCGCCAATAGGGGGGGAGTCATCCCTTGTGTGGCTTGATCCTAGGCAAGGTTGGCTTAGATGTGTTACATGTGTTGAAGCTTGTTTAGAAAGCTTTGACTAGTCATGAAATGTAACCTCCTCATTGAGCTATAAAAGCCCCTCCCCTCCCCTTTGATGCCGTGCACCTCCAACACCATAACCACTCTCACTTAGCTTCATTTCCTTCTAATTTCTTGCAAGGTTCAAGTGCTTCTTCAAGTAGAAACCCTAGTTTGATCATAAGTTACCAAAAATCTTCCAAACCCTAGAATACTTGGTGATTTCTCTTGAGTTTAAATCCACTCAATTCACCTCAACTTTCATTACATCTCTTTCAAGAATACCAAGGGTAGAAAGGTTGCATGAAGTGAAAAGGGTTGAAGCAAGTCTATCAAAGTCCATTTCCTTACTTGTTACTCCTTTCTTTAATTAGAAAGCCAAAAGTTGTAAGCCTAAACCTAACATGCTTCTTGTTAATTTCTAATGTTCATATCATTTACATGTTATTCTTGCTATATTATGTGTTTTATTTATGTCCATGATGTATAAAAATGAGTAAAAGATGTTGTTATAATGGATTGTTAAAACAAGTTACTAAAACAAGTAAAGTAGTGACTTTCTTGGTAAGACCTGATCAAAATGGTAAAAATTTGTTGTTGGATTATTACATATTACATTAGAGGACTTAACAAGCAAACCGTAGCAATTTGAACCACCTAAAAAGAGTATACGAGTCAAAAGTTATGGCGATTTGAAGTTACCAAAGATTTCCGGCAAAACTGCCTAAAAAGCTTCTGTGACAGAACCTAAAACACGCAAAAAGAGGCCTTTCTGGTCCGATTCATGAAAAAGTTAAAACACGAAAGTTGTCCGGAATCACGTTTTCATTCAGGATCAAAGAGGCTCGAGCCTTGAAAACGGCTTCTGAGTGAAATATTTCTCAGTTTCTTAACAGCTATTTACATATTTATAAGACACTAGATTATGGTTATACTTTAAAAGGAACAAGAGGTCTTATGACATATAAACAAGACCACCACCACGGCTAGAGCTAAGGTTGTGTCTCATGACCTTGGAACAAGAACCAAAGGTCATGGCTAGGCCATGACGAAATGACCATACCAACTTACATAGGCGTAAACATGAAACAATGAATTAGCCGATAACTTGAACAAGCAATTTGGATCTACTTCACTTAAAAGGAAACCATGAGATTTTACCAAGAGAAAATGGTCATTCAAGACTTATGAAGCTACCCCTAATAACAATCTTCATGTACAAATAAACTTTCCTAAGTTTATACAAATATCGGACATGTAACTTTTCGGATCAAAACCTATATCTATATATTTTATCAACTACTACAATAGTAGGGAGCCTCATGTGAGGAGTTCATTATGTAAGCCGTCGAGATGAGTTGTGGATTTACGAGTTAAAGTGTCCTGGCTCCTCGAACGCTTACTAACATGACTTCTGAATTATGTCGGCCCGAACGGTAGTAAACGATATACAAAACATACATGTTCATGAATCTTTTCATTCAAGGACTTACAATATACATCATACCACATCATGGACTAAATGCAAGATATATATATATAGGCACTCCGTTATATTCTTTACACAAATCCTAAGTCGCGACATTCTATTATAGGTTGCTCGTAGAAACCTACACGATCCAATCATCACCTTCATTACTTGCTATCCTACTTAAGGTGAGTTCATAGCCCCACTTTACATTATTTCAATGTTTTACAAACCCTTGGGGGGAATACATGCTACTTTTAAACCGAACACAATGCTTTGAAACTGTATGCTGCCTGATTGTTTTATTATTACTAAGTACCTACCTTGCCAATCCTAGGCCCCTATCATGAACCATTTAATCACTAGAATTAGTGAGCGCGAGTATTTTGAATAGGCCTATTGGGATTGACGAATCCCATTTGTTTGAGCAGATTAGTTCAACAAATGCACTATATTTGAACATTAAGTATGACGGCAAAGTACTTACCGGGGCAACAAAACCGCCGATTGATATTGGTACCCGTTAACGTCTTGGTTGCATGAGCTTAGTATATAATAATAACTGTTTTGTTTTCTAACATGAGTATGAGTCTAATTAACTCTTACTACCAACATATTGTGTTCAACCGTTAAACAAACTCTATGAATTTCACTCAACCTTTGTGTTGACCTCTTAAGCATGTATTTCAGGTCCATGATAATCAAGAATGGAGCGGAAGGGCACGTACCGAAGGAAGAAGGCTATAAACTATTATGTCATTCTATAAAAAACATCAAAGACTTTATATTGATGTATTTTGGAACATGGAACCGTTTTGGGACCTTACTATGTAAACTCTGTTATATTTGAATAAATATGAATGACAACTCTTTTTATTACGACTCGGTTAGAGATCGTTTTCTATTATTATGACTGTTGTGCCGTCGAGTAACACCCAAGTTGAATTCCGCTGCATCATGAATTGGGGGTGTTACATTGCGTACGCGCAGTTACCTAATGAAAACGGAAGATTGAAGGAGAAGAAGCTTTGCAAATGGTAAAAATACGTTTGACTGTGTGCATCACAGTGAAAAGGGGCGGTGATTTATATAAGAAGCCAAGAAACCCTAAATGGGATGCCACATGGATCCCACTCACAAACGTGTGGCTGGGAGGTGAAAGGTACAAGCACTTTTCCCCTTCTCTCGAGGCACACGCGGATAGCCTCCCCGTTTTTCGAGACACACTTTGTGCTATTTGGGTCTTGGTACATTGTTCCTATCATTTGGGCGGAAAGTATTTAATTTCTTCCCGCCACGCTTGCCGCTAGTTCCTTTAGTCTAGTATCCGCGGCTACGAGCCGCGCACACTAGACTGGGGGGACATGATGACGTATAGCCTATAGTTGGGCCACGAGCCTAAATTATAGACATTACTAAGCCCAAACCCACCACGGGTGGGCTATCATGACAAATGACTTGGGCCATTAATACCAACGGCTTGGGCTCACGAAGCCCAAAGCCCAACCAAAACGCATAATAAAGGGATAAGGATCTTCTATTCACGGAATAGATATCCTTACCCCGGATAAGCACCACGAGTGCGAAGAGTAAGGAGCAAGATACCTACACGGTTTCTGCGTCCTATATATAGAATCATATATTCTCATTGAAAAGGTACGATTGACACAATCCCTAACTCTTCAACTAAACCCTAAAATCGATTACTTACTCTCACGCCGGAGTCTAATCGTGGGAGACAATCCCACGATAAGCCTAACGGTGTTGTTTGCTTTCTTAGTGCGCAGGTTTCACAAGCACTAGAGTTCTAGTTGGTGCGGGAGCAGGAGTCCAAACAAGGTAAGCCCAACTTTTGTATCAACAAAGTATATTTCCAAAAATGAAGTCACCACAAGCAATAATTCACTTATCAACTTCTTCTCGTATTTCTTTTTTCTTTTATGGTCTCGCGATAATATGTCTTACTTCCGCCACTATCTCCGCATCCAATGGCGGTAATGAGACTGATTATCTCGCGCTAATGTCATTTAAGTCAAAGATCACCCATGATCCATTCAAAGTTCTAACCTCGTGGAATCATTCCTTTCATTTATGTGACTGGAGTGGTATTTCATGTGGAAAGTTGCACAAACGAGTGACTGCTTTACGGCTGGGTTCGCAACGCTTAGAAGGCTCGTTGTCTCCTCATGTAGGAAATCTTAGCTTCCTACGTATGCTTTCTCTCTCTAACAACAGCTTTCAAGGAACCATTCCTCATGAACTTGGTCGTCTTTCCAGGCTAGGTCATCTTTATCTTGATGAAAACAAGTTCAGTGGAGTCATTCCAACAAACTTGTCTGGTTGTTCTAAGCTCGAAGACATTTGGATCAATCAAAATGAGCTAACTGGAAGCATACCCATGGAGATAAGTTTACTCCCGAAACTTGCTGTCCTTTCAATTCACTACAATAAGTTAACAGGTGGAATCCCACCTTTCTTGGGGAATATTACATCAATGAAAGTGTTCGTTGTTGAAGGGAACCCGTTGGGTGGGAGAATTCCAGATACCTTGGGTCATTGGAAAAGCTTGACGACATTTTACTCTAGTGAGTGCAACTTATATGGAAGCATCCCTCATTCCATTTTCAACCTCTCACTCCTAGTTAATTTTTCCTTAGCTGGTAATCGCCTCACTGGTAGTCTTCCTTCTGAAATTGGTAATCAGCTCCCGAATCTTGAGTTCCTTCAGTTATGGGGTAACGAACTGACAGGAATTCTTCCTCCTTCTCTTTCTAATTGTTCTAAATTAGGACTTCTTGAAATGGCTAAAAACAGTTTTAGTGGGAAGTTGACAATTGATTTTTCAAAACTAAGAGATATTTATTCAATTAGATTACAGAGTAACAACCTCCATGGATGTGGAGAAGCTGATGACCTGAGGTTTATCAATTCTTTGAAAAACTGCACCAAATTAGTAGATCTGGTATTTGTTGAATGCAATTTTATAGGAGTGCTTCCTATATCAATAGGTAATCTTTCTGATCAATTCAGCTCTCTATATTTAGGAGACAATCAATTATTTGGAAGCCTACCTTCAAGTATAGGTAGTCTAGTTGGTTTGACCACTTTATCTTTAGAAAATAGATTCAAAGGAAACATCCCCACTAGCATTGGTAAACTTCAAAAGCTACAAGTTCTTCGTCTATATAGGAATCAATTTTCAGGGCCTATCCCTGATGCCATTGGGAACCTATCATTGTTGACTAAACTTTATTTAGAGTCCAACAAATTAGAAGGCTATATTCCATCAAGCCTTGGGAATTTAAAAAACCTTATTGGGTTAAACCTTGCAGACAATAGACTCACCGGTAAAATACCCAAACAAGTTCTTCAACTTCCATCACTAACTAACTTTTTAGATCTTTCACACAACCGCCTGTATGGTTCAATTCCATCAAAGATTAAAGACCTCAAGATGTTGAGCGAGCTCGATTTATCTTATAATAATTTTTCAGGCAACATTACTAGTAGCCTTGGTGAGTGCATTAGCCTTACAACGTTAAAACTAAGAGGCAACAGATTTCAAGGTTTAATACCATCTTCATTCAGTTCCTTGGGAGGACTGGGGGTACTCGACATTTCTGAAAATAATTTATCAGGTAGAATTCCACAATTTTTAGGCAAATGGAAATCTTTAGAATATTTGAACCTATCCTTTAATGATTTTGAGGGTGAAGTACCGGTTGAAGGAGTGTTTTCTAATGCAAGTTTATTTTCGGTTTGGGGGAACGATAGGCTTTGTGGTGGTTTGGTTACACTTAAGTTACCTGAATGCAACGAGACGGGTAGTAAGAAAAAAAGGTTTCCTTTCTTCATATTACTCATTGTGATTGCACCGACGTTGCTCATCGTATTATGTTGTGTGTATCTTTTGTGTACGAAGAAACGCAATAGTCAACAATCTCAGTTATCACGGAGTGAACGGTTTATGCAAGTTTCATACAGTCAACTTCTCAAGGCTACTGATAGCTTCTCTGCAGCAAATTTGATTGGAGAAGGTGCGTTCAGCTGTGTTTATAAAGGGATCCTCGATTCCGATGATGACAAATTTGTTGCAATCAAAGTTCTACGTCTTCAAAATCGAAGAGCTCACAAAAGTTTTCTAGCAGAATGTGAAGCTTGGCGGAATATTCGACACCGTAATCTGTTGAAAATCATAACTTCATGTTCAAGTGTTGATTTTCAAGGCAATGACTTTAAAGCTTTGGTTTACAAGTTTATGCCGAATGGAAGTGTACACGATTGGCTTCATTCAAGTGCAAATACATCGAAACTGAACCTTCTTCAACGAATAAACATTCTGAGAGATGTTGCAACCGCACTTGAATATCTTCACAACCGCTGCCAAACAACGATTGTTCACGGTGATTTGAAGCCTAGCAACATTCTACTTGACGCTGATATGGTGGCTCATGTTGGAGACTTTGGTTTATCTCGGCTACTTGGTACAGAGTTAAACCAAAATAGCTCAACTGGGGTTAAAGGAACAATTGGTTATGCACCTCCAGGTAGTATTCCATGATGCTTATATTTACTTAAAAATTACAGTTTGTAGATTAACTAATTGTTTTTAATTCGCAGAGTATGGTCTCAGGAGCGAGATGACAATTACAGAGGATGTCTACAGTTTTGGAATATTATTACTAGAGGTGATGACCGGGAAAAAGCCGACGGATGACATGTTCAATGATGGTCTTAGCCTTCATAAATTTGCTTACATGGCATTACCGGATCATGTAATTGATGTTATTGATGATGATGCAATTGTGTTGCAAAGTACGGAAGTGACTGCAAAGAAAGTGGAAGAATGTTTGGTTGCAATTATCAAGATTGGAGTATCATGCTCTGTGGATTCCCCACCACAACGGATGAAAATTGAAATTGTTGTCAACGAGTTGCAGCGCATTCTCGATGTGCTTCAAAATATATAAGGTACTGTGTTCTCTCTTTTGTCGAATCTGATTTTACATGAGTTTGTTAATAAACAATCGCTAACTTGATTTTGTTTTTGAACGCTTTCAGGTCTAATACAAAGCTTTCTAGGTGAAATTTGAAACAAGGAGCGGTGCATGTCGTAGTTGTATAAACTTTACTTTGTCAAATATGGTTGTAAGTGTGTTTTAGTTTTCTTGTTGCATAAGTACTGTAAGAGACGTAAGAGTGCATTTACATTCCTGATGAAAACTAAGTAAAAGAGTTGGCAGGACATTCTATAATCTTGTATCCTTTCATGGCTCTATATGTTTGTTTTATTTTTTTATTGGTATTTTTTTTAAGCGTCTGCCAAACATGTACTTGGAGATTATAGGTATTTCGTTAGGCGTTCGTGTTTAAACTGTTTTTATAAATAAAGTTCAAGTAGAACTGACCAATGACATCTTATGCAACACCATGGTGTGTCTGCATAATGAATTTTGTTGAAAGTTGTAATCAGATTACACTAACTTAGAAAAATCGACAATTTACTTGATTTTGACCCACCACCTAAACTTAACATTCTTAACTACATGTATCAACTAAAAATGACTAATATTGGGCTAAAGTTGACTGAGTTCCTGTTGGACCCACAGCTCGCTAAACTGCTTTTAACATGTGAAGAATTTAGTTGTGTAAACGAAGTTTTAACGATTGTATCTATGCCCTTTGTCCTGTCTATATTCTTTAGTCCATAAGCCCGTATAGAAAAAAGCGATGATGCACATGGAAAGTTAACAAATACTGTGGAGACTTGTGTAGCACTCATCACTTACAAGTGAGCTCTACGAAAGGCTCAGGAAGTGAGTTCTCAGTTACTAAATATTTTGAAAAAGCTCATGATCCGGCTGACATTATGTGGGTCGAATTGGGGCGTCATCAGAAAAGTGATATGCTCAGTTTACTTCCATAAAGCTGCAAAACCTAAAGGGATCAGGAATACATAAGTATTAGGAACTGGATGCCGGCCATTTGCACCCGACCTCAGTTTTATGTTGCAACATCTTGGATGGGTATGGCTGCTCTTTGAATAAATCTTTGTAAGGGTGGGAAAATGAGCGGGTCTAGAGCTTATTTAACGGGTCAAAACGGCAACCAAAGCTACAAGTCTTCTTGGATGGTATGGCTGCTATTTGAATATATATTTGTAAGGGTGGGGAAATGGGCATGTTTGGTCACTTGTTTAACGGGTCAAAACGAGAACATTTTTTGTAAGGATCATGTTGGCCCGTAATGTTTTTTGCCCAGTTTTATGAAAATCCTCTATAGATGTTATCGTGCTAAATATGATTACAAAAGCAACGTTTTGGTTTTTGCTATAAGCATTGTGATATTATATAAGTTGTTTTGGTCACACACTCACACTCGAAAAATCATCTTGCACACAACTCAACGAGTAGACATAGAACAACAATAGGCTCAAAAAACCAGACATTCTTCATGTGGCCATCGGACATGATTAGCTGTTTCTACTGTTCTACATTGTAAATTCACACCATAAATAGGCTCAAAAAACCAGACATGAAACTGAAACCAGACATCAAACCATCCCAAAACAGCTCATAAACTCAGTACTGACTTTGATACTCGATCAAGTACTGTGCAGAAGTTCACACATCCCAAAACAGCTCATAAACTCGGCTCGCGTCTTCCATTTCCACAACCTTCCCTTTCCTCTTCTGGCAAGCCAATGCAGCTGATGTGATCAAGTTTATGGCGTATCTCAGAGATGTTTCAACCTCAATTTTTGTCAACAAAACCTATGCATCATCAGATACGTCCACATCTTCCTCTTGACACCTTATATCAAGAATCTTGTGAATGTCATCTTCAGTGTACGGTTGTGTGGAGATGATGAGAAGGCGGTCCAGGAAATCGATTGGAATCCCATGGGGGGATTTGTAGTTTGTGCTTGTGATTACTCGGTTGGTGGCGACAAGTATTGGTGTCATGTTGTTTTCTAAGGCACGATTTAGGTATGAATAACACTCGATATCAAGCATGTGGACGCCATCTATGAACAGAACACCAGGAATGATCTCTGCCTTTCCTTCCTCTCGTCAGTCTGCAACCTTTGTATCAATCTGTTCCTTCACTTCAACTCGTATTTCTCCAGTATCACCGGTGAAAAGAGCAAGAAAACCTTGTGTTCTGCATTTCATAACAAAAATAATTAAGTTTTCAGAAAGATCAAGTACCATAATTACTTTTTTTTTTCTCAAGATAATCCAAGTTATTTCATCATGCAAAAGTTCACTGACTCCCCCTGCCCCATAGACAACAGAATTTACCACAGACAATTGCACAAAAAGACCATCTTTGTTCTATTATCAGAAAGTGTAACATAAAAAAACAACACTAATTCAGTTATTCATGCTAGTCTAACAACAGTTGTTTCAGCCATGACCATCAAAAGTTCCACCTAATGAGGCATCTAACTGTAAAGGTATTAATCCAAAATTCCTAATTTCAATCAAACCTTATGTACCTTTGCGAATGGGCTATGCTCTTATCAATTACATTACAGTTATTAGCATTAAACACCAACATACATTTTGTAAGCAATGCACATCAACAAAGGGAAGCATTAGTCATGACTTTGAGAAAATGGCACTTTTGTTCCTAGCAAAGAAGAGTCCTTTTAGATTTCAAATCAGTTTAAATTTTAAGGCCTCATACTAAATTAATGCAAAGAGAGTCATATATACCATGATAAATAGGAACATTGATAATCAACACAGTTATAACCTTAATACACTACTTAAAGAAGAGACCGTGTAGACAAAAAACGTAAGTAAAGAATCTAGACGTCACATCTCCTGTATTAACTAGGTAACTAGCAAGATACCACAATCACCAAATCAATCTCTTTTCCTTCATAGGGATCTAGAGTATCTGATCTATCGTTATTTGAACATCAATATATCAATGAATCCAAAATCCTTTTATTTTTTCTAGTATTTAATAAGACTATTTTCAGACAATATATCTGCTATAAATATTTGAATGATCAACTTTAAAATTAAACTAATTTACATGTTGACATGAAAACAGAGTTGTATACAAGCTTTCTTTCTTATCAGCTAGTAGTCAGTGCAACAAGCTAAATACCCTAATATATGAAAACATTACATATGGTTCCAAGCAAACTAGCATAAGATCATACAGTCTCCATCTCAGTCGTTTTCAATGTCAGCTTCCTCATTGTTGAAACTCCATAGACACACCCTTATTTCCATTCCTCTGAACACTTTTCTTCACAAAGTTTTCCATACCTTCAATAGCTCTTAGTTGAGTGTCATAACCACCAACAATTACTTCATCCCATCTGTCATCGGAACTATCAAACACCTCACTGAATTTCTAAACTGTTAGTGATCACTCCACTTGATTCCTTTTCACCATCTTTCCATCCTCTCTCTCCTTGTCAACTTCAACAACACGTGTTTCGTGTTCATCAATAAAAGGCCTCTCACTGTTTTTATTCATTTCAAATCCATTAGCACCATCACGAATCTCAACACCACCAAGAATTTAATTTACTCAAATCTCCTCCCCTGTCGTTATCTTTAACCTCATCATCTTTTTTATCCTGATTACCTAGAGTGCCATCTGTTATCCACTTATCCCTAATTTCTAAATTTGTAATTTGTGAATTCTCAGGCTCTTGTGCTTCTAAAAGACTAAGATTAGCCCCTTGTATTCCTGACAAGAATTTGCAGGTATCACAACACTAGCATCAACTGTAAACATGTAGCTATTTTGAAACAGTAAACCATAACTTAAAAAATGCAATACCCGAGGAAGAGATGTTAACAACTTAACGCATACAAACATACACATATATGTTAGCTTTAGAATTGGCAAAACAGGAGGGTCAGTGTAATAATGGGTCAAAACATGTTTGGGTCAAAAGGGTAAGTTTGGGTACGGGTCGTGTTGAATATGCACTTTAGTCGCCTTTTGACCCATCTGACCCATTCGACCCCTTTCCTTTTTAACACTTTTGACCCAAGCCAACCAATTCACAAGCAAATGGGTCGAAATTGCCATCTCAAGTTAGCTTAATTTGTACAAACATGAATCTTTATACAAACACGCACCATAGATATCATTCTCTTCTAGAGACATAATTGATGTTTAAAGTTGTAGCTGTAACATCTAAACCCAAAATTAATTCATGTTATTTTAAATTTTAAAAAAAAAAAAAAAAAAA
Organism: Artemisia argyi; assembly: GCA_030686995.1. Lineage (NCBI taxonomy): Eukaryota > Viridiplantae > Streptophyta > Magnoliopsida > Asterales > Asteraceae > Artemisia > Artemisia argyi. The sequence goes on along the minus strand of CM060680.1, from coordinate 221,257,383 downwards.
AAAAAAAAAAAAAAAAAAAAAAAAAAACTAGAATTCACATCATTTGAGCAGACAAAACGGGTATTAAACCAGGATAGTTGCACTGTCACTTATATAGTCAAATACGAACAAGCCACAAACATCAAAAGCAATCTCAAATCTCGAAACCTGAATCCAAACTCAAAATCTCGAAAACCGAAAGCCTAAACATCGTAACTCAACAATCCAAGCTAAACCCGGTTCATATCCTAAATTCAAACCACATTTTCTCAAAATTCACCCCATTTCAACACACAACATACAAATCCAATGAGGGCAGTTACACCATCACTTATCGTCAAATACTAACAAGCATTAAACATCAAAAGCAATGTTAAATCCATATAAAAACAATTCAAATCTTATAAAACATTCATAGGCTTAGCAAAATTTCGAAAACCAAAACCCGAAAAATGAATCAGTTAACAATTAAAGCTAATAAATCTAAGCTTTCAACAAAATAATCAACTTAAAAATAAATTATAGCTTTTCCTTGTACAAACAATGATAAGAACCTTTTCATCAAACATCTGCTGAAACTCAGAGTAAAATGAGCTAATATATGGGTTTTCAAGTATGTATACCTGTCAAGAACACACATATTTGAAAAACCACAGATTGACTGATTTCACACATACTTTACATAATCTTTGACTAAACTTGAAAAGCTTGAAACTTTATGTGAATCTGAGATAAGCTATCCAAAAAGCTATTGAAAAGCTAGTTGAACAGCTTGATTAGAGCCTATTCAAGTTTATGTGAATTTGGAGTGGGAGTGTATTTGGTTGGAGTGATGGGAGGCGGATTGAAAGGGTAGAATTGGATGGCTGTAATTAAGTGAAAGGAGGTGGGATCCGTGTGAGGTGATTTGCACCAATAAGATGTGTACACCTGTCTAATGAATCGGTATTTTTAGATAAAAAAAAAAGTTTATGATGTGTTTTTCATCAATTTTTGCTTTTTTCAAAAAGATCTAATGAATTGGTATTTTTAGATTAAAAAAAAAAAAAGCTTTAAGAAAAGCATGTTGAAGTATTTTGGGTTTTTAAGAAAGTTAAATGAGTACTCATGCGTAATAATGAGATTTTTATTAAGAAAAAGTTATAATTGTGCTATTATCGTCTTCAAACAACTTTTTGCTTACACTTTTTTTTTTTTTTTCTAAATGATTAAATGAATTGTTATTTTTAGACACAAAAAACTTTAAAAAAAACATGTTTAGGTTCTTATCGTTTTTAAGAAAATACTTTATAATTTGAAATGGTCAAAAGTATATTAAACGATTAAGCTTAAAAAGTGTTTGTTTTAAAGTTTGGTTGTTGCTAACAAGCTAATTAGACTTTGTCTTATATTTTATAAGCTAGATTTTTTGGGCTTTTTTATGCCTATTTACTTATATTTTAATCTTAAGCTGTGTCTAATGGTTACATTTCCACCATCTCCACCTCAGCGGCACATCAGTTAAACGGGTAAACCCATCATCTAAGAGTAGTAGTGGTAATCACTCAACCAAATACATAAAAATATCTCACTTTATATAACATATATACCCTACGATACTCCCCACATACTCATTAAAAAATGGTAGTGCACCACGCAAGGTTGTCTGAACTACCGAACCAACCCTAAAAGGCACATTTGTGCGCGGTGGATGAGAGGTCGTAGTGGTTGATGGCGTGTTGTAGAGGCTCATCACGGGTGGTGTAACAATTCACAATTTCAGGTTAATTACTATTCCCGGAAAATTTCACTATTCACTTTTACTATTCATTTTTCCCAAAATTTTCCCGAAAGTTGATTTTTATTTCATATTCTCGAGTGATAAATCATTTTCATGGCAAATTAAATGTTTGACATTCATAAGCTCATTTTCGTGAAAGTTAATAAGGAATTACACGTTTTAGGGTAAAACGTCATTCAAAAATTATACGCACAACGAAATTCGACCGCGTTAAATGACCCCGCATCGGAAAAATGTTTGATACACTCATGATTTATTTGAGAATTAATCATGACTGTGAAAAACATGACCAAAATAAGCCTCGGCCGTGAAAAACTGGAATTTTCAGTTTTTAAGTGTTTTTACTCAGCCGTAACCTTAGCCTATACCTACACCGCGTTTCTAAGACAATTTGAGTTTTCAACTTATTAGAGAAATTCAACATATTTTTCCCTCCTCCTTTGACCAAAAATCATTCCTTGATTTTATAAGTCATTCATTGATTTTTAGGCTTACGGTTTGATGTCTAAAAGACATTTAATACCAACCGACACTAGACTGAGCCCAGTCTAGACATTATAAGTCATTTTAAATCAATATTATCCTATTAGAAAAGTAACATTTTACTTTTCTCAATTTTACGTATTACGCGTTTTAGACCCGTGTTTTCAGTTTTAGCAGGGTTTTACCACCCAAATGGAACCTACCACTCATTTTATATTTTATTATGGAGTATTTTGACAAGTTTAATCATTCCTACAAGTTTCGTATTTTTACGATACCCGGTTTTACGTTTTGTGACGTAACAACTTACGGTTAGCATTTTACGGAGTCGAAACTAGCTCCATAACTTGGATAATATCATCAAAAAGCCAAACCTTCCTCCCCAAGCTTGTGAACCGCCACTAGGGGGGGGGGATTCACACTTGTGGCATGATCTCCTTCCTTGTGCTCTAGGATTAGTACATGTGTTCAAGCTTGTCTTGGAAGCTTTGACAAGTAAAGTAACTAACCTCCTCAAGACCCTTTATAAGCCCCCCTCCCCCTCCTTATGCCGTCCACCATAACCACACACCAACACCATCTCCTTTGCTCATTCTCTTCAAGTTCCATCCAAGATTCAAGTGCATAACAACACATAAACCCTAGTTTGATCTTAGGTTATCAAAACACTTCCATAACCTCATATACTTGGTGATTTCTCTTGAGTTTGAATCCACTCAAGTCACCTCAACCTTCATCATCTATCTTTCAAGATTACAAGAGTAGAAAGGTTGCATGAAGTGAAGTGGGTTGAAGCTAAAGTCTATCAATGTCCTATCCTTACTAGTTAACTTCCTTTCTTTATTTGAAAGCCAAAAGTTGTAAGCCAAACCCTAACATACTTCTTCCTAAATAATCATGTTCATGTTATTTACATATCATTCATGCTATATATTGTCTTGTTATCATGTCCATGATGTATAAAAATGAGTAAAACAAGTTATGATATACATATGTTAACTTATGATCTTTAAACAAGTAAACTAGTGACTTTTATGGAGAACCACGACCAAAATAGTACAACTATGATATTTGAAACTTACTTACTGTTAAATAGGACTTAACAAGGAAAACATAGCAATTTGAATCACCCAAAACGAGTACTCGAGTCAAAAGTTATGGCCATAAGAAGTTAGCGAAACCAAAACGCCGAAACTGCCAATACCCTACTGTTTGCATTCTGCCATTTTGAAAGTCACCCTTCTGGTCCGATTCATCAAAAAGTTAAAACACAAAAGTTGTCCGGAACGATGTTTTCGTTTAGGAACAAAGAAGCTCGAGCCCTGAAAACGCTTTCCGAGTGATAATTTCTTCAAATTCTTAACAGCCCATTTTTAGACCAAAGTCATTATATATAGGTTATGGTTTATAAAGACCAAAGAGGTCTTATGACCTAGAATCAAGACCACAACCATGGCTAGAGCCAAGTTTGAGTCTCATGACCATGGAACAAGGACTAAAGGTCATGGCAAGGCCATGACGAAATGACCATGTAAGCTTACTTAGGCGTAAAACATGAAACAAGGAATTGGCGATAACTTGAACAAGCAATTTGGATCTACTTCACTTAAAAAGAATCATGAGTTATTACAAAGAAAAATGGTCATACAAGACTTATGAAACTTACCCTAATAACAATCTTCATGTAATACTAAACTTTCCTAAGTTTACTCAAATATCGGACATGTAAATTTTCGGATCAAAACTTATATATATATATATATATATATATATATATATATATATATATATATATATATATATATATATATATATATATATATTATCAACTACTACAATAGTAAGGAGCCTCATGTGAGGAGTTCATTATGTAAGCCGTCGAGATGAGTTGTGCATTTACGAATTAAAGTGTCCTGGCTCCTCGAACGCTTACTAACATGACTTCTGAATTATGTCGGCCCGAACGGTAGTAAACGATATACAAAACATACATGTTTCATGAATCTTTTCTTTCAAAGACTTACACTATACATCATACAACATCATGGACTAAATGCAAGATACATATATAGGCAATTCTTCATATTCTTAGACATTATTCCAAACCTAAGTTGCAACAATTATTCTAGGTTGCTCGTAGAAGTTCTTACGGCATATCCATCATTCTCATTATACATCATCCAACTCAAGGTGAGTTCATAGCCCCACTTTACATTACTTCAATGATTTACAAACCCTTGGGGGAAATACATGCTATTTTTTTTACCGAGCACAATGTTTTTAAATTGTATGCTTGCCTGATTGTTTTATTATCACTAAGTACCAGCCTTGCTAAACCGAGATTCCTTATTATGAACCATTTAATCACTAGCAATAGTGAGCGCGAATATTATGAATAGGCCTATTGGGATTGACGAATCCCATTTGTATTGACTAAGTTCAAACAAATGCACTAATATTTGAGATTTAGGTATGTTAGCAAAGTACCTACCGGGATAAATCTGCCGATCGATATTGGTACACGTTAACGTTTTGGTGTCATAAGCTTAGTGTATAATACATTTTATGGGCGTATAATAACGTAGCCTACCTGTTTTGTTTTCCAAACATTGGTGTGAGTCTACAGCTCACACTACCAACATATTGTGTTCAAACGATTAAACAAACTCTATGAATATCACTCAACCTTTGTGTTGACCTCTCAAGCATGTATTTCAGGTTCATGACGATCAAGGATGGCACGGAAGGACACGGATACTCAAGAGGGCTATAAATTTTATTATCATTCAAAAACTCATTTAATGTAAATTGTAAACATGGAACCATTTGGGACCTCATTTTTGTAATCTCTGATATTTATACAATTTGAATGATAAATCTTTTAAAACAACTCAATTGGAGTTCGTTTTCTATTATTGTGACTATTGTGCCGTCGAGTAACACCCAGTTTGAATTCCGCTGCATCCATGAATTGGGGGTGTTACAGATTGATACCAGAGCCATGGTTATAGAGAAACGGGTCTAATTGAGACCTAAACTATAACCACACATACAAGCAAAAACATTTTTATAGCCTTCCGCTCTCCGTGTCTTCCATCCTCCAGACTATTATGGACTTAGTAAGCATGTTATGCTAGACAAACATATTAGTATATTCATATATACCCATTTTGAGCATTTCCCCGTAGACATTTTATGCTACACAAACATAATTGCATATTAATATATGTACCCTTAACATAATTGAGCATTTCCCCGTAAGCATTTTATGCTATATGAACACATATAAGTATATTGATATATACACACTAGGCATTTTATGCTACATGAACATATTAGTATATTGATATATAAACTCGGTTTATTTTCAATCATTTATCTAAACAATGGACTAAACATATCTGTGTATGCATATTCTAGGGCATTTCGGTACAATCACATTCTCCCAATCATGTTCCTACTCCAACATTTTATGTCCAAAACATTGTAACTGATTGCAATGGTCTTTCCTATTTTCCAAGACATTGTATTATACAATGGTCTTAACCATTTCTCAAATGTTTTGAGTCACACAATGGTCTAACCTACTTCCCAGACATTGTGAATTGCACAATGGTCTAACCTACTTCTGAGACATTGTGTTTTGCGCAATGGTCTCTAGAATTATTCCATCACATCATCAATATCATTTCATATGATATCAAAAACCCATCACAACCTATCGATTTCTAAATAGAAATATGAGATTTTTAAAGGACAAACAAATCCATCACCTACAAAAGCTGAAGTTCAGCTCTACATTTATCAAAGTTTTCTTCTGAAACCTTCATTGTTAAAAGTTCATGATCCTGGCCAAGTATGTTCTATTTTAGAACTACTTAAAACTTCCTTTCCATACGTACCTACCCTTACTATCTTCTATGCAATGGAATATGAAAACATACGTTACAAGTCTTGTATGGACGGGACTTGCAACTTAAGGGTTTGACATCGCCTTTGTTTAGCGGACAGTTTCCCGAAAGCAACGGACATATCACAAGTATACCTAATTTAGGTATTTGAAAATTTTATCGAACCTTGGCTAAATATAGACTAGTCACCTATATTTAACCTAGGGACAGTGGAATATAGTCTGACTAACTATATTCGACTTAAAATTTTCAAATACTGAGAATAGTTGTACTAAGGTTATGTTTAGATTGATTTCCTACATGAACACGATAAACCACCAGAATACATTAAAACAATCTAGAGACACGATAGTGCCTTACCACTCAGCAAGATCTTAACACCTTATTTGTATGATCTAATTTCATTCTTGAAAATTTTCATTTATAAGATAATCCGAACTACTATCTTGGGATAGTTATCAATTCTTCTCTTCATCCCGTGGAAGTACCATCCTGTTTAGGATACCATTCCATTATAAACCTTTAAAATCTCTTAAGATTTTCAAAACAAACTCAACATCTATACCTAAGAGTATTAATGTTAAGCATACACTACACACTTTTGTTCATCAAACATATCACATCATTATCTTCACAATCGTTACAACCACAAGCTCATTAACAGATCTTGATGCACTTTTAAAGCTCAAATCATCCTTAGTTACATCACAAGTACCCTCATCAGCTTTACAAGATTGAATATTCATTTTGTACTTTTGGAACACCAGTATCATCTCGTAATACACTACCTTGTAACTCACTGGCTAATTGTGAATGTTGTGTTGGGAATTCTTAAGTAGGATGATTTGTAATTATTTGAATGGATTGGGATGCCTTTTCATTTAAATAAAGAAATTGTAAATCACCGAACCATAAGTTTATATTCCCCTATTTACATTGTTTGGGATGCCTCTCTATGTAAATAAAGAATTATAAACAAGTGGGCTTATTTGTATCCGAAATAACATAAGTATGAAGTCAATAAACATTAGGTACAACAACCGATTACCTACTAGGCTATGATTGCAATTACTATCTCAATTCCTATTAATATTCGACTGCTATATCAATTTCCTTTGATATTCGACTATTACCATACCTTTCCTATATAAAAGTAAGCCTCATCCTACACCATACACTGAAATGACAAATCAAACTGCATCACTAGTAATCCCAGACTTTAGTCCTCATAAGTAACCACACCTCTTCATCAGCACCACTCCAACATATGACACACATAGAACTTCGGGACGAAGTTCCCCGTAAGGGGTAGAGACTGTAACAATTCACAATTTCAGGTTAATTACTATTCCTGGAAAATTTCACTATTCACTTTTACTATTCATTTTTTCCGAAATTTTCCCGAAAGTTGATTTTTATTTCATATTCTCGAGTGATAGATCATTTCCATGGCAAATTAAATGTTTGACATTCATAAGCTCATTTTCGTGAAAGTTAATAAGGAATTACACGTTTTAGGGTAAAACGTCATTCAAAAATTCTACGCACAACGAAATTTGACAGCGTTAAGTGACCCCGCATCGGAAAAATGTTTGATACACTCATGATTTATTTGAGAATTAATCATGACTGTGAAAAACATGACCAAAATAAGCCTCGGCCGTGAAAAACTGCAATTTTCAGTTTTTAAGCGTTTTTACTCAGCCGTAACCTTAGCCTATACATACACCGCGTTTCTAAGACAATTTGAGTTTTCAACTTATTAGAAAAAGTCAACATATTTTTCACTCCTCCTTTGACCAAAAATTATTCCTTGATTTTATAAGTCATTCCTTGATTTTTAGGCTTACGGTTTGATGTCTAAAAGACATTTAATACCAACCGACACTAGACTGATCCACAGTCTAGACATTATAAGTCATTTTAAATCAATATTATCCTATTAGAAAAGTAACATTTTACTTTTCTCAATTTTATGCAATATTCGTACATTTTACGTATTACGCGTTTTAGACCCGTGTTTTCAGTTTTAGCAGGGTTTTACCACCCAAATGGAACCTACCACTCATTTTATATTTTATTATGGAGTATTTTGACAAGTTTAATCATTCCTACAAGTTTCGTATTTTTACGATACCCGGTTTTACGTTTTGTGACGTAACAACTTACGGTTAGCATTTTACGGAGTCGAAACTAGCTCCATAACTTGGATAATATCATCAAAAAGCCAAACCTTCCTCCCCAAGCTTGTGAACCGCCACTAGGGGGGGATTCACACTTGTGGCATGATCTCCTTCCTTGTGCTCTAGGATTAGTACATGTGTTCAAGCTTGTCTTGGAAGCTTTGACAAGTCAAGTAACTAACCTCCTCAAGACCCTTTATAAGCCCCCCTCCCCCTCCTTATGCCGTCCACCATAACCACACACCAACACCATCTCCTTTGCTCATTCTCTTCAAGTTCCATCCAAGATTCAAGTGCATAACAACACATAAACCCTAGTTTGATCTTAGGTTATCAAAACACTCCATAACCTCATATACTTGGTGATTTCTCATGAGTTTGAATCCACTCAAGTCACCTCAACCTTCATCATCTATCTTTCAAGATTACAAGAGTAGAAAGGTTGCATGAAGTGAAGTGGGTTGAAGCTAAAGTCTATCAATGTCCTATCCTTACTAGTTAACTTCCTTTCTTTATTTGAAAGCCAAAAGTTGTAAGCCAAACCCTAACATACTTCTTGCTAAATAATCATGTTCATTTTATTTACATATCATTCATGCTATATATTGTCTTGTTATCATGTCCATGATGTATAAAAATGAGTAAAACAAGTTATGATATACATATGTTAACTTATGATCTTTAAACAAGTAAACTAGTGACTTTTATGGAGAACCACAACCAAAATAGTACAACTATGATATTTGAAACTTACTTACTGTTAAAGAGGACTTAACAAGGAAAACATAGCAATTTGAATCACCCAAAACGAGTACCCGAGTCAAAAGTTATGGCCATAAGAAGTTAGCGAAACCAAAACGCCGAAACTGCCAATACCATACTGTTTGCATTCTGCCATTTTGAAAGTCACCCTTCTGATACGATTCATCAAAAAGTTAAAACACGAAAGTTTTCCGGAACGACGTTTTCGTTCAGGAACAAAGAAGCTCGAGCCCTGAAAACGCTTTCCGAGTGATAATTTCTTCAAATTCTTAACAGCCCATTTTTAGACCAAAGTCATTATATATAAGTTATGGTTTATAAAGACCAAAGAGGTCTTATGACCTAGAATCAAGACCACAACCATGGCTAGAGCCAAAGTTGAGTCTCATGACCATGGAACAAGGACCAAAGGTCATGGCAAGGCCATGACGAAATGACCATGTAAGCTTACTTAGGCGTAAAACATGAAACAAGGAATTGACGATAACTTGAACAAGCAATTTGGATCTACTTCACTTAAAAAGAATAATGAGTTATTACAAAGAAAAATGGTCATACAAGACTTATGAAACTTACCCTAATAACAATCTTCATGTAATACTAAACTTTCCTAAGTTTACTCAAATACCGGACATGTAAATTTTCGGATCAAAAATTATATATATATATATATATATATATATATATATATATATATATATATATATATATATATATTATCAACTACTACAATAGTAAGGAGCCTCATGTGAGGAGTTCATTATGTAAGCCGTCGAGATGAGTTGTGGATTTACGAATTAAAGTGTCCTGGCTCCTCGAACGCTTACTAACATGACTTCTGAATTATGTCGGCCCGAACGGTAGTAAACGATATACAAAACATACATGTTTCATGAATCTTTTCTTTCAAAGACTTACACTATACATCATACAACATCATGGACTAAATGCAAGATACATATATAGGCAATTCTTCATATTCTTAGACATTATTCCAAACCTAAGTTGCAACAATTATTCTAGGTTGCTCGTAGAAGTTCTTACGGCATATCCATCATTCTCATTATACATCATCCAACTCAAGGTGAGTTCATAGCCCCACTTTACATTACTTCAATGTTTTACAAACCCTTGGGGGAAATACATGCTATTTTTTTACCGAGCACAATGTTTTTAAATTGTATGCTTACCTGATTGTTTTATTATCACTAAGTACCAGCCTTGCTAAACCGAGATTCCTTATTATGAACCATTTAATCACTAGCAATAGTGAGCGTGAATATTGTGAATAGGCCTATTGGGATTGACGAATCCCATTTGTATTGACTAAGTTCAAACAAATGCACTAATATTTGAGATTTAGGTATGTTAGCAAAGTACCTACCGGGATAAATCTGCAGATCGATATTGGTACACGTTAACGTTTTGGTGTCATAAGCTTAGTGTATAATACATTTTATGGGCGTATAATAACGTAGCCTACCTGTTTTGTTTTCCAAACATTGGTGTGAGTCTACAGCTCACACTACCAACATATTGTGTTCAAACGATTAAACAAACTCTATGAATATCACTCAACCTTTGTGTTGACCTCTCAAGCATGTATTTCAGGTTCATGACGATCAAGGATGGCACGGAAGGACACGGATACTCAAGAGGGCTATAAATTTTATTATCATTCAAAAACTCATTTAATGTAAATTGTAAACATGGAACTATTTGGGACCTCATTTTTGTAATCTCTGATATTTATACAATTTGAATGATAAATCTTTTAAAACAATTCAATTGGAGTTCGTTTTCTATTATTGTGACTATTGTGCTGTCGAGTAACACCCAGTTTGAATTCCGCTGCATCCATGAATTGGGGGTGTTACAGGTGGTGGATGCAACCATTAGACCCGATCTTAAAATTTTCAAAATCTCACTTGAAGGCTTCAACCAAATAAAAGAATTGCCTTCCTTTTTTATGAAAAACATAGATTTAGGATTTTTGTTTTTTTTTATTTAATTATTTTTTTTAGCCGATGTAATGAGTTGGTGAAATGTCTTGCATGTACAGGGGTGTTCGCTTAAGCTTGTTTTTGGGCAATTGAGTTTAAATGATTTCAGTTTATGTTTAATAAGCTGACTTTTTGTCACAACTCGTAATTTCATGTCCTGTTTCAAACGTCGAAATTCCAATTTTTTATCTCGGAAAGTTAGTATTCACTTTTACTATTCACAAAACACTATTCATGCCCGAAATTTTTATTTCATATTCTCATAAGTTAAACTATTTTAACGGTAATCCGAGAGTTTGGCGCTCGTCGGATCATTTCTGCAAAAATCACGAAGCCGTGTCCGAGATTTACATTCAGGTTTAAACGTCCTTCCGGCATCCCGATATGTCCATAAAACAATATAAATGATAGAAATATGATTTTCTCTCATTTTACGACAATTCTTAAAGTTTTGGAATTTTACGTTTTTCAGTTCAGCGTTTTACGCGAATTACGCGTTTTTAACCCGCGTTTCCAGTTTTAGCAGTGTTTAAGCAACCCGATGGAACTTACCATTCATTTTATATTTTATTATGGAGTATTTTGACAAGTTTAGTCATTCTTTCAAGTTTCATATTTTTACGATACCCGAATTTACGTTTCGCAGTTTAAAACTTTACGTTTAGCGATTAACGGAACCAAAACCGACTCCGTGAACCAGATAACACCAAGCTTATCACATACTCATTCACTTTTACACATTTGCAGCCCCCCCTCAAAATATCTAGTCAACTTGACCAAGTATTTACTAAAATGCCATTGATTTAGATTTTTTTAATACATAAACACCTTTTTACACATATATACTTAGATCAAAAATCAAAAACTCATTTTTCTTCACCTCTTTCTCTAAACCCACGACCCAATATCAATATACATGATCAAGTGATCATTTTTCAAAGTACAAAGCATCAAAGTTGTTCATTTCATCATCCTAATCAAGAATCATAACACAAAAACACAAGAAACACAAGGTTTTGCCTCATCTAATCACCTAGAATTTTAGAGTGAGTTATCAACTTTATTTTCATAATTTCATCTAATTAACACATGTATCTTATAGTATTCATGCTTAATTTCATGCACAAACTAGTTATACCACTTTATTTTTGTTAACTTTTTTGAACATACAAACCTTAGATTTTGATTTAGGTGTTCCTTTGTTAAATTAACTTGATTACTAGTCATTAGGAACCCATGGCACCCTAAGAAGGTGTATGGTAGGATTAGATTAGTTTTGTGAAGTTTGCAAGAGTTTTGGTTGAGGTTGGAACTAGTTTTGAACCTTGGAAATGAATTTCTAACAAGTTTATAAACATGCTGTCCCATTTTGGTAAATTCTGGAAAATCAGTAGATACAAAGGAAACTTTGGCAAAATTTTTAGAAAATACTTTCAAAAATGAATCCGTAGGCGAAAGAACGGATTAAAAAGAGTTTATAACGAAGAAGTTATGGTTTTTGCAAGTTTGTTGACGTAAAGTATTTTTCTGAAAAATTGTTGCTGTTGGACGTTTTTCGTCGGACAAAACAAGACTTTAGACGTAACCCGGAGGAGCCGAGCTTTCCAAAATATATTACTACGTAACCGTGGATATAAAGAACAAGTAAAACGGACTAATAACGACAAAGATATTCACGTTTCAATATCGGCAAAAATCCTCTATAATTGGCAGCTTTTAGAAATAATAATAACACTACGTACTAAATTCTAGATTTTCTAGAAATATTAACCAAGTACCCAATTTTATAACTAATGAAGTATTAGTTATTACAAGTATATTTTCATCACTACAAGGCGTTATTTCAAGGATTTCAAACCGAGGATTTCAACACAAACATTGGTACATACGATATATATATAAGTATATATATTGCAACTAGTTTTATTTTTCTAATAGCCATATTTTTCCTAAGTCTTGGAATATATATTTTGATAACAACAAGTATTTTTCAAGTTAAGAGTGGTATAGGAAACATGTGCATGGACATTTTCAACATCATTTCATGATCTAAATTAGATCGTTCATATCATTCATATTAGGTTGCGGTTAGAGATCGAACCTCATTTCTGTGTATCCACTTTTGTCATCATAGCTGTTGCATCAGGTGAGTCATAGCCCCTACTCTTTTAATTGTTTTGTAAACTCTTTGGGGGAGATACATGCTCAATTACATGATTTCAACTTTATGCTCGTTTTACTTAAACGCGTTACTTGCTTTACATGGTTGATTACTCAAACATTTTCAGCTTTACCTACATATATGTTTGATCACCTGCATTTCATTGGTATGTTTGATTACCTGTATTTCATGTGACTGTTTCCTAAACATTATTACTTGTTTATATGACCTCATTGTCATCCTTGTTTATCTGGCGACATTGTCAGTATTGTTTACATGACCTCATTGTCATTACTGTTTACCTGGCGACATTGTCAGACTCATTTACATAACCTCATTGTCATTACTGTTTACCTGGCGACATTGTCAGACTCATTTACATGACCTCATTGTCAAAGTTGTTTATCTGGCGACATTGTCAGGATTATCATCATTGTTTATCTGGCGACATTGTCAGCATTGTTTATATAACCTCATTGTCTCAATTATTTATATAGCCGTTTTGCTATATTTATCTTGGAATTTGGATACAAGTATTACCTTTGTTCACGTAAACATATTACATTTGGCAGTGGGTTGTAAACACACAGGTTACAAGTCTCTTATGGCGGGACTTGGAACTGAGTGGATTTACGATACCTTTGCTGGGATACCTTCATACATATGCATTACATTCTTTTTCACAAGACTCTATGAACTCACCAACCATTGTGTTGACACTTTAGCATGTATTTTCAGGTATTTAGCAATGGCACGCTACAGGAGGTTTTGGCAGGGCATGGCATGGTCATAGAAGACTCTGATTATTCATTTGGGGACCGTTTTAAATTATTTTAAGGGCCTACTTCCGCATTATTTTTAACAATGTAGATTCAACATTTTGGTTAAATAATTTTATTCTAAATGATTGAAGTGAAAACCTTTTTGTACTTGTGTTGTGATATCAATTGAGTTACACCCCAGCTACATGTATGCTTCCGCTGGACCCGATTCTGGGGGTTTGACAGATTGGTACCAGAGCTTTGGCTATAGCGAACTAAGTGTTTTTAAAACCTAGACTATAGCTACTTTACGAAAACTTAACCCTATGACCGTCACGTGCCTGCCTGCCAAGCTGAAGCCTCATTTGTGGTAGTTGCTGACATAGGTGATGAGATTTATGTCTCATTACCTGATATATTATATTCATTTATTCTAGTCGATTACTATAATTGTCTTTCATATAAGCATGTTCACGTATCATATATGTCACCGCATTATGTTTTTCCTTGCATAGTTTCATCATTTGACCTTGAGTTTGGTCACCTGCCTTAGTATTTCAGAACGTCTTGGTATTTGTGAAGGACATAGTCTTAGTATGACTGAGCTGAGTATTTAAAAATTCATGGAACCTCGGTAGAATATAGACTGGTCATTTATATTCGACCCGGGATAGTGAGATATAGGCTGACCACCTATGTCTGACTCAGAGATGAATTTTGCAACACTGAGAATGGTTATAATAAAATTTTGTCTGGATTGAATCCTTTACTCATTTTCCAAATGTTTCATGCATGTATGTGTATACCCTCGTTGTTAGAACATTCATACCTTTCATTACTTCGTGAACCGCCGCTTGGAAGCATGTCAATTGATCATTTCATTTCATGAACATTCACGTCTATGCATGATACACTTACATCACGGTATTTTCTTTTATTACAATATCATTTTGTCGCAGTTGTCACAGTCTCTTCCCTTCTCACCATCACTATCATTACCTTTCCCCATCCCCATATATATATATATATAAGGAATTAGCTTACATTTTATGGATTCCTATGCCACTCATCGCACACTACTCCCTATATTGATAAGTGGATATTATCAATGACCTCCCCAGGAAAGACTTTCCATACCATCTATAAGGAGAATCTCTCGGTACATTATGACCATTCAAAACTCAACAGAAATATCAAGATATCACCAAACTACTCGAACCACTATCATTGGCCTGGTCACCAAAATTCCACCTTCTAGAAAGTATTGGCTTGACTGAATTACAGGATTATTTTCGATACGAGTGCTCACTAAGCAACACCATAGAGATAAATCCAACCTCTTAACAGAGAATATAGATTGAACATGTCCTCACCAATAGACTTTATCAAAACATGTTAGACACCTATGCCTTTGTGCAGACATACATACCTGACTATTTTATCCTCTTAATACTTTCACTTTCAAATGGATTTTTCTCCAAACTACAGTTATACAAAACATATATCTTGTAAGAAATACTTTTCTGAGGCACTTATTTTGACAAGCAAATTCCTTTTGGTTAATCATTTACAAAACTATTGAATTGTTAGGAAATCTTAAACATCGATCTTTGGTAAACCATATTATCCACCTTATATTGAAAACTGTCCTATCTTGCATAACTATTAAATTTTGAAACATCAAGAAAAATGTTACATGGAAAGCCGTTTGCTTAAACTTGTAGATTTATTTATTCGGGGAAGGTTTATGAACAAAACACAATCTCAAAACAAACCTTGAGAAATCAATCACTATATTACATCACTTATACATTTTAGGATTTTGTGAATTGACTACATAGAGCTTGGGGAAAATCTTAGTAATGGAGACTAAGCATCGTAGGTGGAGAAAGACTCGATTCATGACATCCTGCGGAGGATCACCACTTTATCCTAATCTATTATTTTCAACAACACCCCTTTGACGGACTTAACCTTGTAAGTTTTCTACAAGATTCATGATATCCATTTCAATTATTTCTAATAGAGGAATTTAATTCACCTCAAACACCTAGCGGTTACATTAAGATTCCTTTGGAACCACACCACCTATCATCTTCAAACCAATGGTCAGGATTAGAGAACGATTCAAACATAGGGAGATATGCTCAGAGCATGAGTGATTGACTCAAGAAATGGTTGGACTAACCAATTACCATAAATCAAATTCAGTTGCAACTATAGTTATCGCACGAGCGTAGAGATTACACCATTTGAGGCACTCTATGGTCGAGGTGCCAATATCCATTGACGGAACGAAATTTGGAAAAGCCCAACATACTAGTCTAGTAGGCATTCATGAAATAACCAGAAATTTCCTACAAGTCAAGAATCAGTTACAAGTTCAATAAGTTGTAAACCATTGGAATTCCAAGTTAGTGGCAGAGTCATGTTGAATGTTCTGCCTAGGAAAGGCATGATACCATTCAGAAAAATTCGGGAAGTTAAAATCGATATACACTGGACCATTTAATATTTCAGACAGAATAGGCCTAGAGGCCGTCAGATTTGAGCCTTGTTAGAAAACAGTAGGGTATACCAACATATTTCACAATTGCAAATCCCCAGAAATGACTTTCAGATGAGTCACTCATGATTCCATTGGAAGGGATCCAACCCAAATGACAATCACAGACCTTGTAAGAGAACCAACAGAAATCATGGACCGTGTGGTCAAACAGTTGAAGCAAAGTCGAATTCCTACCGTGAAAGTTCGCTGGAATTCTCACATATCATCATCTTTTTACCAATAACACTTCTGAGACCAACATTAACTGAACTTCGAGATGAAGTTCCTTTTAGAGGGGAAGAATGTCACAACTCGTAATTTCATGTCCTGTTTCAAACGTCGAAATTCCAATTTTTTATCTCGGAAAGTTACTATTCACTTTTACTATTCACAAAACACTATTCATGTCCAAAATTTTTATTTCATATTCTCATAAGTTAAACTATTTTAACGGTAATCCGAGAGTTTGGCGCTCGTCGGATCATTTCTGCAAAAATCACGAAGCCGTGTCCGAGATTTACATTCAGGTTTAAACGTCCTTCCGGCATCCCGATATGTCCATAAAACAATATAAACGATAGAAATATGATTTTCTCTCATTTTACGACAATTCTTAAAGTTTTGGAATTTTACGTTTTTCAGTTCAGCGTTTTACGCGAATTACGCGTTTTTAACCTGCGTTTCCAGTTTTAGCAGTGTTTAAGCAACCCGATGGAACTTACCATTCATTTTATATTTTATTATGGAGTATTTTGACAAGTTTAGTCATTCTTTCAAGTTTCATATTTTTACGATACCCGAATTTACGTTTCGCAGTTTAAAACTTTACGTTTAGCGATTAACGGAACCAAAACCGACTCCGTGAACCAGATAACACCAAGCTTATCACATACTCATTCACTTTTACACATGTGCAACCCCCCCTCAAAATATCTAGTCAACTTGACCAAGTATTTACTAAAATGCCATTGATTTAGATTTTTTTATACATAAACACCTTTTTACACATATATACTTAGATCAAAAATCAAAAACTCATTTTTCTTCACCTCTTTCTCTAAACCCACGACCCAATATCAATATACATGATCAAGTGATCATTTTTCAAAGTACAAAGCATCAAAGTTGTTCATTTCATCATCCTAATCAAGAATCATAACACAAAAACACAAGAAACACAAGGTTTTGCCTCATCTAATCACCTAGAATTTCAAAGTGAGTTATCAACTTTATTTTCATGATTTCATCTAATTAACACATGTATCTTATAGTATTCATGCTTAATTTCATGCACAAACTAGTTATACCACTTTATTTTTGTTAACTTTTTTGAACATACAAACCTTAGATTTTGATTTAGGTGTTCCTTTGTTAAATTAACTTGATTACTAGTCATTAGGAACCCATGGCACCCTAAGAAGGTGTATGGTAGGATTAGATTAGTTTTGTGAAGTTTGCAAGAGTTTTGGTTGAGGTTGGAACTAGTTTTGAACCTTGGAAATGAATTTCTAACAAGTTTATAAACATGCTGTCCCATTTTGGTAAATTCTGGAAAATCAGTAGATACAAAGGAAACTTTGGCAAAATTTTTAGAAAATACTTTCAAAAATGAATCCGTAGGCGAAAGAACGGATTAAAAAGAGTTTATAACGAAGAAGTTATGGTTTTTGCAAGTTTGTTGACGTAAAGTATTTTTCTGAAAAATTGTTGCTGTTGGACGTTTTTCGTCGGACAAAACAAGACTTTAGACGTAACCCGGAGGAGCCGAGCTTTCCAAAATATATTACTACATACTAAGACGTAACCGTGGATATAAAGAACAAGTAAAACGGACTAATAACGACAAAGATATTCACGTTTCAATATCGGCAAAAATCCTCTATAATTGGCAGCTTTTAGAAATAATAATAACACTACGTACTAAATTCTAGATTTTCTAGAAATATTAACCAAGTACCCAATTTTATAACTAATGAAGTATTAGTTATTACAAGTATATTTTCATCACTACAAGGCGTTATTTCAAGGATTTCAAACCGAGGATTTCAACACAAACATTGGTACATACGATATATATATAAGTATATATATTGCAACTAGTTTTATTTTTCTAATAGCCATATTTTTCCTAAGTCTTGGAATATATATTTTGATAACAACAAGTATTTTTCAAGTTAAGAGTGGTATAGGAAACATGTGCATGGACATTTTCAACATCATTTCATGATCTAAATTAGATCGTTCATATCATTCATATTAGGTTGCGGTTAGAGATCGAACCTCATTTCTGTGTATCCACTTTTGTCATCATAGCTGTTGCATCAGGTGAGTCATAGCCCCTACTCTTTTAATTGTTTTGTAAACTCTTTGGGGGAGATACATGCTCAATTACATGATTTCAACTTTATGCTCGTTTTACTTAAACGCGTTACTTGCTTTACATGGTTGATTACTCAAACATTTTCAGCTTTACCTACATATATGTTTGATCACCTGCATTTCATTGGTATGTTTGATTACCTGTATTTCATGTGACTGTTTCCTAAACATTATTACTTGTTTATATGACCTCATTGTCATCCTTGTTTATCTGGCGACATTGTCAGTATTGTTTACATGACCTCATTGTCATTACTGTTTACCTGGCGACATTGTCAGACTCATTTACATAACCTCATTGTCATTACTGTTTACCTGGCGACATTGTCAGACTCATTTACATGACCTCATTGTCAAAGTTGTTTATCTGGCGACATTGTCAGGATTATCATCATTGTTTATCTGGCGACATTGTCAGCATTGTTTATATAACCTCATTGTCTCAATTATTTATATAGCCGTTTTGCTATATTTATCTTGGAATTTGGATACAAGTATTACCTTTGTTCACGTAAACATATTACATTTGGCAGTGGGTTGTAAACACACAGGTTACAAGTCTCTTATGGCGGGACTTGGAACTGAGTGGATTTACGATGCCTTTGCTGGGATACCTTCATACATATGCATTACATTCTTTTTCACAAGACTCTATGAACTCACCAACCATTGTGTTGACACTTTAGCATGTATTTTCAGGTATTTAGCAATGGCACGCTACAGGAGGTTTTGGCAGGGCATGGCATGGTCATAGAAGACTCTGATTATTCATTTGGGGACCGTTTTAAATTATTTTAAGGGCCTACTTCCGCATTATTTTTAACAATGTAGATTCAACATTTTGGTTAAATAATTTTATTCTAAATGATTGAAGTGAAAACCTTTTTGTACTTGTGTTGTGATATCAATTGAGTTACACCCCAGCTACATGTATGCTTCCGCTGGACCCGATTCTGGGGGTTTGACACTTTTACCGGCTTATTTTAAATTTTATAGGCTGATATAAGTCTATATGTCTTAAAATAAGCTAGAAAAATAACTTATCAAACATAAGCTGAAATCACGTGAACTCGTTAGCTTAAAAGTAAGCTTAAGCAAAACCTCTTAGTACGAATTGTGAAAAACTTTGTCAATGGATATGTCCCCTTATGGCAGATTAAGATAGATAACTTTAAGAAAAATAGAAAATGGATCGATAATGACTTTGGGATGGATAGAGTTTTGTATTTTTTGCTAAAAATAATACATTGTTTATTTTGCACAATTAGCCAAAACAAAAACACTAACAAAACCTACATAAGCTGAATTTCATATTCCTTAAACAAGAGTGATTACCAGTTACTTTTCTTCGCTCAACATCAACTATTTGTTTGTAAGTTTATTGTTTTTTTCACTCAACCTTTGGCAAGAACATTGACATGTTAGTAGAAAAAATGAACATTGTTGTTCAAAAAGTTAATTAACTATACTCCACCCACACAAAATATTGGGAATAAGTGGAGGCATGGCTTAGCTCCGAAATGGAATGAAGAAATATGTAGCCGCACGCGATGTTTAGTTTTTACTAGAGTAGTAGCGATCGTGCAATCTTACTGTAAATTCATTTACTTATTCGGTTCTGGTTAAACTTGAGTAGTGTATAGATACGGTAATTAGTGCTCTTTGAGTATAACGTCTCATATTATTTAGCTATTTGCATAATGTTGGTGTAATCCGGATCATGTATTAGTATAGTTGTCTTATGATTTATATGATTATCTCACATTTGATACAAATATACATGCAGTATAACAAATTGTTTGTGTCACGGTTGATGTTTACAATATAGTACAACATCTCTGCATCTTTTATATAATAAAAGAATTACATCATTTCGGAGTGATTTTGGCAAAATAATCTTATTAAAAAAATAGACCAATCGGGTTGTTCGATTTTGACACGTGGCAAATCAAGTAATGTGATTTGTTAATAAAAAGGGTTAATTCCATATATCTCAATTTGAACCCTTAAAGGTCATATTTACCCAATAAAAACCCATAATACTATATATACCCAATCTAAACACAAAATTTGTCATATCCACCCATTTTATTATTATAAACCAATCAAAGTTCACATTATTAAATGCCCATTATACCCTTCACACTAACACATCGCCAAGTTATAACAAACATGTACAAATGAGTCAGATAAGGCTACCTGAGAGTGGTCATGGTTCAAGAATTTATATTCAAATTTGATTGACCATTATAAAGTTACCACCATTTTGCCCCCATTACAATTGCAAACTGATATCTAACCATTCATGGGTTGCCTAGTGGCAAAAGGGTTTGTGACTATCACTTTAAAATATGTGAGGTCTCAAGTTCAATTCCTGCTAGGTGCAAACAACCTTAAAGTGTCCACGCCAACCTCTTTAAAAGGTCGAAAACCATGGTTTGAGTCTGTATGGTGGTGGGTTCAAACCTAGTGGATTAGTTAGTCAAAAGATTGAAAACCATGCCCCCCCCCCCTCCCTCCCCCCCCCCCCCCCCCCCCCAAAAAAAAAAAAAGGGCTAAAACTTAATTTGACGTCTATTATGTAGTTTTTTTTCTAGTACGTACAATCATCATATCTCATTCATATTCAAATATACTTCAGGTACTACAAATTCCATACGATTATGATTCACTTTTGATTAACTGTATAAAAGAATTTGTTATTGGTTATTAAGAGGGATAAATTCACTTTTGATTAATTGTAAAAAAGAATTTGTTATTGGTTTTAAGAAGGGTAAAATAGTTTATAAATATCAAATTGACAATTATTAAGTTTTTCAAAAATTGTTAAATGAATAAATTTGTATAATGGGTAATTTTACAGCAAAATCTAAAAAATGATAAACATAAAATTAATTATAGCTTTTTCTTCTACAAACAATCATAAGAACCTTTTCATCAAAAATCTAGTGAATACTCAGTGTAAAATGAGTTAATCTATGGGTTTTCAAGTATGTATACATGTCAAGAACACACATACTTTAAAAAACCACATATCGACTAATTTTACACATACTTTAAATCGATTTGGTGGAGAGGTGGTGGTCCGGATAGGAAATGTGGGACGTTGATTCTCAAGGGGTGAGATTGGATCGGATGGTGGAGATTAATTAGAGTCAAGTGTTTTTATTTGTAAAGGTTGTGTGTGTTGGGAATTGCCAACGTGGCACCCTTTTTGTCTGTTTTGTTGACACATTAATTTGTTGCAAAAATGAATATAGTTGCTCAAAAAGTTGATAAGTATACTTACTCCACTACTAAATATTGAGAATAATTAGAGGCATGACTTAGCTCCTAACTAACTACAATGAATGAATATGTGGCCGCAAGCATCGTTTAGTGTTTACTAGAGTAGTTGCAATCTTGCCATCTTTTTGTAAATTCACTTACTTACTCGGTTATTGTTAATCACAAACTTGAGTATTGTATGGATGCGGTAATTAGTTCTCTTTGAGTAATCTGAATCACGTATTAGTATTGTTGTCTTATGATTTATATGATTATCGCACATTTGATATGAATATACATGTAGTATAACAAATTGTTTGTGTCACGGTTGATGTTTATAGAATAATACTACATCTCTGCACCTTTTATATAATAAAAGAATTGCATCATTGATAGTGATTTTAGCAAAACAATCTTATTATAAAAAACAATTAGGCAAATTAGGTTGTTCGATTTTGACACGTGACAAAATCGCACTTTGATTGATTAATAAAAAGTGATAATTGATTTAATTTTGGTCATTGTTTTTTAAATTTCATGTATAGAAAAAAATTCATAACAAAAGCATATAGATGTGTTTAACAATAGGCTTTTGAGAGGTTATACGGGTTTGAGATTTTAAAATAAGTCACCTTATAAAATAAGTCTTGTTTATCACACGGGCTATGAAAGCTTTTATAAGCCATAAGGTTCCATAAGCCCAAACCTATAGATAATGGCTTACAGGGGCTTATAACTAGTTAAATTACTTGAATATCTTTTATAATATTATAAATTATCATGTGAAAGCTGGAAATATATGTGAATTTCATTTTGATATATTTTTATGCAATTTTACATTAATAATTTTCAGCTCCAAATAATTCACACAATAATTTAATAAAAATATAAACTATAGCTTTTGGCTTATAATATACGCTCCGGCCTCCGCCACAGCCCCAACCCCGTCCGTAGCTCCGACTCTAGCGTAATCTCATTGCGCCAAAGATAGGTATGTGTCAAAAATATGAAGAAACAAAATTTAAAGAAAATAAAAATAAAAATAAAATAAATAAATAAAAAAGCGCCAGTTGTTTTATAAACTTCAAGGGTCAAAAAGCAATCCCCTTTTGGGTATGTTTGGCGAAAGTAACTGTTGCTGGAGCTGGTGCTGGTGCTGGTGCTGGTGCTGGAGATTATAAAAAGAGATTATTTTTATAAGCTACATGAAGTAACCTTTGGTTTTAAGAGATTATGAAAGATTATTTTTTTTAGAATCTCTTATAAGTTTTGTCTGCCAAACAAAGATTATTTTTTAAGTAACTTATTTTTTGAAAATATAATCTTGTGTGCCAAACCCTTAATCCACACAACAACCAAAATCCACTGAAATCAATTCCTTCCTAGAACGCCAAAACCAAATACCCTTTATTCTATTGTTTTCAATTTCGACTGTTTAAAGATATCAAATATATAGATGAAGAAGAATGATATGAAGTTGTTAGGGCTGTTGTTTTACATTTCACTATAATCAAATACCCTTGAGATTCTAATAAGGTACAATAAAAAATATTTATAAATAATTAGTCTTTTACAATTTATATAATCGATTTGGGTTTGTTTAAAATTGGGGGTTTTGATTTTGTTAGTTTAGTTGATGAATTAAGGTGTTCATTACTGGTTTATATATGTATGCACATCAACCGTTTGTTTTTATGCCTCAATGAAATACATTGTTTGGTTAGTGCCCAAACTTTTTTTTGTCTGCAATTCTATTACGCACTTAAGAAAAAATCATTTTAGCCCAACTGGAAATTTTTATGGTGAAGTCTCCCATTGCTATTGTTTGTTTGTTGTAGAATAGATAAATGTGTTATACAGATTATTTCATTACTTCTTATAGAAGTATGCTGCAAGTGTTAGGTATTTTATTTTATAGATAGATTAAATAGGCTATAAGGATAGTCGGTAAGTTAACTGCAATTGCCCTCATTGGTTTCCGTTGGCCCTATGGACCTGTAAGAATCCCTTCAATTATACAAATCGCCATTGAATATTTAAAATCATTATGCAACGCAGTCTGTTTTATGCATTTTTTTTATTTTCTTTTTTTGTTTTTTTTCATGTTTGCCACTTATCATTAGTTTACGATACAAGCTTAAGCTTTGAGGTTCTTAATTACTTTTTGAATGTACATGAGCATGTTAAGACAAGGTCCTTATTTCTGAATGATACCCGTAAGTTATGAAATCATCCGGTGTCCTGTAATATTGCATATATTTATTTATGTATTTCAGGTGGCAGTGACCACCCCTTTCAATTTCCCTCTGCTCCAATTGATGGGAGCTCTTTGTATGGGAAACAAGCTTGTCCTTAAGGTTGATAGCAAGGTGCATTTTAGACATATAATATGCATTGTTGGCCACTATTTCTTCATATTTATTAAACCTACTTTAAATTTTGAATGATACATTTTAGCACTTTTGTAGGTATGTATTGTTAACCTAATCTGCTTGCCTTGTCTTCTCTTTGGGTCAAATGTATCAAAATTCAACAAAAGTTTTAGAAGCTTACAGAATTGGCGCAAAAGTCTATATCTATTAATACCCAAAGAAAAAGTATATCTCTATTAATTTATAAACATTACCCCAAATTTACCCATTCCTAATTAAATGGGTCAAAGTTGCTACATTAATTATGTAAATAAAAGATGTGGTATTTAAAGCACTTAAATCATATAAGAATCATTGTTATGTAGGTATTCTGAAGTAAAACCATTCGTTTGAAATATTAAGTGCACCCCATATACATGAGGATACTTTCTTTGTATGCTGAAAAGAATGAATGATAATTTGTTGTCTCCGAAGGACTCATTGGAGTAGGAATTTGAACGACCAACGACCTCCAAGATCTGCAACTTAAGAATGCAGCTTATCTCCACACTATACTCCAAGCAACAGAAGGTTTGCCTTGAAATATGTTCAAGGTATGGCTTTTGTCTTTATGTTCTTTAGTTATTCACCAATTTTAGTTAGGATTCTAAAGGGTAGCAAAGGTTGGGGTAGAATTTCACCCATAAATTTCAAAGGGATTTTGCGGCAATATGTTGGCAAGTTACTTCTCAGAACCTAATGAAAACAACATTTGAGTGAACTTTAGTAGCTTCACTTATGCGTGGGCTTAATTTGACTCGAGTGGTTTACTAGCTTGGTTAATTATTTGTGGTTTTGGAAAGGGTTAGTTCGGTTTGGACTTTTTAAGGTTGAATGAATGACATCTGCATTAGCATACCCTTATGAATATACGTACTAACAAATATTTAGTGGATGTCTTCAAAAAAGAAGAACAAATTCTTTGATTGAACAGATAATGCAATTTAACAGTCAACCTCTAAGCTTGGATTTAACATCCAGCACTAATGTTATTTCCAATGGATCAATAGCATCTTATTGGCTATCAAACGAGTCATTGGTTTAACATCACTGGAAGTTGTGAACATCTTTTGCCAAATTTCCCTTGATTTTTATACTGCATGTAATTTTATACCTATTCTAATCATCCAAACTGTTCCAGTTTCAAATGAATGATTACTGTTTGCCCATTTTACAGGCTAAGGTTAAAGGTAAAAATAACCTGAATCGAACAACTTTCTTGATGGCATACCTTTAGTGTATACTAACTTTGTCCATGTTCATGCGGAAGGAAAAGCTAAGCGTGATGATTTTTTGTAAGTATTTGTGTTGCGTTAAAGTATTTGTTTGTTGTACAGTCACATTCACATTTAGGTTTTTTAGTTATTATCCGTTTTCACTTTTCAAATTTTTACTTGATGCAGGTTTAATGTCACCTGAGATAGAGTTTTTGAGGTACAATAAAAGAACTCACTCAAGTTTTAAATCCTTCAAAAGTGTGAAAATGCCACGGAAAGGTTTAATGACATAAGATTTGAGTAAGTTGGATGTAACGAAACGACATCCACTCTTTCCAGAGTTATATCTCGAAAATCTACAATAAATACTAGTAATAAAGGCAAGTTATTCTGAATTTCATAAAATTTGAATGTATTTAGTCATTTAGACAATATTGCATTTGTACTAACAGTTTTGTTGTCAGTCTTAACAAATAGTCCTCTTTGTGATGTGCCCGAGTTTGAAATGAGTAAGATGACACTCATAAGACGTGTGCCATTTGCTGACTGAAAGTAAGTAACCAGATCTTCCAAACTTGCTCTCAGAAAATTTATTATTTTTGGGACAATTTACATGAAATGGGTCACTTTTGGTTAGATTTTATATATAATAGGTCAAATGGGAAATATTTTACTATGTTTGGATTCTCCTATAATTTACTATGGTTTTACTTCTGTGAGAAATCATTCTATGAATACTTTATGCATGTGCGTTATGCTTAATCTATCAACTTCGTATATCTGTATCAGGTTTGAGAATCGCGATCAAAAGTAGTAGCTTGGTCAAGCATTAGCTCAGGTTAGAGAATATTGCCTAATCTTCACGTTTACTTGAAACTATTAATGTAGTAGCATTACTAAGGAAGTGGTGAAGTAGATTAACTGCTTACTACATGAATTCGTGAAGGATGGAATGCAATAAAGATGAAGTCACTAGGGCAAAAGAAATCGTTGAATGTAAAGGGTGCCAACAAATTTGCTTTAAAGGTATTTCCCAACTATTAGCAGTTCTGGATGTGCATGTTGCTGCTGAAAACAAGGTAAGCGGTGAATCAGATTATTATGGGATACTTGTTGTGAACCTGTTAGCAGATGATTATACTGTGAAGAAACATTATAGGAAACTAGCTTTATCACTTCATCCCGATAAAACAAGTCCTTAGGTGCAGTAGGGGCATTCCAGCTCGTTTCTCAACCATGGAAACTGTTATCCGATAAAGACAAAAGATTGGCATATGATCATAAAAGGCATGCTCAATTTTTGAAGCAGAGGGTTCCTCAGAACGTGTTTTCACGAGTGCATATACCTCCAACTCAGAATGGTTTTCACAATGTCACGAAGAGTGCAGCTGCCCGGAAAGCTGGCGTAGATGCGCAGACAAAGGTTACAACTTCTTAAAAGAAGGATAAAACTACTACTCAAATGAAGAAAAAAAAACAAAGAGTCAGAAGGATGAGACTAATTGGACTACCAAGACGGTTCCCACTTCTGTTCCTTCATACTCCAATGAACAGATAGCTCCTGAGACGTCAAAGGTCAAAGGTTCTCGAAAAAAGAACAAAGTTAACGGGACTACCAAGGTGGGTCCCACTTCTGCTCCTGCATCATCTAATGAACAGATAGCGCCTGATACGATGGTGCAAATCTTTATGGTGAAATCTCCCATTGCTATTGTTTGTTTGTTGTAGAATAGATAAAATGTGTTATACATATTATTTCATTACTTCTATAGAAGTATGGTGCAAGTGTTAGGTATTTTATTTTATTTTATAGATTAAATACGCTACAAGGATAGTCGGTAAGTTGACTGCAATTGCCCTCATTGGTTTCCACTGGCCCTATGGACCTGTAAGAATCCCTACGTTACAAGCTTAAGTTTTGCGTTTCCTAATTACTTTTTGAATGTATATGAGAATGTTAATATTGCATATATTTATTTATATATTTCAGGTGGCAGTGACTAGTGACCACCCCTTTCAAATTCCCTATGCTCCAATTGATGGGAGCTCTTTATATGGGAAACAAGCATGTCCTTCATGTTGATAGAAAGGTGTGTTTTAGACTTATAATATGATATACTTTAAAATGTGAAATGTTGGCCACTATCAATTTTGGATGATACATTTTAGCACTTTTGTAGGTATGTATTGTTAACCTAATCTGCTTGCCTTATCTCCTCTTTGGGTCAAATGTATCAAAATTCGACAAAAGTTTTAGAAGCTCACAGAATTGGTGCGAAAGTCTATCTCTATTAATACGCAAACATTTGTTTTACTTTACCCAAAGAAAAAGTATATCTCTATTAATATATAAATATAACCCCAAATTGACCCATTCCTTATTAAATGGGTCAAAGTGCTACATTTTAATTATGTATATAAAAGATGTGGTATTTAAAGCACTTAAATCATATAAAAATCATTGTTATGTTGGTATTCTGAAGTAAAGCCATTCGTTTGATATTCGTCCCGAGAATGTTTCTGAAGATGGGTCATGGGAATTGAAATATTAAGTGCACCCCATATACATGATGTTTGCATTCAAATATGTTCAAGGTATGGCTTTTGTCTTTATGTTTTTTAGTTATTCACCAATTTTAGTTATGATTCTAAAGGGTAGCAAAGGTTGGGGTAGAATTTAACCCAAAAATTCCAAGGGATTTTGCGGCGATATGTTGGCAAGTTCTCAGAACCTAATGAAAACCACATTTGAGTGAACTTTAATGGCTTCACTTATGCGTGGGCTTAATTTGACACGTATGGTTTACTGGCTTGGTTAATTATTTGTGGTTTTGGAAAGGGTTGGTTCGGTTTGGACTTTTTTAGGTTGAATGA
Organism: Artemisia argyi; assembly: GCA_030686995.1. NCBI lineage: Eukaryota > Viridiplantae > Streptophyta > Magnoliopsida > Asterales > Asteraceae > Artemisia > Artemisia argyi. The sequence continues at coordinate 221,228,664 of CM060680.1, read as the reverse complement.
ATGACTATCAAACGATTCATTGGTTTAACATCGAAGTTGTGAACATCTTTTGTCATTTTTCCTTGATTTTTATACTGCATGTAATTTTATACCTATTCTAATCATCCGAACTGTTCCAGTTTCAAATGAATGTTTAATGTTTACCCATTTTACAGGCTAAAGGTTAAAGGTAAAAAAATACCTGAATCGAACAACTTTCTTGATGGCATAACTTTAGGTATACTAACTTTGTCCATGTGCTAAGCGTGATTATTTTATGTTGTAAGTATTTGTGTTGCGTTAAAGTATTTGTTTGTTGTACAGTCAGATTCGCATTTAGGTTTTTCAGTTATTATCCGTTTTCACTTTTCAAATTTTCACTTGATGCAGGTTTAATGTCACTTGAGATAGAGTTTTTGAGGTACAATAAAAGAATTCGCTCAAGTTTAAATCCTTCAAAAGTGTGAAAATGCCACGGAAGGTTTAATGACACAAGATTTGAGTAAGTTGGATGTAACGAAATGACATTCACTCTTTGGCTCTTTGCAGAGTTATATCTCGAAAATCTACAATAAATACAAGTAATAAAGGCAAGTTATTCTAAATTTCATAAAATTTGAATGTATTTAGACAACATTGCATTTGTACTAACAGTTTTGTTGTCCGTCTTAACAGATAGTCCTCTTTGTGATGTGCCCGAGTTTGAAAAGAGTAAGATGACACTCATAAGACGTGTGCCATTTGCTGACTGAAAGTAAGTAACCAGATCTTCCAAACTTGCTCTCAGAAAATTTATTATTTTTGGGACAATTTACATGAAACTGGCCACTTTTGGTTAGTTTTTATATACAATAGGTCAAACGGGAAATAAATAAAATGAAAAGCAATAGATTACAAGAAAACGGGTTGAAGAAGTCCAGTTGGTGATTTGTGACTGGTGAACAGGGTATTTGGATACAGTTAAACTTTTAGTTCTGTGACAATGAGGAAAATAGGTGTTTGGATTCAGGTATAGTTAACTATGGTTTTACTTCTGTGAGAAATCATTCTATGAATACTTTATACATGGGCAAAAGAAATCGTTGAATGTAAAGGGTGCCATGAAATTTGCTTTAAAGGCCCAAAATTTGTTTCCTGATCTGGAGGGTATTTCCCAACTGTTAGCAGTTCTGCCGAAAACAAAGTAAGCGGTGAATCAGATTATTATGGGATACTTGGTGTGAACCCGTTAGCAGATGATGATACTGTGAAGAAACATTATAGGAAACTAGCTTTGTCACTTCATCCCGATAAAAACAAGTCCTTAGGTGCAGAAGGGGCATTCCAGCTCGTTTCTCAAGCATGGAATCTGTTATCCGATAAAGAGAAAAGATTAGCATATGATCATAAAAGGCATGCTCAATTTCACGAGTGCATATACCTCCAACTCAGAACGGTTTTCTCCGTGTCACGAAGAGTGTGGCTGCCTGGACAGCTGGCGCAGATGCGCAGACAAAGGTTACAACTTCTCAAAAGATGGATAAAACTACTACTCAGACAAAGAAAAAATGAAGAGTCAAAAGGATGAGACTAATGGGACTGTCAAGACGGTTCCCACTTCTGTTTTACTTCATCCTCCAATGAACAGATAGCTCCTGAGACGTCAAAGGTCAAATGTTCTCAGGACTACCAAGGTGGGTCCCACTTCTGCTCCTGCATCGTCTGATGAACAGATAGCGCCTGAGACGATGCCCGGGCTTTGTTTAACAGAGGTTAAAACTTCTCAAGAAAAGGATAAAGTTAACGGGACGACCAAGACGGGTCCCACTTCTATTCCTTTTCCGGTTACTAAACAGATGAAGACTAAGACATTTTGGACCGTATGCATGAGATGCAAATTGCAGTATGAATTCCTGAGAAAGTATTTAAACCGAAATATGTTATGCCCCACTTGTTATGGCCCGTTTCACGCGACCGAGATTCCGCCCCCAAATCTCAATGCTTCTTCAGAAGTTGCGGGAATTTCACAAGGAACGGGAAATAACATTTCAGCCCTAGAAACATGCAAGATAACGGGTGTTGAGGCTGGTAATGGTACAAGCTCCCAGCGAGGTCCACTAAAAAGGGATCGAGAAGAAGCTGGACTAGACACTAATATAGATGAAGCTTTGAGAAATAAGATCGCTAAAAAAGAATCTAAATCCGCATCTAAGAAAGTCAAATCTGTTAAAGCAAAGCAAGACATTAACGGGTTTGATGCAATTAAGGAAACAGGGCCTATCAAGAATCAACTTATAAAGAAGACAACTACGGAAATAAAGAAGAAGCTGGACGAATGGAGTTCAGAAGCCGAAAAAGTTGCTGACATGGCAAACGGCTACTCAAAGAGTAACGAGGCTGACGTCCCAGATCCAGATTTTCATGATTTTGATATACAAAGAAGCGAAAAGTGTTTCAAAGAAGGGCAACTCTGGGCTGCTTATGATGATCGTGACGGGATGCCTCGGAACTATGCCATAGTTAACAAAGTAATCTCTTTGAACCCGTTTAAGATGAAAGTATGTTGGCTTAGCTCAAAACCTAACAACAAACCACTTCCGTTTCCCGGGTTCCTGGAAGCATTCGGCGAGTTTCAACCAGGAAAACATGAAATCGTTAACTCCCCAAACTATTTTTCTGACAAAGCAAGCTTTACAAAGCAGAGAAACGGTAACATTCGTGTTTTCCCTAAAAAGGGAAGTATTTGTGCTCTGTACAAATACGATAAAACACCACTAGTAAAAGTTGTGGAAGTTGACGAGTCCAGTGAAGAAACAGGAGTTAGCGTCACACCACTAGTAAAAGTTGCAGGATTTAAAACAGTGTTTCACCGACATCTTGACAGCAAAGAAACAAAAGTCATCCCGGAAAAAGACTTTCTTAAAATATCTCACCAAATTCCTTCGTACTTGCTCACTGGTCAAGAATCTGCGAAAGCTCCAAAGGGTTGTCTAGACCTTGACCCTGCAGCTATTCCTCCCGAGTTTCTTCATGTTTTAACAGATGTTAAGGAAGCCGATACAATGGATATCGACAATGGTCCAAGTGCTGATGGTGTTTGTTCCATTTAGGTACAAAATTCCTGAACTTGGTTTGGTTTTTTGGGTTGTTTGGATGGGAAAATAGGTAACATGTAGTGTGCATTATGCAGTTGTAACTTGTGCTTAAAAGGGTTGTACAACTCAGTTTTTGTTAGATGCTGCTGTTATATCTTGACTTTATTTAGAAATGTTTCTTTTGTACTTTTGGAATCCAGACATTGACAGTTACTAAGGAAAATGGAGGAATGTTTTGGTACTTAATGTTGTTTTTTTCGGCTTATATTATAAACTTTTGCAACATGTATTTTATATTATAAAGTGAATCAACTTGACTTAAATCTTAGACCGGGTGTAATGGTCACATTTCTAACCCACAACCTAACAGCGGCAGTGGTTACCATTTAGTCAAACATATAAAAAATCTCACCTTATACGACATACCTCACCGGTCACAATTATACCTCACACGCTAAAAATGGGTAGTGTACCACATTAGGTGGTCTGCACCACCGAACCAACCCCAAAAGGCACCTTGGCGCACGATGGATGGCAGGTCGTAGTGGCGGATGGCGCGTGATAGAGGCTCACAACGGGTGGTGGAGTCCTTCGTTACACCTGGTTTAAAATTTTTTTAAATCTCACTCGAAGGCTTCAACCCAATAAAAAAATGTGACATCCCCCGTTTAAATAATTGGGGTATTTATTCCGGTTCTTGCTTAGTTGAAATCTCGTCCTTTATTATGAAAAACTAACGAGTTGTTGAAATGTCTTGCATAATGGTGCATTTTGCTTAAGCTTATTTTTGAGCTACTAAGCTTAAATGATTTTGTTTACGTTTAATAAGCTTACTTTTCTTGGCTTATTTTAAATTTTATTGGCTTATATAAGTCTACAAAGTCTTAAATAAAGCTAGAAAAGTAACCTTATTAAACATAAGCTGAAACCACGTGAACTCGTAAGCTTAAACAAAACCCCTTAGTATGAACTATGAAGAACTTTGTTAATGGACATGTCCACTTATGGCATATTACGATGGATAACTTTAAGAAGACAATTATACTTAATCCACTACTATAAATATTAGGAATAAGTGGAGGCATGGCTTTGTTCCAAAACACAATGAACGAATATGAGCAATCTTGCCATCGTAGTGTAAAAAGTAAAGACATTCAATTACATTTACTCATTTCGGGACAGTGCTCTTCGAGTATAACGTGTCATGTTCTCTTGTGTATTTGCATTATGCACGTGCAAACCGGATCATGCGTTGGCTTTGCAGTGTTGTTATTATATAATCTATATGATAATCACACATGTGATATAATATACATGTAGAATAGCAAATTGTTTGCGTCACGGTTGATGTTTAGAGTATAGTACTACATCTCTACATTCTTCTTATATGAGATCACAAGTGTCATTTGATCAACAAATGAAAGCCGACTACCGTAACTATGTTAGTTATATGTAACACAGAATACAAAATAAACCTTATATGTTTCATGACAGAACAAATAGTTGAGCCAATCCATCATCACTCAAAAAAAAAGTTTTTGTTTAAGCCCAAAAGTGAACTTGATTGTATTTTTCTTAGAGTAAATGATATGCATATTAAATTTAAGTATAAGTTATACTTTGTGTAAATAAGCTTACTTTTTGCATTTACATACTGAGAATGTAAAGTATTGTTCATATGTTATGGCGAACACGGTCGTGCTGTCGTCATCACACCATAAGTACTTTTTTTTTTTTAATAATTTTTCTCCAAAACCTTCTAAAATATATATAATAAAGTTAAGCAAATTAAGCAACTGTCATTTATACTTTCTTACAAAATATGAAAATTTTCCATACTCTTCATTTAAGAAATATATTAATTCTTCTTCATAAAATGTTTAAGAGTTTTAAGTGTTATCTTATGATGTTATACATTGTATTTCGCTTACAATTACTTGTCTACAATATATGCAATATAAGTGTACGTAGTCTTCATACCCCAAGTCTTCTTAAAAGTCTTCTCTAAGTACACGTAGAAAATAGATATTTATCAGTCAAATTGTCTTGGTCAAGTTGAGAAGGAATGTGTGGATGATAGACCATAGGTGATGTTAGCCGTGTTGCTTGGGTTGCATGATTGATATGTTACAATGAAATCTTAATGTCATCTTCCCAATCCCAAGTCTCTTCTTAAACGTCTTCTCTTACATAGAAAATAGTTATTATCAATCAAATTTTGTTTTACTCAAGCCGATAAGGAGTTTGTGGATGGCATTAATATTTGAAATATTATAATCTCTTAAAAGTGGCAATTTCTTTACTGTCTTTTAAACTGTCACTTTTATATGAGGTAAAAAAGCTCATATCTATGAGGTAAAGCACATTAGACAAACTGATTAAATACAGGAGATACAAGTCCTTAATGCATATATAAAAAGGGGACACAAGTGTTTAGTTGGACAAAAGTGTTCAGTTTTGACATGAGTTTTTACTGTTTTTTCAATATATGAAATGAAAGGCTGTTTTTTTAGACAGTTAAAAGAGAGCTACTATTAGTTGACCTAGCTAGGTCTAGATTTTACATCTTTAATCTTTAACCCAATTACGAGAATGAACGTTATAGTCACTCGTTTTACAGGAATGAACATTTTTTTCATGGTTTACCAAAGTGACCAATATATGTCACAATCAACTTTTTCACATTCCATTCGCCTAATATCATCGCCCCAAATCAAAAGATTCGCCAGAGTTTCAAATCGAAACAATATCCTCAGCTTCACTAAAATATAAACATAAACAAAAATGCTAGTGGGCCATTTCGAATTGACCATATGTCAAAAAATATAGACTACTCCCTAGCCAACGCTTCATAACTTCCACTTTACCAAAAGTCAATTCTATGTAAGTACAAGCTTCTATGCACATAAAACACTCGTGTTAACCATTGTACTGCTAGTAACTTCTCTTTTGATAGATTGTACTAGTCACTAGACTATTATTCTAATTGATAATCTGTAAAAAGTCACTAGATTATATTATTTGATAGATTGCATTTAACCCACCTCGCCCGACCTCAACTCCATCCTCGCCTAGACTCATCTCCACCTCGCCACATCCTCCCAACATTCTTGCTCAGAATCTCGCCCACATTCTCGCTCAGTACTCGCCCAAACTCAACGCCACTCGAATTAACCCTCTCACCTAGCTCCTCACCCAAGGCACCCTCACCTCGCCTGCACCTCGCCTAAGCCTCGCCTGGGCCTCGCCTATGCTTCGCCTAAACACTCACCTCGCCCAGCATTCGCCTACTCCTTGCCCATCTTTCTGAATATTGATAGGCCTCGCCTATCTTTCGCCCAGTATTTTTTTTATACACGTCTACTTGATCTAACGGTTAGAAACTAATTTAGTAATACATCTAACGGATAAGATGTAAAAAGTTCATTTTGGATAATTTTATGTGCGAGGTTTATATCTATAAATTACTTGTATAAAAGGTTCTTTTAAGTAATTTACTCTTAATTTTTCGACATGAGTTTCGCCATTTCTTCGCCCAAGATGTAAAAGAGATCGCTCAACATGTCGCCTAGACTATTCTATTTTGCTCATCGCCTACAAGATCACCCAAGGAGGCCGCCCACATGTCGCCTAGCAAACCATATCGCTTACAAGTTAAAAGTTCATTTTGGTAATAAAGAGATTTTCGTAAACTGTTGGTATAAATGATTCATTTAAAAAGGTAAAGTATAAATGGTAGTATAACTAGTAGTATAAATGGTTCATTTTCGTAAAATGGTATTATAAATGTTACTCTTTGCATTTACATATTGAAAAAGGTAAAGTATTGTTCTTATTGTTATGGCGAACACGGTTTTGCTGTCATCATCACATGTTCTACGATCTATTTTACGCAACGAAGTGTGGCTACGAATTGAAAGACACACGTTAGTTACTTGTCTACCATATCTTCAAAATATAAGTTTAGTCTTCCATATCCCTAAGTGTTCTTAAAAGTCCCGTGTGATTATAGATGGAAAATAGTTATTTTATACGTCAAATATAATTGTCTTGGTGATGCTAGTCGTGCTACTTGGTTCCATATCCCAAGTCTTCTTAACAATCTTCTCTGAGTATACATAGAAAATAGATCAATCAAATATTGTTTTGCTCAAGCCGATAAGGAATTTGTGGATGACATTCTATTCATAATTTACGTGTCGCGAACGTTAAACATTAATATTTGAAAATATCATAATCTCGTCTTGTTCAAGATGATAAGGAATTTGTGGAAGCAATTCATTTCACCATTTGCATGTGGATCACAAACTATTAACATTCAAAACTAAATATAGAAAGCCAATACAAGCATTAAGTTACTTATCATCTTCCTTTCATATTTCAATTCACTTACAATTACTTGTCTACGATAGACCATTTGCATGTCGATCCCAAGTCTTTTTAAAAGTCCCATGCATGTGATTATACATGGAAAATAGTTATTAATGTGATAAGTTCCCTATCCCAAGTCTTGGTCAAGCTGAGAAGGAATGTGTGGATGATAGACTATAGGTGATGATAGTCGTGTTACTTGGGTTGCATGATTGATATGTTACAATGAAATCTAAATGTCTTCTTCCCAATCCCAAGTCTTCTTAAAAGTCTTCTCTTACATAGAAAAGGAATTTGTGGATGGCAATAATATTTGAAAATATTATAATCTCTTAAAAGTGGCAATTTCTTTACTGTCTTTTAAACTGTCACTTTTATATGAGGTAAAAAAGCTCATATCTATGAGGTAAAGCACATTAGACAAACTGATTAAAAACTGTCACTTTTATATGAGGTAAAAAAGCTCATATCTATGAGGGAACTGATTAAATACAGGAGATACAAGTCCTTAATGCATATAAAAAGGGGACAAAAGTGTTTAGTTTTGACATGAGTTTTTACTGTCTTTTCGATATATGAAGTGAAAAGCTGTTTTTTTTTTTTTTTTTTTTTTTTTTTTTTTTTTTTTTTTTTTTAAACAGTCAAAAGAGAGCTACTAATAGTTGACCTAACTAGGTGTAGATTATCTTACATCTTTACTCTTTGCAGTTACATATTGAAAAAGGTAACTTGTTCTTATTTTGCTGTCCTCATCACACTATAAGTAATTTGATTAATAATTTTTCTCCTTAACCTTCTAAAATATATATAACAAAGTTAAGCAATTAAACAACTGTCATTTATACTTTCTTACAAAATATGAAAATTTTCCATATTCTTCATTTAAATATGTTACTAGTAATTCTTTCTTCATAAAATGTTTAGAGTTTTGAGTGTTATTCGATAATGTTATACGTTCTACTTCACTTACAATTACTTGTCGACGATATATGCAATAGTTCTTATAAATCACTTCCATATTCCAAGTCTTCTTAAAAGTCCCATGAGATTATACATGGAAAATAGTTGTTATAAGTTTAATGTTTTCATTTGGAGGGTGTTAAAGGGCAGACTTCCGGTTCGAGAGGAACTTGACAAGAGAGGTATTGACTTGGACTCGCTTCTTTGCCCAAGTTGTGATAGCGTGGTTGAATCGTGTTCTCATTGCTTGGTGACGTGTGAGTTTGCTATGAACGTGTGGGAGAAAATTTTTAGGTGGTGGAAGTTTGAGGGGGTCAATGCTTTTTCCATTGCCGAATTATTCGTTCAAAATGGAAACGTAGACATTTCAATCCATTCATCTAGGATGTGGCAAGTAGTTATATGGGCAACTGGATATTTTGTGTGGAAAGAGAGAAATAACCGAATCTTTAAAGGAAAAGTTGCTAGTGTTAATAAAATCGTTCAAGAGATTCAACTAAAGAGTTACGAGTGGATTGTGAGAAGATCGAAAAAGAAAAATGGGCTGAATTGGCAGCATTGGTTATTTGATCCTTTAAAATGTCGTCTCCAATAATGGCTTCAAGAATTGAGATGGCAATATTTGGTTTGGTTTTCAGGTCAGTGGGCACAGTTATGATATTCCCGGTGTTTGGTTTTTGCTGTGGTTCTGCTCAGGTTGTTGGTACTGATGTTTGGTGTGCTTCTTTTGGTTATATTTGCTGTGGTCTATTAGTCTTTGGTTGGGGTCTCCATTATGTCTTATTGCTTGGTAGAGTAGTCGTCTTCAACAGTAGCTTGGATGTTGGGTGTTTCGGTACTGTAGTTTCTTTCATATGTTGCAGCAGGGCGTTTGGCTCTGTCTTACAGAGCGTTTGGTTCTGCAGTTAGAGTGTGTCATACAGGATGTTTGGTTTTGCAGTTCAAATTAATTCATGAAGTCTGCATTTTAGATGATTAAAGGTGTGGGTCTGCTACTTATTTTATGGGTCAGCTGCAATTGGTCTACATAATGTCATGTATTTTGTATGTTGTATTGTTATTGTACCCTTTGACAAGTACATATAGATACTGGTGGTCCAGGTTCATGGTAGGTTTATGCACTTGTGGGACTGGGTTGCCATATTTATTATGTATTTTGTTAAAGTGTTTTGGTGGTCATAGGCTTCTAGTTGATATTATGTAAAATTTGTTTTGTGATAGGTTGTTGTATTGTTTTGTTTGGGTCTCATCCTCTTTTAATTGGCTTGATTAATTGAGGTGAGATGCCTTTGTTTGTATCTTTTATTTAGTTAATGTATTGTTGCCTTTCAAAAAAAAAAATAGTTGTTATAAGTTAAATTGTCTTTGTCAAGCTGAGATGGAGTGTCCGGACCGTGTCATTAATTATACATGGAAAATCATTGTTATCAGTCAAATTGTGTCGGCCAAGCTGAGAAGAAATGTGTGGATGATAGACCATAGGTTGCATAATTAGTGTTATAAGTCTTCCCTATCCCAAGTCTACTTAAAAGTCTTTGGTGATTTGTTGATAGCATCCTCTTCACCATTTGCGTGTCACCAACGTTGCATAAAGTCTTCCCTATCCCAAGTCTTCTTAAAAGTCGATTATACATGGAAAATAGTTATTAATGTGATAAACTTCCCTATCCCAAGTCTTGGTCAAGCTGAGAAGGAATGTGTGGATAATAGACCATAGGTTAAATAATTAACGTGATAAGCTTGCATATCCCAAGCCTTTTTAAAAGTCTTGGTCTAGATGATAAGGAATTTGTGGAAGCCATTCATTTTACCACTTGCATGTCACAAACTGATAACATGCAAAAACTGAGTATAAAAAGCCAATACTTGTTCTCATAATTTTAAGTAAATTTTCAAAAATGAAGTCACCACAAGCAATAATTCACTTATCATCTTCCTCTCTTATTTCTTTTCTCTTTTATGGTCTAGCGATAACATGTCTCACTTCCGCCACTGTCTCTGCTTCATATGGTGGTAATGACACTGATTATCACGCGTTGTTATCATTTAAATCAAAGATCACCCATGATCCATACAAAGTTCTAACCTCGTGGAACCATTCCTTTCACTTTTGTGACTGGAGTGGTATTTCATGTGGAAAGCGGCACAAACGAGTGACTGCTTTATGGCTGGGTTCGAAAGGCTTAGAAGGCTCGTTGTCTCCTCATGTAGGAAACCTCAGTTTCCTCCGTAAGCTTGGCCTCTGGAACAACAGCTTTCAAGGAACCATTCCGCATGAACTTGGTCGTCTATCTAGGCTACATTATCTTTATCTTAACAGAAACAAATTCAGTGGAGTCATTCCAACAAACTTATCTGGTTGTTCTAACCTCGAAGACCTATGGCTCTATCGAAATGAGCTAACTGGAAGCATACCCAAGGAGATGAGTTTACTCTTGAAACTTGCTACTCTTGAATTTCACATGAATAACTTAACAGGTGGAATCCCACCTTTCTTGGGGAATATCACATCAATGGAAGTGTTCTCTGTTGTCGAGAACCCGTTGGGTGGGAGAATTCCAGATACCTTAGGTCTTTGGAAAAGCTTGACGGGATTTTACTCTAGTGGCTGCAACTTATATGGACATATCCCTCCTTCCATTTTCAACCTCTCACTCCTAGTTAATTTTTCCTTACCTGGTAATCACCTCACTGGTAGTCTTCCTTCAGAAATTGGTAATCATCTCCCAAATCTTGAGTTCCTTCAGTTAAGGGATAACAAACTGACAGGAGTTCTTCCACCTTCTATTTCTAATTGTTCTAAATTAGGACATTTTGAAATGGCTAACAACAATTTTAGTGGGCAGTTGAAAATCGACTTTTTAAAACTAAGAGATATTAATAAAATTATATTACAGAATAATAACTTCTATGGGCTTGGAGGAGCTGATGACATGAGGTTTGTTGATTCTTTAAAAAACTGCACCAGGTTAGTAGATTTGCAGCTTTATAATTGCAACTTTAGAGGAGTGCTTCCTATATCAATAGGTAACCTTTCTGATCAACTCACCTTTCTAACTTTAGGAAACAATCAATTATTTGGAAGCCTACCTTCAAGTATAGGTAATCTAGTTGGTTTGACCACTTTATATTTAAATAATAATAGATTCAAAGGAAGAATTCCTACTACCATTTGGAAATCACTTTATACTTCAAAAGCTACAACGTCTTGGTCTATTTGGAAATCACTTTTCAGGGCCTATCCCTGATGCCATAGGGAACCTATCATTGTTAACTTTACTTTATTTACATTCCAACAAATTAGAAGGCCATATTCCATCAAGCCTTGGGAATTTAAAAAGCCTTATTGGGTTAAACCTTGATGACAATAGACTCACTGGTAAAATACCTAAGCAACTTCTTCAACTTCCATCACTGACTAATTTTTTAAGTCTTGAACGAAACAGCCTGTCTGGTTCAATTCCATCAGAGATTAAAGATCTCAAGATGTTGAGCTATCTCAGTTTAGCTCATAATAATTTATCAGGAAACATTACTAGTAGCCTTGGTGAGTGTATTAGCCTTACAGAGTTATACCTTAGTGGCAACATATTTGAAGGCATAATACCATCTTCATTAAGTTCCTTGAGAGGATTGATGGTACTCGACATTTCTCAAAATAATTTATCTGGTAAAATTCCTCAATTCTTAAGCAAATGGAATTCTTTAGAATCTTTGAACCTATCCTTTAATGATTTTGAGGGTGAAGTACCGGTTGTAGGAGTGTTTGCCAATGCAAGTGCATTTTCGGTTTTGGGGAACAATAGGCTTTGTGGTGGTTTGGTTACACTTCAGTTACCCAAATGCAAGGAGACGGGTAGTAAGAAAAAAAGGTTTCCTTTCTTCATATTAGTCATTGTGATTGCATCGACGTTGCTCATCGTATTATGTTGTGTGTATCATTTGTGTAAGAAGAAACGCAATAGTCAACCGTCTCAATCTTCAGGGAATGAAAGGTTCTTGAAAGTTTCATACAATCAGCTACTCAAGGCTACTGATGGGTTCTCTACAGCAAATTTGATTGGCGAGGGTGGGCACAGCTCTGTTTATAAGGGGATCCTCGATTCTAATGATGATAAATCTGTTGCAGTTAAAGTTCTACATCTTCAAAGTCGAGGAGCGCGCAAAAGCTTTATAGCAGAATGTGAAGCATGGCGTAATATTAGACACCGTAATCTGTTGAAGATAATAACTTCATGTTCGAGTACTGATTTCCAAGGAAATGATTTTAAAGCGCTAGTTTACGAGTTTATGCCCAATGGAAGTGTACATGATTGGCTTCATTCAAGTGCATATACATCGAAACTGAACCTTCTTCAAAGAATAAATATTCTTAGAGATGTTGCCACTGCACTTGATTATCTTCACAATCGCTGCCAAACAACGATTGTTCACGGTGACTTGAAGCCAAGTAACATTCTACTTGATGATGATATGGTGGCTCATGTTGGAGACTTTGGCTTAGCTCGACTACTTGGTACAGACTTAAACCAAAACAGCTCAACCGGGGTTAAGGGAACAATTGGTTACGCACCTCCAGGTAATTCCACTTTTATTCCATGATGTTTATATTTATTTACAGGTTAAAGTTTGTAAATTAATTAATTGTTATTCATTTGTAGAGTATGGTATCGGGAGCGAGATGACAAGTTGTGGGGACGTCTATAGTTTTGGAATATTATTACTAGAGGTGATGACTGGGAAAAGGCCAACAGATGACATGTTTAATGAAGGTTTTAGCCTTCATAAATTTGCTTACATGGCATTACCAGATCATGTAGTTGATGTTATTGATGATGATGCAATTGTGTTGCAAAGTTCGGAAGCGAATGCAAAGAAAGTGGAAGAATGTTTGGTTGCAACTATCAAGATTGGAGTATCGTGCTCTGTGGATTCCCCACCACAACGGATGAAAATAGAAATTGTTGTCAATGAGTTGCAGCGTATTCTGGATGTGCTTCAAAATATATAACGTACTCTCTTCTCCCTATTTGTAAAATCTGATTTTACATGAGTTTGTTAACAAATCATCACTAGGTTTTATTTTTGAACGCTTTCAGGTCTAATACCAAGCTTTCTTGGTAAAATTTGAATGTAACTGCAGCAAGGAGCAGTTCATGTCGTAGTTATATAAATGTTAGTTTGTCAAATATGTTTGTAAGTGTGTTTTAGTTTTCTTGTTGCATAAGTACCGTAATTGATTTAAGAGTGCATTTACACTCCTGATGACTTTTCATATGTATCAAACATGTTTATGATTAAGTGTGCTTATTTTTCCTCAATCCAATTTCTGTAAAATTGAAAAATTGGGGACAAAGTATGCTGGTTACATCTGTCAAACATGTATTTGGAGATTATGGGTGTTTCACCGTTTCGTTAGGCATATATGCATAATGAATTTTGTTGAAAGTTGTAGTCAGATTACTATTAGGTTTTTTGTAGTTTGTTTACTATTAGGGCCGGCACCTGTTACCGTCCTTTTGCAGAAAACGCATACAAAAAAGAAATGCTTTGACAACCCCGTCCTAGAAATCCAGAGGGCATATATGCTTTGACATTTTCATTAGGCATATCTGCTTCTTAAGTCGTCAAAATTGACAATTTACTTGATTTCGAGTTCATGGACCCGCCACCTAAACATAAGTTCCCGTTGGACCCACAGCTCGCTAAACTGCTTTTAACATGTGAAGAATTTAGTTGCCTAAACGAAGTTTTCCTGATTGTATCTACGCAACTCAGCATATAGACAAGGACCAACAATCGCCATATATGAACCGGATGAAAAGTAGCATCTGACATGATTAACTGTTTCTTCTGCTGTTCTAAATTGTAAGAGCAGACCATAAATAAGCTCACAAAACAACCAGACTTGAAAATTAAACTAAAATTACAAGCACACTGTCAAACCATCTTTTATACTCGATCAAGTACAGTGTACTGGCTTTTATACTCGATCAAGTACAGTGTAGATCTTTTCACATCCCAAAACAGCTAATAAACTCGACTCACGTCTTCCATTTCCACAACCTTCCCTTTCCTCTTCTTGCAAGCCAATGCAGCTGATGTGATCAAGTTTATGGCGTATATCAGAGATGTTTCAACCCCAATTTTTGTCAGCAAAACCTTTGCATCATCGCATATGTCCACATCTTCCTCTTGACACCTTATATCAAGAATCCTGCGAATGTCATCTTCAGTGTACGGTTGTGTGGAGATGATGAGAAGGCGGTCCAGGAAATCAATTGGAATCCCATGGGGGTATTTGCAGTTTGTGCCTTGAATAGTTGTGATCCCTCAGTTGGTGACAACAAGTATTGGTGCCATGTCGTCTTCGAAGGCACGGTTTAGGAATGAAAAATGCTCGATATCAAGCATGTGGACTTCATCTATGAACAAAACACCAGGAATGATCTTTGCCTTTCCTTCCTCTTGCCACTTTCAACCTTCGTATCGATATGTTCCCTCACTTCAGCTCGTATTTCTCCGGTGTCACCAGTGAAAAGAGCAAGAAAACCATGTGTTCTGCATTTCATAACAAAAATAATTAAGTTTTCAGAAAGATCAAGTACCATAGTTGCTCTGACCCCCCTGCCCCATAGACAACAGAAGCTACTGCTGACAATTGCACAAAAAACAACACTGCTTCATTATCATTTGCCCCATTTTCGTCATTGTACGTTTTTTGCGCTTCTGTGTCAAACAAATCTTATTAAAACCAAGACAAGGATTTTACAGATAATGATACTTCTTAAGAAAATGTCAATATCAGAGGTAACAAAATAACCACCAAATATCAATATTACAGGTTAGAAATGTCATCATTTTAGCAACTGCTTGACAACTCTGGACCTTCTTAAACATGTCCTAGTACTCACCGGAACAGTAGACACAAACACATATTAATAAAAAAATAGACGGATGACCATGTGCTTCATTATAGCATAATACAAAGCAAGATTATATACAAATGAGAAAGTAAACTGGAAAAGAAATAAATTGACTAGAAAGTATTTCCGCTTTACATTCATAGGGACTGTAAGCATGCAAAAACATAACTTAATAAAACATTGGACAAAAACAATACATACCTGATCATTGTTTTCTTCTTCTGTAGGGGAATTCTGGGATTCTAATGGTTTGTCTGCACCGCAGTTCTGTCGGTTACATTTGGTCCTAAAAGGATAGTTTATATTGTTACATTTGTCACACTTCCAGCTCCCTTCTGGCATATCCGCTTCTGAAACAAAATAAGATACATATATATGATTCAGACTCCAACGTCACTAACAGGTAACCAAATATATACATGAAGTACTTACTGGAACTCTTGGCTGGCTTTGCAACCTGCATATAAGTGCAGTAAAAATAAATTAGAATGACACGTTATATTAAACATAGCTAAAAAGCTTCAATGTGTCGAAAATAGACCTGAGATCCAGGTTTAGGTGTGTTGCATTTCCTAATGTTACAGACTGTTCTTAACGACAAGTTGACATTTCCACATTTTGGGCATTCCCGGTCATTTTCTTGTGTTCCATCTGTAAGAAGCAAGTGAAACAATGAAAAACGGATCATAAATTACAATCATCTGCTAGTCTGTGTAGCAGTATATGAATAACTTAGATATAACAAACCTTTCTTTTGACTTTTGAGACGTCTCTTCTGGAAAGAATCCAGGCTGTGGTTCCTATAAAAATTCAAAAACCAAATGATCGATCAATATAGCATCACATGTGTAACAATTCGCAATTTCAGGTTAATTTCTATTTTCGGAAAATTTTACTATTCATTTCTACTATTCATTTCTTTCTGAAATTTTCCCGAAAGTTGATTTTTACCTCATATTCTCGAGTGATAAATCATTTCCATGGCAAATTAAATGTTTGACATTCGTCAGATCATTTTCGTGAAAGTTATTAAGGGATTACACAGAATTACCCGTTTTAGGGCAAAACGTCAATCAGAAATTCTACGCACAACGAAATTTGATCCCGTCAGGTGACCCCACATCAGAAAAATGTTTAACACATTCATGATTTATTTGAGAATAAATCATAACTGAGAAAAATCATGGCCCAAATAAACTTCGGCCGTGAAAAACTGGAATTTTCAGTTTTACGCGTTTTTACTCAGCCGTAACCCTAGCCTTTACCTGCACCGCATTTCTAAGATGATTTGAGCTTTCAACTTATTTAAATAAGTCAACATATTTTTCCCTCCTCCATTGACTAAAAATCATTCTTTGATTTTATAAGTCATCGCGTAATTTTTAGGCTTCCGGTTTGATGTCTAAAAGACATTTAACACCAACCGACACCAGACTGAGCCCAGTCTAGACATTATAAATCATTTTAAATCATTTTTAGCATATTAGAAAAGTAACATTTTACTTTTCTCAGTTTTACGCAATATTCGTACATTTTACGTATTACGCGTTTTAGACCCGTGTTTCCAGCTTTTAGCAGGTTTTACCACCCAAATGGAACTTATCACCCATTTTATATTTTATTATGGGACTTATGAACATTTCTAACAATACTTTAAAGTTTCATAATTTTACGACACCCGGTTTTACGTTTTGAGG
Organism: Artemisia argyi; assembly: GCA_030686995.1. Lineage (NCBI taxonomy): Eukaryota > Viridiplantae > Streptophyta > Magnoliopsida > Asterales > Asteraceae > Artemisia > Artemisia argyi. Next base: position 221,211,657 of record CM060680.1, on the reverse strand, counting down.
CCTAATCATTTACGGTTGGCATTTCCCGGAGTCAAAATGCATCTAATAACCAAGGATAATACCAAGCCAAGCCACCTCCCCCTCCTTATCTGTTTTGAACCGCCAATGGGGGGGGTAGTCACACCCTTGGTGGCTTGATCTCATGGCTTGATGATCTAGGATGCATACATGTGTATTTTGGCCAAAATATCTCTTGAAAACTAACCTCCTCATGGACCTATATATACTCCCTCCCCTCTCTTCCCTTGGCCGGCCATCAAACACACCACAACACTCTCCACTTAGCTTATTTCTTCTAATTTGTTGCAAGGTTCAAGTGAAGTTCAAGTATAGAAACCCTAGATAGCTTATTTCTTACCAAAAATCTTCCAAAACCCTAACATACTTGGTGTTTTTCTCTTGAGTTTAAATCTACTCAATACACCTCAACCTTTATCATCTATCTTTCAAGAATACTAAGAGTAGAAAGGTTGCTTGAAGTGAAAAGGGTTGAAGCTTGTCTATCAAAGTCCATTTCCTTACTAGTTACTCCTTTCTTTCATTAGAAAGCCTAAAGTTGTAAGCCTAAACCTAACATGCTTCTTGTTTATTTATCATGTTCATCTCATATATATGTTATTCTTGCTATATTATGTGTTGTGATTATGTCCATGATGAAACATGATGAGTAAAAGATGTTGTTGTAATGACTTATTGAAACAAGTTACTAAAACAAGCAAACTAGTGAATATCTTGTTATAACCTGATCAAAATGGTAAAAATTTTATATTGGATTATTACATATTACAGTAGAGGACTTAACAAGAAAACCATAGCAATTTGAACCACCTAAAAAGAGTAAACGAGTCAAAAGTTATGGCGATTTGAAGTTACCAAAGATTTCCGGCAAAACTGCCTAAATGTTTCTGTGATTTCTGTGACAGAACCTAAAACACGCAAAAAGAGGCCTTTCTGGTCCGATTCATGAAAAAGTTAAAACACGAAAGTTGTCCGGAATCATGTTTTCATTCAGGAACAAAGAGGCTTAAGCCTTGAAAACGCCTTCTGAGTGAGATATTTCTCAGTTTTCTTAACAGCTATTTACATATTTTAAGTTACTAAGTTATTGTCATACTTTCAAAGGAATAAAAGGTATTATGACCTATAACCAAGACACCCACCATGGCTAGAACCAAGGTAGTGTCTCATGACCATGGAACAAGGACCAAAGGTCATGGCTAGGCCATGACGAAATGACCAAACCAACTTACAAAGGCGTAAACATGAAACAATGAAATTGGCGATATATGGAACAAGCAAATTGTATCTACTTCACCTTAAAGGAAACCATGAGATTTTACCAAGACAAATGGTCATACAAGACTTATAAAACTACCCCTAATAACAATCTTCATGTACTATAAACTTTCCTAAGTTTATACAAATATCGGACATGTAATTTTTTCGGATCAAAACGTATATCTATATACTTTATCAACTACTACAATAGTAGGGAGCTTCATGTGAGGAGTTCATTATGTAAGCCGTCGAGATGAGTTGTGGATTTACGAGTTAAAGTGTCCTGGCTCCTCGAACGCTTACTAACATGACTTCTGAAATATGTTAGCCCGAACGGTAGTAAACGATATACCAAAACATACATGTTCATAAAACTTTCTTACAAAGACTTACAAATATACATCATACATCATCATGGACTAAATGCAAAACATATATATAGGCACTCCGTTATATTCTTTACACAAATCCTAAGTCGCAACATTCTATTCTAGGTTGCTCGTAGAAACCTACACGATCCGATCATCACCTTCATTATTTGCTATCATACTTGAGGTGAGTTCATAGCCCCGCTTACATTACTTTAATGTTTTACAAACCCTTGGGGGAAATACATGCTACTTTTAAACCGAACACAATGCTTTGAAACTGTATGCTGCCTGATTGTTTTATTATTACTAAGTACCTACCTTGCCAATCCTAGGCCCCATCATGAACCATTTAATCACTAGTATTAGTGAGCGCGAGTATTGTGAATAGGCCTATTGGGATTGACGAATCCCATTTGTTTGAGCAGTTAGTTCAAATGAATGCACTATATTTGAAACATTAAGTATGACGGCAAAGTACTTACCGGGGCAACATAACCGCCGATTGATATTGGTACACGTTAACGTATTGGTTGCATGAGCTTAGTACATAATAATAACTGTTTTGTTTTCTAACATGAGTATGAGTCTAATTAACTCTTACTACCAACATATTGTGTTCACCCGTTAAACAAACTCTATGAATATCACTCAACCTTTGTGTTGACCTCTTAAGCATGTATTTCAGGTCCATGATAATCAAGAATGGAGCGGGAAGGGCACGTACCGAAGGAAGAAGGCTATAAACAATTATGTCATTCTATAAAAACATCATAGACTTTATATTGATGTGTTTTGAAACAATGCAACATTTTGGGACCTCACTATGTAAACTTTGATATATTTGAATAATATGAATGACAACTCTTTTTATTACGATTCGTTTAGAGATCGTTTTCTATTATTATGACTGTTGTGCCGTCGAGTAACACCCAAGTTGAATTCCGCTGCATCATGAATTGGGGGTGTTACAGATTGGTATCAGAGCCAGGTTATAGAGAAACGGGTCTAAGTGAGACCTAAACTATAACTACAATAACAAGCAAAAACATTTTTATAGCCTTCCGATCTTCGTGCCTTCCATCCTCCAGAAGATTATGGACTTATTACACATGTTATGCTACATGAACATATTTGTATATTGTTACATGCACATTGACATAGTTTGAGCATTTTTCCATAAGCATTTGATTTATCTTAACATCGAAATACTAATTGTAGACATCATGTCCGCACCTCCATCTCCCGATCATCTTCATGCTATGCCCGAGTATTTACCAATTCTTCCCGGACCCGATGATCCTTACTTTGAACAAATTGACTATGACGATGAGGAAATACCTTATGAGGATCTAGAAAATGAAATAGATTCGGACGAAGATCCTGAAATGGATTTGGACATAAATATCGATGAGTACGAAGAGGATCCTGAAATGGATGTTGATATCGAAGGCATCGAGGAGGAAGCGGAGGAACTATTAGTGGTGCCACATTTATCACCATTGACATCTCCACCTCCGGTTTCACCAATTTCATCCGAATCTAACCGTACCACTCCAGCTCAAGTTCCGAATTCTACTCACCAAACCGGCGGAACATCTACATCTACACATATGTTCGCGAACTCAGCTCAATACGAAATCTACTCTTTGAAACAAGCTCTCAACCTAACCCAACTCAAGGTTAAATGTATGGCAAGTCAAATGCACGAATGTATGTCCAAGGTAAATTCTGCTAGAATGGATGCCATGAATGCTCGAGACGACCTATATTGGTTTAAGCTTGACATGAGCTACGTTAAGAGTGACTCGGATCATGTTGGGGAAGTAGTCTTAAATCCTTTGACTGGCTTGGATGATGTCAAGGATAGACTCACTTTGGTTGAGAGGGCCCAAGAACAGGACGCGGTTCAAATTCACAAACTACTTCACCGCCTAAATACCGCCGAAATCCGGTTAGATGTGGCAAACTTTGATAGGTATCAACTTAGGAATGATTTGTGTGGGATGCAAACTCAAATGAGTTCCATACAACAAAGGATATACCGAAAGGAGGTCAAAGAATACCGTCCAAACGAAAGCGTAGACGTGTTAGCAACACGCGGAAATAATAATCCGACCGGACCGCAACAACCTCCCAACCAACGTTAGACTAGTGTTATAGTACTAGTTAGCTTTTGTACAACGTTGTAATTACTAACTGAAAGTATCAGTTAGTAAGTTTTGAATGAACTTGTAATAAGTTCGATTTTGTAATCAACGTTATATGAAATAAAACTCTTGTTTTATATACTATCATGTGTTATGATTTTAAGTTTCAAACATTATCATCCTATCATTCTTATCAAACATTGTGCTCATCTCACAACTCTCTAATTACAATGTATCTTTTGAACAATAGAACTATGGCGCCCAAGAAAAAGACCCCACCAACGATGACACAAGCCGCCATCCGCAAACTGGTGAAGGATAGTGTCAATGCAGCACTTATTGCTGAACGAGCAGCCGTAGCTGCAGCAGCTGCCGATGCCACCACGGCTGCTGGTGCTGCTGATGCTGCAGCAGCTGCTGATGCTGCAGCCGCTGCTGATGCTGCAGCAGCCGCAGAAGCCGCCACTGCTGCGGAAGCTGCAATAGCTGCAGAGACTGCCAGACTTGCCAGTCTTAACCTTGGAGGACCTACCCCTCCGGTGACCAATGTTACTACAGTACCAAAGGGTTGCTCGTTCATTTCCTACCTGAAATGTGAACCCCTCAAATTCAAGGGTACTGAAGGGGCTGTAGGTTTGACCCGTTGGTTCGAAAAGGCGGAGTCGGTGTTCATTGTTAGTAAATGTACTGAGGTTGACAAAGTTCAGTATGCCACAAGTACTTTGTTGAATGAGGCGTTGTCCTGGTGGAACTCAATTGCTCAACCCATGGGCATTGAGAATGCCTACAAAATTACTTGGGCTAATTTGAAACAAATGATGATTAAGGAATACTGTCCACGCAGTGAGATACAAAAGTTGGAAGTTGAGTTCTGGGATCATACGGTTAAGGGAAATGATATCATGACCTACAACCGTAGATTCCAGGAACTGAGGATACTTTGTCCATCAATGGTTTCCCCAAAGGAAAAGATGTTGGAAAGGTATATTTGGGGACTTCCCTCAAGCATACAGGGGAATGTGACTTCGGCAAATCCCAAAGAACTTGATGAGGCTATGCGGATGTCCCGTAGTCTCATGGATCAAGTGGTACGTATGTCGGAAACCCGCAGGCAAAACAACCTCAACATCAACAACAACAACAGCAATGCCAACAATCCCAACAACTCCAACTACCGTAACAACAACAACAACAAGAACAACAATAATAAACGACCATATGATGGTAACCGTGGGAACAACAACAATAACAACAACAACAACCCAACCCGAAACAACAACCACCACAATCAGCAGAACAGGAGACAAGAAGCCGCGACGGCTTATGTTGCTGCACCTGCTGGTGGTAGGTACGTGGGTAATCAACCACAATGTACCAAGTGTAACTACCATCACGAAGGTCCTTGCCCGGCCAAATGCCACAAGTGCCAAAAGCCCGGACATCTTGCCAAGGATTGTAGGGGTAAGGGTATAGCTACTGGGGCTAACTCACAGCCCATAGTTACATGTTTCGGGTGTGGTGAAAGGGGACACTATAAGAACAACTGTCCTCAAAACCAAGGACCCCAAGGCGGAGGTGCTCGTGCTAGAGCCTATGTCATAGGAAAGGAAGAACCACACCAGGACCCGAACGTGGTTACCGGTACGTTCCTACTCAATAATATTCCTGTTAAAGTATTATTCGATTCTGGTGCTGATATGAGCTTTATATCTACTAGAATTGCGCCCTTACTTGATATTCCATCAATTACTTTAACCACTAGTTATAATGTTGAGCTAGCTACCGGTGACTTAGTAAATACCAATACCGTAATCCCAAACTGTACCCTTAATCTCTTAGATCACCCCTTTAACATCAATCTTATGCCAATCGAACTCGGAAGTTTCGATGTTGTTATTGGCATGGATTGGTTGTCTAAACATCAAGCTAACATTATTTGTGGTGAAAGAGTTGTGCACATTCCATGTGACAATGAAACTTTGATCATTCGTGGTGATCAAAGTGGAACCCGAATAAACATCATCTCATGTATCAAAACCATGAAGTACATTGAGAAAGGATGTTATGCTTTCTTAGCCCACGTAACAGAAAAGAAAACCGATGAAAAACGTCTCGAAGATGTTCCTATTGCCCGTGAGTTTCCTGAAGTCTTTCCAGAAGACTTACCCGGACTACCACCACATCGACAAATAGAGTTCAGAATTGATTTAATACCAGGAGCGGCGCCAGTTGCCCGCGCACCATACCGGCTAGCACCTTCAGAGATGCAAGAGCTATCAAATCAATTACAAGAACTTGCGGACAAGGGATTTATTCGACCCAGTTCCTCACCTTGGGGAGCTCCAGTTTTATTCGTGAAAAAGAAAGACGGGTCATTACGCATGTGTATTGACTATCGTGAACTAAACAAATTAACCATAAAGAACCGATACCCACTACCAAGAATTGATGATTTATTCGATCAATTGCAAGGCTCAACCTATTACTCAAAAATCGACCTACGTTCAGGTTACCACCAAGTTAGAGTTCGTGATGAAGACATTCCAAAAACAGCCTTTAGGACACGATATGGTCACCACGAATTCCAAGTGATGCCATTTGGGTTAACAAATGCACCGGCAGTATTCATGGATCTCATGAATCGGGTATGTAAACCATATTTGGACAAATTCGTGATCGTATTCATAGACGACATTCTAATTTATTCCAAAAACGAAGAGGAACACAAAGAACACCTTAGAACAATTTTAGCACTACTCAAGGAAGAGAAATTGTATGCAAAGTTTTCCAAATGCGAATTTTGGATTCAATCCGTACAATTCCTTGGGCATGTGATTGACAAGACCGGTTTACATGTCGATCCCGCTAAAATTGAAGCTATCAAAAACTGGCCAACACCTACCACACCTACAGAAATTCGGCAATTTCTGGGTTTAGCCGGGTATTACCGAAGGTTTATTGAAGGATTTTCCTCAATAGCAAAATCTTTGACTAAGCTAACTCAGAAAGACAAGAAATATGTGTGGGATGAAAACGAAGAAAAAGCTTTCCAAACCCTCAAACAGAAACTTTGTAGTGCTCCTATCCTAGCATTGCCCGATGGGATAGAAGATTTTGTAGTCTATTGTGATGCATCGCACCAAGGGTTAGGTGCCGTATTGATGCAACGCGATAAGGTCATGGCTTATGCATCAAGACAACTCAAGGTTCATGAGGAAAATTACACCACTCATGACTTAGAGTTAGGAGCTGTGGTCTTTGCACTAAAAATCTGGAGACACTATCTATACGGTACTAGATGTACTGTGTACACCGATCATAAAAGTCTACAACACATTTTGGACCAAAAAGAACTAAACATGCGACAACGTCGTTGGTTGGAATTACTTAGTGATTATGACTGCGACATTCGTTATCACCCAGGAAAAGCAAACGTAGTAGCCGACGCACTAAGCCGAAAGGAACGGGTTAAACCATTACGAGTCCGAGCCTTAGTTTTAACCATAAATTCCAACTTTCCTACCCAAATCCTTCACGCTCAAGCTGAGGCGGTGAAACAAGAAGACATCCAAAAGGAGAAATTGGATGGCATGATACAAAAGAAATTCGAAACCCGTTCAGATGGAACTCTATGCTTCCAAGGTCGAAGTTGGTTACCACTTTATGGTGGCCTACGAGACTTGATCATGCATGAATCGCACAAATCTAAATACTCCATACATCCAGGATCTGATAAAATGTATCATGATCTTAAGTTACTTTATTGGTGGCCGAACATGAAAGCCGACATTGCAACATATGTTAGCAAGTGTCTTACCTGCTCCAAAGTAAAAGCCGAACACCAAAAACCATCCGGTCCATTGCAACAACCAGAAATTCCTACTTGGAAATGGGAAAGAATTACTATGGACTTCATTACCAAACTCCCAAGGACATCAAGCGGTTATGACTCCATCTGGGTCATAGTTGATCGTCTCACAAAATCAGCACACTTTATACCAATCAAAGAGACTTACAAAATGGAACAACTAACCCGACTGTACGTCAAAGAAATAGTCTCAAGACATGGTGCACCGATATCCATCATATCCGACAGAGATGGTAGATTTACTTCCAATTTCTGGCAGTCACTCCAAGACGCCTTTGGAACAAATCTAGACATGAGTACAGCATATCACCCTCAGACCGATGGTCAGAGTGAACGAACCATCCAAACTCTTGAAGACATGCTTCGAGCATGTATAATAGACTTTGGAAAAGGATGGGATACTCATTTACCATTAGTCGAATTTTCCTACAACAACAGCTATCATACAAGTATTAAAGCAGCCCCATTTGAAGCACTTTACGGTCGAAAGTGTCGTTCACCTGCTTGTTGGGCTGAAGTGGGAGAAGTTCAACTCACTGGACCAGAACTCATCCGTGAAACAACGGATAAAATTGTACAAATCAAAAATCGGTTACAAGCCGCAAGAGATCGACAGAAAAGTTATGCCGACACACGACGCAGACCCCTAGAATTCCAAGTCGGAGATAGGGTTATGCTAAAGGTATCGCCTTGGAAAGGCTTGATACGATTCGGTAAACGAGGAAAACTAAACCCAAGATACATCGGACCATTCAAAATCCTAGCCAGGGTTGGTCCTGTGGCGTACAGACTTGAGCTTCCGTCAGAACTCAGTAATGTACACCCCACTTTCCATGTATCTAACCTAAAGAAATGCTTATCGGATGAATCACTTGTGATTCCACTCGATGAAATACAACTCAATGACGATCTTCAATTTGTTGAGGAACCCGTAGAAATCATGGACCGAGAGGTCAAACAACTCAAACAAAGCCGTATACCAATTGTCAAAGTTCGTTGGAACTCACGACGTGGTCCTGAATACACATGGGAACGAGAGGACCAGATACGAAAGAAATACCCACACCTTTTTACCAACGAAGCTTCTACTTCCAACGCTAATTGATCTCCGGGACGGAGCTCTCATATGGGGTGGAGACTGTAACAATTCGCAATTTCAGGTTAATTTCTATTTTCGGAAAATTTTACTATTCATGTTACTATTCATTTCTACTATTCATTTCTTTCTGAAATTTTCCCGAAAGTTGATTTTTACCTCATATTCTCGAGTGATAAATCATTTCCATGGCAAATTAAATGTTTGACATTCGTCAGATCATTTTCGTGAAAGTTATTAAGGGATTACACAGAATTACCCGTTTTAGGGCAAAACGTCAATCAGAAATTCTACGCACAACGAAATTTGATCCCGTCAGGTGACCCCACATCAGAAAAATGTTTAACACATTCATGATTTATTTGAGAATAAATCATAACTGAGAAAAATCATGGCCCAAATAAACTTCGGCCGTGAAAAACTGGAATTTTCAGTTTTACGCGTTTTTACTCAGCCGTAACCCTAGCCTTTACCTGCACCGCATTTCTAAGATGATTTGAGCTTTCAACTTATTTAAATAAGTCAACATATTTTTCCCTCCTCCATTGACTAAAAATCATTCTTTGATTTTATAAGTCATCGCGTAATTTTTAGGCTTCCGGTTTGATGTCTAAAAGACATTTAACACCAACCGACACCAGACTGAGCCCAGTCTAGACATTATAAATCATTTTAAATCATTTTTAGCATATTAGAAAAGTAACATTTTACTTTTCTCAGTTTTACGCAATATTCGTACATTTTACGTATTACGCGTTTTAGACCCGTGTTTCCAGCTTTTAGCAGGTTTTACCACCCAAATGGAACTTATCACCCATTTTATATTTTATTATGGGACTTATGAACATTTCTAACAATACTTTAAAGTTTCATAATTTTACGACACCCGGTTTTACGTTTTGAGGCCTAATCATTTACGGTTGGCATTTCCCGGAGTCAAAATGCATCTAATAACCAAGGATAATACCAAGCCAAGCCACCTCCCCCTCCTTATCTGTTTTGAACCGCCAATGGGGGGGGGGTAGTCACACCCTTGGTGGCTTGATCTCATGGCTTGATGATCTAGGATGCATACATGTGTATTTTGGCCAAAATATCTCTTGAAAACTAACCTCCTCATGGACCTATATATACTCCCTCCCCTCTCTTCCCTTGGCCGGCCATCAAACACACCACAACACTCTCCACTTAGCTTATTTCTTCTAATTTGTTGCAAGGTTCAAGTGAAGTTCAAGTATAGAAACCCTAGATAGCTTATTTCTTACCAAAAATCTTCCAAAACCCTAACATACTTGGTGTTTTTCTCTTGAGTTTAAATCTACTCAATACACCTCAACCTTTATCATCTATCTTTCAAGAATACTAAGAGTAGAAAGGTTGCTTGAAGTGAAAAGGGTTGAAGCTTGTCTATCAAAGTCCATTTCCTTACTAGTTACTCCTTTCTTTCATTAGAAAGCCTAAAGTTGTAAGCCTAAACCTAACATGCTTCTTGTTTATTTATCATGTTCATCTCATATATATGTTATTCTTGCTATATTATGTGTTGTGATTATGTCCATGATGAAACATGATGAGTAAAAGATGTTGTTGTAATGACTTATTGAAACAAGTTACTAAAACAAGCAAACTAGTGAATATCTTGTTATAACCTGATCAAAATGGTAAAAATTTTATATTGGATTATTACATATTACAGTAGAGGACTTAACAAGAAAACCATAGCAATTTGAACCACCTAAAAAGAGTAAACGAGTCAAAAGTTATGGCGATTTGAAGTTACCAAAGATTTCCGGCAAAACTGCCTAAATATTTCTGTGATTTCTGTGACAGAACCTAAAACACGCAAAAAGAGGCCTTTCTGGTCCGATTCATGAAAAAGTTAAAACACGAAAGTTGTCCGGAATCATGTTTTCATTCAGGAACAAAGAGGCTTAAGCCTTGAAAACGCCTTCTGAGTGAGATATTTCTCAGTTTTCTTAACAGCTATTTACATATTTTAAGTTACTAAGTTATTGTCATACTTTCAAAGGAATAAAAGGTATTATGACCTATAACCAAGACACCCACCATGGCTAGAACCAAGGTAGTGTCTCATGACCATGGAACAAGGACCAAAGGTCATGGCTAGGCCATGACGAAATGACCAAACCAACTTACAAAGGCGTAAACATGAAACAATGAAATTGGCGATATATGGAACAAGCAAATTGTATCTACTTCACCTTAAAGGAAACCATGAGATTTTACCAAGACAAATGGTCATACAAGACTTATAAAACTACCCCTAATAACAATCTTCATGTACTATAAACTTTCCTAAGTTTATACAAATATCGGACATGTAATTTTTTCGGATCAAAACGTATATCTATATACTTTATCAACTACTACAATAGTAGGGAGCTTCATGTGAGGAGTTCATTATGTAAGCCGTCGAGATGAGTTGTGGATTTACGAGTTAAAGTGTCCTGGCTCCTCGAACGCTTACTAACATGACTTCTGAAATATGTTAGCCCGAACGGTAGTAAACGATATACCAAAACATACATGTTCATAAAACTTTCTTACAAAGACTTACAAATATACATCATACATCATCATGGACTAAATGCAAAACATATATATAGGCACTCCGTTATATTCTTTACACAAATCCTAAGTCGCAACATTCTATTCTAGGTTGCTCGTAGAAACCTACACGATCCGATCATCACCTTCATTATTTGCTATCATACTTGAGGTGAGTTCATAGCCCCGCTTACATTACTTTAATGTTTTACAAACCCTTGGGGGAAATACATGCTACTTTTAAACCGAACACAATGCTTTGAAACTGTATGCTGCCTGATTGTTTTATTATTACTAAGTACCTACCTTGCCAATCCTAGGCCCCATCATGAACCATTTAATCACTAGTATTAGTGAGCGCGAGTATTGTGAATAGGCCTATTGGGATTGACGAATCCCATTTGTTTGAGCAGTTAGTTCAAATGAATGCACTATATTTGAAACATTAAGTATGACGGCAAAGTACTTACCGGGGCAACATAACCGCCGATTGATATTGGTACACGTTAACGTATTGGTTGCATGAGCTTAGTACATAATAATAACTGTTTTGTTTTCTAACATGAGTATGAGTCTAATTAACTCTTACTACCAACATATTGTGTTCACCCGTTAAACAAACTCTATGAATATCACTCAACCTTTGTGTTGACCTCTTAAGCATGTATTTCAGGTCCATGATAATCAAGAATGGAGCGGGAAGGGCACGTACCGAAGGAAGAAGGCTATAAACAATTATGTCATTCTATAAAAACATCATAGACTTTATATTGATGTGTTTTGAAACAATGCAACATTTTGGGACCTCACTATGTAAACTTTGATATATTTGAATAATATGAATGACAACTCTTTTTATTACGATTCGTTTAGAGATCGTTTTCTATTATTATGACTGTTGTGCCGTCGAGTAACACCCAAGTTGAATTCCGCTGCATCATGAATTGGGGGTGTTACAACATGTTTATATTTTAGGAACCCAAGAGAGAATACACATGTTGATCGATCAAATTTACACGTTGCAATTAGTTGATTGATATAACAAAATTCAGGCATACCATGACAGCCTGAGCAATGGGCAATTGCAAACCAAATTGTTCCATCAGCTGAGGTAAACCATACAAAGCACCTGCAAAAAGGTTCAAGACTGGTTTCAGCAAGATGTCATAAAGTAGCAGGCAATGCAGATCACCATAATGAGATATAAAAGGCGTTAGTGCAATTTCTTTTACATTGAAAGTGAACAACACATGGTAAACAATAAAATGGCCAAAATCAACCAACAAACACATACCAGTTCCTATCATCGGACCACCTGAATAAGCAGGTGTGGCAGAGAGTTGCAGAGGACGATAAGGGTTCCCTCCAGGCAGATGGCTGTTGTAGTTGTAATGATAAGCGGAACCATCATAAGGAGGCATAGATGTTCCATTGAAGGGAGAAGCAGCATAAGGCGTTACACCCATATACATTGAAGAGGGTGCACCAGAACCAGCATAAGGAGACGACGAGGAGTAGCCTTTTGGGGTCGGCATTTGCCGTGGAGCAAATTTCTGTAGAACAAACATTTGGTCGTAAGATGATAATTAACATAGATAACTCAAGGACAAAATACACATCGGCAAAAGAATATATGTAGGGATGAGCACTGTACCGATCTCGTACCGAATTAGTGGTACCGAATTTTTCCCGAGCATAAATTAGTGGTACCGGTACCGTACCGAACGAGATTCGGATACCGGAACCGGTATCGGTACCGGTACCGGAACCGGTGTCGGTACCGGGAAATCGGGTTTTTCCCGTTTTTTTCGGGAATTTCCCGATTTGGTACCGATCCCGTACCGAATTAGTGGTCCCGATTTTTTTTCCTCCTTATTTCGTAGAACCGGTACCGTACCGTATATCGGGAACGGTACCGTTTCGGTACGGTACCGGTACGGTTCCGGTTCGGTTCGAAATGCTCATCCCTAAATATATGATAACCACATAACATAAACTTAATTGAAAATACAACTGTTGGTTACCAAAACTACCAAGAGCAATCAGTTTCTTTAGTGCGTTGGTTCTATGAAATCTGTTAAAACTCAACTAGAGGAATATAAAGCACACTTTCAAACAAAAATTAAATCGGTGGATATATCTAGCTCATAACAAGAGTGAGAGACTGGTCTTGTAAAAAAAAGATAGCTACTGCGATATGTGTAATAAACGGATTGTGTAACTTACTGAGTTATGATCAGCTGGTCTTGGCTGTGTACAGTTGCGCATATTGCAAGTTGTCCGAAAAGAAAAGTTGACATTCCCACAGCTAGGACAGGTCCAGTCATCTTCTCTACGACCACCTAATATCATAAGCACAGCAGATAAATACTCAAGAATACAATTCCATAATGATCTCAGAAAAAGTATTTAATGGCTTTAAAGTAACAGCATAAAGCTTTAGGGTGTATCTTGCAGCTCAAACTACATATATAGAAACTAAAACTAGGGCTAGATAAGTGGGTGTTAGTCTAAGCTACTTTTGGGATGATCTTATTTGACTATGCTTGTATCTCATACGCCCATATTCTCCGGCTTATTTACAGACTTGTGAGCTTATTATGACTTAAAGATGAAAGATAAGCTCATAAGCTAGAAAAAAAGCGGATAAAGAAGAGCTTATAAGATATAACCCAAACCAAATAAGATCATAACGACTGCTAAGTTTAAAGTTTCACCTGAGTAACCTCCAATTATTATGATTGGCAAACCCCAAAAGTCCATACTTCAATTCTAATCACCATCCCGATGTATGTAAAAGTAGTTGACATTCCCACATCTAGGACAGGTCCAGTCGTCTTCTCTACGACCACCTAAATCATAATCACGAGTTCGCAACATATTAATACCACAGAATAAACTTATGGGTTCCTATCTAAACTCACAAGACAAATTTTATGCACAAGTATTTAAAGGCTTTAAAAAAATGTAAAGCTTTAGGGTGTATTTTGGAGCTGAAACAAATAGAAACTAAACTGGGGCTAAATAAGGGGATGTTTGTTTACTCTAATTTTTAGGCTGATGAGCTTATCTGACTATGCTTAAATCTCATACAGTCATACGCCCATATTCTCCGGCTTATTTTCAGACTTGTGAGCGTATTATGACTTAAAGATGGAAGATAAGCTCATAAGCTAGAAAAAAGCCGGATAAATATAAGCGGAACCAAATAAGATCATAAGCCTAAAATAAGCTTAAAAAATGCCCCTAAGTTCAAAGTTTCACTGAGTAACCTCCAATATAATTGCCAAACCTCAAAGCCCATACTTCTAATATGAGTAAAGACTAATAAATTATCACAGCCAATTAGAATCTAAACATTAAATCCCTGGTCAAAGACTTGGTTGGATGCGGGATATATCAATCACTAAAACCTCTATCTAATCATTTTCATTTTCATATAATCAAATTACACAAGAATGAGAACTTACCATCAGTTTTGGTGTGATGGAGGAGATCGGTGGTGGTGCGGATTGGAAATTGGGATGGGAGGATTGGACGGTGGAGGTTAATTAGAATCAAGTTTTTTTGTTTGGATCGGATTGCCAGCATGGCAAATACATCAACTACTGTATTTGTTTGAAGTTTTTTGTTTTTCTTATTTTAAATCTATGACACAATATTTTGTTGCAAAAATGAACAAAAAGTTGATCAACTAGATTTAGAAGGTGTTTATTTTCTTCTTAATTGAGATAAATGTGGGCACAAAACACATATTCTTTCTAGAAAAAACCGCTGATGATAAGTTATGATCAATACCATGAACAAGAAGAATGACCCTGCATTCTTCCTCGTCATCAAAAACTGTCTGCACTTCTGTACCCCACTGAGCATTATCTGCTGTAAGTTGAGATAGCTTTTTGCTTTGAGCAAGTGTCATTGGTGTTCCATCTTTACGAACCTATCATCCAAAAAAGATACTGAATTAGACCTTGAAAGTAAAACAATGTGACTATCAATGATCATTTATATAAATGGGCTATCTGTCATGCTAAGATTAGACGTACCAGTCTTTTTGCCACCTCTGCTTCTTTCTTCTTAAGAGAAGCCTCGTCGCCAAGAAGGTATCACCATCAAACACAGTGTTTCCTTCTTCTGCTTCATACCTATGAAAACTGCCAGGTTAATGTTAAAACATTGATAGAAGCTTGCACAATTAAAAGGATATCTACTAATTTAATGATTTTTAAGTGAGGTATCTAGCTTTCTGATGGTTTGGTTCAGGACTTTCAAAAGCTGGTCTTTTGACTTGTTTTCTGGTAGGGTCTGGTACTTGAAAGTGTGTTCAAGTAATGGTATTGTGGTCCTCTGTGTTTTGGGTCCCTTGTCTTTAAGCCTCTTGCTTGGAGAATGGGATGCCTTGTGCTGTAATTGTTTTGGTTTTGTTATATAATAATGGCTGCCTTTCCAAAAAATATAACAAAAATGATCTTACTTTTTAAGAAAACAGATATAAGTTACCTACGTAACTGCGAAATTATTTTGCGAATTCACAAACTCGCAAAAATTCTCTTAAACACAATGTTTGCATAAATATTTGGATATTCTGCAAATTATTTAGAAATGCTGCATTTTTTGTAAAACTATGGGGAAATTTTTTGAAAAATCATGTTTTGGCAATTTTTAGCTGGTTTGCAAAATTTAAGGAATCCACAAAATCATTTTTGTGAACTATGTGATTATTTTCTATATATTGCTAGTTATACATTTTGGTATACATCCAACTCAAGAAGGTAGATTAGTAATTTCCCACTATAAGTAATGACTGATTTACATGTTTAAACCTCTGTAAGCATAAAAAGCTAGAAGATGTTTATCAATATCCATGTTCATTCGTTTCGAATATTTATGTGAAAATTTTATAAACTGTTAGGAAAGTATCTTATATAATACAGTATATGAAATATATAGACTTACCAAGCTTAATAAGCGTTGTATTCCATCTCTAACCGCATACTCTCAGTAATCTTTGGATTAATAAAATTTTCCTTGTCGGCTTCTTCATCCTGTATACACAGCATTAGAATAGGTATATAAGTGAAGAGATGCTTCTTCACTAGGACTTAAAAACAAGAAATATAAAAATATAATGTGAATTTACCTTTGTTGGTTGAGAATTTTCTGCATTAAGTGGTCGCTGAGACCTTCCACCAGTCCTTGAACTTGCAGATCTAACTGAACCCAGATGCTCTCACTGGAACAGGTGAAGGGGGGGCCACATTGTCCCATGATGAAGCAGCATACCCTGTTAGGTTACTTAAGTAGTCAGTGCCAGCAACCAACAGTAGATTGCAGGTTATGTAAAAGTGTAAAACTCAATATAAGAACTAGATATCAAAAGAAATGTATAAAAAATCTATTAAAGAGATAGCTTAAAAAGACACGTTGAAAGTTGCCAAAAGTCAATTTTAAATATGTAGAATGCTTACCCCTAATGAAGGAGTAACATGCTGCAACATACGAGTACAAACTCGGTATTAGGTTTGGGCGCAAAACTTGACACAAAATACAACTTTGATCGAGGAGTTTTCCACATCTTCATCTATAGATGCCATCATAGAAGAAACTTTTGGTCTGGGAACTTTAAATGATCCTTCAACTTGTTTTGCATTTGCAAGAACATCTAATCCTGAAACGTAGTAAACTTTGTGTTATTAAAGAAACTAAAAATGAATGAATCCTCAAAACATTAACACTCAAACAAGATACATGAGCCTAATTACAGATGAGGTGCGGAACTTAAGATAGGATATAAGTAGAGTGTAGACCAGAAAAACTAATGAACCTTTGCAACTTTTATAACCAAACTTCAGAAAGATAAAGTCTTTAGATATGTGGTTCTTATCTTGATTCTGAACCAGGCAATGTACATTATATTAGCTTCAGTCATGCCTACAAGATACTAAGGCGTATTGTATATGGATAACCATATGCTTAACTTATCCGGTTATTCATTATCAAAAAACCCCTTATTCCCCCAAATAACTAATAAGCACTTTGGCATAAGCTTACCCAGCCTGTAAGTTCTTTATACAAGCTTTAGCCAAACACCCCCTAAATCCCATATTCCCATAACGTGTATCCCTCTCACAAAAGCACGCTGCTTTACACATGATAATTAAGGAAAAAAGAAATACATTCCAATGTATAACGCACTTTGACATAAGCTTACCCAAACACCTTCAATAAGCTTTTTAACTTTTTTTATACCCAATAACTTATTAACCTCTTAAAATAAGCCTACAAAGAGTAGTAAAACTCGGATCACAAAATGATCCACGATTACTAGCTACAAGGCCAGTGACCAGGGTGAGTTGAGCATAATCGGCCAAAAGATTCAATTTGGTCACAAGTTGGTCAGATCGGTGTTAACTCGTAAAAAAACTCGGCTTGATGTATTTTAACAAGTGTGTTAAAAGTTTCTAAACATATACTTCTAGGGTCCATGTCATACTCTTACACATAGCTTTAATATACTAGGGGGACGTTTAGGTAAGGTAAGAGTTAATAAAACTTATGCATTATCGAAATACCCCAAACTAATGGAATCAGCTTATTAGCTTAATCCTCCCCTCAAAAACACATAAGCCCTTTAAAATACGCAAAAATTCAATAAGCTTTTAAAAAAGTCATCCAAATGTAATAAAGAAAAGTGGTCCTGACCTAATAACGCATTCCTCAAATTAGAGGGTTGGGGGTTTTTCATTTTTATAAAATTTGGGGATTTTGTTTAAATTGAGGGAATTAATTTATTAAAGGGTTACTGTTTCGTTTGTGTTTGGTGGTGGTGGCTGCCGGAGATGCTGGTGGTTAGAAATTGTTTCAGAGTGTGTAAAAGCGATAATAATGAAAATACCCTTTTAATTAATGGTCAACATAGTCAAACTAATGGTGCCACTTAAAATCGGACCAAACATGGAACAAATGTTTCACTTCTTGACTGAATCTAAAACTTTTTAAAAAATTAGACCAAAAGTGAAATACTCAACAAACCATAATGATTAAAAATGAGTAGTGATATCTTCACATAAGAATTTACTTTATACACATAAATTTAGTGAGACTCACATAAATTTTATAAATAAAAGTTATGTGAGCCTACTAAAATTATGTGTATAAAGTAAATTCTATGTGAAAATATCATCTCCCATCAAAAATATATAGTTCATAGAGGCAAACGGGCTACAACTAAGCCCAAATGGATAGATGAATACATATGTTGATTTAGTTTAGGAATTGGTATCTACACTGGCTGTCATTCGGGTTGACCCGGTCGGGTTCGGGTAAACTCGGGTCGGGTCAACTCGGGTCAAGCATCCAAAAAACATACTCTAACCCGACCCTGTTTAGAACTCGGGTCAACTCGGGTCGGGTCAATTCGGGTTTGGGTCAACTCGGGTCGGGTCAACTCGTGTTTGGGGTCAACCCGAGTATTTTACGTTGTAAAGTGTTGATTTAGTTGGGTCGGGTTCGGGTCGGGTCAAGGCTAAAAAAACATACCGAACCCGACCTTGTTTAGAACTCGGGTCAATTCGGCTTGACCCAATTGACCCGAATTGACCTGACCCGAGTTGACCCGAACCCGGTCGGGTTCGGGTCGGGTTTTATGGAACACCTCTAGTTCAGATCATGTGTTACCTCTAAGGCTCCCAAGCCTGCATTTCCAAGGGACCACATCTACGGTGTGACTGATAAAGCATAAGCCAATGCTTTTCTGCAATACAAAGAAATGGGAATACCAACGGGTTAGGACTGACGTGTCATATATATGGTTCACAATGCTAATGAAACAGTCAAAAACAACCATTTACAATAGCAAAATTGGGGATCTTGCAACAAAAGTCAAACATATCAATAATGTTTTAAACACATAATTTTCTTGTGGAGCTGAAGTAATAACTTCTGGAATGGACTCAGTTATATTACCAATGCCAAACAAGATACATGAGCCTGATTATAGGCCCTCATGTTCTGTGATATCAATGAAAATGGCAAGCAAGTGGAGAGATGAAATGCCTACAATTGTTACAAAAACTGCTAGTTTGAGGTCATATGAACAAGGCTAGCAAGGATTCTATGTGGAATCGAGCTTTAAACCAACACTAACGGCAGCGTCAATTGTTACAAAAAGGGCCAATAACCCGTAATTGAACCATCAACAGTTGGAATTTTATAATTACATGGATATCAGAGAAAGATTGCATACCTAGTTGTTGAAGATTTTTGAACCCAAGCCGTCAACTGGAAACATGTAAAAAGTGATTTAAGGGTTTATGTTTATGTGGTCAAGGTGAAAAGGAATAAGAAAGCAAAGTGAAAAAAAGAAGGGGGAGAAATCCGGCTCAAAAGCGAAAAGTTAAAACAAATAAAGCCTGGTTTTCTCATATCATAACCGGGCTTTATGCATTTGTTTTTGACAGACACCTTTATAGAGCCCTTTTTTCCTATTAACAGGGCTCTATTAGTGTGAGAAAAGAGAGTTAATGAGTCAAAGAATTTCAGTACCAATCTTCAAACCCAATCACTCAAGGCAGATTATTCTAGCAGACAAGTTCATGACATTTTCCAGCCAGCAAGCCTTTTATCCAGAACCTTCCAAATGAATGATCATTTGATTTACTACCAAACAGGAAACTATCCTTATGATTTCTACTAACCAAAGACATCAGAAGACAATACAATTGCCTATCCCAAACACACTGTATCACAAGATAGAAAAGCGAGCTAGCAAAGGTTTTCAAAACCAAGATACATAGCCATCTGTTTAAACCTTTATTCCAAACACCAGTTAGGTATATAACACCTTTATTCCAATGATTCCCATGGCATCTATCTCTCACACAAAATCAAATTGCTCTAAATACTTATGATTCGATAAAAAGGCTACATAAATTATATTAGTTTCAAAGGACACTTAGATGATGCAATGTATCAGGAAACATATAAGCCTATACAGAGTAGTAAAACTCGGATCACAAAGTGATCCACGATTACTAGTTACAAGGCCAGTAACCAGGGCGAGTTGAGCAGAATAGGCCAAAAGATTCAATTTGGTCACAAGTTGGTCAGCTAGGTGCTAACTCGTAAAAAAACTCGGGTTGATGTATTTTAACAAGTGTGTTAAAAGTTTCTAAACATATACTTCTAGGGTCCATGAACATTTATATAGTCTCCTATAAACATGTCATACTCTTACACATAGCTTCGAAACTTATATTTAAAAATTCCTATGATAACTCACTACAAGCAAAACAACATACAGTATTTGCCTTCAATCATGCCCACAATATACTAGGGGACGTTTAGGTAAGGTAAGAGTTAATACAACTTATGCATTCTCGAAATACCCCAAACTAATGGAATCAGCTTATTAGCTTAATCCTCCCCTCAAAAACACATAAGTCCTTTAAAATAAGCAAAAATTCAATAAGCTTTTTAGCTTTATTAAAACACAATAAACTATTAAGGTATTTAAATAAGCTTACCCAAACATCCCCTAAATCCTATATGATCACACTACTATAACACATAATAAGCTTACCCAAAAAAAGGCATCCGAATGTAATAAAGAAAAGTCGTCCTCACCTAATAACGAATTCCAACATCACACGCACGCACTTAATCATCTTCTACAAACTCCACCAATCTCTCATTTCTTCAAATTATTAAAACATTTGATAAAAATTTGGGTTATTTTAATTTTATAAAAAAAAAATTGGGGCTTCTGTTTCGTTGGTGTTTGGTGGTTGTTAGAAATTGTTTTAGAAAGTAATAATGGGGAAAGAGGTTGGAAGGGGCTGGGCGTGTTAGTTACTGTATTTTTGTTAATTTGAAAGTACCCACTTAATTAAAGGTCAATATAGTCAAACTAATAGTGCCTGGACCAAACTTTGAGTAAAATGTTTCACTTTTTGACTCAAACCCCAAGGGGCATGTTTGGTACAAAGAATTGGAGGTGGGGAAATGAAACTTAATTCATTTCTTGTGTTTGGTACATAATAGAAATAAAAAAGTGGAGAGTTATAACTCCTAGGAATTGGCTCCTTTGTATTTTATAGGGAGTTGGTTTCCCATCCATATACTAAAGAAATGAACTCTTTCTTCCTCAAAAAAGGGAAATGAAATAATAATAATAATAATAATAATAATAATAAATAATAATAAATAATAATAATAATAATAATAATAATAATATAATAATAATAATAATAATAAATAAATAAAAATAATAAATAATAATAATAATAAATAATAATATAATAATAATAATAATAATAATAATAATAATAATAAATAATAATAATAAAATAATAATAATAAATAATAATAATAATAATAATAATAATAAATAAAAATAATAAATAATAATAATAATAATAATAATAATAATAATAATAATAATATTTTTTTTTACTGATTTCTTAAGTCAATTCTCTGGTGTTACCAAACACTAGAATTTTTACTGAATTTCCATGGAATTCATTTCTGTGAATTTGATTTCTGAGTTTCATTTCATTTCTCTGAATTTCACCCTACCAAACATGCCCCAAAAGTTTCACCGTTAGTATCATATCATTATCTTGAGTCACATATTTGACACACGAGAGTAGCACTACTACAAAATAGTAACATTCTCACACTTAGTAAGTATGTTTACACACTTTAAAGTGAGAAGAATACAAAATTTCACACTTTAAGAGTGAAGATTTGTGAATATTTTTCACACTTTTAAGAGTGAGGGTTTTAAAACAATTCTTTCACATTTCTAAGTTTGATAATTTTGACTTTGAAATAATTATTCTCACTTTTAAATTTGATGATTTTGATTTTCAAATAATTCTTCACACTTTTAAGTGTGAGATTGATATTCTTCACAATTTTTATTTGTAAGGATTTGAAACAATTATTCATACTCTTAAGTGTGAATATCTTTAAAATATTTTATGGTTCATAAAGTGCAAAGAAAAGACAAACTTATTGTAGTGTAGGTTTGTCTTTTCACTTTTTTTTGTTCATTTCATGTATTTGTTTATTTTATATATTTTTTTGTCTTTTAGATGTTTATTTATTTTGTCCTTTAAATTATTGTGTCATTGATCCCCACAAACTGCCAAGACCAATAACCCGCCAATAGTTAGTTTCAAGAATATATTTTAAATAATTCACAGTTCATAAAAGTGCAAAAAAATAAAATAAAATAAAATTATTGTAGTGTGTAGGCTTTTTTTTCATGAATTTTTATTCTTTATTTTTTTTTGTCTTTTAATTGTTTATTTATCTTGTCACTTCAATTATTGTGTCATTGATCCCCAAAAACTGCCAAGACTAATAACCTCGCCAAAAGTCAGTTTCAAGACAGCTCTTTGATCGTTTTTATTCCAACCAAATGGATGAGAATTTGAAGCCTCTTTGACTTCCTAAATTTCCGATGGTAGCGGCAAAATTTGATGGTAGGGAGGCGTCGTTTTTAAGCTTCCATGTTGTGGTGTGAAAGATTTGGAGATAGAAGAGAGATGAGGACAAGTGAATATGTTTATCGTTTGATTGTTATATTGGGAATGTTAAAAGGAAAAAAAAAAAAAAAAAAAAAAAAAGAAAAGAAAAACATTAAAAAAATAGTTTATGTCAAATCTCTAAATTTGATACGGAGCTCAAATGTCTATTTTGGTAAACAAATAAAATTTGAACCATTTTAGAATATTCATTTTGGTAAATTATTCTAAAATCTACATGTTATTTTCTAAAAACCAATCAACCTTTAGGTAAAATACAAATGTTATTACTATTTTTAGCCGCAAAAATCTCAATAATAATAAGAAATAAATAAATAAATAATAATTCAAGTGTCCCTTAAAACTATAATGAATAAGTTTTCAAATATCAGTCTCTTTTAATATCCGAACTAAATCTCTCTATAATAATGTAATTTCCAATAAGTTCATAAAAATTCTTAATGAACAATCCTAAGCATCTCTCCTATAATAATACACTAGCTCATGACCCGTGTAATACACGGGTTATATAATTAATTACTGAAAAAGTAGTTGTAATATATAAGCATATGCAATTCCTAATCACTTCTATTTCAAATTAATAAAATTCAAGAGCGTCTCTAATGAATAGTAATGTCAAGCTCGAACTCGACTTGATTACTAAAACTTGAGCTCGAAACTCGACTCGATCTAGGTCGAGCTTTGGATTTCAAGCTTGAGCTCGGCTTGTCATCTCAAACTCAAGCTCGAAACTCGACTCGAGCTCGATTATTTTCACATTTAAAGCTCTTAACTCGATAAAAATAATAGAATACAACAAAACCATAAAAATCAATATAGCATATAGCAAAAGCTTGTATTTTAAAGAACTCCGTCAAGTTATACTTGAATATATTCATTACAGCTTAAATGCTCAATAGTCATTACCACCAGCTGCTAAGTACAAATAGGAAAATAATCACAAGTGTTCTATCAATCCCTGGTATATGACCATGTATACCCATACGATAGATACTGAACATTCGCGACTTGAAAATGAAATAGTTAAATAATCACTTTGAAAACGGAATGCAAACAACTACTTATAACTTTCCTACTTGTTCACCTTTTGTGAATTCCGGACATGAATATCAATTCCTTTGCTACCTTTTGGGACTAAAAGGACACCATCACCTCGTGTTCCAATAAACATAGCTCTTCTAAAGGAATAGAGAAGTTCTTATGCATGCACCTCCTGCCAATTCAAATCTTAGAATCAAAGAGATACCACAGACATCAATACTGAACAACCAAGAGGAGTGCAGGGTGCTTTCCACTTCAATATTTGTATCAACTACTTCTACTGTCACAACTCTTAGGCACTCAAATTCTCAAGAAAAAAATAATGGAGGTACCTCAAATATTCTCGATCAGCTACCGCACCTTCACAAAAATGCATTTTAAACGACAATTGTGTTTGGTTGTAAATTGGAATAGTAGTTTGTCCTTTGTCTTCACGTTTACAGCTTCCCGCAATCAAAATCATATCAAGTTATCAACAGCAAACTAAAAGAAAACTAGTATTACTAAAGTCACCAAGTTTTATTAGATTTGTTTTGATATTTTAACCACCCACATCTAAATAACTGATATAGCTAGTTCCTCTACATATGAATTCATTTATGATAGAGATAGTTGCATTGAGGTGGCAATTTTGTTGAATCAAATGAATGATAAATTTCAACATTCCTTAATAGATAGCTTGGCACATGATTTCCTAAATTTCAAAGAAAATGTTATATTGAGTCTTAAGCAGATAAGAGTAATACTTAATGGATGAACACACTATCTAGTTACAACACAGATAGTCAAACAACTAAACTACTATTAAATTTAAAAAAATAAATAAAAAAAAATCAGGTTTTCACTCAGGTGTTTCCACAAACACATGGCGTTCATAAAAAAAATACATAAAAACTTGGAACAATCAGACAGAAACTTGACAGGTCGTTGAGATTAAAAGAAAAATCATTCACAACGGAAGTATTCTAAAATTCCGCAAGGGCAGGTGGCCTTGCTTGTGCATTGTCTACATTTGTAATGCACCCTATTGATTCGATAAAGGTAAGGTATGTTTAAAGAAGTTACACTTGATATGTTCCACCACAAGTTTCATGATATCGCTTGTAACATTTTTAAATTTGAAAGTTGGTAGGAGTTATTATCGTTTCCTTGTGTATACAGACTCGAGTACAAGCTAGCATTAACTACGGAGTATTTGTTTCCCATAAATGAAGTATATAGAGGCTCCATTCCTACAATTATATGACAGTTATCAAGGTCCACTTTCATTTCAGTCTCCTTTGTGTTTGTCTTTCACTTGAATGTTATATAATTTCTCTTATATACTAATGCAACCATGGATTACTGACTGGAATCTTTGAAACAAGCAAGATCGTGTTGATAAATGATACTAGAACACTTCCAGGTTTGCAGACTTTATTGCAAATTTTGTTAGGTAATCTTGATGGATCAAGCCGGGTCAAGGGTACGGGTCAGTAGTATGTGGGTCACGGGTCAGTGACTTGGTTCTTGTTTGACCAAGTCTAGAGGAAATAAGTTTAGTTTTATTATAAATAGCAGTCTAGCATATTGTAATGTATGTATTCAGTTTTCCCTTTTAATATACAAACCATTGAAACCCATCTTGCTGTTTTGATTAGCGTTTACTGGGGTTGTGTTTTCGGGTTAAAGGGACCGATAACCTTTCGAATTTTAGCTTTGAATTATGAGGATCCTTATGCAAGATATTCTACAATTCTGCATTTTTATAGGTACAAAGTATAAATAGTTTTTTCTACAAGAAATTTATTACTTTTACAAACCCCTTACATGGCTACATGTACATTACAGTAGGTAATTTGGTTCTTATACTATAGCTTTCACGTTTATCTTTTAAATATTGATGATTATCTTCATCGATTATGAACTCAAAAGATTTCTTACTGTTTAGGATTTTATTGAAAGTGTTTATAAGGCCTGATTGGAATTCCTTACTGAGAGATGCTCATTTGTATATGTATCTTATACAATTATACATCACATGTGATAAGAGGAAACCAGTCTGACCCACTGAGTTATTAAAATGGGTCGAATGACGTTTGCATTAGCATACCCTTATGAATATACGCACTTCCAAATATTTAGTGGATGTCTTCAAAAAAGAAGAACAAATTCTTTGATTGAACAGATAATGCAATTTAACAGTCAACCTCTAAGCGTCCTTTAACATCCAGCACTAATGTTATTTCCAATGAATCAATACCATCTTATTGACTATCAAACAAGTCATTGATTTAGCATCACTGGAAGTTGTGAACATCTTTTGTCATTTCTCCTATATTTTTATACTGCATGTTAATTCTGCACCAAAAGCATGATTGAATGTTTACAAGTTGCATTCTAAAAGTTGCATTCTAGATTTATACCTTAAAGTTTTAATGACAAACGGAAGGTGCATGTCAAGTTGCTAACATCTTGGACCATTATCCCTTACATTATAGGTGATACTAGTGCTGCTACTTGGATGGCATGATTAAAGTTATATATAATATTGCAATATAAGTCTAGTCTTCCCACTCCCAAGTTTTCTTCAAAGTCTTTAATGATATGATTATCCATAGAAATCAGTTATTATTTGTCAAAGAATATGTGGAGGACAGACAAAAGGTGTTGCTAGTTGTGCTATATGTTATAATGCAATATAAGTGCAGCCTCCCGGCCCTCCCCTACCCCAACAATGGGGGGAAATAGCCATCTGTACTATTGTTGTTTATTTTCTGGAACCTGTTAACAATGACAGAGGATTCTCGCTGGGTAAATCCGTCCCCTCTACATAGTAAGCACTAAATCAATAGTTGTATACCTCGACAATGAAATTCTGAAAGTTTCGCCATTTGCTTGTATTCATAATTTATTAAAGTGCTTACTTCAAGAGCTTCATCTTAAAATTCATGAGCTAAGTACAAATATACACATGAAGTAAGTGTTTCATAAGCATAATACACCAAACATGAAAAGAAATACACCATGTGCGAACAACCAGGGAACGCAAATAACATAAATCAAACGAAACCTCTCAGGCTCTATATCTTGCATAGCTTACAACCCCATTGGACCAGTCCAAATTCAGTTTGAGCATATGTTATAAATCCATTGGAGGGAAAAGTAAAACTAGTGGGAATATCTCTTTTTGTTTCACACCTGATCTTCAAAAAGTATAACCAGCTTGTGCCATTTCCATACTTCAAACTTATATTCAACATTACCCTTCTTAAGACCTATAACAATCAATTAATCAAAAAAAGGAATCTTTTGAGTCACCAATATATAAAAAACAAAGTACAATGAGGTATGCAATGTTGTTGTGTTACTCTTGTTTGTGGTTCCAAAATTTTGCTTATTCCAAAATTATAATGGCAGATTTAAAAAAAGTTAAGCAATTACTAATTTCTTAAACAATAATATGCAGGACACCACCGAGAATCACCAGTTAGTTACTTTTTTTTTTTTTTTTTTTACAAATCTAACATTAATGCAGACTAATAATTACTAATTGCTTAAATTACATTAGTAATCCATAAAGATCCGTAAAAATACCAGATCATTTATTATGCCAATAAACATACGAATTCAGAAAATTGAATTGGCCCAATACACGTACATTCACATTAGAGACTTGAGACTTGAGAGTACTAAAAAAAGACATAAATGTATATGCAGCTTCAACCAAGTATGAATATTAACACCTCTTCTAATTATAAATTCCGACAGCTCCATGATTTCTCCATGAAATTTAGGCATTAGACATTATGTTCGCCTAGCTAATTTCCAACAAAATGAGTAGTAGTAGGAAGCAAAAGGCCAGTATAGAACATGAAATCAGAACAAAAGGTTGGTATCACAAGTCAAAAGCACAAAACGCCCTGGATTAAAACACAAAGTAAGTTTAATATGCTAATAAGTCAAAGTTTGAGCTTGTATCTAGTCGATGGAATTCCACATGGGTTGGTATTCTAAATGCTCCGCGAGGAAAGGATCCCATAAGGCAAAGAATAAATAGGCAAATAATTGAATTGGAAATAGGCTTGCTCCACATAACTTCCTGGTGATTTTGATTTTGTATCATATTATTGTTTCAAGAATGTACCTTCAGATATCTAAAGTCCAACTTTTTTTGTGTTGTTTAAACTTCCATTAGCATAAGATTTGTCGCTCAAGGTTTAACCTGGAAGTTAATCTTATTAGCTTTCTAAGGTCAGATAATGTTGAAATCTCAATTTCATTGTTATTTCGAATCTAATCAAGCTGGCAAAAAACTGCTTTTTTTTTTTTTTTTTTTTTTTTTTTTTTTTTTTTTTTTTTTCTCAAACTCTTTTAAATGTAAAACTTAAACCTTGAAATAAGTTCTCCTATCTTATAAGTTCGTATTCCTTCAAGCGCCACCAAGATTCATAGCAACATGGGATTTATGCTAAAATGATAGTCAACAAATTGACTTTATTGTGTAAAATACTTCATTGGGACATTTATCAAACAGTTTATGTGCACATTACAACTGAATGTTTGAACAAGAGAAAATAAGACTTGCATAGAATGTTTTAATAGTATTAATAGATAGATTTGATATAAAATGCAACAAGAACAAAAACACCCACTCCATATAAAACATGAACACAAACCCAAATAACATAACCCGGCCACCTTCCCGTTTAACACAAAACCAACCTAAGTGTGTTAAATTTATTAAAACACATGACCTGATCGGTTGAGGTTTTTCAATCACGCATTTAATCAAACACAAAACAAAACAGCTTATATCTTGAACCATTATCCCTTCTAGTCTTCCCAATCCCAAGTTTTCTTAAAGTCTTCTGTGATTATACATACAAAATAGTTACTATTATTAGTCAAGGAATTATTGGAGGATAGACAAAATAGTTACTATTATTAGTCAAGGAATTATTAGAGGATAGACAAAATAGTTACTATTATTAGTCTTCTCGATATAATAAACTTAAGCACACAAAGCAACATACTGTCATTTATACTTTCTTACAAAATATGAAAATTTTCCATACTCTTCATTTATATATATTAATTCTTCTTCGTAAATTGTTTAGAGTATTGAGTGTTATTTGATAATGTTATACGTTCTATTTCACTTACAATTACTTGTGTACGATATATGCAATATAAGTGCATGTAGTCTTTCATAGTTGTTATAAGTCAAATTGTCTTGGTCATGCTGAGAAGGAATGGTGTGAATGATAGACCATAGGTTGCGTAAAGTCTTCTTAAAAGTCTTGGTCAAGATGATAAGGAATTTGTCTTCATTTCACCGGCCAGTTGCATGTCGATCACAAACTTTTAACATGCAAAAACGTACAACACCACCCAATCCATCATAAACGTGATAACAAAACCCTGGTTCCTGTCCCTCATGCCACTCACAAAATCCATGAAAAATTATTTCTTTATTGAAAATCCTAAGAGGGTATGAATCATAACAACCCACATTCCATTATTAAAAAAAAAAAAAAAAAAAAAAAAAAAAAAAAAAAAAAAAAAAAAAGACATGAGCATGGAAATAGTAAAGATGTGATATACAAGATCCCCTGTGCCAAAATGCATGATTGATGTAATATACAGACAAAAGGATGGTGCATGTCAAGTCTTCTTAAAGTCTTCTGTTATTACTGTATTAGTCAAGGAATTCGTGTAGTACGTGTTCCCTACCCCAACTCTTTTTCAAAGTCACTCGTGATACATGATTACATATAAAAATTGGTTTTTATCAATCAAATTGTCTTGCTCAACCACACTATAAAAAGCCAATACTTATTCTTATGATTTTAAGTAAATTTCCAAAAATGAAGTCCCCACAAGCAATAATTCACTTATCATCTTCCTCTCTCATTTCTTTTCTCTTTTACGGTCTCGCAATAATATGTCTTACTTCCGCCACCGTCTATGCTTCTTATGGCGGTAATGAGACTGATTATCTCGCACTGTTGTCATTTAAGTCAATGATCACCCAAGATCCATACCAAGTTCTAACCTCGTGGAACCATTCCTTTCATTTCTGTGACTGGAGTGGTATTTCATGTGGAAAACGGCACAAACGAGTGACTGCTTTACGGCTGGGTTCGCGAGGCTTAGAAGGCTCGTTGTCTCCTCATGTAGGAAACCTCAGCTTCCTCCGTGAGCTTTATCTCAGGAACAACAGCTTTCAAGGAACCATTCCTCATGAACTTGGTCGTCTGACTAGGCTACGCCATCTTTATCTTAACAGAAACAAATTCAGTGGAGTCATTCCAACAAACTTGTCTGGTTGTTCTAACCTAGAAGACCTTTGGCTCTCTCGAAATAAGCTTGCTGGAAGCATACCCAAGGAGATGAGTCTACTCTCGAAACTTACTAGTCTTGTAATTAATGACAATAAGTTAACAGGTGGAATCCCACCTTTCTTGGGGAATATTACATCAATGGAAGTGTTCGATGTTTTCGAGAACCCGTTGGGTGGGAGCATTCCAGATACCTTGGGTCTTTGGAAAAGCTTGAAGGAATATTATTCTGATGGCTGCAACTTATATGGAAGCATCCCTCATTCCATTTTCAACCTCTCACTCCTAGTTAATTTTTCCTTATCTGAAAATCACCTCACTGGTAGTCTTCCTTTAGAGATTGGTAATCAGCTCCCGAATCTTGAGTGGCTTCAGTTAAGGAATAACGAACTGACTGGAGTTCTTCCACCATCTCTTTCTAATTGTTCTAAATTAGGACTTTTTGAAATGAGTAGAAACAATTTTAGTGGGAAGTTGACTATCGACTTTTCAAAACTAAGAGATATTAAATATATAAATTTACATTATAACAACTTCCATGGACGCGGAGAAGCTGATGACATGAGGTTTATTGATTCTTTGAAAAACTGCACCAGATTAGTAGATTTGGGACTTGGTAATTGCAACCTTATAGGAGTGCTTCCGATATCTATAGGTAATCTTTCTGATCAACTCAGCTTTCTAAGTTTAGTAGACAATCAATTATTTGGAAGCCTACCTTCAAGTATAGGTAGTCTAGTTGGTTTGCATGCTTTAGATTTAGGAATTAATTTATTCAAAGGAAAGATTCCCACTTCCATCGGTAAACTTCAAAAGCTACAGTATCTTGATCTACATAGCAATCAATTTTCAGGTCATATCCCTGATGCCATAGGGAACCTATCTTTGTTGACTAAACTTTATTTATTTTCCAACAAATTAGAAGGCCATATTCCATCAAGCCTTGGGAATTGTACAAAACTTAATGAGCTTTACCTGACGGACAATAGACTCACTGGAAAAATACCCAAACAAATTCTTCAACTTCCATCACTAACAATTTTTTTAGATCTTTCTCACAACAGCCTGTATGGTTCAATTCCATCAGAGATTAAAGACCTCAAGATGTTGAGCGGTCTTGATTTATCTCATAATAAATTATCAGGTACCATTACTAGTAGCCTTGGTGAGTGTATTAGCCTTACAGGGTTATACCTTAGTGGCAACATATTTGAAGGCATAATACCATCTTCATTAAGTTCCTTAAGAGGATTGGAGGTACTTGACATTTCTCAAAATTATTTATCTGGTAAAATTCCTCAATTCTTAGGCAAATGGAATTCTTTAGAATTTTTGAACCTATCCTTTAATGATTTTGAGGGTGAAGTACCAGTTGTAGGGGTGTTTGCAAACGCAAGTGCATTTTCGGTTTCGGGGAACAATAGGCTTTGTGGTGGTTTGGTTACACTTGAGTTACCCAAGTGCAAGGAGATGGGTAATAAGAAAAAAAGGTTTCCATTCTTCATATTTGTCATTGTGATTGCACCGACGTTGCTCATCGTATTATGTTGTGTGTATCTTTTGTGTAAGAAGAAATGGAATAGTCAACCATCTCAGTCATCAGGGAGTGAACGGTTCATGAAGGTTTCATACGGTCAACTTCTCAAGGCTACTGATGGGTTCTCTACAGCAAATTTGATTGGCGAGGGTGGGCACAGCTCTGTTTATAAAGGAATCCTCAATTCTGATGATGATAAATCTGTTGCAGTTAAAGTTCTACATCTTCAAAGTCGAGGAGCACACAAAAGCTTTATAGCAGAATGTGAAGCATGGCGTAATGTTAGACACCGTAATCTGTTGAAGATAATAACTTCATGTTCGAGTACTGATTTCCATGGAAATGATTTTAAAGCTCTAGTTTACGAGTTTATGCCCAAGGGAAGTGTACATGATTGGCTTCATTCAAGCGCATATACATCGAAACTAAACCTTCTTCAAAGAATAAATATTCTTAGAGATGTTGCCACTGCACTCGATTATCTTCACAATCGCTGCCAAACAACGATTGTTCACGGTGACTTGAAGCCAAGTAACATTCTACTTGATGATGATATGGTGGCTCATGTTGGAGACTTTGGTTTAGCTCGAGTACTTGATCCAGACTTAAACCAAAACAGCTCATCTGGGGTTAAAGGAACAATTGGTTATGCACCTCCAGGTAATTCTACTTTTATTCCATGATGCTTATATTTATTTCCAGGTTAAAGTTTGTAAATTAATTAATTGTTATTCAAATGTAGAGTATGGTATAGGGAGCGAGATGACAAGTTGTGGGGACGTCTACAGTTTTGGAATATTATTACTAGAGGTGATGACTGGGAAAAAGCCGACAGACGGCATGTTTAACGATGGTCTTAGCCTTCATAAATTTGCTTACATGGCATTACCAGATCAAGTAATCGATGTTATTGATAATGATGCAATTGTGTTGCAAAGTACGGAAGCGAATGCAAAGAAAGTGGAAGAATGTTTGGCTGCAACTATCAAGATTGGAGTATCGTGCTCTGTGGATTCCCCACCCCAACGAATGAAAATTGAAATTGTTGTCAATGAGTTGCAGCGTATTTTCAATGTGCTTCAGAATATATAAGGTACTATGTTCTCCCTTTTTGTAAAATCTGATTTTTCATGAGTTTGTTAAATAATCACTAACTTGGTTTTATTTTTGAACGCTTTCAGGTCTAATACAAAGCTTTCTAGGTGAAATTTAAAACTGCAGTAGGGAGCAGTGCATGTCGTAGTTATATTAACATTACTTTGTCAATATGTTTGCAAGTGTGTTTTAATTTTCTTGTTGCATAAGTACTGTAAGAGATGTAAGAGAGCATTTACATTCCTGATGACTTATCATATGTATCAAACATGTTTATGAATAAGCAAAAGAGTTGGGATAACCTTTGGCAGGACATACTAGAATCTTGTATCCTTTCATGGCTCTATATGTTTGTCTTATTACTGCAATTAGACTTTATAGGTGTTTCTATAAACAAAGTTCAAGTAGAACTGACCCTTGACATCTTAGTGCAACACCATGGGAATATACTGAATTTTGTTGCAAGTTGTAATCAGATAAAATCGACAATATACATGATTTTCAAAATCAACTAAGAATGACTGATATTGGGAGCATTAAACAACACAGGGAGTCTGACTGATATTGGGCTAATAATGATTGAGTTCCCGTTGGACCCGCATTTCGCTAAACTGCGTTTAACATGTAAAGAATTTAGCTGTGTGAACGGATTTATAACAATTGTCTATGCTTTTAGTCCAAAAGATCGGGCAGAAGAAATTGATGCTGCACATGCAAAGTTTTTCGTGCTTGAATCTGATCTTTTGACCTTACTCGACATCTACAAACAATGGAAAGCTAACATATACTCTGGAGACTGGTGTAAACCTACAAGTTAAAGCTCTACGAAAGGCTTGGGAAGTGAGATCTCAGTTACTCAACATCTTGCAAAAGCTCATAATCTGGCTGACATCATGTGGGTCGAATTGGGACGTCATCAGAAAAGCGATATGCTCAGTTTACTTCCATAACGCAACCTAAAGGGATCAGGAATACATAAGTAATAGGAACCGGATGCCGTGCCATTTGCGCTTGTATAACGTATGGGTATGGGTATGGCTGCTCTTTGAGTAAATATTCGTATGGGTGGGAAAATGGGCGGGATTTGCCTTTGTATAACGGGTCTAAACGAGAACATTTTTTGTAAGGATCAGGTTGGCCCGGAATGTTTTTTGCCCAGTATTGTTATAATCCCTTATAGATGTTATCGTGCTAAATATGATTGCAAACGTAATGTTTTGGTTTTATTCATTTTTACCACATAGGATCCATTAAGATAGTTATTATACCGTTAACTTTATTAATCTGATATTCATGTTAATTAGCTTCATACTTCATAAGCTGAGAGCAATTCATATGTTGAATATGGATTGTCCTATAGTTTGAAATATTAATTTGGCCCAAATGGGCGCAAGAGATGGAATATTAAATTTCTTTGTGCAATACTTAGTGGTTTGTATAAAAACGTAACTCGAGTTAATGCAAATTATATGACGTATGAGAAAGATACTGCTATCGTACATCGAAAAGGTTTGTACGACATAATGTATGGAAAAATGGACGGGTTGGGAAATGGGTCAAGACAGGATGAGGCTTAAACGTATCACTTTTAATAGTGGTTGAAACGAGTCACTCAAGAATTTTGTGCATGTGGATTTCTTACTGTAGGTTCATCATTGTGAGTAACGAAATCAGTTTGTTTTAGTTTCTTACTATACATATTTCTACCGTCCATTTTTCTACTTCATTTTTTTGTTGGTATAGTGGAAAATGTTGCAAATATAGGAAAAGATTCATTCGTATACAACCAAATACTTGCTAAAACCAGTTGCATATAAGAAAAGTTATACCGCACCCGGTCAGGGATCGTTAATGTGTTTCGGGTGTATAGGACTGTAATCCATTCAAAAACAAGACCATGCCATGAATTTACCACAAACTTTAAACTACTCGTCAAAGACTCGTGTATGGCCTAAATGAGCATGGTTCATTGGACTATACCAAAACACATACGCAGTGAACCAAATGGATTTACCAGTTTTGCACTCTCATAGTATCAACATTAGTCGATAAATAGCAAAAAGAAAGTCGCCTATTTGGGAGTGAGTACTCCAATCTATTTTAAAAGACTGTCAAGTAAAAAAGTAGAAACCATAAATGGGGACCGGTGATGAATTCAAGACTAGTCAATTGTTGCAGGATCTCATCCTGGTCCAACTAGCACACACAAACAAACGACACCTATTTAAGATAGGCAATTGACTTCAAATCATAGTAATACAATCCTATTTGTTTTATTCTTCTGTAGGGGAATTCTGGGATTCTAATGGTTTGCCTGCACCGCAGTTCTGTCGGTTACATTTGATCCTAAAAGAATAGTTTATGTTGTTACATTTGTCACACTTCCGGCTCCCTTATCCGCTTCTCCGCTTCTGAAACAAAATAAGATACATATATATGATTCAGACTCGAACGTCACTAACAAGTAACCAAATATATA
The DNA here is from genome assembly GCA_030686995.1 of Artemisia argyi. Lineage (NCBI taxonomy): Eukaryota > Viridiplantae > Streptophyta > Magnoliopsida > Asterales > Asteraceae > Artemisia > Artemisia argyi. Next base: position 221,176,302 of record CM060680.1, on the reverse strand, counting down.
CATGAAGTACTTACCGGAACTCTTGGCTGGCTTTGCAACCCGCATATTAGCGTCATAAAAATAAATTACAATGACACGTTATATAAAACATAGCTAAAAGCTTCAATGTGTTAAAAATAAAGCTGGTATAAAGATGGCATCTCACCTGAGATCCTGGTTTGGGTGTGTTGCATTTCCTCATGTTACAGACTGTTATGAAGGAGAAATTGACATTTCCACATTTTGGGCATTCCCAGTCATTTTCTCGTGTTCCATCTGTAAGAAGCAAGTGAAACAATGAAAAACGGATCATAAATTACAATCACCTGCTAGTCTGCGTAGCAGTATATGAATAAGTTAGATATAACATACCTTTCTTTTGAGATGGCTCTTCTGGAAAGGATCCAGGCCGTGGTCCCTATAAAAATTTAAAAACCAAATGATCCATCAATATAGCATATTAGCATCACATGTTTATATACATGTTAACACACGGAGTAGGTGAACGAATAATCAAATTTACTCGTTGGCTCGTTGCAATTAGTTGATTGATATAACAAAATTCAGACATACCATGGCAGCCTAAGCAATGGGCAACTGCAAACTGAATTGTTCCATCAGCTGAGGCAAACCATACAATGCACCTGCAAAAAAGATGTAATTCCAGTTTCAGCAAGATGTCACATAGTAGCAGGTAGCAGTGTTAATCGGGTCGGGTTTGGGTCGGGCTAAAATATCATACCCGAACCCAACCCTATTTGAACTCGGGTTCGAATGAGTAAAATGGTCATAAAATTGCCTATTTGTTCTAATTTAGATAGATAATTTATAATAAACCATATTAAAAAAAATAATAATAAAATAAAAAAAAAAAACAGTATTCAGGTCAAACGGGTCGACCAGAACCCGAGTTAGCCAAAAATATCTAACCCGCTACCCAACCCTATTTAGCATCCGGGTTGACCCAAACAAACCGAATAAGATTAGTGAACAAAATAAGTATCAGAACACCATAACTTCTAAACAACACACGCTAAACAATAAAATGGCCAAAATCAAGCAAAAAAACACATACCAGTTCCTATCATGGGCCCACCTGAATAAAGGTGTGGCAGAGAGTTGCAGAGGACGATACGGGTTCCCTCCAGGCAGACGGCTGTTGTAGTTGTAACGATAAGCAGAACCATCCTAAGGAGGCCCATATACATTGAAGAGAGTGCACCGGAACCGCACAAGAAGACGAGGAGTAGCCTTGTGGGGTCGGCATTTGCCTTGGAGCAGATTTCTGTAAAACGAACATTTCGTTGAATAATTAATAAAGATAACTATAGGACAAAATACACATCAGCAAAAGAATATATGATAACCAAATAACTTAAACTTAATTTTACTCATCGTAGAACTAAAATCTAGTATAAATACAATTGTTCGTTAACAAAACTACCAAGAGCAACCAGTTTCTGAAATCTGTTGGAACTCAACTAGAGGAACAAGAGTGAGAGACAGGTCCAGTAAACGCCTATTTTCTTAAAGCCATTACCGACAGCTAATGCGATATGTGTAATAAACGGATGGTGTAACTTACTGAGTTATGATCAGCTGGTCTTGGCTGTGTACAGTTGCGCATATTGCAAGTTGTCCGAAAAGAGAAGTTGAAATTCCCACAGCTAGGACATATCCAGTCGTCTTCTCTACAACCACGTAAATCATAATCACAGCAAATTAATTAACTTGTCATCTCATACAAAGTAAATACGAATAAGGAGTAAGTGTCATCTCATACAAAATAAAATTATGGGTCCCTGTCTAAACTCACAAGAGAACAAATTTTATGCACTAGTATGTAAAGTCTTTGAAAAAAAACATAAAGCTTTAGGGTGTATTTTGGAGCTGAAACAAATAGAAACTAAACTGGGCTAGATAAGGGGATGTTTGTTTAAGCTAATTTTTAGGCATATGAGCTTATTTGACTATGCTTAAATCTCAAATACGCCCATATTTTCCAGCTTATCTTCAGACTTGTGAGCTTATTATGACTTAAAGATAGAAAATAAGCTCATAAGCTAAACCATAAGATGGAAAAGAAATGAACTTATGAGATATAAGCTGAAAGCCCAAACATAAACTTAAACAAATCCAATTATAAGGGGATGTTTGGTTAAGCTTACTTTTGGGCTTATAAGCTTATTTGACTATGCTTAAATCTCAAATACGCCCATATTTTCCGGCTTATTTACAGAATTGTGAGCTTATTATGACTTAAAGATGGAAGATAAGCTCATAAGGTAGAAAAAAGGCGGATAAAGATGAGCTTATGGGATATAAGCCGAACCAAATAAGATCATAAGCCCAAAATAAGATTAAACAACGACCCCTAAGTTCAAAGTTTTCACCTGAGTAACCTCCAATTAATAAAATTGGCAAACACCAATTAGTCCATACTTCTAATCACCATCCCGATTCATGTAACACTAATAAGCTACTTAAAAAAGCTTACCCAAACACCCCCTAAATCCTGTATGATCACACTACTATAACACATAATAGTACAAAATTAAGGCTGTGGACGAGGTATACTTCCTTTAGTTGTGCATATAATTAAGGCTCAAAAGTTGAATGGTATTTTTGCATACTAATCAGTTCTAAGTTGTGAATGTTTATGATGAAATAAATTGTTTCTTTGGTTGCCTGTGCTAAGGTATATTTGACCCTTGTGGCTTGTTTTTAGTTGTAGTTTCTTACTAGTCGCTCTAGGTCATCCTGTGCCATGTTATTTCTTTTAAACCAGTCACTCATTTTTTGTTGTAGTTTATAATTTATTTCGGGTAAATTGTGAAATATAAAAATTAGTCAAACTATGGGTTGCGATGGATTCAATCTAAGCTAGAGCATACTGTCTATACGAAAAACCAAGCTAAAACACATAACATGACTTATTATCCAAGTCAACAAGAAGCATCATCGAAAAACGAATACCACACATCAGCATATAGAGAAACTAAAACTAGGGCTAAGTAAGGGGGTGTAATTTTAAGCTAATTTTTAGGCTTATGAGCTTATATAACTCTACTTATATCTCATGAGCCCATATTTTCCAGCTTATCTTCAGACTTGTGAGCTTATTATGACTTAAAGATGGAAGATAAGCTCATAAACTAAACCATAAGATGGAAAAAAATGAGCGTATGAGCTATAAGCTGAAAGCCCAAACATAAGTTTAAACAAATCCAATTATAAGCACATAAGCTAAACTATCACAACCAATTATAAGGGGATGTTTGTTTAAGCTAATTTTTAGGCTTATGAGCTTATATGACTACGCTTATATCTCATACGCCCATATTCTCCGGCTTATAATGACTTAAAGATGAAAGATAAGCTCATAAGGTAGAAAAAAGACGGATAAAGATGAGGTTATGAGATATAAGCTGAAAGCCCAAACATAAGCTTAAAAAAAATCCAACTATAAGCACATAAGCTAAACAATCACAACCAATTATAACGGGATGTTTGTTTAAGCTTATTTTTAGGCTTGTGAGCTTATTATGACTGTACTTATATCTCATACACCCATATTCTCCGGCTTATTTTCAGACTTGTGAGCTTATTATGACTTAAAGATGGAAGATAAGCTCATAAGGTAGAAAAAAGACGGGTAAAGATATAAGCTTATGAGATATAAGCCGAACCAAATAAGATCATAAGCCCAAAATAGGCTTAAAATGTTAACACTCAAACAAGATACCAGAAGAGTGTAAACCAGAGAAACTAATCCTTATAACTTTTATAACCAAACTTAACAAAGATAACGCCTTTAGATATGTGGTTCTTATCTTGAGACAGAACAAGGCTACATACATTATATTGGATTCAATCATGCCCAAAGGATACTAAGATGATGTAATGTATCTGGATAACCTTATGCTTAACTTATGCATTTATTCATTATTGAAAAATCCCTTATTCCCCACAATAACTAATAAGCACTTTCGCATAAGCTTGCCCAGCCTATATAAGTTCTTTATACCCAGTAGCATTAACCTCTTAAAATAAGCCTACCCAATGTTGTAAATCTCGGACTACAAAGTAAGTAATCTGCGATTACAAGCCACAAGGTCAGTGACCAGGGCGAGTTGAGCAGAATGGGCCAAAAGATTCAATATGGTCAAAACATGGTCAGCTCCGTGCTAATTCGTACAAAAACTCAGTTTGAAGTGTTTAAACAATTGTGTTAATGTTTCCAAACAAACTTTGTGGTTCTATGAACAATACTATGGTCCTATAAACATATGATACATATAATTTCAAAACTTGTACATAAAAATTGCAATACCCCCACGTACTCCCCACCTAGGTCAATTAATCGCTGCCGCCTAGCGAGATTTGCAATCTCAATTTTAGCTTTTTTGGAACCCAATAACCTATTAAGCTATTTAAATAAGCTTACCCAAACACCCCCTTAATCACGTACGATCACACTACTAAAACACATAATAGTCCAAGAAAAGGCAGATACATCATTCCAATGTAATAAACATAAGGCCTCACCTGATAATGATTTCCTCTCACACGGACAGTCTGAAGACGACTCAATCTTTCCCCAACAACTGCAATCCACCAACACCAGTCTCCTCCGGCTCCAAAATGTCCGTCATCTTATTAATATCCATCGGATCCAGTTATCACCAAAATCAAACATGTTAACACCTAACAAAAAACAAAAACCTTTACACTTAGGCTATGTTTGGCAAAGCTAGCAGTAAGTAGTTGTTTGTCTTATAAAAGTGTAAAACAACGTCAAATCTCAACGCATCTTTTATTAGCATTTTAAAAAGAAGCGCTTAAACAAAATCCAAAAGGTAAACACGTCTATACTAAAGTATAAACCAAGCTAAAACACATAACACGAGTTATTATCCAAGTCAAGAAGAAGCATCATCGAAATATGAATACCACACATCAGCATATAGAGAAACTAAAACTAGGGCTAAGAAAGGGGGTGTAAGTTTAAGCTTACTTTAGGGCTTATGAGCTTATTTGACCATGCTTATATCTCATACGCCCATATTTTCCTGCTTATTTTCAGACTTGTGAGCTTATTACGACTTAAAGATGGAAAATAAGCTCATAAGCTAAACTATAAGACCGAAAAAAATGAGCTTATGAGCTATAAGCTGAAAGCCCAAACATAAGTTTAAACAAATCCAATTATAAGCACATAAGCTAAACTATCACAACCAATTATAAGGGATGTTTGTTTAAGCTAATTTTTAGGCTTATGAGCTTATATGACTACGCTTATATCTCATACGCCCATATTCTCCGGCTTATAATGACTTAAAGATGAAAGATAAGCTCATAAGGTAGAAAAAAGACGGATAAAGATGAGGTTATGAGATATAAGCTGAAAGCCCAAACATAAGCTTAAACAAATCAACTATAAGCACATAAGCTAAACAATCACAACCAATTATAACGGGATGCTTGTTTAAGCTTATTTTTGGGCTTGTGAGCTTATTATGACTGTACTTATATCTCATACACCCATATTCTCCGGCTTATTTTCAGACTTGTGAGCTTATTATGACTTAAAGATGGAAGATAAGCTCATAAGGTAGAAAAAAGACGGATAAAGATGAGGTTATGAGATATAAGCGGAACCAAATAAGATCACAAGCCCAAAATAAGCTGAAACAACTACTCCTAAGTTAAAAGTTTTGACCTGAGTAACCTCCAATTAATATAATTGGCAACCCCAATTAGTCCATACTTGTAATAATATATTAATTTTAAAGGAAGTGGTGGTTTCTCCTCTAAGCATCATTGACAAACACAATTTAAAAAATGAAATGGATTGAAGCATAAGAAGAAAGAGAAGGTACCATCGCTTTAATCAATATCAATCAAGTCCGCTGCTGTGAAATGAGTGAAACAAAAAAAAAAAAAATGGAGAGGTGGTTGGTGAGATTGGACGGTAGTGATTAATTACAGTCATGTGTGTTTGGATGGGATGGCAACTCCTGTATTTGTTTGTAAAAATGAACATAGCTGCTAAAAAAATTGATCAATTAGATATAACTACTACAATATGTGTGATAAACAGATTGTGTAACTTAATGGGTTATGATCAGCTGGTCTTGGCTGTGTCAGTTGCACATATTGCAAGTTGTCCGAAAAGAAAAGTTTGACATTCCAGTCATCTTCTCTACAACCACCTAATATCATAAGTACAACAAATAAATATGACTAAGAAGTGTCATTTACACATAATAGATGTATGGGTCCATGTATAAACTAACGCGGGAATAAGTAAATGCATACACTCCCAATGTGTTTCTAACCAGTAACCATGACGAAGCTAAGATTCTGTTTGACGCGGCATTCCTATGTTTTCAAAAGGCTGTGGACGAGGTATAATTCCTTTGGTTGTGCATATAAGGCTCAAAAGTTGAATGGTATTTCCGCATACTAATCAGTTCTAAGTTGAATGGTATTTCCGCATATAAGGGCTCTTGGTGATGGGGTGGCGGTGTCCACTTTACCCATCGGCGTTGCTCAAAAGGGCTCTTGAAGACTTTACAGATTATCAGTTTGTTTGTTTAATTTTTTATATTGTTGAGGGGGGTTTTTGCTAATTAATTATGTTTAGGCGTATTAAGGGGGAGGGGGCCGATTAGGGCAAGGCATTGAGACTTTTGGTACGCTTTTCTTCTTTTCTGTAGGGAGATACCTACTTCTCGGATTGCAGGAAGTATCATAACTGGGTACCTTTGATTACATTTACTTGATTGCCAATTTTATCTTATCAAAGGCACGGTACAGTGTACAACACCATAGTTACCCCAACAGTTGTGTTACAGTATTCTTGTTAAAAATTATTGAGTGTATTTGCGTGTATGCCCTTTTTTTGGTTCTGTTTTTAGTATTACGAGGGCGGGTAAAATGTGTGCCGGCCACCGGTGTTACCACAACTGATAGGCTGGTACAACAACAATACCCAATCCCTCCACGGGGTATGGGTGAGGTAGGATGTAGATAGTCACACCCCTACCCGAGGGTGGGGGGACTGCTTCCGTGTGTGTATGCATATATGTGGCAAAATACGTAGCATAAATATGTGTGTGTTCCTTATCAGAGATATGAATAGAAACATATACAGTAAATAACGAACATAAAACACACAACAGCATGTGAGCATATAAGAAAATTTTGGCCTATGAGCATAAATGTACTAAAATTTGTGGATTTATATAACTATGAGTCGCTCATATACATGTAGCCCGACAACCAAATTCAGACATACCATGGTAAAGATATATAAAAGGCGATCGTGCAATTTCTTTTACCTGAATAAGCAGTGTGGCAGAGAGTTGCAGAGGACGATAAGGGTTCCCTCCAGGCAGACAGCTGTTGTAGTTGTAATGATAAGCAGAACCATCATAAGGAGGCATAGATGTTGCATTGAATGGAGAAGCAGCATAAGGTGTTACACGCGTATACATTGAAGAGGGTGCACCGGAACTAGCATAAGGAGAAGACGAGTAGTAGCCTTTGTGGGGTCGGCATTTGCCTTGGAGCAGATTTCTGTAAAAAAAAAAAAAACATTTTTTTGAAACTTGAAAGACAAATTAATAAAGTTAACTATAGGACAAAATACACATCAGGTACAGATACGGCATTTGCATAAAGTTAACTATGCACTTATACACTAAAAAATATGTAAACAGATACATCAGGTACATATAATGTACACCTGGTACATTAAAAATGTACTCATACATATGTCGAGACAGCACCATGATACACAACTCAAAACTAACTAGTTAAATATTTGAACAAAAAAAAACCAGCTAAGATTTGATGAAAGGTCTCATGAAACACATATCTAAACAAACCGAAGACAACTCGAAACAAACCAAACAGATAACGTGAAAGGTCTCGTGTACAAGATCGAAACATCAGTTCTACGACACGAAAAAAATGAAGCGTCACCCAAAAGATTGGTCATAAAATTGCCTATTTGCTCTAATTTAGATAGATAATTTATAATAAACCATATTAAAATAAATAAATAAATAAAATGTACTCAGGTCAAACGGGTCAACCCGAACCCGAGTTAGCCAAAAATATCTAACCCGATACCCAACCCTATTTAGCATCCTGATTGACCCAAACAAACCGAATAAGATTATTGAACAAAATAAGTATCAGAACACCATAACTTCTAAACAACTCACACTAAACAATAAAATTGCCAAAATCAACCAAAAAACACATATCAGTTCCTATCATGGGCCCACCTGAATAAGCATGTATGGCAGAGAGTTGTGGAGGCCGATAAGGGTTCCCTCCAGGCAGACGGCTGTTGTAGTTGTAATGATAAGCGGAACCATCATAAGGAGGCATAGATGTTCCATTCAACGGAGATGCAGCATAAGGTGTTACACCCATATACATTGAAGAGGGTGCACGGCATAAGGAGAAGATGAGGGGTAGCCTTGTGGGGTCGGCATTTGCCTTGGAGCAGATTTCTGTAAAACAAACATTCGTTGAAAGACTAATTAATAAAGATAACTATAGGAAAAAATACACATCATCAAAAGAATATATGATAACCAAATAACTTAAACTTAATTTTACTCATTGTAGAACTAAAATCTAGTATAAATACAATTGTACCTAAGATCCCAACCGACAGCTAATGCGATATGTGTAATAAACGGATAGTGTAACTTACTGAGTTATGATTAGCTGGGCTTGGCTTAAGAGCAAATTTTATGCACAAGTATTTAAAGGCTTTAAAAAAATGTAAAGCTTTAGGGTGTATTTTGGAGCTGAAACAAATAGAAACTAAACTGGGGCTAAATAAGGGGATGTTTGTTTAAGCTTATTTTTGGGCTTATGAGCTTATTTGACTATGCTTAAATCTCATACGCCCATATTTTCCAGCTTATTTTCTGTGAACTTATTATGACTTAAAGATGGAAGACAAGCTCATAAGCTACACTATAAGACGGAAAAAAATGAGCTTATGAGATATAAGCTGAAAGCCCAAACATAAGCTTAAACAAATCAAATTATAAGCATATAAGCTAAACTATCACAACCAATTATAAGGAATGTTTGTTTAAGCTTACTTTTGTGATTATGGGCTTAATTGACTATGGTTATATCTCATATGCCCATATTCTCTGGCTTATTTTCAGACTTGTGAAGTTATTATGACTTAAAGATGAAAGATAAGCTCATAAGGTAGAAAAAAGTTGGATAAAGATGAGCTTATGGGATATAAGCCCCAAAAAAAGGTTAAAAAATGAGCCCTAAGTTAAAAGTTTTAACCTGAGTAACCTCCAATTATAACCCCAAAGTCCATACTTCTAATCAACACCCCGATTCATGTAACACTAATATGACAACCAATTAGACCCTAATTAAATGTTAAATTAAATCAAGTCAACCTCTAAAACCTCTCTAATCAAATTACACAAGAAAAGGAAGTGGTCGATTCATGTAACAAAAAAATGGAGAGTCATGGTTTTGGCGAATGGTGGAGATTAGACTTGAGTGTGTTTGGATGGGATTGCCAGCGTGGCAACTACATATATAGAAACTTAAACTAGGACTAAATAAGGGGGTGTTTGTTTAAGCTTATTTTTAAACTTATGAGCTTATTTGACTATGCTTATATGCCCATATTTTCAGACTTGTGAGCTTATTATGACTTAGGGGGTGTTTGTTTGAATGGGATTGCCAACGTGGAAATAATACATCAACCACTCTATTTGTTTGTAAGTTCTTTCTTTTTATTTTTTTTCTATTTATGGCATATTAATTTCTTGCAAAAAAAAAAAAAAAAAAAAAAAAAAAAAAAAAAAAAAAAAAGTAGCTGCCCAAAAGTTGATCAACTAGAAATAGGAATTCTTTATTTTTCCCTTCTCTTAACTATATATAATGTAAAAACTAACTTTTATTGAAAGTAAAAAAATAAAAATTGAATTTATCTATACTATTAAAAAAAATAGTTAGGGTGAAAAGTCAAGAAAGTGAAAAGAAAAAAAAAAATAAAAATTAAATGTTAAAACAAATAATTAAGAGCAATTTCAACTATTAATACACATATTTGTTGTTGTTGTTGTTGTTGTTGCTGCTGCTGCTGCTGCTTTATTTGATAACAACTTAGTGATTCTGTTTATTTGATAACTATATATACATTTGATGTAAAATTTTACATGTCATATTTGGGTGCTTAATCAAGATGTTATATGTAAGTTAAAATCAGATTTGTCATCTATGTGGTTAATTTGTTAAATGTTAAATCACATGTAAGCTATAATGGTTTATTAGACCACAATTTATGAATGGTCTGTTGTAGCCTTATGTCTGCTATACCCTTATGTAAAAAGAAGTTGGCTTAAATCTGAATGGGTAAGTGAGTTTGTTTCGTGGTTCTACACATGGCTATCTTCAAGATGTTGGATCAATTGGATAAAAAAAAAAAAAAATGTAGATTGGCAGGGACACCTCAACCCTGTGTACCATAATGGTACCCATCAACCCTACCCAGCAAAGGTTTGATGCCTGTGAAATACCTCCACCCAATACCCAACCATGCTGCGGAACGGAATCGAACACGCGTCCTTTGTTGGATCAAGACATCACATGGTTGAGCTCAGGCTTCTAAGATAGCTGGTGGATATCATTAGAGTTTGTGGTCCCAAGTGAGGACTTCCCGGTTGGTCACCTAACCCGGTACTACTCTCACATAGGCTCGCTTAACTTAATAAGCTTCACCTAGTGGACCACAAAGCCCCATGATTCTATCTTCAAGATGTGGTAAGTTAAAATAGATTTGTCATCTATGTGGTTAATTTTGTTGTTGTATATAGTTTGTTATATAAGTGGAGTTCTTTTAAGTTATATAGGTCTGCACAAGAACTTTTCCGTGACACTTTTCCCTCTGCACACCTATTATATACTATTGTAAACACACTCATATTTCGCCACGTCGTATTGCCACATAACAAAAAAAGTTCCCAGTCAGCAACTTAAATGAGTGGAGTGGCAAATTCGCCCCAACTTTTCAAATCTAATGGCAAATATGACCTCTTTAAAATTTGAGTGGAAAATTTGCTCTTTTCATACATTTATTATGGCACATTCACCCTTTTAACCATTTTGGTTTCTTCGGGCCATCATTTAGGTCACTTATCTGCACAACAACTTATGTCGAATAATGTTATGAGATCCGATCATGTTTGGAATCATTCTTGGAAACGCATGACTGATGACATCGACATATCCCGTTGTCAACTGTTCGACAATCCAGGTACTGCATAATACAGTTTCTCTGCATAAATAGTTAGCTATTACTAATCATGACACATTCCAATATAAACTCTTTGCATTCAGGGTCAAATTATTTTGGGACAAAATTGTTTATATGATTTGTGTAGGAGGATACCTTACCTTTGACCAGTCAAAATTTCAGCTGAATATACCCATCAATTTTTATACTCTATTTATGCTTACATCTAAAAATTTAGTAGTTTCTACGAACTTTTTTCACTATTAATGAAAAGTCAAATGTTAATGTTTTTCTCCTTGACCCTTTTTCAAGAACTGTTTTTGAAGCATGGTTTTTCTAATACATGATCTCAATATCACCATTCATACTTGTCTTTAACATAAAATCAATCTATCCAACTGGATAAGGGCCTCTTCGATCTAGGCATTTTATGTCAAAATAAGATGTTAAATTAAGGACCTGCATACCTTACCTCGTATATATTTATCAGTGAAGTAAATGATCGAGTACAAAGAAAGGAAAGAAAGTTTTATTTTCTTTTTTTATTATTGGACAAACCATATTAAATCATGTATTCAAAATTCATAATAATATGGTATTCAGCCTTTCAAGAAAAAAAAAAAAAAAAAAAAAAAAAAAAAAAAAAAAAAAAAAAAAAAGGATAAAAAAAGATTACGTATTCAGGTCTATGGATTTTTAAGCCTATATGTCATGGGTCGGATCAAGCTCGGATACCTTACTTAGTTGGAGCCATATCCGCGTTGATGTTTTCACACTTTCAGGTTAACATTGAAAGTTGCCCCTCCATTTATGTTACTTGGTAACATTGGTCAGACTGCCCGATTTATGCAATGGAATTAGACTTAAAGGTTCGAGACTCGACGACCTTGTTATTGAGGCGGATATATAACCGGAACACATATAGTTAATAGACGACCATTTTATGTGTGTTTTACATTGACTATCAATGAGAATCAATGGAACTCTCTATCAAATGTTGTAATTTTTTCTGCACGAACTTGTATTCACATGAACAACATGACGTTAATACTGTAAAGTATCAAACACTACAAGGTGTTTATCTTGATGTTGGTTGTTCTTGAATTCCATGTATGTTAATTTTTTTAGATGGTTATAGCTCAAACTTGATAAGTTCACAATCCAAAAAAATGGGCTTGTGATCATTTCGAAAGTTATATACTTAAGAAAATAGCATTTTCAACACAACTAGATGTTATCCAAAACACTCCTTCAAATAGCACATTGATTATGAATGTTTTATAGTAACCAAGTAATGCATGTTCTTGTAATAGCAAGCGGGCTTATGATCATTTATAAAGTTACACAATCTCATAAGTCTACTAAATTATGTAAAACAAAAGCTATGTGTGGTGAATGTTTTATTTAACTAAGTTATGGATATGTATATTGTATTTTTCAAAATATCTCTAATTATAGCTTTTTGATCTAATGCCACCCACGAAACCCCCGGGTCTATAGTCTATATAGATAATATATACCTTACCCAATACCTATTCTGAATTTTTGGCCGAGATTCAAGAACGTTGATGTGCATTGTGCAAACTACTAATCTGTATTTATTTAACTACTCACTGCTTAATAAAATTCATTTTAGATAACGAACTATTATAATTAACAATAGTTAGTTTTGTATTATTATGAGGCGTGGAGTTATTGAACTTAGTTGTGAATCAGGTTGTGATTAGTTTACAATTGAATGTGTAAATGTTTTTTTTCTCAAAATTGAATCATATTTAATCATATGTTACAAGTTTTTTCATACATACCTATAACAATTTTTATAGTACTGATCAATTTTCTACATACATAAGATTTTTGCGTGCTTAAATTAAAGGGCCTCTTTTCTAGCTACGCCCAGGGCCTCTAAAGTCCTCCGGACGGGCCTGTGTTATGTGAGATGTTATAACTTATACAATATATTTCACTTACAATTACGTAAAGAAACATTAGAAGTACGCAACGAAGTGCAGCTATGAACGACACTCGTTAGTTACTTGTCTACGATATATACAATATAAGTGTAGTCTTCCATATCCCAAGTCTTCTTAAAAGTCAAATTGTCTTGGTCAAGCTGAGAAGGAATGTGTGGATGATAAACCATAGGTGATACTAGTCGTGCTAGTTGGGTTGCATGATTGATATGTTACAATGAAATCTTAATGTCGTCTTCCCAATCCCAAGTCTTCTTAAAAATCTTCTCTGAGTATACGTAGAAAATAGTTATAATCAATCAATTTCTTGATTGAAAAATCCCAAAAGTGTATGAATCATAACAACCCACCTTCCAATCAAAACAGCTTTATGTTATTAGGCAAGGTACTGCTGGCTGATTTGGGTCCTGATTGGCGGGCTAATGAGTCTTTGGTAAGTTTTTTCCATTGTTCTATTGTTTAACGTTATTGGCAGACTAATAGACATCCTGGACCATTATTCCTTAAATTAAAGTCTAGTCTTCCCTCTTCCAAGTTTTCTTCATCAAAGAAACGCAATACCTTGAGTTAATAAATTGAGCTATCTTGTAAAGTATTTCATTGAGACATTTTATCAAACAGTTTATGTGCATATTACAACAAACTTGTTTGAACCATTAAACATAATACAATACCCATACTGAAACAAAATGCATTTTTCTCTAATACTTCCAACAAACTGCTTCCTGATGTTACGGAGAAAAGGAAGGTGTCAAGTTGCTTACATCTTGGAATAGTATGTTCTCACTGAAAAGTCTTGGTCATATCATCATGATAAGGAATTTGTGGACGCCATTCATTTCACCAGTTGCATGTCACGTACGTTAACACGCAAAACTAAGTATAAAATGCCAATGCATGTTCTCAGAATTTTAAGTAAACTTTCAAATATGAAGTCACCACAAGCAATAATTCACTTTTCATCTTCCTCTCTTATATCCTTTCTCTTTTACAGTCTCACGATAACATGTCTCACTTCCACCACTGTCTCTGCTTCATATGGTGGTAATGAGACTGATTATCACGCATTGTTGTCATTTAAGTCAAAGATCACCCATGATCCATACAAAGTTCTAACCTCGTGGAATCATTCCTTTCATTTCTGTGACTGGAGTGGTATTTCATGTGGAAAGCGGCACAAACGAGTGACTGTTTTACGGCTGCGTTCGCGAGGCCTAGAAGGGTCGTTGTCTCCTCATGTAGGAAACCTCAGCTTCCTCCGTGAGCTTATTCTCGGGAACAACAGCTTTCAAGGAACCATTCCTCATGAAGTTGGTCAACTATCTAGGCTACTTCGCCTTGCTCTTCATGTAAACAAATTCAGTGGAGTCATTCCAACAAACTTGTCTGGTTGTTCAAACCTCGAAGGCCTTTGGCTCTATCAAAATGAGCTAACTGGAAGCATACCCAAGGAGATGAGTTTGCTCTCGAAACTTGTTCATCTTGTAATTCAGGACAACAAGTTAACAGGTGGAATCCCACCTTTCTTGGGGAATATTACATCAATGGAAGTGTTCTCTGCGGGCGGGAACCCATTTGGTGGGAGAATTCCAGATGCCTTGGGTCTTTGGAAAAGCTTGAAGGCATTTGGCTCTGGTGGCTGCAACTTATATGGAAGCATCCCTCATTCCATTTTCAACCTCTCACTCCTAGTTAATTTTTCCTTACCTGATAATCACCTCACTGGTAGTCTTCCTTCAGAAATTGGTAATCAGCTCCCAAATCTTGAGTTCCTTCAGTTATGGGGTAACGAACTGACCGGAGTTCTTCCACCTTCACTTTCTAATTGTTCTAAATTAGGATATTTTGAAATGAGTAACAACAGTTTTAGTGGGAAGTTGACTATCGACTTTTCAAAACTAAGAGATATTTATAAAATTAAATTACAGTATAACAACTTCCATGGACGCGGAGAAGCTGATGACATGAGGTTTGTTGATTCTTTGAAAAACTGCACCAGATTAGTACATTTGCAGCTTTATAATTGCAACCTTCGAGGGGTGCTTCCGATATCTATAGGTAATCTCTCTCACCAACTCAGCTCTCTATATTTAGGAGACAATCAATTATTTGGAAGCCTACCTTCAAGTATAGGTAGTCTAGTTGGTTTGACCATTTTATCATTAGAAAATAATATATTCAAAGGAAGAATTTGTTGGATAAATTGATAGATAATATTTTGCTTTTGCAGTGAAAAGAAGCTGCTGCTTTTCATGCCTTATTGACTTGACTAGTGGCCTTTAAATAGGCAAGACTTACAACGGAAATAAGTAAACTTAGGCTAAAAAGACTCAACTAATTTGACATACTCAAACTGGAAAACAGGACTCATAACGTCTAGAATATCTTTAGACTTATTCTGCTCTAACTGACTATGAACTAGTCAAAGTTCGAATAATTCAATAACTCTAATACTCTCCCTTTATTCGAACTTGGTAACACCCAATCGAGAACGGAACTCTTCAAACTTTTTTTGTGCTAAGCTTTTGGTCATCACATCTGCCATTTGCACTTCAGTTCTGCAGTGTTCAAGCTGAATTTCTCCTTTAGCTATCAATTCTCTTATAAAGTGATGCTTAATTTCCATGTGTTTTGTTCGGTTGTGATAGACTGGGTTTCGTGCAAGCATGACAGCAGATTGGCTATCACACATAATCTCAGTAGCTCCTAATTGTTCTTCACCCAAATCACATAAAATTCTTCTCAACCAAATTGCTTGGCATGCTGCTGCTGTAACTGCTACATATTCTGCCTCGGTAGATGAAAGAGCTGTTGTAGCTTGTTTCTTCGAGCTCCATGAAACCACAGCTGAACCAAGAACAAAACAGCTACCTGATGTACTTCGTCTATCTTCGATTGATCCTGCCCAATCGCTATCACTAAATCCTTTCAAGCAAAAATCATTTGTCTTTCTATACCAAATACCATACTCGGTTGTGCTTGCTAAATATTGAAGTATCCTTTTAGCTGTAACGAAATGATGTCTTGATGGCTTATGCATAAAACGAGATATCATCCCGACTGAGAAAGCAATATCTGGACGAGAATGAGTTAAATAAATTAGACGTCCAACCAAACTTCTATATAATGTTGCATCTGCCATTCCTGAGTCATCATATGAACTTAATTGCTCATTAATGTTCATCGGAGTTGCTGCCACTTTGCAATTCAGCATGCCAAACTTCTTTAACGTATCTTCAACATATTTCTTTTGAGACATGAAAATTCCTCTATCAGTTTGAGTAATTTCCAAACCCAAGAAATACTGCAACTCGCCCAAATCCGTCATATCAAACATGCTTTTCATGGATTGCTGGAACTCGGATATGAGATCGAATGAAGAACCTGTATAAATCATGTCATCGACATAAAGACTTACAATTAAAAAACCATGAGTACCTTGTTTCTTCACATAAAGTGTTGGCTCATGGTGACTTCTTTCGAACCCATTTTCATGAAAAAAATTATCGATTTTGCTATACCAAGCTCGAGGTGCCTGCTTCAACCCGTATAGAGCTTTCCTTAAACGATAGACCTTGTTTTCTTCTTCCATATTTTCGAAACCAGGTGGTTGGCATACATATACTTCTTCTTCTAAATCACCGTTCAAGAAGGCGGATTTCACATCAAACTGAAATATTTTCCATTGTTTATGTGCTGCAAGTGCAAGAATAAGTCGAACCGTCTCAAAACGTGCAACTGGAGCAAACGTTTCTTCAAAGTCAATGCCTTGTTGCTGCAAGAAGCCACGTGCCACTAATCTGGCCTTATACTTCTGGATACTACCATCCGGTAAAAATTTGGTTTTAAAAATCCATTTTAAACTTATTACATTTTTACCTTCAGGCAAATCTACAAGGTCCCAAGTTCCGTTGCGTTGTATGGACATCAGTTCATCTTCCATTGCATCTCTCCATTCTTCTTTTTCCATAGCATCTTCAACTGTAACCGGATCTCCTGCAAACAGAACCAAGGACTGCTTTACCTCGCCCTCAACTTCAAACCGTCGTCGAGGAACTCTACCGCGTTCACTTCTACGTAGTTGAGTGTCTTCTACTGGAATAAGTTCATCGGAAAAGGACTCCTCAAGTGAGCTAGAAGACGAACTTATTTTAGATGGTGTTGTATCCCTTGAACTTGTTGGTGTGGAATTTTGTATGGTTCTCGGTGTAGACTTTTGAGAACTTGCTGGAATAGGTGGACACGTGTTCTTACTTTCATTTTCTTCTTCATAATCAACTTGACTTACTTGTTCACCAGCCTTGTTATCCCAAATCCACGAGGCTTCTTCATCGAAAATCACATTTCTACTCACTGTGAATGTCTTGGTCAAAGGATCATATAACCTATAGGCTTTCGATTGAGCACAATAGCCGATAAAAATATATTTTCGAGACTTTTCTTCTAACTTATGTCTGTGATTAGTGAGTAGTGCAAAACATATACACCCAAATACACGCAAATGACTTACTGAAGGCTTACTTCGAGTCCAGACTTCATACGGTGTTTCATTCCAAACAGCTTTTGTTGGTGATATGTTGAGGAGGTATACTGCTGTAGCGACACCTTCTGCCCAAAAAATGTCAGGCAACCCCTTTCCTTTCATCATTGATCTTGCCATTTCTACCACAGTTCGGTTCTTTCGCTCTGCCACACCATTTTGCTCAGGTGTATAAGGAGCCGTAAGCTCTCTTTTAATGCCTTCTTCTTCGCAGAAATTTGTAAATTCCTTTGAAAGAAACTCGCCACCTCTGTCCGTGCGCAAAACTTTTACAACCTTTCCACTTTGCTTCTCTGCCATTGCTTTAAACTTCTTAAAGCACTCGAACGATTCAGATTTGTGCTTCAAGAAATATACCCAACTCATCCGACTATAGTCATCTATGAAAAGAAGAAAATACTTACTTCCCGCCAATGATTCTGATTTCATAGGTCCACATAAGTCGGCATGAATCAACTCCAATACATCGGTAGCTCGTTTGGACTTTCCAACTGGAAATGAGTTCTTAGCTTGCTTTCCAAGTGCACATCCCTCACATACATGTGTGAGTGACTTGATATCAGGCATATCATTTACCATCTGCTTATTTTTCAATAATTGCAACCCTTTAATATATAAGTGTCCATATCTCAGATGCCACAACTCGGTCTCTTCCATGGTTTTACTTATCATTGCTGACTCCGCGTGACTAGAAAAAACAAGTGGAAACATCCTATTTGGTGACATACGAGCACGAGCAACAGCTTTACCCGTCATCTTATTAGTCACTACACATTCACCATCATCAAACAAAACTGAATGTCCTGACTCCATGAGTTGTCCAACACTCAATAGATTATGAGCCAAACAAGGAGCAAAGTTAACATCACGGATTAACTTTTTCTCAGTGTGTGATGTCACCATCGCTGTTCCTCGCCCTTCGACTTTTACTTGTTTGTCATCACCAAGACGAACTTGTGACTTTCTTGATTCATCAAGCTTTTCGAACTTTGATCTATCACCCGTCATGTGGTTAGAGCAACCACTATCTATGTACCAAATGTCTTCAGTACTTTGTTTTTGATCACCATGTGTCATGAATAAGTAACTTTCATCCTCCTCTTCTTCAACATACTTTGCCTCCTCGGGTTTAGACCAACAAAACTTTTCAGAGTGTCCAGGTTTGTTGCAATAAGAACACTGAAGGGAAGCATTTCGACCTCGGCCACGACCTCTAAAACTACCTCTTCCACGTCCTCTTGAACGCTGATAAGAAGATTCAGGCTCTCCCTTCATTTGAAAAGCCTTCTCTTCTTCTCGAATAGTTGATCGGTTGATCCGCACTTCATGGGCTTGCAAAGACCCCATTAGTTCATCAAACGAAAAAACAGAGAGGTCTTTTGATTCTTCGATGGCTGCTACTACTTGATCAAACTTAGGATCCAGACTTCTTAACACCTTTGTGACCACTATTTCATCAGTTACTTTTTCACCATAAGATCTCATTTGGCTTACAATAGAAGAAATTCGAGCCAAATACTCCTGGACAGACTCATTATGCTTCATGTAGGAGGTTTCAAAATCACGTCTAAGAGATTGCAACTTGACAGTGATTACCTTGGAGGATCCTTGAAATTCAGTTTTGAGAATGGTCCACGCCTCATTGGAAGAAGTTGCTGCAGCAATTCTTGAAAAAATCGATTCTTCCACAGCCTGTTGGATGAAAAAAAGAGCTTTTGCATCACGCTTCTGATTTTCTCGAGACCGCGTATCTTCGTCACTAGTTTCTGCAATACCATTTTCTACCATGTCCCACAGATCTTGAGACTTAAAAAGAGTCCTCATTTTGATGCTCCAAAATTCGTATGAATCACCTTTGAAAATTGGAATATTTGGTTGGGATACATTGAGAGTGTTTGTGTTTGCTGCCATTGGCAAAAAAAGATATTAAAAAAGTGCCCAGTAATGAAAGAACCTGGCTCTAGATACCACAATTGTTGGATAAATTGATAGATAATATTTTGCTTTTGCAGTGAAAAGAAGCTGCTGCTTTTCATGCCTTATTGACTTGACTAGTGGCCTTTAAATAGGCAAGACTTACAACGGAAATAAGTAAACTTAGGCTAAAAAGACTCAACTAATTTGACATACTCAAACTGGAAAACAGGACTCATAACGTCTAGAATATCTTTAGACTTATTCTGCTCTAACTGACTATGAACTAGTCAAAGTTCGAATAATTCAATAACTCTAATAGAATTCCCAGTACCATTGGTAAACTTCAAAAGCTACAGTATCTTAGTCTATTTAGAAATCAATTTTCAGGGCCTATCCCTGATTCCATTGGGAACTTATCATTGTTGACTAAACTTTATTTAGCTTCTAACAATTTAGAAGGCCTTATTCCATCAAGCCTTGGGAATTGTACAAAACTAAATGAGCTTTACCTGGCAGACAATAGATTCACTGGAAAAATACCCAAACAAATTCTTCAACTTTCATCACTAACAATTTTTTTAGATCTTTCTCACAACAGCCTGTATGGTTCAATTCCATCAGAGATTAAAGACCTCAAGATGTTGAGCGGTCTTGATTTATCTTATAATAATTTATCAGGTACCATTACTAGTAGCCTTGGTGAGTGTATTAGCCTTGTAGAGTTGTACCTTAGTGGCAACATATTTGAAGGCATAATACCACCTTCATTCAGTTCCTTGAGAGGATTGAAGGTACTCGACATTTCTCAAAATAATTTATCCGGTAAAATTCCCCAATTCTTAGACAAATGGAATTCTTTAGAGTTTTTGAACCTATCCTTTAATGATTTTGAGGGTGAAGTACCGGCTGTAGGAGTGTTTGCCAATGTAAGTTTATTTTCGGTTTTGGGGAACAATAGGCTTTGTGGTGGTTTGGTTACACTTGAGTTACCCAAGTGCAAGGAGATGGGTAATAAGAAAAAAAGGTTTCCATTCTTCATATTTGTCATTGTGATTGCACCGATGTTGCTCATCGTATTATGTTGTGCGTATCTTTTGTGTAAGAAGAAACGGAATAGTCAACCATCTCAGTCATCAGGGAGTGAACGGTTCATGAAGGTTTCATACGGTCAACTTCTCAAGGCTACTGATGGGTTCTCTACAGCAAATTTGATTGGCGAGGGTGGGCACAGCTCTGTTTATAAAGGAATCCTCGATTCTGATGATGATAAATCTGTTGCAGTTAAAGTTCTACATCTTCAAAGTCGAGGAGCACACAAAAGCTTTATAGCAGAATGTGAAGCATGGCGTAATGTTAGACACCGTAATCTGTTGAAGATAATAACTTCATGTTCGAGTACTGATTTCCATGGAAATGATTTTAAAGCTCTAGTTTACGAGTTTATGCCCAAGGGAAGTGTACATGATTGGCTTCATTCAAGCGCATATACATCGAAACTGAACCTTCTTCAAAGAATAAATATTCTTAGAGATGTTGCCACTGCACTCGATTATCTTCACAATCGCTGCCAAACAACGATTGTTCACGGTGACTTGAAGCCAAGTAACATTCTACTTGATGATGATATGGTGGCTCATGTTGGAGACTTTGGTTTAGCTCGAGTACTTGATACAGACTTAAACCAAAACAGCTCATCTGGGGTTAAAGGAACAATTGGTTATGCACCTCCAGGTAATTCTACTTTTATTCCATGATGCTTATATTTATTTCCAGGTTAAAGTTTGTAAATTAATTAATTGTTATTCAAATGTAGAGTATGGTATAGGGAGCGAGATCACAAGTTGTGGGGACGTCTACAGTTTTGGAATATTATTACTGGAGGTGATGACTGGGAAAAAGCCGACAGACGGCATGTTTAACGATGGTCTTAGCCTTCATAAATTTGCTTACATGGCATTACCAGATCAAGTAATCGATGTTATTGATAATGATGCAATTGTGTTGCAAAGTACGGAAGCGAATGCAAAGAAAGTGGAAGAATGTTTGGCTGCAACTATCAAGATTGGAGTATCGTGCTCTGTGGATTCCCCATCAGAACGGATGAAAATAGAAATTGTTGTCAATGAGTTGCAGCGTATTCTGGATGTGCTTCGAAATATATAAGGTACTCTCTTCTCCCTATTTGTAAAATCTGATTTTACATGAGTTTGTTAACAAACCATCACTAACTTAGTTTTATTTTTGAACGATTTCAGGTCAAATACCAAGCTTTCTTAGTGAGATTTGAAAGTAACTGCAGCAGGGAGCAGTGCATGTTGTAGTTATATAAATGTTACTTTGTCAAATATGTTTGTAAGTGTGTTTTAGTTTTCTTGTTGCTTTAGTACCGTAAGAGATGTAAGAGTGCATTTACACTCCTGATGACTTATCATATGTATCGAACATGTTCATGATTAAGTTTGTTGGTTACATCATTGAATGAAAACTAAGCACAAGAGTTGGGATAACCTTTGGCAGGACATACTGTATAATCTTGAATCCTTTCTTGGCTCTATACGTTTGCTTTGTTGCTGCAAGTACACTTTATTTTATTTTTTATTGGTTTTTTTTATGTCATCTGTCAAACATGTACTTGGACATTATGGGTTTTTGTTAGGCGTTTGTGTTTGAACTGTTTTTGTAAACAACATTCAAGTAGAACTGACCCTTGATATCTTAGTGCAAGACCATATGGTGTATCTGCATAATGAATTTTATTGAAAGTTGTAATCAAATTACACT
The DNA here is from genome assembly GCA_030686995.1 of Artemisia argyi. NCBI lineage: Eukaryota > Viridiplantae > Streptophyta > Magnoliopsida > Asterales > Asteraceae > Artemisia > Artemisia argyi. Next base: position 221,153,807 of record CM060680.1, on the reverse strand, counting down.
AACTCGGAAAATTCCACAATATACTTGATTTCGAGTCAACTTAATATTCTTAACTACATGTATCAACTAAGAATGACTGATATTGGGAGCATTAAACAACACAGGGAGTCTGACTGATATCGGGCTAAAAATGACCGAGTTCCCTTTAGACCCCCACAGTTCGCTAAACTGCCCTTAACATGTGAAGAATTCAGTTGTGTAAACAAAGTTATAACGATTGTATCTATGCTCTCATTCCCGTCTGTATTCTTTAGTTCATAAAAAAGAGAGGATGCACACGGAAAGTTTTTTGTGCCTGAACCCAATCATATCCAATCCACTTAAGTTTCACCACCTCATGTCATTTCTTCTTAAGTTTGGTTTTTACCTGTTCTACATTTTTTAACACTTTTAAGGTTTATTTTGTTTATGCCGCAGTTAAACATCTGTATCACCATGTTTTCATTCTTTATTCTTAATTATTTACTTTAGTTTAAGTAAAGATTCCTTTAGAAGTTCTAATTCTGGTAGGTTTTTCCGGTAAGAAAAAATGTTACGTGTTCAACAATTCGATGAAAGTTTCAAGCACTAGTAATTGCTTTTCATTTGTAGTCAAGCATAAGGTAAAAGATATGACCATAATCGTTCATGGTCATTCCATGTTTGATGGCATTTGATGATTTTTTTTATGAATATACATAGGTGTAAGAAGTTTCATATATGTTTTTGATAGTCCAGTTGCAGCCCGACTGACTGGGAACACCTGAAGAGCATCCGTACCCATTCTAGGGTTATACACTTCATTTTACCATACCCCGTATCAATCACATGATAAATACCGTTGACTGTTAGCGATGTTTATGTTATGTTTGTAGTCACGATGCATTCGCGGGCACCATCCTCAGGTTTTTGGAAGATTTTGGCTTGTAAGTCGGCTGAAAGTTGGGAGTAAGTCGGGAGGATTAATAAGTTGGAAACCGTCTGTCTTGTGGAAGTAACAAGCTGTTCCATACGTTCGGCTAAAGCATAGCAGGTCGCTTCAATTTCATCTTGACCCGTCATAAAAATAAGTATGTCACCAGGTGCACTTGGATTGTCATTGCATGTTTTACAGCAGCTTCAACATAATATTCACATCAGGTTTTACTGTACAGGATTTGTAACGGGAATGTTCTTCCAGGAATGTTAAAGATTGGGACACTGCAATGATACAACTTAAGTTTAGATATTACACATTTAGAAAAATGATACGAAAGAAAGCCATGGCGACATGAAACTAGAGGTGGCATTTTGGACTAATTTACTTATCAGTCAAACGGGGTAAAAAGCATCCCAAAATGTATTTTTAATATGCATAGAAGCGTCAAAATCACTTTACTAAAAAATAAGATTAAAAAAGTGTGTTTCAGGCCAACCGACCACATACGTAGTAAAAAAAATTACCTGCTCTGAACTAAACCATTTTGACCCGTTAACCAACCCCCCCCCCCCCCCCCCCCCTGCCACCTCTGCATGATATGTTTGATCTAACAAGACTGTAAGAAGGAAGAAATTACCTCAAAAAGAAGTGACAATAAGCTTGAAGTCTCAGACATGTGGCAACAACTTTTTTAAGGATCCCAAACAGTACGTCTGTGCTTAATGATTTCACATGGGTTTCGTACATCACAATGACACTGCAATATTTCATAATAATTTAGATACATCTAATTAATTAAATATATCAAGCACCACTGAATCAGTTATGATAATAGAATTACCGGTATTTGTCAAGATCTGCATATTTCAATGTTTCTCGCAGAAGCACACCATCAGTCATGTACTGGAACAGAAGAAAACAAACAATTTTTCAATATTTTATTGAAAGAGTTGCATAATAATATTCTGCAAGGCTAAAGTTCAAATTTGACTTACCTTTATTACAGTCTTGGGTCCTGTCACGTCTTCAAGACGGATAGCATAACCGACCTTATCTCCAAGCTCAGTTTACACCTCTTCACTGACTCTTTTTGCCACACTCATTGCTGCCACACGTCTTGGTTGAGTGCAACCAACTATGCCAGTAGTTGTATACCCATCTTCATGCAAATACTGAAAAAATAAATAAATAAATAAATAATAAAATTAAAATTAAAAAACCAAATGTAAATATAAAAAAAAAAAAAAAAAAAAAAAAAAAAAAAAAAAAAAAAAAAAAGTGCATCATTGAAGGTATAACACGACCACAGCATGCAAATTTGACATCATACCTGAGTCAATTGTGTTGGCTTTCTTGAACCAGTTTCTCCTACAACCACGACTACTTGATTTTCTCGTATCACCTATTCCACATAACTATCGAATATATAATGAGAAGGGTACATCACAGACTGCAAAAATAATAATCTAATCAAATCATATTATTACGAAAACTCATACCTGCAATAATTCATCTCTTATAGAAAATATCGGGAGGTACTGACATTGTTGTGATAGTGATTTTGACTTTGCAAAATCACTCAGTGCTTCGCCCTTTGTTAGATGTTGAAACTTTGCCTCTCCTTTGAAATCAACTTCACCATCTTCACCAACTACTGCCATATCAGCATCAATCTGAAAATAAAAATGAAAGTTATATATATTAAGATTTTTAAGATATAATTGAAATCTTAGATTAATCAGATATAAAACTAATACGGAGTACAAACTATTCATACCTGTTCTGCAGTCTTTTCAACACCAAGAATATTATCAAGCTATGAACCAGGTTCCTCCACGAACAAGGTTTGAACTTTGTTTTTTTTGTTTTTTTTTTTTTTTTTGAAATTATAGCCACGTCTGATGTGGGGTCTTTTAAGGGCATTATGGGTTCTGCTTGCGCTTTGTAAACACAATCCTTCCGTCCAAAAATATCTAAATTTCAGCAACTACCTCTAAAATAACAATTATGTACTATGTTATATGTTTATACCGAAATAACCCAAATTTCCACTAACCACCCATAAACTTGCTTTTCCCACTATTTTCACATATTTTCGCAAATTTTTTGCAAAGAAACATTAGTGGAGTATATGGTTATCTCGGTATAGCTTCGAAGAAGTGGGACATTTGTAATGGGCTGCACGCCAAATGACAGATCTTTAATCTTCTCAAGAAATAAACGCTGGTGATAAGTTATGATCAATACCATGAACAAGAAGAATGACCCTGCGTTCTTCCTCGTCATCAAAAGCTGTCTGCACTTCTGTACATCGTACAGCTCCAGATCTCATAAGCTGACGATCTTCCCACTGAGCATTATCTGATGTAAGTTGAGATAGCTTTTTGCTTTGAGCAAGTGTCATTGGTGTTCCATCTTTATGAACCTATCATCCAAAAAAGATACTGAATTAGACCATGAAAGTAAAACAATGTGACTATCATTGCTCATTTAAATAAATGGGCTATGTGTCATGCTAAGATTAGACGTACCAGTCTTTTTGCCACCTCTGCTTCTTTCTTCTTAACAGAAGCCTCGTCGCCAAGATAAAAGGTATCACCATCAAACACAGTGTTTCCTTCTTCTGCGTTATACCTATGAAAACTGGCAGGTTAATATTAAAACATTGATAGGAGCTTGCACAATTAAAAGGATATCTACTAATCTAACGCTTTTTAAGTGAGGTATCTAGCTTTTTGAAGGTTTGGTTCAGGTCTTTCAAAAGCTGGTCTTTTGACTTGTTTACTGGTAGGGTCTGGTACTTGAAAGTGTGTTCTAATGTATTGTGGTCCTCTGTATCATAGTTCTCTTTTTTAGTCCTTGTTTGTTTGTTTGAGGTATGTCCCTCATGGGTTCCTTTGTGTTTTGGGTCCCTTTTCTTTAAGCCTCTTGCTTAGAGAATGGGATGCCTTGTGCTGTAGTTGTTTTGGTTTTGTTATATAATGGCTGCCTTTCCAAAAAATATAACAAAAATGGTCTTACTTTTTAAGAAAACAGATATAAGTTACCTACGTAACTGCGAAATTATTTTGCGAATTCACAAACTAGCAAAAATTCTCTTAAACACAATGTTTGCATAAATATTTGGATATTCTGCAAATTATTTAGAAATAATGCATTTTTTGCAAAATTATGGGGAAAATTTTGGAAAAATCAAGTTTTGGCAATTTTTAGCTGGTTTGCAAAATTTAAGGAATCCACAAAATCGTTTTTGTGTACATTTTGGTATACACCCAACTCAAGAAGGTAGATTAGTAATTTCCAACTATAAGTAATGACTGATTTTACATGTTTAAACCTCGGTAAGCATAAAAAGCTAGAAGATGTTTATCAATATCCATGTTCATTCGTTTCGAATATTTATGTGAAAACTTTATAAACTGTTAGGAAAGTATCTTATATAATACAGTTTATGAAATATATAGACTTACCAAGCTTAATAAGCGTCGTATTCCATCTCTTACCGCATACTCTCAGTAATCTTTGGATTAATAAAAATTTTTCTTCATCCTGTATGCACAGCATTAGAATAGATATATAATAAGTGAAGAGATGCTTCTTCACTGGGACTGAAAAACAAGAAATATAAAAATATAATGTGAATTTACCTTTGTTGGTTGAGAATTTTCTGCATTAAGCTCGGTGCAAACTCGTAAAAAACTCGGGTTGATGTATTTTAGCAAGTGTGTTAAAGTTTGTAAACATGTACTTCTAGGGTCCATGAACATTTACATAGTCCTATAAACATGTCATACTCATACACATAGCTTCAAAACTTATATATAAAAATTCCCATCTAAGACTATGAGTACTCCCCGCCTAGGCCGATAACTCACTACAAGCAAAACAACAAAGTATTTGCCTTCAATCATGCCACAATATACTAGGGGGACGTTTAGGTAAGGTAAGAGTTAATAAAACATATGCATTCTCGAAATACCCCAAACTAATGGAATCAACTTATTAAAATAAGCTTAATCCTCCCCTCAAAAACAAATAAGCCCTTTAAAATAGCAAAAATTCAATAACCTTTTTAGCTTTATTAAAACACAATAAACTATTAAGCTCTTTAAATAAGCTCACGGAAACACCCCTAAATCCCAATGATTCCCATGGCAGCTATCTCTCATACAAAATCAAATTGCTCTAAATAATTATGATTTGATAACAAGGCTACATACATTATATTGGCTTCAATCATGCCCAAAGGATACTAAGATGATGTAATGTATCAGGATAACCTTATGCTTAACTTATGCATTTATTCATTATTGAAAAACCCCTTATTTCCCCCAAATAACTAAAAAGCACTTTGGCATAAGCTTACCCAGCCTATATAAGTTATTTACATAAGCTTAACCAAACACCCCATAAATCCCATATTCAACTCCGCTGCTAAATGATAGTTGCTGTTAAAAAAAAAAAAAAAAAAAAAAAAAAAAAAAAAAAAAAAAAAAAAAAAAAAAAGGAGAATGATGGTTTTGGTGAATGGTGGGAGGATTGGACGGTGGAAAAAAAAAATGAGATATAAGCTCAAAGCCCAAACATAAGGTTAAACAAATCCAATTATAAGCACACAAGCTAAACTATCACAACCAATTACAAGGGGATGTTTGTTTAAGCTTAATTTTAGGCTTATGAGCTTATTTGACTATGCTTAAATCTCATACGCCCATATTTTCCACCTTATCTTCAGACTTGTGAGGTTATTATGACTTAAAGATGGAAGATAAGTCATAAGGTAGAAAAAAGACGGATACAGATGAGCTTATGAGATATAAGCTGAACCAAATAAGATCATATGCCCAAAATAAGATTAAACAACGACCCCTAAGTTCAAAGTTTTCACCTCCAATTAATAAAATTGGCAGACTTGTGAGCTTATTATGACTTAAAGATGGAAAATAAGCTCATAAGCTAAACTATAAGAAGGAAAAAAAATGAGCTTATGAGATATAAGCTGAAAGCCCAAACATAAGCTTAAACAAATCCAATTATAAGCACGTAAGCTAAACTATCACAACCAATTATAAGGGGATGTTTGTTTAAGCTTACTTTTGGGCTTATGAGCTTATTTTTATTTTATTTTTTTTAGTGCAAAGGTGAAATTATATTAATCTCCAAACAATATGTACAACATAGGTTTAACAGATTCTGAATTTGGACATCACCCAAATCAGATACAATTCTAAATGCTATTTTCATTCATTATCTGATATAACAACATATATCAGATATACTATTCTCAGATAGAGCTAATCTCAGACATCAATGTCAATTCTCAGCAGTTTAGCAGTACTGCACTTTTCCAATTCATCATCAACTTTCATTCACCTATTCACCTTTTATATGCACTTAACCATCTAGCTACATTTCCAGTTCACCTCCCCACTATATCACTCATCCAGCATCCACAGTAATCAAAGTGGGAAAGGTGACTGGCTTCACTAGGCACCCGCTTATGAGCTTATTTGACTATGCTTAAATCTCATACGCCCATATTTTCCAGCTTATAAACAGGCAACGTACCATTTTTTCGAGTTTTCGTGTAAAACAAAAATGCATATATCAAGTAAATACAAGTGTATTATAACTTAAAAAGATGGTATAAAACAAATAAGAATTAATCCTTACCTTTGTAAGGATCAAGAGAAAAAAGCTATCCAAGTAAATCACAAAACAACCACAAAAATTTAGAGAAGTACCCAACCACAAAGTGTATATGCTATATCCCTCGACAGTACATGTACTCACAAAGAAATGATAAAAAAGAAGAACATACAATTCCACGCAGCTAATGTATTTTTTATGATTAATAAATGAAAGCCATATATATATAATATATATATATATATATATATATATATATATATATATATATATATATATATATATATATATATGCTTACAAAATGAGAAGCAGGTAAAGATAAAGAAAACTTAATTGCGATAACCACCCAAAAGTGATCTAGTGACAAAAAGACTTGTGACTATCACTCTATCACTTTAAGATGTGTGAGATCTCAAGTATAATTTTTGATAGATGCAAACAACCCTGAAGTGCCACACCAACCTCCTAAGAAGGGAGAGTTTTACCTTGTTTCAGTGTATGTGACGGTGAGTTCAAATCCTGTAAATTAATCGGCCAAAAAGTAAAAAATTATGATTACTAAAAAAAAGACTTAATTGACACGTGTCTTGTAATAATACTTGGCTAAAGTAAAAATAGAAAACCTAAAAAACCTTGGTAACAATTCTTTTAAAAATATACAAGTAAAATAAATTGACAATCAAACAAAAAACAAACACTTAAGTCAAACAAATTCCACGTGATGTTGTTACACTCAACCCAACACAAACTTTACTTTACACTATTCATCTTCTTCATCTAATTTTCATTTCTATTCCTCCTACTTGCATTCTAATTTGTTCTTCAAGATCGAACACCAACATACTTCAACTCGTTTTCTTGTTCATGTTATGCCCTTCTGATCTTCCTGAGATGTGTAGCACAAAAAATTAAGAATAAATAAATAAACATTTTTTTTTCACTTTTTTACACATCGAACCTCAAACGCGATGATGCCCACTATTTCTTTCATGCCCTGGGACATAGCCGGCCTCACCAAATGCTAGAGCCGGCCCTGCTTTTAAGAAGACTTGGGTCCCAAGTCTTCTTAAAAGTCTTCCCTATCTCAAGTCTTCTTAAAAGTCTTTGGTGATTATACAAAATTTTGTTGATGGCCGGCATCCTCTTCACAATTTGCATGTCATGAACCTTAAATATTAAAGTTAAGGAATTTGTTGATGGCCGGCATCCTCTTCACAAAAGTTAAACATCAAAGTTAAGGAACTTTTGTTACTACTATTATAATGCGTTCAGTTTTATTTGTTAAAATTGGTTCGTCTTATATATAAATGGTTGTAGACGTATATTTTTAGCCAATTCATTTCACCAGTCGCATGTTGTTAAAAGCGTTAACATGCATAACTAATTAAGTAAATTTCCAATACTTACTCTTATGATCTTAAGTAAATTTCCAAAAATGAAGTCACCACAATCATTAATTTACTTATCATCTTCCACTCATATTTCAATTCTCTTTTATTGTCTCACGATAATATGTCTTACTTCCGCCACCGTCTCTGCTTCCGATGGCGGTAATGAGACTGATTATCTTGCATTGTTGTCGTTTAAGTCAAAGATCACCCAAGATCCATACAAAGTTCTAACCTCGTGGAACCATTCCTTTCATTTATGTGACTGGAGTGGTATTTCATGTGGAAAGCGGCACAAACGAGTGACTGTTTTACGACTGGATTCGCTAGGCTTAGAAGGCTCATTGTCTCCTCATGTAGGAAACCTCAGCTTCCTTCGTGAGCTTTCTCTCACGAACAATAGATTTCAAGGAAACATTCCTCATGAACTTGGTCGTCTATTCAGGTTACGTCGTCTTTATCTTGATGTAAACGAATTCAGTGGAGTCATTCCAACAAACTTGTCTGGTTGTTCTAACCTTGTAGTGCTTTTGCTCGCAAAAAATAAGCTAGTTGGAAGCATACCCAATGAGATGAGTTTACTCTCGAAACTTGCTGTTCTTATAATTGAGAATAATAAGTTAACAGGTGGAATCCCACCTTACTTGGGAAATATCACATCAATGGAACACTTCTCTCCTGACAATAACCCGCTTGGTGGGAGCATTCCAGATACCTTGGGTCATTGGAAAAGCTTGATGGGATTTTACTCTGGTGAGTGCAACTTATATGGAAGCATCCCTCATTCTTTGAGAAACTGCACCCAATTAGAGGGGCTAATATTGAATGGAAACCAATTAGAAGGGGAGGTACCACATTCCTTGTCGGAGTGTCGGTCTTTGAAAGTACTCGATATTGGAAACAACCAACTAAATGGCACATTCCCTGAATGGTTAGTGTAACACCCCCAATTCATGGATGCAGCGGAATTCAAACTGGGTGTTACTCGACGGCACAATAGTCACAATGATAGAAAACGAACTCCAATTGAGTCGTTTTGAAAAGGTTTATCATTCAAATTATATAAATATCAGAGATTACAAAATGAGGTCCCAATTGGTTCCATGTTTACAATGTATAATAAATGAGTTTTGAATGATAATAAAATTTATAGCCCTCTTGAGTATCCGTGTCCTTCCGTGCCATCCTTGATCGTCATGAACCTGAAATACATGCTTGAGAGGTCAACACAAAGGTTGAGTGATATTCATAGAGTTTGTTAAATCGATTGAACACAATATGTTGGTAGTGTGAGTTATAGGCTCACACCAATGTTTGGAAAACAAAACAGGTAGGCTACGTTATTATACGCCCGGAACATGTATTATACACTAAGCTTATGACACCATAACGTTAACGTGTACCAATATCAATCGGCGGTTTATCCCGGTAGGTACTTTGCCGTCATACCTAATGTCTCAAATATTAATGCATTTGTTTGAACTAATCAAAACAAATGGGATTCGTCAATCCCAATAGGCCTATTCACAATATTCGCGCTCACTTGCAAGTAACCCTCGCAAGTGATTAAATGGTTCATACTAAGGGATCTTGGTTTGGCAAGGATGTTACTTAGTGATAATAAAACATAGTCGAATAACATACAGTAGAAAGCATTGTGTTCGAGTAGAAAAATAATAGCATGTATTCCCCCCAAGGGTTTGTAAAACATTGAAGTAATGTAAAGTGGGGCTATGAACTCACCTTAAGTTAAGATAGCAAGTAATGAATGTAACGGTTGAATCGTGTAGGTTTCTACGAGCAACCTATAATCGAATGTTGCGACTTAGGATCGGAGTAATGTCTAAGGAAACATAAACATGCCAATATATGTCTTGCACTTAGTCCATGATGTGGTATGATGTATAATGTAAGTCTTTGAAAAGAAATGGTTCATAAACATGTATGTTTTGTATATCGTTTACTACCGTTCGGGCCGACATAATTCAGAAGTCATGTTAGCAAGCGTTCGAGGAGCCAGGACACTTTAATTCGTAAATCCACAACTCAACTCGACGGCTTACATAATGAACTCCTCACATGAGGCTCCCTACTATTGTAGTAGTTGATAAAATATATAGATATCAGTTTTGATCCGAAAAGTTACATGTCCGATATTTGGATAAACTTAGGAAAGTTTATTAGTACATGAAGATTGTTATTAGGGTATGTTTCATAAGTCTTGTATGACCATTTATCGTTGTAATATCTCATGGTTCCTTTTTAAGTGAAGTAGATCCAAATTGCTTGTTCAAATTATCGCCAATTCCTTGTTTCATGTTTACGCCTAAGTAAGCTTGTATGGTCATTTAGTCATGGCCTTGCCATGACCTTTGGTCCTTGTTCCATGGTCTTGAGACTCAACCTTGGCTCTAGCCATGGTTGTGGTCTTGATTATAGGTCATAAGACCTCTTGTTCCTTTCAAAGTATAACCATAATTTAGTGACTTTCGCCTAAAAGTGGGCTGTTTAGAATTTGAAGAATTTTATCACTCGGAAAGCATTTTTAGGTCTCGAGCTTCTTTGTTCCTGAACGAAAACGGCATTCCGGACAACTTTCGTGTTTTAACTTTTTGATGAATCGGACCAGAAGGGTGACTTTCAAAAACTCAGAATGCAAGACAGGAAGGTTTAGGCAGTTTTGCCGGAAATCTTTGGTAACTTCAAATGGGCGTAACTTTTGACTCGTATACTCGTTTTGGGTGGTTCAAATTGCTATGGTTTCCTTGTTAAGTCCTCTACTACAATATGTAATGATCCAATATCATATTTTTACCATTTTGATCAGGTCTTACCAAGAAAGTCACTAGTTTGCTTGTTTTAGTAACTTGTTTTAACAATCAATAACAATAACTTGTTTTACTCACTTTTATACATCATGGACATTAATACAAGACATAATATAGCACAAATAATATGTAAATAACATGAATATGATTATTTAACAAGAAGAAAGTTAGGGTTTGGCTTACAACTTTTGGCTTTCTACAAGAAAGGTAAGTAACATGTAAGGTACGGACTTTGATTGAACTAGGATCTCTAGCTTCCAACTTCTCTAATCTCTTGACACCAACTTGTGACTACTTGAGAAGGCACTTGAAGTCTCTACAAGACACTTCTTGTGTGGATGGAAGATCACCAAAGGATGGAAGAAACAAGGACTTTGGATCAATCAAAGCTTTACTAGAGCTTTGGAATTGATATGGAACTTGTATTCTTGAATAATACTTGAAGTAGAGAGAAAATCATGAATGTGTTTGTGTTTGTGATGGTATGAACGACCAAAAAGGGGAGGGGATGGTTTTATAGTGTGTTGAGGAGGTTAGTTTACTTAGGAAATGTGGCTAAAAAGGTTACACATGATGCCTAATGGCTTAAATGGCTAAGAAAGCTACACATGATGCATAGTTGGTTGTTTTTAGGCCATATACTTTCCAAGGCTCATCACCAAGCCAACAAGGCCTTGGTGATTCACTTATACACGTTCATGCACAAGGGAGGGGGGCTAGGTGGATGATTCTTGACCTTATATAAGTTACGGAGTGAGTTTAGTCCCGAGAATTGCTAACGGTAAGCTGTTAAGTCACGAAACGTAAACCGGGTATCGTAAAAATACGAAACTTGGAAGAATGGTTAAACATGTCATTATACTCCATAATAAAATATAAAATGAGTGGTAGGTTCCATTGGGGTGCTAAAACCCTGCTAAAACTGGAAACACGGGTCTAAAACGCGTAATACGTAAAACGTACGAATATTGCGTAAAATTGAGAAAAGTAAAATGTTACTTTTCTAATAGGATAAAAATGATTTAAAATGACTTATAATGTCTAGACTGGGCTCAGTCTAGTGTCGGTTGGTATTAAATGTCTTTTAGACATCAAACCGTAAGCCTAAAAATCAAGGAATGACTTATAAAATCAAGGAATGATTTTTGGTCAAATGAGGAGGGAAAAATATGTTGACTTTTTCTAATAAGTTGAAAACTCAAATCGTATTAGAAACACGGTGCAGGTATAGGCTAAGGTTACGGCTGAGTAAAACGCTTAAAACTGAAAATTCCAGTTTTTCACGGCCGAGGTTTATTTTGGTCATGTTTTTCTCAGTCATGATTTATTCTCAAATAAATCATGAGTGTGTCAAACATTTTTCTAATACGGGGAAAATTAACGCGACCGAATTTCGTTGTGCGTAGAATTTCTGAATGACGTTTTACCCTAAAACGTGTAATTCCGTGTAATTCCTTAATAACTTTTACGAAAATGAGCTTATTAATGTCAAACTTTTAATTTGTCATGGAAATGATTTATCACTTCAGCCCAAGAAATAAAAATCAAGTTTCGGGAAAAATTTTCGGGAAAATGAATAGTAAAAGTGAATAGTGAAATTTTCCGGGAAAAGTAATTAACCTGAAAATGCGAATTGTTACAGTCTCTACCCCTTACAGGGAACTTCGTCCCGAAGTTCTGTGTGTGTTATACGTTGGAGTGGTGTCGATGAAGAGGTGTGGTTACTTATGAGGACTAAAGTCTGGGATTACTAGTGATGGAGTTTGATTTGTCATTTCAGTGTATGGTGTAGGATGAGGCTTACTTTTGTGTAGGAAAGGTATGGTAATAATCGAATATCAAAGGAAATTGATATAGCAGTCGAATATTAATAGGAATTGAGATAGTAATTGCAATCATAGCCTAGTAGGTAATCGGTTGTTGTACCTAATGTTTATTGACTTCATACTTATGTTATTTCGGATACAAATAAGCCCACTTGTTTATAATTCTTTATTTCCATAGAGAGGCATCCCAAACAATGTAAATAAGGAAATATAAACTTATGGTTTGGTGATTTAAAATGTCTTTATTTAAATGAAAAGGCATCCCAATCCATTCAAATAATTACAAATCATCCTACACAACATTCATACTTAGTCGGTAAGTTACAAGGTATTACGAGATGATACTGGTGTTCCAAAAGTACAAGATGAATATTCAATCTTGTAAAGCTAATGAGGGTACTTATGGTGTAACTAAGGATGATTTGAGCTTTAAAAGTGCATCAAGATCTATTAATGAGCTTGTGTTTGCCATGGTTGTGAAGATAATGATGTGATATGCTGATGAACAAAAGTGTGTATGCTTAACATTAATACTCTTAGGTTTAGATGTTGAGTTTGCTTTAAAAATCTTAAGTGATTTTAAAGGTTTATGATGGAATGGTATCCTTAGAACCTAAAAAAAAATAGTACTTCTACAGGATGAAGAGAATAATTGATAACTATCCCAAGATAGTAGTTCGGATTATCTCATAAATGAAAATTTTCAAGAATGAAATTAGATAATACAGATAAGGTGTTAAGATTTCGCTGAGTGGTAAGACATTATCGTGTCTCTAGATTGTTTTAATGAATTTTGGTGGTTTATCGAGTTCATGTAGGAAATTAACCTGAACATAACCCTAGTACAACTATTCTCAGTATTTGAAAATTTTAAGTCGAATATAGTTAGTCAGACTATATTCCACTGTCCCTAGGTTAAATATAGGTGACTAGTCTATATTTAGCCAAGGTTCGATAAAATTTTGAAATACCTAAATTAGGTATACTTTTGATATGTCCGTTGCTTTTGGGAAACTGTCCACTAAACAAAGGCGATGTCAACCCTTAAGTTGCAAGTCCCGTCCATACAAGACTTGTAACGTATGTTTTCATATTCCATTGCATAGAAGATAGTAAGGGTAGGTACGTATGGAAAGGAAGTTTTAAGTAGTTCTAAAATAGAACATACTTGGCCAGGATCACGAACTTTTAATAATGAAGGTTTCATAAGAAAACTTTGATGAATGTAGGGCTGAACTTCAGCTTTTGTAGGTGATGGATTTGTTTGTCCTTTAGAAATCTCATATTTCTTGTTTGGAAATCGATAGATTGTGATGGGTTTTTGATATCATATGAAATGATATTGATGATGTGATGGAATAATTCCAGAGACCATTACGTAAATCACAATGTCTCGGAAGTAAATTAGACCATTGTGCAATTCACAATGTCTGGGAAGTAGGTTAGACCATTGTGTGACTCAAAACATTTGAGAAATGGTTAAGACCATTGTATAATACAATGTCTTGGAAAATAGACGAGACCATTGTAATCAGTTACAATGTCCGGGGAATAGGAAAGACCATTGTAATCAGTTACAATGTCTTGGACATAAAGTGTTGGAGTAGGAACATGATTGGGAGAATGTGATTGTGTCGAAATGCCCTAGAATAGGCATACACAGATATGTTTAGTCCATTGTTTAGATAAATAATTGAAAATAAACCGAGTTTATATATCAATATACTAATGCTTACGGGGAAATGCTCAAAATGGGTATATATGAATATACTAACATGTTTGTGTATCATAACATGCTTACTAAATCCATAATCGTCTGGAGGATGGAAGACACGGAGAGCGGAAGGCTATAAAAATGTTTTTGCTTGTATGTGCGGTTATAGTTTAGGTCTCAATTAGACCCGTTTCTCTATAACCATGGCTCTGGTACCAATCTGTAACACCCCCAATTCATGGATGCAGCGGAATTCAAACTGGGTGTTACTCGACGGCACAATAGTCACAATGATAGAAAACGAACTCCAATTGAGTCGTTTTGAAAAGGTTTATCATTCAAATTATATAAATATCAGAGATTACAAAATGAGGTCCCAATTGGTTCCATGTTTACAATGTATAATAAATGAGTTTTGAATGATAATAAAATTTATAGCCCTCTTGAGTATCCGTGTCCTTCCGTGCCATCCTTGATCGTCATGAACCTGAAATACATGCTTGAGAGGTCAACACAAAGGTTGAGTGATATTCATAGAGTTTGTTAAATCGATTGAACACAATATGTTGGTAGTGTGAGTTATAGGCTCACACCAATGTTTGGAAAACAAAACAGGTAGGCTACGTTATTATACGCCCGGAACATGTATTATACACTAAGCTTATGACACCATAACGTTAACGTGTACCAATATCAATCGGCGGTTTATCCCGGTAGGTACTTTGCCGTCATACCTAATGTCTCAAATATTAATGCATTTGTTTGAACTAATCAAAACAAATGGGATTCGTCAATCCCAATAGGCCTATTCACAATATTCGCGCTCACTTGCGAGGGTTACTTGCAAGTGAGCGCGAATATTGTGAATAGGCCTATTGGGATTGACGAATCCCATTTGTTTTGATTAGTTCAAACAAATGCATTAATATTTGAGACATTAGGTATGACGGCAAAGTACCTACCGGGATAAACCGCCGATTGATATTGGTACACGTTAACGTTATGGTGTCATAAGCTTAGTGTATAATACATGTTCCGGGCGTATAATAACGTAGCCTACCTGTTTTGTTTTCCAAACATTGGTGTGAGCCTATAACTCACACTACCAACATATTGTGTTCAATCGATTTAACAAACTCTATGAATATCACTCAACCTTTGTGTTGACCTCTCAAGCATGTATTTCAGGTTCATGACGATCAAGGATGGCACGGAAGGACACGGATACTCAAGAGGGCTATAAATTTTATTATCATTCAAAACTCATTTATTATACATTGTAAACATGGAACCAATTGGGACCTCATTTTGTAATCTCTGATATTTATATAATTTGAATGATAAACCTTTTCAAAACGACTCAATTGGAGTTCGTTTTCTATCATTGTGACTATTGTGCCGTCGAGTAACACCCAGTTTGAATTCCGCTGCATCCATGAATTGGGGGTGTTACAGTTAGGAGGTCTTTTAGAGCTTCAGGTTCTTGTACTCAGATCAAACAAATTTCATGGTCCTATTGAAACCTCCGCTGCAATGGAACTTGCATTTTCTAGTTTACATGTCCTTGACTTATCATATAATAGGTTTGTTGGCAAACTACCTGTAAAATATTTTCAAAATTTCAAGGCAATGAAGAACATGGTAAGAAATAGCACCGAACCAAGATACTTGGACATGGGTGGTTACTATTTATACTCTATGATTGTCGTGGTGAAAGATGTGCAACTGACATTCACCAAACTTTTGATTGATTACACAATTGTTGATCTATCCAACAACAACTTTGAAGGGGAGATTCCAAACACCATCAGTAGCCTCAACTCGTTGAAAGTGCTCAACTTATCCCACAACAACCTCAATGGTGGCATCCCAAATGCTCTAGGACATATATCGGAGATTGAATCGTTAGACCTATCTTGGAACCAACTCATCGGAGAGATCCCTCAAAGCCTTGTAGACATAAAAGGTCTTTCAGTCTTAAATCTTTCACAAAATCGTCTCGAGGGACGTATTCCGCAAGGAAAGCAATTCAACACATTCGACGTGACCTCGTATGGAGGGAATTTGGGACTTTGTGGGTTTCCGCTGTCCAACAAGTGTGAGCATCTGAGTTCCTTAGATGGAGAAGAGGAGGAGTCGGACGAGATTGGATTTACATGGAAAGTGGTGATGCTGGGATATGGATGTGGAACATTAGTCGGATTGGTGATGGGATATATAATGTTGTCAACAAGAAAAGTCAAGTGGTTCAATGCAATTGCTGATGCAGCAGAAAGTTTGGTCCTGAAGAAGAAGAAGAGAAGACATGTATATATCGGGAAATGATGTTAGATAAGGAAAGGTATGTTTTTTCACATGATTTCTTATTTTATCAAATTGTGCAAAATGCCTTGCTCTATAAATTTCTTGCTCTAAAACAATTTGTGATGCAGGTATAGGAATTTGGGGTGGAGCTGGGGACTTTTTGAATTGTGCAGTCGTATGTAAGCTTCTGAATTCGTGTGTTTTTAGGATTTTATAATAAATTAAATTTACTTGGTCATTGGCGAGGATATATCAATGTTTTTTTTTACCTTAATAGCAATTCAATAATTTTTGTTAGTAAAGCAGCAAATCAGATGTTTGTCATGTGATTTAGAGGAAACTAAAAGTAACAGGTTGTAGGTTTTCAAGTAACATTGTTTGCCATATGCATTTCTTAATCTGCCACCGCCTGCTTGGTGAATTGATTATGCGACCAAATTGCTTAGAGTACTCCAGTTGGGTAGACCTTTTGCTCTATGAAATCATACCAAAATGAAATACTCATTGAGTGTTCAGTTATTTTTCCTTTTTGATTCAAAAGTAATAATGTATTCTTTCGCTTCTCTAGTCCCATTGTTTCTAACAAGTACTAGTCTGAGAAATTTAATAAATTAGCCAACTATGTGAGGGCCACATACACATGGTTGAT
The DNA here is from genome assembly GCA_030686995.1 of Artemisia argyi. Lineage (NCBI taxonomy): Eukaryota > Viridiplantae > Streptophyta > Magnoliopsida > Asterales > Asteraceae > Artemisia > Artemisia argyi. The sequence goes on along the minus strand of CM060680.1, from coordinate 221,136,550 downwards.
TTCTACAAATTTATTTATTATGTTTATGAAGGACTTTGAGCAGATGGAAGGAATGGTGCAGGTAAAGAAGTTTGGGGGGTGGAGTGACACCTTTTGAATTATACAGTCGTATAGCAGCTTCTGAATATCTCGTCTGATATACATTTTTAGTCTCTTTGAATAGTCGTCGTTAGGATTTATTACTACATTTACTTGGTCACTGGGTAATAATGTGTTAATGGTGTTTGAGTCCTACTGGCAGTTCAGTAATATGTAGTTATTTTAATGATCATACAACAATTGTAGTCACTGATAAAACACCCAGAACGCTCTTCTCCAAAACTTTAGTGTAAATATTTGAGAACCCACAAATCTCTATGCAAATGAGAATGTAGGCCCCGCGCGTTGCGGCGGAGCCAATTTGCTATATAATTTTTTTGGGAACGTTTATGTTTCAGTTTCGTGGTATTTATATTATTTGCTATATTTTTTAATGCTTTTAAGGTATGTTTTGTTCATATATTTACCGCTTGTCCATCTTTTTTTATGTTATTGTAATGAGAATAAGTACACAACCATATCGAGCACACATGACGATCAAACACCCTACGTCAATGGTATCCAGCATAAAAAAGACACAGGAACGTACAAAATAGGTTATTCGACTACTTTAACATGCATAAGTAGCAGGCATATTGAAACCGGGGCACAACATATCAACGCATACGTAACAACCATATAGTAAAGCACGGGGAAACCGCAAAATTGAAAATTTAAAATGCAAGACATAAGCGCAATTAGAACAATACAATATGAATGCAGCTGTAATTATCAAAATACATACGTAAATTGTTAGTCGGCGATGAGCTAATAAACGTAGTGGAGAAGAAGGGGAGTTTCGAGAAAGAAGTAGGTATTTCAAATACCAACGTTGATAAACGACAAGTTTTTTAGAAAACAAAAATAAAGCAAAATAAATTCCAGTCATGAAAATAATTTAAAAACCCAACTGGGGGCCGTTTATGCCATTTGTAAAACGACACAACAAAATACAAATAAAATTTTGTATTAATAACAAAATAAAATCAAATGTTACAAAGTATCATAGATTTGGCACGAAAAAAGCACCTACACTACTCACATTTGTCCGTAAACAGCCCCTAGAATATGTGTACACAAACTTTACGGTAATTTTTAAAGTAATTAGGTAATTTAAAGGAAAATATCCTTTTTAAAAAAATATATATATTAAACTTCAATATTTTTTATAAAATTTTGCACATGTCAAAAGCATATCACCATTGGGCTAATTTTGTTCGTAATCCAGAGGCCTTCCCAGCGATATATTTTTTATTAAAGAAGTTGTAAAATATTTGTTACATATTTAATAAGTAAAGTTTGTTATATAAAAAAGATTTAAATATAAAAAGTTCAATAACTTGTTGTATAGTTTCGGGGCTGTTTCGTAAATGTTTCTTTTCCTACCCAAACGACATCGTTCTAATACAAAACTAAATGAAAAGGTGAAACGAAGATTTAGACTTTGGTCTAAAAACTCAAAACGACACAAAATCTATGATGGTAGTTTAGTCATTTTTCTTTTTGTCCTTTTCATATTTTGATAGGTTAAAATAAAAAAGTATTTTAATTACTTCCTCCGTCCAAAATAATAAGTTCACTTTTAATTTGCATAAAGTTTAAGAAAATCACACTAACTAGACTATTCACCAATAAAATACGTAGTATATTTTTTCTCCACTAAAATGTATTAGTGGACCACTACTTTGGGACAACTAAAAATAGAAAAATGCACTTATAATTTGAGATGGAAGGAGCATTCTAAAAGGGTTTGTTTATGAAATGAAATATCCCTAAATTCCATCTTTGACGACCACCACCACCGGTTGCCCCCTCTGCGCCATCCATAGCCGGAAATGGTGGTGGTTATAATGGGGTTTGGTGATGGGTTTAATACCTTTTTAGAGCAAATTACCCAAAAATGTATCATACTTGACAAATTTTGTTATTAATTTTTGGGTTATTCTGTGCAACATACTCATTTTTCATGTTATTGTGCGCCAGTTTTGACTTGCCCAACAGGTTGACCGTTTATGTGATTTTAAAATTTTCTTTTTTATCCACCACATACACGTAACCTTAAAATGCCACATACTCCATGCACACACACTCTTTCATCATCTTCTCCTCAATCTTTCATCATCTTATGACATGAAACAAACACATATATTATAATAAAGCTAAAAAGTCGAATTCAAATATTATTTTAATCTTTCAATTTTACAAATGAAAAATTATTACAAGTCGAAGACTACAACAAGTGTTACTGGGTTTTGTTTTAATTTGATTATTGTTGTTAATTTTGTTATGTTCTTGTTAGTTGATCTCTACTATTGTTGTAGATGTGTCGTATGTGGGATGATAGTATCCTGATAGCAATTAGAAGTCACGAGTATGAACGCTTTCAGATCGATTAAATTGGAGTGGATACCAATTAACGACCGGATAAAATCTAATTGATTCAAGTTTGTGTATGATGTTTTTGTTCTTGTGTTTCTGTATATCCAGAAAACGTTTTTTCTGTATCCTTCTAAAACGTTTTAGGGTTAACTGCCTTTAGGCAGTTTCAAGGTCTCAAACTGTCAAAATTAGTCCCTCAATTTCCGAAAATTTAATTTTCTGAGGAATTTTTGACATAGCAACTTAGTGGAAATAAAAAAATTTCCAGCTGACCTGGCAGCTCGACCCTTATATGCATATTAAACTCAATCTATTTTACACTAAAATACCAACAAACCTCCCCCATTTTAGTGTAATCATAAATTAACTAACTAGTTCACAGCAAACAATCAAACTAATGCATAAATGAAATGTCGAGACGTTTGAATTTCATATTAGTATATTACACATTCCAAATATTCGGATATCAAGGTTTCCCGAAAGATTGAACCTTGAAATATCACTATTGAATACATGAAGATAATATACACAATAGTTTTACATACACAATTTCTTACTTGACACATTATTTTACTAGCCTATGTCCCTATCCTTTCTTGAGTACATCGAAGCCAAGTCCCAACTTCTTGAAGCAGCTAAACTTCGTACTCGTATAGGTAGTTCTTTTAATCTCGCACCTGCAAATGCAATTTTTCAAAAGAACTATTAAGAAGAACACTTCAACCTTCTTTATCTTGCAGAACCGAACACATACCTTTGGGATAATTTAATGTTGTGTTCCAAACTCTAGATGTTAAGCTTTCCACATTCAAAATTCAGCACCTAACGTCATATTAGGTGGGAATTGGGTATCTTAACATGAGAGCTTTTATATGGACTTTAACCCCAATCCCACAGCTGATCCTTTCACGAGATCTCTACATAACCCTTTGGTTAAATGATCAGCTAAATTCCGATGAGTTGCAATCCACTCAACGGATATGACACCATGCATTATGAGCTTACGAACCATGCTGTGTCTTACACCTAAGTGTCTTGACTTGCCATTATACACTTGACTATAAGCCTTAGCCAAAGTAGCTTGACTATCACACCTTATAGAAATAGAAGAAATCGGCTTTGGCCACAACGGAATTTCATAAATCAAATTCCTTAACCATTCAGCCTCATTACCAGCTGCCGCCAAAGCAACAAACTCGGATTCCATAGTTGAGTTTGTTATGCAAGTCTGTTTCTTTGATGCCCAACTAATGGCACCTCCCCCAAGAAGGAACACCCATCCAGATGTAGAAGAATGATCTTCTTTATTGGATATCCAACTTGCATCGCTAAAACCCTCAATTACTGAAGCAAACCCAATGTAAGTTAACTTATAATCAACTGTTCCTTTCAAGTACTGAAATACTCGATCCAATGCTCACCAATGAAATGTACTAGGATTGCTAGTAAACCTACTAAGCTTTCCGACTGCATAAGCAATATCCGGCCTAGTACTTATCATAGCATACATTAAGGATCCAATCTTTTTCGAGTATTCAAGTTGAGACACCGCTTTACCTTTATTAGGTAATAGCTTAACTTGCGGATCCATGGGAGTACTTGTGGGAGAATAATTCTTAAAATCAAACTTATCCAAGATCTTCTCAATATAATGAGATTGAGAAATTGAAATACCCTTGTTTTCACGTATGATCTTAATACCTAAGATCACTTCCGCCTCCCTCATGTCTTTCATAGCAAATTTAGATGACAAGAATTCCTTTGTCTCATCCACTTGATCTTGGTTTGTACCAAAGATCAACATGTCATCTACATATAAGCATATAATGACTCCATTCTTAGAATCATCAAATTTACTATAAACACATTTGTCAGCTTGATTTAAAACAAAACCACTTGACAACACAATTTCATCAAATTTTTGATGCCATTGTTTAGGTGCTTGTTTTAACCCATAAAGAGATTTAACCAACTTACATACCTTGTGTTCATGTCCAGGCATAACAAACCCTTCGGGTTGTTTCATATAAATCTCTTCATCTAATTCACCATTCAAGAATGCAGTTTTCACATCCATTTGGTGAATTACAAGATTGTGTATAGCAGCTAATGCTAATAACAATCTAATAGTAGATATCCTAGCAACCGGAGCATATGTATCGAAATAATCAATACCCTCTTTTTGTCTAAAGCCTTGGATTACCAACCTGGCTTTATACTTATCAATAGTACCATCTACTTTCATCTTCCTCTTGAAGATCCATTTACTTCCTAATGGTTTACAACCATGAGGTAAATCAGCCAATTTCCAAACTTCGTTTTGCAAGATAGAATCCATCTCATCTTGGATTGCTTCTTTCCAAAAAGCAACATCCCTTGAAGCCATTGCTTCACTATATGTCATTGGATCCTTATCAATATTAAAACAATATTGATATTGATAATTAATTTCATTCCTTGATCCTTCAACTAAGTAAAGTTGAAAATCATCACCAAAAGTTTTGGTTCTTCTTACTCGTGTACCCTTTCTTGGTTCAGTGCTAGTCGATGGAACATCTTCGGTATTAACCAGTTCCTTAGAACTATGAATCATGTCCCTTGGCCTAGGTATAGATGTGAATCTTTCTTCATCAAAGATTGCATCTCGTGATTCTATCACAGAATTCACAGAAACATACTCATTAGGTTCTAATACATAAAACCTATATGCATATGAGTTTTCAGCATACCCAATGAATATGCAATCTATACCTCTTTCACCTAAAGTTTTCCTTTTAGGTTCAGTGAGCCTAACAACAGCCCTACATCCCCAAACTTTGAGAAAACTCAAGTTTGGTGCTTTTTTATGCCAAAGTTCATAAGGAGTTTTCTTATTGCTTTTACCGGGGATACGGTTCAGCAAATAACAAGCCGTTAACATGGCTTCTCCCCAAAATCCTTCACTTAACCCCGAATAAGATAACATTGAATTCACTATTTCTTTCAATGTCCTATTCTTTCTTTCATCCACACCATTTTGTTGTGGTGTGTATGGAGCCGTTGTTTGGTGTATTATTCCGGTAGATTGGAAATATACCGGATCATAATACTCCCCTCCACGATCGGTACGCAAGATTTTTACCAAATCTTTTTGATGAAGCTCTACCTCTTGTTTATAAATACGAAATTTATCAAGAGCTTCATCCTTTGAATGCAATAAATATATATAGCAATAACGTGATGCATCATCAATGAAAGTTATGACATATTTCTTATTTCCTAGAGATGGTGTAGCATGCAAATCACATAGATCACTATGAATAAGGTCTAACAGTTTGGATTCACGATTTGCACTTTTAAATGGTTTTCTAGTAATCTTAGTTAACATGCAAGTTTTACACTTATTATGGTCCAACTCAATAGATGGAATCATACTCATTTTAGACATCTCTTTCATTCTTTTATAATGAACATGTCCTAGTCTAGCATGCCATAATTCCATGTTACTAAGTTTAACACTAGATATAGAATTAACCATACAAATCGAATTAAAAGTAGAAGGCATATCTAAATTAAGCATAATCATTCCATTACACAAATAAACAAATCCAACAAAAGAACCATGTTTCGACAAGATATACTTATCGGATTCTAACACTTGTTTGTACCCACAATTATTTAATACTACACCGGACAACAAGTTTTTCCGAATACCGGGCACATACAATACATTACACAACGAAATAGTTTTTCCAGAAGTAAAAGTTAAATCTACTAGTCCAATTCCAAGTATTGGTTCTGTTGCGACATTTCCCATAGTTAAAACACGTCCATCATTAATAGTTGCAAGTTCCTTGAACCATCTTCGGTCCTTGCACACCTGACACGTCGCACCAGAATCATACCACCAAGCAATATCATCATCCTGTACATAGAATGATTCACAAATTAATGATACATAATTCAAATCCGAATTATTATTAATTGTTAATATTGTACCTGCTTGTTTCGGATCTCCTTTGGATCCACCACTAGTACCAGCCTCGTTTTTGCCTTTTCCACTACGGCAATCACGTTTGAAATGTCCAGGTTTCCCACATTTCCAACAGCCCCCATCGTTGGACTGTTTTGCTTTCTTTACACCTCCCTTTTTGTAATCGTTACCTTGAAACTTTCGTTTCTTGTTCTTAGAATTCGAACCCTTTTTGAAATTATCATTAGTTTCTTCAACCATATTGACATTTGAACCACCAATATCCTTGTCTTTTTCATTCACCCATGTTTTCTCCATACGTCTACACCCTTCCTCAATACTAATGGTACTGCCCAACTCAACCAAATTGTATTCTTCCTTCTTATGTTTCAAATTAGTTTTGAAATCCTTCCAAGAAGGCGGAAGTTTGTCAATAATAGATGCCGTCGCATTGGATTCATCCATTTTTAAACCATGTTGGGTAAAGCGACCAAGTATACTAAGACACTCATTGTATTGTTCCATAACGGAACGACCATCTATCATTTTGTAATTCATGAAATCACTAACCAAGAATTTCTTACTGGATGAATCTTCAGCCATGTATTTGGCTTGAAGCGTTTCCCATAATTCTTTTGCAGATTCTACGTTTTGATAAATATCAAAAAGAGTGTCACACATACCATTTAAAATTGTTCCACGACATATGAAGTCATCATTCCAGAACTTGTTTCGTTTTCTGATTTGATCAATGGTTTCACCTTCCACTTCCTCCGGTGCTGGTGTTGTCAAAACGTACACAACTTTCATGGTGGTTAACAAGAATTGCATCTTTGTAACAATTCACATTTTTCAGGATAATCACCATTCCCGGAAAATTTCACTATTCACTTTTACTATTCATTGTCACAACTCACCATTTCACGTCATTTACCATTTCAGGTCATTTTCCCAAACTTCGACTTTTTACTATTCATAAATCACTATTCATCAAAACACTATTCATCGTTTTACTATTCATCGTTTCCGAGGTCCGTTTGATATTCTGAGAAACTTTTGGGAAATTTACTATTCACCGAACACTATTCATTTCCGGAAAAGTTTTCATCATTCACTTGCATTACTCATTTCATCGTAAATTTAGTTTACGGGTATTCAAATTCGCGTAACCGGATTGGTTTAGGTGCGAATTCATTTCATTAGTGTTAAGTACACTGCATACGGACTGGGGATAGTCTGCATATCATCATAACAGCATTTTCATGTTATACCACTCTCAGGATTTTCAAATTTCTATATTCAGTACATTTAACGTTTTTACGTATACGTAATTATAATAAACGTTAACACCCGGTTTATACACGACGAATATATCTAAATATTCCCACAATGGTCCCGACATATTTTTATATCCATTTTAACATCATAAAAGTTATAACATTCAGTTACCCAGTATTTTGGAAATTTATTTTATTTATAACGTACGCGTATGAATATAACGACGGTTTTCGTTAAAACTAAACATTAATCACCCGATCACTCAGTAAATGTACCCAACATATTTTTAATATGTTTTCAACATTATTATGACTTTATTTCATCCCGGTAAACTTCGTGAACATTTATTTCTAATAAAACCGGTACCCGATCGTAACTAAAAACACAAACTAGTGCAAATTCTTACAAGGTTTTCTAAATAACTACCAAGTACCCTAACCCCCTTCTACCCTTGAAAAACCGGCCATGTGCCACCCTTTTAACCCTTGGCATTAACTTACCCTTATTTAACTAATAAACCTATAATAACCTAACTTTACTAAATCACAAAATCATAATCCATGCTTTTTAGAAAGATCAAAACTTGCTCATCTCTTCCATTTCCTCTCCAAAACCACGACCCATAATTGATCTCCATGATCAAGTGATCATTTTCCATAAAGTAAAACACTAAACTTGTTCATTTTACAAGCCTAATCAAGAATCAAGCAACAAAAACACAAGAACATCAAGCATAATCATCCTATAATCATCTCATTTTATCAAGTAAGTTTTCATCTTTATTTTTTTCATGGATCATCCTATTTTTACATGTATTACATAAGTATCATGCTAAAAACCATGTACAAGTAGCTATACCACACTTTATTTTGGCTAAAAAGAAACATACAAACCCTAACTTTTTAGTTATGAATCCCCTTGCTCTAATAACTTGGTTAGGAGTCCATGGCACCCTAAGAAGGTGTATGGTAAGATTAGATTAGCCATGTGGTGATTACAAGAGGTTTGGTGATGGTAGAAATTAGTTTTTAACCTTGGAAACTTGATTTGGAACCTATTTTAGACATGCTGTTCCGTTTTGTAAAAATCTGGAAAATCAGTAAACACCAAGGAAACTTTGGCAAAATTTTTAGAAAATACTTTCAAAAACGAATCCGTAGGCGAAAGAACGGATTAAAAAGAGTCTATAACGAAGGAGTTATGATTTTTGCAAGATTGTAGACGAAAAGTATTTTTCTGAAAATGGTTGCTGTTTGACGTTTTTCATTGGACAAAAAGAGACTTTAGACGTAACCCGGAGGAGCCGAGCTTTCCAAAATATATTACTACATACTAAGACGTAACCGTGGACATAAAGAACAAGTAAAACGGACAAGTAACGACAAAGATATTCACGTTTGAATATCGGCTAAAACCACTTTATATTTGACAGCTTTTATATAAATTTGGCACTAAAACTACGAAGTACATTTTTGAGCTAGAAGTAATATTAAGTACCAAGCTTTATAACTAATGTGGTATTAGTTATTACGAGTATATTTTCATCATTTCAAGGATTACAACCCGAGTATTTCAACACTAACATGGAAACTTACGTTATATATATATATATATAAGTATATATATATTATAACTAGCTATTTATATTTTCTAATAGCAATATTTTCCAAATTCTTGGAATATATATTTTTGATAATACAAGTGTTTTTCCAAAGAGTAGAGTGGTATAGAAACATGTGCATGGACATTCATAACATCATTTCATGATCTAAAGTAGATCGTTCATCATTCATATTAGGTTGCGGCTAGTGTGCGCGCCTTGTTTTTCAGCTCATTACATGTTCATGGTACCATCATATCAGGTGAGTCATAGCCCCACTTTTACTGGTTTAATTACTTTACAAACTCTTTGGGGGAGATACATGCTTAAATACTCGTGTTATACTTTTATAAGATTTCAAATCCCACGGGGGAGAATACATTGCAACAACTATTTTTGTACATGCCCAAGTATTACAAATTCCATACATTGCTTAAGTTGCCTTACTACCATTTCATAACAAGTCCCCTTTCAATATCATGGACCGTTAATTTCAAGTACTAAGCGAGAGTGAGTGAATAGATCTATTGAGGGTGACGCCTCCATTCGTGTTTGGGTTGCTCCAACGGGACGAATGCATTTCATGTCTTATCAAGTGAGTGCCTGGTAGACACTCTGTTGGGGCATTACAAAGTCTAGCTTCGGGGTCATGAGCTTAAGGGACAATGTAGCATTTTTGACATTTATGTCGGTTCACTTTATACTTGTGGCTATTGTACATACAAAAATTACTTACGGAATTACGATACTTTTCCACCACTATTACTACAGAATTACGATGTCTTTGCAACAATCTTATGACTGATTTATTACAAACATATTACATTTGGCAGTGGGTTGTAAACACACAGGTTACAAGTCTCTTATGGCGGGACTTGGAACTGAGTGGATTTACGATGCCTTTGCTGGGAAATCTTCATTTCAATGCATTACATTCTTTTTCACAAGACTCTATGAACTCACCAACCATTGTGTTGACACTTTAGCATGTATTTTCAGGTTTTAACCAATGGCACGCTACTGGAGGTTTTGGCAGGGCATGGCATGGTCATAGAAGACTCTGATTATTCATTTGGGGACCGTTTTTAACTATTTTAATGGCCTACTTCCGCATTACTTTTAACAATGTAAATTCAACATTTTGATTTAACTATTTTATTCAAAATGATTCAAGTGCAAACCATTTTTGAACTAGTGTTGTGATATCAATTGAGTTACACCCCAGCTACATGTATGCTTCCGCTGGACCCGATCTTGGGGGTGTGACATTCATTTTTCCCGAAAATTTTCCCGAAAGTTGATTTTTATTTGATATTCTCAAGTGATAAATCATTTCCATGGCAAATTAAAAGTTTGACATTCATAAGCTCATTTTCGTGAAAGTTATTAAGGAATTACACGGAATTACACGTTTTAGGGTAAAACGTCAATCAGAAATTCTACGCACAACGAAATTCAACCCCGTCAGGTGACCCCACATCAGTAAAATATTTTACACACTCATGATTTATTTGAGAATTAATCGTGACTGAGAAAAATATGACCAAAAACTTCCCAGCAGGTCACCCATGCCTGTACTACTCTCGCATGAGCACGCTTAACCATTTGGGCGATTAACCGTGAGACCACAAAACGCGTTTCTAAGACTTTTTGAGTTTTCAACTTATTAGAAAAAGTCAACATATTCTTTCCCTCCTCCATTGACCAAAAATGATCCCTTGAGGTTATAAGTCATTTCGTGATTTTTAGGCTTACGGTTTGATGTCTAAAAGACATTTAATACCAACCGACACTAGACTGAGCCCAGTCTAGACATTATAAGTCATTTTAAATCATTTTTATAACATTAGAAAAGTAACATTTTACTTTTCTCAATTTTACGCAATATTCAGCGTTTTACGCGAATTACGCGTTTTAGACCCGTGTTTCCAGTTTTTAGCAGGGTTTACCACCCAAATGGATCCTACCACTCATTTTATATTTTATTATGGGACATATGGACATGTTTATCAATACTTTCAAGTTCCATAATTTTACGACACCCGGTTTTACGTTTTGAGGCTTAATCATTTACGATTGGCATTTCCCGGAGTCAAAACTAACTAGATATCTTGGATAATATCATCCAAAGTCCACACCCTTGCTCTCCAAGCTTAGGAAACGACCTAGGGAGGGGGAATTCAGCCTTGTGTGGCTCAATCTCATGCTAGGAGGCCTTAGATGAGAACATGTGTTAAACTTGGTGATCAAGTGTTGACAAGTCAACACTTCTAACCTCCTCAAGGCCATATAAAGCCTCCTTACCTCTCCATGAACGTCCACAACACACACACAAACGCCATTCCATTTTCTAATTCACTCCAAGTATTATCCAAAAGAATCAAGAGCTTAAACAAGGTAGAAACCCTAGATAGGTTATCATTCATCAAACACTTCCATAACCTCATATACTTGGTGATTTCTCTTGAGTTTAAATCCACTCATTTCACCTAAACCTTCATCATCCATCTTTCAAGAATACCAAGGGTAGAAAGATTGCATGAAGTGAAAAAGGGTTGAAGCAAGTCTATCAAAGTCCTATCCTTACATGTTAACTTCCTTTCATCTTTGAAAGCCAAAAGTTGTGAGCCAAACCCTAACTTGATTCTTGTTAAATAATCATGTTCATGTTATTTACATATTATTTGTGCTATATATTGTCTTGTTATCATGTCCATGATGTATAAAAATGACCAAAACAAGTTATTGTTATTGATTGTTAAAACAAGTTACTAAAACAAGCAAACTAGTGAATTTCTTGGTAAGACCTGATCAAAATGGTAAAAATTTGATATTGGATTATTACATATTACAGTAGAGGACTTAACAAGGAAACCATAGCAATTTGAACCACCTAAAACGAGTATACGAGTCAAAAGTTACGCCCATTTGAAGTTACCAAAGATTTCCGGCAAAACTGCCTAAACCTCCTGAATCGCATTCTGACTTTTTGAAAGTCCCACTTCTGGTCCGATTCATCAAAAAGTTAAAACACGAAAGTTGTCCGGAACGACGTTTTCGTTCAGGAACAAAGAAGCTCGAGACCTAAAAACACTTTCCAAGTGATAAAATTCTTCAAATTCTAAACAGCCCATTTTTAGGCGAAAGTCACAAGATTATGGTTATACTTTGAAAGGAACAAGAGGTCTTATGACCTATAATCAAGACCACAACCATGGCTAGAGCCAAGGTTGTGTCTCATGACCTTGGAACAATGACCAAAGGTCATGGCTAGGCCATGACGAAATGACCAAGTAAACTTACATAGGCGTAAACATGAAACAAGAGTTGGCGATAACTTGAACATACAATTTGGATCTACTTCACTTAAAAGGAAACCATGAGATTTTACCAAGAGAAAATGGTCATTCAAGACTTATGAAACTACCCCTAATAACAATCTTCATGTACTAATAAACTTTCCTAAGTTTATTCAAATATCGGACATGTAACTTTTCGGATCAAAACTTATATCTATTTCATCAACTACTACAATAGTAGGGAGCCTCATGTGAGGAGTTCATTATGTAAGCCGTCGAGATGAGTTGTGGATTTACGAGTTAAAGTGTCCTGGCTCCTCGAACGCTTACTAACATGACTTCTGAATTATGTCGGCCCGAACGGTAGTAAACGATATACAAAACATACATGTTTCATGAATCATTACTTTCAAAGACTTACAATATACATCATACCACATCATGGACTATAATGCAAGATATATATATAGGCACTACTTCATATTCTTTACTCCGATCCTAAGTCGCAACATTCTATTATAGGTTGCTCGTAGAAACCTTCACGATTCGACCGTTACATTCATTACTTGCTATCTTACTTAAGGTGAGTTCATAGCCCCACTTTACATTATTACAATGTTTTACAAACCCATGGGGGGAATACATGCTATTTTAACCGAGCACAATGTTTTTAAATTGTATGCTTACCTGATTGTTTTATTATCACTAAGTACCAACCTTGCTAAACCGAAATCCTTTATTATGAACCATTTAGTCACTAGCAATAGTGAGCGCGAATATTAATAATAGGCCTATTGGGATTGACGAATCCCATTTGTTTTGACTAAGTGCAAACAAATGCATTAATATTTGAGATTTAGGTATGTTAGCAAAGTACCTACCGGGATAAATCTGCCAATCGATATTGGTACACGTTAACGTTATGGTTTCATAAGCTTAGTGTATAATACATGTTCCGGGCGTATAATAACGTAGCCTACCTGTTTTGTTTTCCAAACATTGGTGTGAGCCTATAACTCACACTACCAACATATTGTGTTCAATCGATTTAACAAACTCTATGAATATCACTCAACCTTTGTGTTGACCTCTCAAGCATGTATTTCAGGTTCATGACGATCAAGGATGGCACGGAAGGGCACGGATACTCAAGAGGGCTATAAATTTTATTATCATTCAAAACTCATTTATTATATATTGTAAACATGGAACCAATTGGGACCTCATTTTGAAATCTCTAATATTTATATAATTTGAATGATACATCTTTTAAAACGACTCAATTGGAGTTCGTTTTCTATTATTGTGACTATTGTGCCGTCGAGTAACACCCAGTTTGAATTCCGCTGCATCCATGAATTGGGGGTGTTACAGATTGGTACCAGAGCCATGGTTATAGAGAAACGGGTCTAATTGAGACCTAAACTATAACCACATGTACAAGCAAAAACATTTTATAGCCTTCCACTCTCCGTGTCTTCCATCCTCCAGACGATTATGGACTTAGTAAGCATGTTATGATACACAAACATATTTGTATATTCATATATACCCATTTTGAGCATTTCCCCGTAGACATTTTTGTGCTACACAAACATAATTGCATATTGATATATGTACCCTAAACATAATTGAGCATTTCCCCGTAAGCATTTTATGCTACATGAACACATATAAGTATATTGATATATAGACACTAAGCATTTTATGCTACATGAACACATATAAGTATATTGATATATACACACTAGGCATTTTATGCTACATGAACATATTAGTATATTGATATATAAACTCGGTTTATTTTCAATCATTTTATCTAAACATATCTGTGTATGCCTATTCTAAGGCATTTCGGCACAGCCACACTCTCCCAATCATGTTCCTACTCCAACATTATATGTCCAAGACATTGTAAATGATTACAATGGTCTCATTCATTTTCCAAGACATTGTGAGATACAATGGTCTCATTCATTTTCCAAGACATTGTGAGATACAATGGTCTCATTCATTTTCCGAGACATTGTGAGATACAATGGTCTCATTCATTTTCCAAGACATTGTGAGATACAATGGTCTCATTCATTTTCCAAGACATTGTGAGATACAATGGTCTCATTCATTTTCCAAGACATTGTGAGATGCAATGGTCTCATTCATTTTCCAAGACATTGTATGATACAATGGTCTTAATCATTTCTCAAATGTTTTGAGTCACACAACGGTTTAACCTACTTCCCAGACATTGTGAATTACACAATGGTCTAACCTACTTCCGAGACTTTGTGTTTTGTGCAAATGGTCTCTAGAATTATTCCATCACATAATCAATATCATTTCTTATGATATCAAAAACCCGTCACAATCTATCGATTTCAAAACAAGAAATATGAGATTTCTAAAGGACAAACTAATCCATCATCGACAAAAGCTGAACTTTCTCTACATTCATCAATGTTTTCTTATGAAACCTTCATTATTAAAAGTTCGTGATCCTGGCCAAGTATGTTCTATTTTAGAACTACTTAAAAACTTCCTTTCCATACGTACCTACCCTTACTATCTTCTATGCAATGGAATGTGAAAACATGGGTTACAAGTCTTGTATGGCCGGGACTTGCAATTGAAGGGTTTGACATTGCCTTTGTTTGGTGGACAGTTTCCCGAAAGCAACGGACATATCAAAAGTATACCTAATTTAGGTATTTGAAAATTTTATCGAACCTTGGCTAAATATAGACTAGTCACCTATATTTAACCTTGGGACAGTGGAATATAGTCTGACTAACTATATTCGACTTAAAATTTTCAAATACTGAGAGTAGTTGTACTAGGGTTATGTTTAGGTTGATTTCCTACATGAAACACGATAAACCACCAGAATACATTAAAACGATCTAGAGACACGATAGTGCCTTACCACTCAGCGAAATCTTAACACCTTATTTGTGTTACCTAATTTCATTCTTGAAATTTTTCATTTATGAGATAATCCGAACTACTATCTTGGGATAGTTATCAATTATTCTCTTCATCCTGTAGAAGTACCATCCTGTTTAGGATACCATTCCATCATAAACTTTTAAAATCTTTTAAGATTTTTAAAGCAAACTCAACATCTATACCTAAGAGTATTAATGTTAAGCATACACTACACACTTTTGTTCATCAACATATCACATCATTATCTTCACAACCGTTACAAACACAAGCTCATTAACAGATCTTGATGCACTTGTAAAAGCTCAAATCATCCTTAGTTACACCACAAGTACCCTCATCAGCTTTACAAGTTTGAATATTCATCTTGTACCTTTGGAACACCAGTATCATCTCGTAATACACTACCTTGTAACTCACCGGCTAAGTATGAATGTTGTGTCGGGAATTCTTGAGTAGGATGATTTATAATGTCCTTATTTGAATGGATTGGGATGCCTTTTCATTTAAATAAAGAAATTATAAATCATCGAACCATACGTTTATATTCCTTTAGTTACATTGTTTGGGATGCCTCTCTATGTAAATAAAGAATTATAAACAAGTGGGCTTAATTATATCCGAAATAACATAAGTATGAAGTCAACCTACATTACATTGCTCGGGTATGGCTTGATACCTACATTACATTGCTCGGGTATGGCTTGATACCTACATTACATTGCTCGGGTATGGCTTGATACCTACATTACATTGCTCGGGTATGGCATGATACCTACATTTTATTCACCACAAGAAATCCTATCTTTTCACCGACATCGCTTCAAACCATGACATAAACCCAGGTACAACAACCGATTACCTACTAGGCTATGATTACAACGACTATCCCAATTTCCATTAGTACGAGGTTTACACTTTGGTTTTCATAATGATAGTGCAATAACAAACAAACTCGTTGCGAGGCCATGTAACCATATGCATGTGCAGTCGTACCAAACTCATTACGGGGCCATGTAGCCATATGCATGGGCAGTCATACCAAACTTATTGTGAAGCCATGTAGCCATATGCATGGGCAGCCGTACAAATCAAACAGGACTTGGTCCAACCGCATGTTCAACGCTTATTCCATGATTCGATTCTTATATCAATTTCCATTTATTGGATTCCTATGTAAATTGCTATTGTTGTTCAACTGTTATATCAATTGCTATTGATACTTGACAACTATATCAATTTCCATTTTGATATTTAACTATATCAAGTTCTATTTGATATTCAACTACTATATCGATTCCTATTAATATTCGACTGCTATATCAATTTCCTTTGATATTCGACTATTACCATACCTTTCCTACAAAAAAGGAAGCCTCATCCTACACCATACACTGAAATGACAAATCAAATTACATTACCGGAAATCCCAGACTTTGGTCCTCATAAGTAACCACACATCTTTATCGACACCACTCCAACATATGACACACATAGAACTTCGGGACGAAGTTCCCCGTAAGGGGTAGAGACTGTAACAATTCACATTTTTCAGGATAATCACCATTCCCGGAAAATTTCACTATTCACTTTTACTATTCATTTTTCCCGAAAATTTTCCCGAAAGTTGATTTTTATTTGATATTCTCAAGTGATAAATCATTTCCATGGCAAATTAAAAGTTTGACATTCATAAGCTCATTTTCGTGAAAGTTATTAAGGAATTACACGGAATTACACGTTTTAGGGTAAAACGTCAATCAGAAATTCTACGCACAACGAAATTCAACCCCGTCAGGTGACCCCACATCAGTAAAATATTTTACACACTCATGATTTATTTGAGAATTAATCGTGACTGAGAAAAATATGACCAAAAACTTCCCAGCAGGTCACCCATGCCTGTACTACTCTCGCATGAGCACGCTTAACCATTTGGGCGATTAACCGTGAGACCACAAAACGTGTTTCTAAGACTTTTTGAGTTTTCAACTTATTAGAAAAAGTCAACATATTCTTTCCCTCCTCCATTGACCAAAAATGATCCCTTGATGTTATAAGTCATTTCGTGATTTTTAGGCTTACGGTTTGATGTCTAAAAGACATTTAATACCAACCGACACTAGACTGAGCCCAGTCTAGACATT
Source organism: Artemisia argyi (assembly GCA_030686995.1). Classification (NCBI taxonomy): domain Eukaryota; kingdom Viridiplantae; phylum Streptophyta; class Magnoliopsida; order Asterales; family Asteraceae; genus Artemisia; species Artemisia argyi. The sequence goes on along the minus strand of CM060680.1, from coordinate 221,118,874 downwards.
ATAAGTCATTTTAAATCATTTTTATAACATTAGAAAAGTAACATTTTACTTTTCTCAATTTTACGCAATATTCAGCGTTTTACGCGAATTACGCGTTTTAGACCCGTGTTTCCAGTTTTTAGCAGGGTTTACCACCCAAATGGATCCTACCACTCATTTTATATTTTATTATGGGACATATGGACATGTTTATCAATACTTTCAAGTTCCATAATTTTACGACACCCGGTTTTACGTTTTGAGGCTTAATCATTTACGATTGGCATTTCCCGGAGTCAAAACTAACTAGATATCTTGGATAATATCATCCAAAGTCCACACCCTTGCTCTCCAAGCTTAGGAAACGACCTAGGGAGGGGGAATTCAGCCTTGTGTGGCTCAATCTCATGCTAGGAGGCCTTAGATGAGAACATGTGTTAAACTTGGTGATCAAGTGTTGACAAGTCAACACTTCTAACCTCCTCAAGGCCATATAAAGCCTCCTTACCTCTCCATGAACGTCCACAACACACACACAAACACCATTCCATTTTCTAATTCACTCCAAGTATTATCCAAAAGAATCAAGAGCTTAAACAAGGTAGAAACCCTAGATAGGTTATCATTCATCAAACACTTCCATAACCTCATATACTTGGTGATTTCTCTTGAGTTTAAATCCACTCATTTCACCTAAACCTTCATCATCCATCTTTCAAGAATACCAATGGTAGAAAGATTGCATGAAGTGAAAAAGGGTTGAAGCAAGTCTATCAAAGTCCTATCCTTACATGTTAACTTCCTTTCATCTTTGAAAGCCAAAAGTTGTGAGCCAAACCCTAACTTGATTCTTGTTAAATAATCATGTTCATGTTATTTACATATTATTTGTGCTATATATTGTCTTGTTATCATGTCCATGATGTATAAAAATGACCAAAACAAGTTATTGTTATTGATTGTTAAAACAAGTTACTAAAACAAGCAAACTAGTGAATTTCTTGGTAAGACCTGATCAAAATGGTAAAAATTTGATATTGGATTATTACATATTACAGTAGAGGACTTAACAAGGAAACCATAGCAATTTGAACCACCTAAAACGAGTATACGAGTCAAAAGTTACGCCCATTTGAAGTTACCAAAGATTTCCGGCAAAACTGCCTAAACCTCCTGAATCGCATTCTGACTTTTTGAAAGTCCCACTTCTGGTCCGATTCATCAAAAAGTTAAAACACGAAAGTTGTCCGGAACGACGTTTTCGTTCAGGAACAAAGAAGCTCGAGACCTAAAAACACTTTCCAAGTGATAAAATTCTTCAAATTCTAAACAGCCCATTTTTAGGCGAAAGTCACAAGATTATGGTTATACTTTGAAAGGAACAAGAGGTCTTATGACCTATAATCAAGACCACAACCATGGCTAGAGCCAAGGTTGTGTCTCATGACCTTGGAACAATGACCAAAGGTCATGGCTAGGCCATGACGAAATGACCAAGTAAACTTACATAGGCGTAAACATGAAACAAGAGTTGGCGATAACTTGAACATACAATTTGGATCTACTTCACTTAAAAGGAAACCATGAGATTTTACCAAGAGAAAATGGTCATTCAAGACTTATGAAACTACCCCTAATAACAATCTTCATGTACTAATAAACTTTCCTAAGTTTATTCAAATATCGGACATGTAACTTTTCGGATCAAAACTTATATCTATTTCATCAACTACTACAATAGTAGGGAGCCTCATGTGAGGAGTTCATTATGTAAGCCGTCGAGATGAGTTGTGGATTTACGAGTTAAAGTGTCCTGGCTCCTCGAACGCTTACTAACATGACTTCTGAATTATGTCGGCCCGAACGGTAGTAAACGATATACAAAACATACATGTTTCATGAATCATTACTTTCAAAGACTTACAATATACATCATACCACATCATGGACTATAATGCAAGATATATATATAGGCACTACTTCATATTCTTTACTCCGATCCTAAGTCGCAACATTCTATTATAGGTTGCTCGTAGAAACCTTCACGATTCGACCGTTACATTCATTACTTGCTATCTTACTTAAGGTGAGTTCATAGCCCCACTTTACATTATTACAATGTTTTACAAACCCATGGGGGGGAATACATGCTATTTTAACCGAGCACAATGTTTTTAAATTGTATGCTTACCTGATTGTTTTATTATCACTAAGTACCAACCTTGCTAAACCGAAATCCTTTATTATGAACCATTTAGTCACTAGCAATAGTGAGCGCGAATATTAATAATAGGCCTATTGGGATTGACGAATCCCATTTGTTTTGACTAAGTGCAAACAAATGCATTAATATTTGAGATTTAGGTATGTTAGCAAAGTACCTACCGGGATAAATCTGCCAATCGATATTGGTACACGTTAACGTTATGGTTTCATAAGCTTAGTGTATAATACATGTTCCGGGCGTATAATAACGTAGCCTACCTGTTTTGTTTTCCAAACATTGGTGTGAGCCTATAACTCACACTACCAACATATTGTGTTCAATCGATTTAACAAACTCTATGAATATCACTCAACCTTTGTGTTGACCTCTCAAGCATGTATTTCAGGTTCATGACGATCAAGGATGGCACGGAAGGGCACGGATACTCAAGAGGGCTATAAATTTTATTATCATTCAAAACTCATTTATTATATATTGTAAACATGGAACCAATTGGGACCTCATTTTGAAATCTCTAATATTTATATAATTTGAATGATACATCTTTTAAAACGACTCAATTGGAGTTCGTTTTCTATTATTGTGACTATTGTGCCGTCGAGTAACACCCAGTTTGAATTCCGCTGCATCCATGAATTGGGGGTGTTACAATCTTCTTCTGCCATCTTCGAAAATCCTGCCCTTCGAATTTGGCTAACTTCACAAACTTAGATGTCATATCTGGTACAGATTCTCCTGCCATCCTGTTAAGAATTTAATCGATCTTTGTTGTAGATGTGTCGTATGTGGGGTGATAGTATCCTGATAGCAATTAGAAGTCACGAGTATGAACGCTTTCAGATCGATTAAATTGGAGTGGATACCAATTAACGACCGGATAAAATCTAATTGATTCAAGTTTGTGTATGATGTTTTTGTTCTTGTGTTTCTGTATATCCAGAAAACGTTTTTTCTGTATCCTTCTAAAACGTTTTAGGGTTAACTGCCTTTAGGCAGTTTCAAGGTCTCAAACAGTCAAAATTAGTCCCTCAATTTCCGAAAATTTAATTTTCTGAGGAATTTTTGACATATCAACTTAGTGGAAATAAAAAAATTTCCAGCTGACATGGCAGCTCGACCCTTATATGCATATTAAACTCAATCTATTTTATACTAAAATACCAACAAACCTCCCCCATTTTAGTGTAATCATAAATTAACTAACTAGTTCACAGCTGACCTGGCGCTGCCCCTTGGACCCTGCCAGGGGCTGCCGCCCCTTGGACCCTGCTTCTCTCAGGGGCGTTGCCCCCGAACCCCCACCAAGGGGGCTACCGCCCCCTTGGAACCCCCGTTAGTCCAGTTAATATTCATATAAGTGTCGACCCTTATATGCATATTAAACTCAATCTATTTTACACTAAAATACCAACAACTATGTTCATCGTGTTGGTCCTCGTATATATTCCTATCAAGTTCAAAGTTTATCATTTTTATATCCCCTGTTTCATTAGTTAGTTGCTTAAGAAATATTAGGGAACTAAATTCAGTTTTTTTTTTTTTTTAAATTCTATTCAGTACTCAAATAGCATCGTAGCTGTTATTGTTTATCGTGGCTATGTATTTTTGCGGAAAAATTAAAAGGGTTAACCAACATTTAAGTGTTTGTTATGTCACTAAACTGTTTAGTGACCTGATTGACATAAATATTCTTAGTTACCAATTGAACCACATATTCAGTTTGTCTAAGTTGAAGGACGTTATTGGCATAAAAACGGTTATCGTTGTAGATAGGAGAAGTAAAGAGAGTTGAAAAGGGAATTTTATAATATATTCATCTATCTGAGGCCTCACCTTCAACTATCAGAAGAGCACATGCTGTTCATCCGATCGCAGCTGTACAGTTAGAGTGGCCAATGTGGAGTATGGACTAGAGTCCATGAAGAGGAAGTCATTCCGACTTGTATATGTACATACTGTTAATGCCAATATTTACCAATTCTCAGGCTAAGCTCAATTATCCAGCACATAATTCTATCTGGATAATTTAGTTTCAATAATGAATTCCTCACTCCCAAACGACAAGGATAAGGCTCCTCAAGGTGCCCAAACAGTGGCCGCTACTACACCCTCTTCAAGTGACTCAGATTCTAGCAAAGGCGAGGCTGGTCCAACAAGCCAGTATGTTGTTGGGGCTCCACCACAACAACGTGTGGTTCCTACTTGGTCCACTGGTCTCTTTGAATGCTTTGATGATATCCCAACCTGTAAGTCCAATAATGATGCATTCTTTTTGATTGTTTTCTATTTTCTCTATCAAATAAACTGCTAATGTCTTTTGTTTTAATAGGTTGTATTGTATACATTTTGATTCATGGTGGAATACTTATCATGTATTTTATCCGGATGCTACAGGATTAAGATGAGTCATCTCTATATGTTACCCGATGACCCACTTATAAATATTCTTCTTCATCTACTATGTGAACCGTGTGCCCTGTGCCAAGAATATCATGAGCTTCAGACTCGTGATTTCAATATGCAACTTGGTAACATATATACCAAATCTCGTTCTTTTTTTTTTTTTTTTTTTTTTTTTTTTTTTTTTTTAAGAATTTCTGTTTTAATCATATCGGTTGATTTCTTTGATGATTTCTACTTGTTTAGGAGTCGGGTGGCAGGGTCAATCTCCGGAGATAAAACAATCTGGTGGATTTATGGTGCCATACGGAGGTACTTGATTATGTAAATTTATTGAGTACATTTGTTTATTCATAGCCGAGGAATGTATCGGGCTGTCATATAGTTCTTGTAAATCTTTGGTTGTTGAAATACATGGGAACGTTTGAAGTTAATCTGCAACACTCTAAAAAGATTATTTTCCACCAATTGCTCTTATATTGTCCTTACAAATTTCATTTATTTTAGCAGGTTCATAGACATTCTAAATCATTCCATTTCAAAAAATTTACATTATGTTTGTGGTTTATAAAACATGTGATGTTAAAGAATGTCACTCTAATGTCTTATACTTGTCATTTTTGGATAATTGTATGCGACATGGCAGTGACATGGAGGTGACCTGAACTACGTGGCAGAACCTGCTAGGCAGGTCAAATTGGCACACAATAACACGAAAAACAATAGTATGTTACACAGATAACCGAAAAATGGGACGCTACACACAATAATAAATGTGTCAACTATAATACATTTTTGGGTAATTAGCCTTTTTTTTTTTTTTTTAAATTGATTTGGATGTGATAATTTATAGTCTTTTAAGAGAAAGAAAGTGAAAGAGAAATATGGCAGGTATAAGAAGACCAAATCGAAATTCTTTTTAAATTGTTTAACTGATTACCCTAATCAAGCCTCCGTGAACGACGCCTCTTTTTGGATCAGTTAAGGTTGTGTACAAATCATTGATGATCTCCTGCCTGTGTAGCTGTGCAGATGATACTAGAAAGTAGTGCCTTGTACCTGGTCACTTGTGGCCAGTCCACTGAAGCAACCACCTATAAAATAAAACAGAAAACAAGCTTCTAAGAACTTAAACAGTACATGGATTTTATGAAATACGTGACAGTGGCAAATGGGTCAAATTGGGTTAGTCAGGTACAAGTCCAAATAGTTAGGCTGGCCAAACAACCTTTTTGTGTAAAGGGGCTGTTTGATAAAACATTATGATTTAGCACTGAATGAATCAAAATGCTGAATGAATCAAAATGCTAAATGATCAAGAATGAAAGTAATTCTGAGTGAAAACGACTGTTTGATAACTTCTCCGAATAATGGCCTATAATTCTATATGTGAAGAATTATTAATTAATTTTAACATTTTTAGATGATTCGACGCTTAATATATATATATATATATATATATATATATATATATATATATATATATATATATATATATATATATATATATATATTTTCAGAACCCTTTTTAGTGCGGGAACTGCGAGAACTCCAATTTTGCATTAGAAAACATGCATGTTCATATAAAACATGTATGTTCTCTTATATACACCTTAATACACATACATGCATAACATACATGTTCATATAAAAACCTGTTAAGTGCAATAGATCAATGCAAAATGGTTTTATTTTTAGAACCCTGTTAAGTGCAGGAACTGCGAGAACTCCAATTATGCATTAGAAAACATGCATGTTCATATAAAACATGTATGTTTTCTTACGTGCTACTTAATATGCAGACATGTTTATTAAGGTATATGTAAGAAAACATACATGTTTTATATGAACATGCATGTTTTCTAATGCAAAATTGGAGTTCTCGCAGTTCCCGCACTTAACAGGGTTATGAAAATAAAGCCCATATATATATATATATATATATATATATATATATATATATACATATATATATATATATATATATATATATATATAATGTTTTAGAAATGATGCAATTCATAATATAAATTAACAATGAGAATTAACGACATTTGATGGTCATGTTATTTTTACATGTGTGTTCTATGTTCTTTTTCTAAGAAAAAATAACTTTCACAAAGATTTATGCAATACATATATATTCTTTTTAGAAGTTGTTATTTAACATCTAATAAAATATTTACCCACCTACTAAAGTTATTATGTGGAGAAAGAAAGTTCGAATAGTTGGTGCCTTGGTGGCGCTGAATGATAGGACAACATTTAAACGGCATTTCATCCAGAGCAAAGTTGAGCCATGCAGCACGTTCTAATTTTCTACCAAACACCTTTCTCTCTGACCGATTCAGAATAGTTGGTGCCTATGGGGGAGTTTTTTAGCTTTCTGAACTGGCCTACCCAGTTACCCCGTTTGACCCGCTTGGGATAAGATACACCAATATTAATCAACACATTTTGAATAAAACTATATAACAAGTCCGGTTGATCACATAATCCTCTTAATATTGCAATAGAACACTTTGGGAAATTTGAAGTTTCATCACTGAACTATGACCCGTTTGGCTCATTTTAAGTTATAAAAATTACGTCAATAAACCCAAGCTTACAAGCCTAATCCAAACACTAAAATAAGCATATTTAAGTTATAAAAATTACGTCAATAAACCCAGATAAACCAATAAGATTATTTCAGTCAAATGGTCAAATAACCTTTAAAAATAGAAATAAAGTACCGAAAAACAAATGAACCTACAGCAGCTATAGAAGGGCTGGAATCCTCTCGAGGCTGAGGATGAGTAAGTTCGGCTCCAAAGATTATTGTTGGCCTTTCAGTCACATACGGGAGCCTACCATTCAGAGTCCCAGCCAATAAGGTATTCCTTCCTCCTACCTAATATGGTTATAAAAAAAATTAGTTGATTTTCTGAAGAAACAAAAATATTCAATGCATATGTTCTCAAAATACTGATTACTCATCTTCATGACATGTTATGGTTTGCAACCCGTTTGATCCTTGCTGTGTGAAAATAGAAGTCAGACAAAATAAGTCAACACACTATAAGACTTTTAAAAAGGTCAAACTTACACTCATGACCAGGTTCAATCTTAGCTAGTTATGCTGAACACGGAGAGTGAAGATCAACTAGAGCTATTTCTATGTTATGGGGTGCTACATAACACATTTTAATCAAAAGCTCAGGATTAAAAATCTTGAAAAAAAAAAAAAAAAAAAAAAAAAAAGAAAAAAAAAAAAAAAAAACGCATTGTTAGAATGATCTATCAATATGGTGATTGGTGGAATAAAGGTTCATAGTGAAAGTATAAGATACATTATACTAGTCTGTCTACAATAATACTAACACAACAGATGAAAGGCAATATTTCAATCATTCTGCAAGTCACAACCTCCAACTTACCACAAATTTAAGACACGCTATATAGAGTTGCAATCATTCACAACTGTCCAATTTTTTTACTAAATTTAAGAAACGCTGATAAAAAAAAAGTAGAAAATAGGGTAGCGAGAAGCAGCAGCTTTGTCCAGTATTTCCCATATAGTCTCTCCCGCTCTCCCAAAACACAAGGTTGCCATAACAAGATTGTTGGAGCAGCCAAAACCTGCTTCGGGAACATGCATAATAACGAAACAAGCCTATAAGTGCCTATACATAAGCTAACAAACAAAAAACAATAGCTACAAATAACCAATCAAATGGTTATAAAACTTCAAAATGTGTTTAGTCTTACAGCTAGGATGGGTCCAGCCCACAATACTCTCTGGTCTAGTCGTACAGTCCATGAAAAATCAATATAGATCTTCCCATTTGACCTGTCCAAACTATAATAAACAACCCTTTACCTTTTGACCCAGGCCACCCACGATCTGACAGGCCAAAAGTGACAAACAACCACTTCCAAACCGACCCAGTAAAGTGCCAGGACCAAAGACCATGACAGTAACCAAAATTACTCGTAACCAAGACCACCAGCAGATTTCTATCCCACCAAGAACACATAGTAGAACATATCCAATTCCATATAACCTTATTCAGTTGACAGGATTAAGGTAAAGTATTGTTCATATGTTCTGGCGAACATGGTCGGCAGTCGCCATCACACCATAAGTATTATTTTAAATAATTTTTCTCCTTAACCTTTTAAAATATATATTCTTCCTAAAATGTTTTGTGTTTTGAGTGTTATTCGATGATGTTATATGATCTATTTCAATTACAATTACTTGTCTCCGATATATGCAATATAAGTGTAGTCTTCCATATCCCAAGTCTTTTTAAAAGTCCCATCTGATTATAAATGGAAAATAGTTGTTATAAGTCAAATTGTCTTGGTCAAGCTGAGATGGAGTGTGCGGACCGCAGGTTGCATAATTAGTGTTATAAGTCTTCTTAAAAGTCCCGTGTCATTAATTATACATGGAAAATAGTTGTTATCTATCAAATTGTGTTGGCCAAGCTCAGAAGGAATGTGTGGATGATAGACCAACTCTTCTTAAAAGTCCCGTGTCATTAATTATACATGGAAAATAGTTATAACTCTTCTTAAAAGTCCTCTTCACAATTTGCGTGTCACAAACGTTGCATAAAGTCTTCCCTGTCCCAAGTCTTCTTAAAGAATTTGTGGAAGCCATTCATTCACCAACTGTTTGTCATGAACGTTAACATGCAAAACCTAAGTATAAAAAGCCTATACTTGTTCTCATAATTCTAAGTAAATTTCCAAAAATGAAGTCACCACAAGCAATAATTCACTTATCATCTTCCTCTTTTATTTCCTTTCTCTTTTACGGTCTCGCGATAACATGTCTTACTTCCACCACCGTCTCTGCTTCATATGACGGTAATGAGACTGATTATCTGGCATTGTTGTCATTTAAGTCAAAGATCACCCATGATCCATACAAAGTTCTAACCTCGTGGAACCATTCCTTTCATTTCTGTGACTGGAGTGGTATTTCATGTGGAAAGCGCCACAAACGAGTGACTGCTTTACAACTGGATTCACAACGCTTAGAAGGCTCGTTGTCTCCTCATGTAGGAAACCTTAGCTTCCTCCGTGAGCTTTCGCTCGGGAACAACAGCTTTCAAGGAACCGTTCCTCATGAACTTGGTCGTCTGTCTAGGCTACGTGGTCTTTATCTTTATATTAACAAATTCAGTGGAGTCATTCCAACAAACTTGTCTGGTTGTTCTAACCTCGAAGAGCTTTCGCTCGGTGGAAATGAGCTAGCTGGAAGCATACCCAAGGAGATGAGTTTACTCTTGAAACTTTCTTTTCTTTCAATTTTCGAAAATAAGTTAACAGGTGGAATCCCACCTTTCTTGGGGAATATTACATTAATGGAAATATTCTCTGCTGCCAAGAACCCGTTGGGTGGGAGCATTCCAGATACCTTGGGTCTTTGGAAAAGCTTGACGGAATTTGACGCTGGTGGCTGCAACTTATATGGAAGCATCCCTCATTCCATTTTCAACCTCTCACTCCTAGTTAATTTATCCTTAGCTGAAAATCACCTCACTGGTAGTCTTCCTTCAGAAATTGGTAATCAGCTCCCAAATCTTGAGTACCTTCAGTTATGGGATAACGAACTGACCGGAGTTCTTCCACCTTCTCTTTCTAATTGTTCTAAATTATGGTATTTTGAAATGAGTCACAACAATTTTAGTGGGAAGTTGAAAATCGACTTTTCAAAACTAAGAGATATTAAAATAATTAGATTATGGTCTAACAACTTCCATGGACGCGGAGAAGCTGATGACCTGAAGTTTGTTGATTCATTGAAAAACTGCACCAGATTAGTAGAATTGGTTCTTACTAATTGCAACTTAATAGGAAAGCTTCCGATATCAATAGGTAATCTTTCTGATCAACTTAGCCTTCTAGCTGTAGGAGACAATCAATTATTTGGAAGCCTACCTTCAAGTATAGGTAGTCTAGTTGGTTTGACCTATTTCGATTTAGGACCTAATTTATTAAAAGGAAAAGTTCCCACTTCCATTGGTAAACTTCAAAAGCTACAAGTTCTTGATCTACATAGCAATCAATTTTCAGGGCCTATCCCTGATGCCATTGGGAACTTATCAGTGTTGACACAACTTTACTTAGATTATAACAAATTAGAAGGTCATATTCCATCAAGCCTTGGGAATTGTAAACAACTTAATGGGTTATACCTTGCGGACAATAGACTTAGTGGAAACATACCCAAACAACTTTTTCAACTTCCATCACTAAATTATTTTTTAATTCTCTCTCAAAATAGCCTATCTGGTTCAATTCCATCAGAGATTAAGAACCTCAAGACGTTGAGCTATCTCGATTTATCTTACAATAATTTATCAGGCAACATTACTAGTAACCTTGGTGAGTGCATTAGCCTTACAACGTTAATACTACGTGGCAACCGATTTCAAGGCGTAATACCATCTTCATTCAGTTCCTTGGGAGGATTGGGGGTACTTGACATTTCTCAAAATAATTTATCAGGCAGAATTCCACAATTTTTATGCAAATGGAAATCATTAGAGTATTTGAATCTATCCTTTAATGATTTTGAGGGTGATGTACCGGTTGAAGGAGTATTTGCCAATGCTAGTTTATTTTCGGTTTTGGGGAATGATAAGCTTTGTGGTGGTTTGGTTACACTTGAGTTACCCAAATGCAAGGAGATGGGTAGTAAGAAAAAAAGGGTTCCTTTCTTAATATTTGTCATTGTGATCGCACCGACGTTGCTCATCGTATTATGTTGTGTGTATCTTTTGTGTAAGAAGAAACGGAATAGTCAACAATCTCAGTCATCAGGGAGTGAACGGTTCATGAAAGTATCATACGGTCAACTTCTCAAGGCTACTGATGGCTTCTCTGGAGCAAATTTGATTGGAGAGGGTGGGTTCAGCTCTGTCTATAAAGGGATTCTCGATTCCGACGATGACAAAACTGTTGCAATTAAAGTTCTACATCTTCAAACTCGAGGAGCATACAAAAGTTTTATAGCAGAATGTGAAGCTTGGCAGAATATTCGACACCGTAATCTATTGAAAATTATAACTTCATGTTCAAGTGTTGATTTTCAAGGCAATGACTTTAAAGCTTTGGTTTACGAGTTTATGCCGAATGGAAGTGTACATGATTGGCTTCATTCAAGTGAAAATACATCGAAAATGAACCTTCTTCAACGAATAAACATTCTCAGAGATGTTGCAACCGCACTCGATTATCTTCACAACCGCTGCCAAACAACGATTATTCACGGTGATTTGAAGCCTAGCAACATTCTACTTGACGCTGATATGGTGGCTCATGTTGGAGACTTTGGTTTAGCTCGGCTACTTGGTACAGAAATCAACCAAAATAGCTCAACTGGGGTTAAAGGAACAATTGGTTATGCACCTCCAGGTAGTAGATGCTTATATTTACTTAAAAATTATGGTTTGTAGATTAACTAATTGTTTTTAATTTGCAGAGTATGGCCTCGGGAGCGAGATGACAAGTATTGGGGATGTCTACAGTTTTGGAATATTATTACTAGAGGTGATGACTGGGAAAAAACCGACAGATGACATGTTCAGCGATGGTCTTAGCCTTCATAAATTTGCTTACATGGCATTCCCAGATAGGGTAATCAATGTTATTGATGGTGATGCAATTGTGTTGAAAAGTTCGGAAGCGAATGCAAAGAAAGTGGAAGAATGTTTGGTTGCAACTATCAAGATTGGAGTATCATGCTCTATGGATTCCCCACCACAACGGATGAAAATAGAAATCGCTGTCAATGAGTTGCAGCGTATTCTCGATGTGCTTCAAAATATATAAGGTGATTTGTTCTCTCTTTTGTAAAATCTGATTTTGCATGAGTTTGTTAATAAACCATCACTAACATAGTTTTATTTTTGAACTCTTTCAGGTCTATCATCAAGCTTGTATGGTGAAGTTGAGAGAACTGCAACAACGAGCAGTGCATGTCGTAGTTAATTACTCCGTAAATGAAGTTGTTAAAGATGTTTATAAGTGTGGTTTAATTCTCTTGTTGCTTAAGTGTAAGAGACATAAGAGTAGGTTTACTTTCCTGGTGATATCATATTTGTCAAACATGTTTATGATCATGTGTGGTTTAATTTCCCTCAAACTAGTTTTTGGTTGAATTGTACTTAAGTATTGAAGCAATAAAGGAACTGATTTTAACATATTTACATGTGAGTTGATATTAATAGTTTCTTAAATTTGTGATGTTTACCAATTTTAATTTTTTTTTTGGGTCAAAAGGTAAAAAATAAATTAATAACCAAAACTTTGAACAAGTTACATTGTGTTTTACTAATAGCATGGACATACCCAAGCTAAGTAGAAAAATCAATACAACAGCTTATTATACTACTAATCCATACACCAAGACTTATATGCTTTTCATCTTTATTCAGCGCAACATCAACTCAGCATCATTTTTCCTCATGTTCAAACCTTGGGCATACTGAAAGAGCCTTCAGTACAGGACCATAATGCTTTTACCAACACAGGAAACTATCGTTATGATGCTAACCAGTGTCATCATCCAATGAGGACAGAGGAGCTTCACTATCGAGATACATAACCATCTAAGTAACCATTAACAATCTTCAAACCAGCAGATTTCCTTCATGAAAATTTGCAATCTGTCGTCTTTCCATTATTTTTTATCCAATCATAGCAGCAGAGAAGCATTCTATGTCAGGAAACTATATATCCTTATGGTATCTACTATCCAATGACTACATAACATAACCTCCTCCCTGCCACATTATTTATTCCTGACCAGGGGGAGAGGACTCTATTCGAAAAATATTAGTGGTTACAAAGCCCGGTTTTCTACTTAAAAACAGGGCTCTTATGTGGGGAAAATTAAAAAAAAAAATAAAAAAATAATAATAATAATAATAATAATAATAATAATAATAATAATAATAATAATAATAATAATAATAAATAAATAACATAAAAAACTGTATATGAGATAGTTTCAGCCATGAATGAATTTGTTGATCTTCTTTTCCGAAATGAACATAGTATTGATTCAAATAAGGAGATCCATTGACATTACAAATGAGTTGATAGTTTGATACATTGAGCTTGCTACTGTATGACTACTCTTGCAAACAACACATCTAAAAAGACACAAGCCAACCTTATTAACTACTTGAGAAGAAATGAAAATAAAATACACACCATAGACGTCACTGTAAGTATCGTTATCGTCATTGCCTTTGAATAACTCAAGAAAAACAGATGGGGTTTGATGAAGTTGATGTCGTCTCCAATCTGCCTTTAGAATTGAGAATCAGGCCATACGACGAATACATACTAAATCTTGACTTTACCCATCCAAGTACAAGTTCCAAATAACAGTAATAACTAGCAATACACCACATTGATCACCTGCACAAACTAAAACAAACACACTTTATCATTCTTTCGAGCTTCAAACATATGAACGGCAGTAAATGTTAAGCCTTGGCATTGGTGATACCACTAACCCATTCTAGTATTTTGTTGCTCTTTCAAAGGAAGAAAATCTGAAAATATTTACCTTGTTGAGAAACTAACTGTCGAATACAGAGGTCGCAATTTCAAGCATTTTACTTATAAATGGATCAATTTACGTTATGTTATATTTAATGGGTTCAACAGGCTGAAAATATTTATTATCTATAAATAAGTTTAAGAAAAGGACAGACCACGGTTCCACATCAACCTCATCCAGTCCAGACTAAAAGTTTGACTTGTTTCCCAACCTGACTACTTGCCCGTTAAGGAACACCTCTAGTTTAGATCATGTATTATCTGTAAGGCTCCCAAGCCTGCATTTCCAAGGGTCCACATCTACGGTGTGACTGATAAAGCATTAGCCAATGCTTTTCTGCAATACAAAGAAAAGGGAATACCAACGGGTTAGGACCGAAGTGTCATATATATGGTTCACAATGTTAACGAGTCTATGTCAAAAATAACCATTTACAGTAGCAAAATTGGGGATCTTGCAACAAAAGGCAAACATATCAATAATGTTTTAAACACATACGGAGTAATTTTCTTGTGGAGCTGAAGTAATAACTTCTGGAATGGGCTCAGTTATATCACCAATGCCAAGGCTTTTCATTTGTTCATCGGGGTATTTTAGCTTATGTGCAGCCATTCTTCTACGAATCTGTAATTCCACCAACACATTTCATGTATCTAAGTCTCATGTCCAAATGAAAAATAACAAGTTTCTATACCCATGTCTTTATTTATAAGAAACATGTGACAGTGATACTGATGTAAACCTGAATCTATAGTGACAAAAAATCAAGCCGTAATTTGACAAGTACCCTTGTATTAAATGGATTAAATGGATGTCAGAGAAAGATTGCATACCTGGTTGTTCAAGATTTTCGAACTCAAGCCGTCAATTCGAAACATGTAAAAAGTGATTTAAGGGTTTATGTTTATGTGGTCTTGGTGAAAAGAAATAAGAAAGCAAAGTGAAAAAGAGAAGGGGGAGAAATCCCACTGAAAAGGGAAAAGTTAAAACAAATAAAGCCGGGTTTTCATTTATAAAACATGGCTCCATTTTGTGGCCGAATTAGACCCCGGTTTTTTCATAAAACGGGGCTTTATGACTTTGTTTTTTATGGACACCTTTATAGAGCCCTTTTTTCCTATTAACAAGGCTCTATTAGTGTGAGAAAAGAGAGTTTATGAGTCAAAGAATTTCAGTACCAAGGTAAATTGACATCTGACCAATCTTCAAACCCAAACACTCCTTTAAAGATAACTGCTATTCAATAACAAGATATTTCCAAATCTAACCAGTTAATCTCTTGGGGCAGATTATTCTAGCAGACAATTTCATGACATTTTCCAGCCTGCAAGCCTTTTATCCATAACCATCCAAATTAATGATCATTTCATTTACTACCAAACACACTGTATCAGAAGTTAGAAAAGCTTGTGAAGCAAAGGTTTTCAAAACCAAGATACATAGCCATCTGTTAAAACCTTTATTCCAAACACGAGTTAGGTATATAACAACTTTTCTGATCAACAAGGGAGGTATGGTTAACCAGACCATTAGTTAGGGCAAAGTAGCTCACTAGCCCCCATCCTAAAGAAACCACACCTCACTCTTCACATAATCCCATTCATGTCATATATCTTATAAGTTTGAATAACTGCTACTGATTTCTTAACATTAAGGCTCATAAGCTGCAACATCGAGTACAAACTCAATATTAGGTATGGGCGCAAACCTGATATAACATTCATAAGCAAAATACAACTTTGATTGCCAGTTGCATATACAAAAGTTTCATCATGTTAAGAAAATCAGAAACATTATCTCAAATAGCCACGTTACCTCTGAATGTGAGGTTGAAGCATAACTAGCAGAACGTTCTTCAGTGATACTTTCTGCAACGTTAGAAACATCTCACAATTAGATCAAACTGTACAGGTTACATTACGTTAAAACGATGACTAGAAGTAACTAACTCTTACCTAAATCAAACGTTTTGCTTCCACTTGAATCACGGTACTTTCTGTTTCGATTTTGCCTACTGCTGGACCACTTCCAACGTCATCTTGATCAGAGAGTGAGGATTTTTCCACATCTTCGTCTATAGATAAGATCATAGAAGAAACTTTTGGACTGGGAACTTTACATGATCCTTCAACTCGTTTTGCACTTGATAGAACATCTAATCCGGAAACGTAGTAAACTTTATCTTATTAAAGAAACTGAAAATGAATGACTCCTCAAAACATTAACACTCAAACAAGATACATGAGCCTGATTTTGAGGTGCGGAACTTAAGATAGGATATAAGTAGAGTGTACACCAGAAAAACTAATGAACCTTGCAACTTTTATGACCAAACTTCAGAAAGATAACGTCTTTAGATATGTGATTCTTATCTTGATGCAGAACAAGGCAACGTACATTATATTAGCTTCAATCATGCCTAAAAGATACTAAGACGTACTGTATATGGATAATGCTTAACTTATCCAATTATTCATTATCGAAAAACCCCTTATTCCCGCAAATAACTAATAAGCTTACCCAAACACCCCCTAAATCCCATATTCCCATGACAGGTATCCCTCTAACAAACGAAAGCAGCTTTACACATGATAATTAGGGGAAAAAAAGAAATACATTCCAATGTATAACGCACTTTGGCATAAGCTTACCCAAACACCTTCAATTAGCTTTTTAACATTTTTTATACCCAATAACTTATTAACCTCTTAAAATATGCCTACACAGAGTACTAAAACTCGGATCACAAAGTGATCCACGATTACTAGCAACAAGGTTAGTGACCAGGGCAAGTTGAGTAGAATCAGCCAAAAGAGTCAATTTGGTCACAAGTTGGTCAGCTCGGTGCTAACTCGTAAAAAAACTCGGCTTGATGTACTTTAACAAGTGTGTTAAAGTTTATAAACATATACTTCTAGGGTCCATGAACATTTATATAGTCTCCTATAAACATTGTCATACTCTTACACATGGCTTCGAAACTTATATATAAAAATTCCTATCTAAGACTATGAGTACTCCTAGCCTAGGCCGATAACTCACTACAAGCAAAACAACATACAGTATTTGCCTTCAATCATGCCCACAATATATACTAGGGGGGCGTTTAGGTAAGGTAAGAGTTAATAAATCTTATGCATTCTCAAAATACCCCAAACTAATGGAATCAGCTTATTAGCTTAATCCTCCCTTCAAAAACATATAAGCCCTTTAAAATAAGCAAAAATTCAATAAGCTTTTTAGCTTTATCAGAACACAATAAACTATTAAGCTCTTTAAATAAGCTCACCGAAACACCCCCTAAATCCCAATGATTCCCATGGCAGCTATCTCTCACACAAAACCAAATTGCTCTAAATAATTATGATTCAATAACAAGGCTACATACATTATATTGGCTTGAATCATGCCCAAAGGATACTAAGATGATGTAATGTATCAGGATAACCTTATGCTTATGCATTTATTCATTATTGAAAAACACCTTATTCCCCCAAATAACTAATAAGCACTTTGGCATAAGCTTACCCAGCCTATAAGTTATTTATATAAGCTTAACCAAACACCCCCTAAACCCCATATTCCCATGACAGTTATCTCTCACACAAACTTACGCTGATCTACACATGATAATTAGGAAAAATACAAATACATCCCAATGTATAAAACACTTTGACACATGAGCTTACCCAAACACCTTCAATAAGCTTTGTACCTTTTTTTTATACCCAAATACCCAATAGCTTGTTAACCGCTAAAAATAAGCCTACCGACGGTTGTAAAGCTCGGACTACAAAGTAATCGGCGTTACAAGCCACAAGGTCAGCGCCCAGGGCGAGTTGAGCAGAATCGGCCAAAAGATTCAATTTGGTCAAAACTTGGTCAGCTCGATGCTAATCCGTACAAAACTCGGTTTGAAGTGTCTTAACAATTGTGTTAATGTTTCCAAACATAATGTGTGGTTCTATGAACAATACTATGGTCCTATAAACATATGATGCATATAATTTCAAAACATGTACATACAAATTCCAATACCCCCACGTACTCCCCACCTAGGTCAATTACTCGCTGCCGCCTAGCGAGATTTGCAACCTCAATTTTAGCTTTTTTGGAACCCAATAACCTATTAAGCTATTTAAATAAGCTTACCCAAACACCCCCTAAATCCCGTATGATCACACTACTATAACACATAAAAGTCCAAAAAAAGTCAAATACATCATCCGAATGTAATAAACATAAGTCCTCCTCACCTGATAACGATTTCCTCTCAGACGGACGGTCTGAAGACAACTCGATCTTTCCCCGGCAACTGCAATCCACCAACACCAATCTCCTCCGGCTCCAACGTGTACGTCATCTTATTAATATCCATCGGATCCTGTTATCACCAAAATCAAACACGTTGACACCTAAAAACAAACAAAAACCTTTACACTTAGTCTATCTATGTTTGACAAAAACTAGCAGTAAGTAGTTGTTTGTTTTATACTTTTATAAAAGTGTAAAACAACGTAAAACCTCAACGCATCTTATATTAGCATTTTAAAAAGAAGTGCTTAAAAAATCCAAAAGGTAAACGCGTTTATACTATAAACCAAGGTAAAACACATAACCAGCCCACATAACAAAATTTATTATCCAAGTCAAGAAGAAAAGCATCATCGAAATACGAATACCACACTGATATCAGCATATAGAGAAACTAAAACTAGGGCTAAATAAGGGGATGTTTGTTTAAGCTTATTTTTAGGCTTATGAGCTTATATGACTCTACTTCTCATGAGCCCAATTTTTCCGGCTTCTTTTCAGACTTGTGAGCTTATTACGACTTAAAGATGGAAGATAAGCTCATAATCTAAACTATAAGACTGGGAAAAAAATGAGCTTATGAGATATAAGCTGAAAGCCCAAACATAAGCATAAACAAATCCAATTATAAGCTCATAAGCTAAACTATCACAACCAATTACAAGGGGATGTTTGTTTAAGCTAATTTTTAGGCTTATGAGCTTAATTGACTATGCTTAAATCTCATACACCCATATTCTCCGGCTTATTTTCGGACTTGTGAGCTCATTATGACTTAAAGATGGAAGATAAGCTCATAAGGTAGAAAAAAGGCGGATAAAGATGAGGTTATGAGATATAAGCCGAACCAAATAAGATCATAATCCCAAAATAAGATTAAAACAAATCCCCCTAAGTTCAAAGTTTCACCTGAGTAAGAACCTCCAGTAAAATTACAAAGCCCAAAAATCCATACTAGTAATCAGCATTTCGATTTATATAACACTAATAATATGAGTTATGATTAACAAATATAATATCACAACTAATTATACAGCAAGAGTAAAATTAAATGTTGTCAACCTCTAAAACACTACTCCAATCAACCAATTTCATAACATATAAGCAGTAAGATGGTATGAAATAATAGGAATCAGTTTTGGGAATTGATAAAGAAGAAATTCTGAAAGTGGTAAGTGGCATAAATACATTATAAAAGAAAAACGTACCATCATCAGTTCTGTTATCAAATCCGCTGCTAAATGAGTCAAACAAATAAAAAAATGGATTGGAAATGTGGGGTTTTTGTTTGGATGGGATTGCCACCGTGGCAACTACCAAATAAATACTAAGACATCAACTAGTGTATTTTTTTGTAAGTTCTTTTTCTTTTATCTTTTTTTTTTTTTTCCTTATATTTGTTGCGAAAATGAACATAGTTACTCAAACAATTGATCAACTACCGATGCGTTTTGTTGATAGGTTTTATAACTAGGTTTAGACTCAAAGTTGAAAATTGTTGTTTGGTAAATAATGGTGGGCCCAATATTGGGGTTTTGCCATTATATTTAGGGATTCGTAGATGGGTTTTTTATTTGTATTTAGGACTTGTTTGGTTTGTAGTTGGTTTAGGATTAGAATTTGAATTTAAATTGTGTTAAAATTTATTCGTTTCGTATGTTAAAATATAAAATAAGATTGAGAGGGAGAGAAAAAAAAGAAACAAAATGTGGGTTGAGCCACCAATAGTATATACTTTTGTTTTTACTTTTTCAACATAATACACATTCTTTTATGATACAATCGAAAGAAACAAAATAAAGAGAGAGAGAGAGAGAGAGAGAGAGAGAGAGAGAGTCCAACACTGATTTGGTAAGAAAAGGAAGCTCACTTTGTGGGATTTGGGTATCCCTTAAATGTGGGTTGAGTCCCACTTTCAAATCCTATCTTTCTCAACCAAACAAATAATTCTACCATCAACCTAAAATCCAAATCCAAAACCCACCAACCAAACGGGCCCTTAGATTTAGATTTGGATTAACAGAGAAAATACTATTAAATTATACTAAAAATGTATTTTTTTTTTAAATAAATTAGATTAAAATACATTATTTAATAATAAAACTTGAAAAAAAAAGGAAAAAAAACGAATATGTTATAATTTGAAAAATATTAACAAACAAGAAAATAATAAAATATGTGATTACCTTTTGTTAGACCAAAAGTCATTACTTCAATCTAATAGAACGAAACAAAACGTTGGATTTAAGATTCTTTCAACCTAAATTGGTCAAATCCTTCACACCAAACAGCACCTTAGGCATACAAAAATCCCAAGCGGCATGGTGTTACAATGTTAATCACATATTTTTCATTTTTTATTCTTTTTAATAATAAATTTTAATTTTAGATAATTTATTAAATTATAAATATTTATTTATTTATTTATTTTAAAATATATTTTATCTCTTTTAGATTAAATCCAAATTCAAATCATAATCTAAAAATTTAAATCCAAATCCAAATCCTAATCCCAAACTCACCTATAAACCAAACGGGCCCGTGATTTAAAAAGTGTTTACTTTTCTTTTATTCTCTCTTAATTGAGATAAATGTGAGCCCAAAACACATATTTTTTTAATTAAGAGACTTACAAATGTCTCTTTTTTAATTAAGATATTAATTAAGACACTTAAGGCTAAACTATTCAATTTAACAAGCAGAGTACCCGCGCGTTGCGGCAGCGGGTACCCTGAAATAAAATTTTTCTGTGAATCATTGATAGTGTCAAAATCAATTATATGTATATATTAAGTATCGAGAAAATCCGTGAGAAATACGGATTTACCGAGTCGTTTCCCAACGAAGGTGTGAATGGAATCTCGAATTATCGATTCGTGAACCGTGTAGTGAAAAGTGAAATGTGAAAATTGTGATTATGCAATTCAAATTATGAAAAGAAATAGTGAATTAAGAAGAAAGTACAAGCTAAGTATACACAAATGTTTAAAACCAAAAAACGGAAATTCAAACGCTAATTTTAAACGTAACGTACGAAATAAGACGTAACTTTTTATGAACAATGATCCTAAAATTATGAAACAAATTTCTAAAAATCTTAAACTACTTAAATTAATTTTGAGAAAAAGAAAAATATTTTTTTTACTTTTTATTTATTTTCTATTAATTTATTTTTATTTTTGGAATTAAAAAGTAATTAAAAATTAAGGAAAATGTAAAAATAAATGGGAATTATAAAATCAACTTTGAAAAATCTAAAATATTATAAAAGAATTATCTAAAATATTTTTGGATTTTTAATGGCTTTTTATGATTTTTTTATTGATTTTTGTTTAATAAAAAGTATTTAAAAATGATTAAAATCTAAGAAAAATTAAGAAAAATAGTAAATCAACTCAGAAAATTATGAAAAATTCACAGATAATCTAAAATAATATGAAAAGCTTGGAGAAATTTTTTGAAATGAAGATAAGTTGCAGAAGTGCTTATTAGCTAGAAAACAGCTTATCACAAGTGCTTATTTATAAGCACTTGTGACAAGACTATATGAAATTGAAAACACAGATGTAATTTGCACTATTAAGCTCAAAATCATGCAAAAATCGTCAAAAGTAACTCAGATACAAAGCAAATCAAGCAATAAGCAGTCTAGGATAAGCCAATCAGTAAGCACAATCTATACTGAATAAGCTAGAAGCTAAGAACTACTTGAAATCACTAAAACTCAACAAATGTTACTCAGAAATGATGAATAAGCTCAGAAAATTAATCCACATAAGCAATAGCAGGCCTAATCACAACTCAGAAACCTTGTTCCAAAACCCTTAATAGTAGACCAAATTAAGCACTTCAAATAACCTCTAAACTACACTATTAGTGGGGCAAATGATTCACTATACTATTGATTATCTCTAAACCAAAAAGTCCTATTAGAAGTTATCATATGCTATTCTAAATTAACCAATGTTCAGCAGCTTTCAGAAACATAAGATAATGAAACTGTTGACTTTGAACTAGTTTTCACCAATTGACTAAATCCAATTTCAATTGCTTATATCTATCTCTACATGTAATATTAAGCTATAGCTATGATAGAATGAGCTAACTAAGACTAAATTGCAATTATAAAATCAATTATATTGACTGTTTTTAATAAAACTAACAGATATTCTAAATTTAAATCTAATTTTGAATAACCTATGAATTTCTTACTGTTTTTACTCAATAATACTCTATTACTATTCTAAAGCCACCTATGTGAGACAGAAAAACAACAGTCAAACAACTATGAATTTCAGCTAATCACAGATCCAAACACTCCCTTATGTGACAGTTACACTATAAATCAATGTGATAATCAACAACACTAAAATCTAAAGATAAAAAACACAGAGATAACACTAATAGAAGCAATTTCAATCAATCAATAACATCTATCACTATATGAACTCTGAAAACAGATCTATGCTACTAGTTACTCAAAAAATGATAAAAAAACTTACTAATGTCTATTTCCTCAGCATTAACAGAGGAATTCACTAAGCTAGCATGTCTCTAGACAGGCCAAAAGCTTCCCTTACTCAATTTGGCTTGCCAAAATCACCTTAATTCACCATATGACCAAGTCAGTTGACTTTCTTTGATTTTTTGAATAAGAAATGGATTATGACTGATATGACAAAGACAACAAACTCACCAAAGCTAGAAAGCTTAGATAAGTTGTATTAAACTACAAATAAGCTTGTATGAAAGCTAAAATTAACTTAATCTCTTTTTTGTATTTTCTAAATTAATAAAACAGTAGAATGAAACTGAATTGCAATGAGATGTAAATATGTGAAACTGAATTAAGCTGATAAAACAAATACTAAACTAATAAGAAGTGATTAAAGTTTAAACTGAATTGAATAAGGGTAAAATGATTTCATTAACAATAAAAGTGCTACAATTGAAAAGTAAATTTTACACTACAAACTGAGAATTAAAACTGGCAGAGCTTCGCTAGCCTAACACTCTACGCTCATTACACTAGCCCTAAGCATCTATTTATAGTAGCAATGAGAGGATTCTAGAAGTGAGGGTCACGGATTACCACCTTGGCAATCCGTGTGATATGTGCTTCTTTGATGCAACCCTAAGCCTTCAGATCAATATTCAATCACTTCCCATCAATGAGAACCCTTGGATCATCACTTGTGACGTGTAGAAGCCAATGATATGATGCCAAATAAGTCCCTTGTGTGCTTCTTAGAGTCTGACAAGCACTGACAACTCTGACACCCTTCTAGAAGCCCATGAATTGACCAATTAGCCCTTAATTAAGGTGAATTTATGGTTCGGGTAAATTAGGGTTCCTGAGTGAATAGTAATTCTGGGAAAGGGGTGAATTAGGGGGCGGGTAAGGTTAGTTTAATATTGTTTGACTTGTTTGACTGTTGACCGTGGGGTTGGTGTTTTGACCAAGGGTGGACTGGGCTTGAGATGGTTAGTGTAATTTTGGGCTTTGGGATTGGGTATTGTTTTGTTATTGGATTAGGTGATGGACTAGGCTTTTGTATTTGTAATTTCAGATTTTTGGTTTAGAAACATATAAGGACTAAATGTGTATATTCTGAAAATCTAAGGACTAAACCTGTACTTCTTCCAAAATATATTCCAAGGGCTCATGATGTAACTTTCTGATTTTCCAAGGACCATAGATGTCATAATATGAAAAGTGTCTTCCAAGGACTAAAATTGCCAGATTCTGAAACTTGGAGGACCAGTTCTGACAATCTCATGAAACTTCAATCAGGGATCAAAACTGACAAATCTCACATCTTTGAGGTCTTCTAAGGCTCAACATTGACTAACTTTGACTGATCTGCACACGTTCCACTCTCGTGCTCGTTTTTGTCGGTTTTCGTTTGTTTTTCGTCATTTATTGAAATATTCGTACCTGCACATTCACAATCACAAAAACATGTTTCTTTGGCGTTTTGAGTTAGTTTTTGGATTATTAAGTCCTGTTTTGGCTCAGAAAAGGTGAGTGAATAAGCACTCACCAAAATCCCCCGGACTAAGGTATTTTTGTGCCCTCACGCAATGTGATCAATTCACGCTTTTGGGATAAATAATTTAATAACTCTTCCTACTGACTTTGTAAAGTTGCAAGGAGGTTTAAAAGAAGTTACACAATTATTTATTCCTGCAAATGCTCCGTTTCCCAAATTTATTCTTTATTCTACTTTCATTTCTATTTTTGGACTTTTCATACTTCATACTTGTGACGGTTTGTTGAACTTTCATTATTTTGCAATAATTTTTAGGGTCAACGAGTAGAAACACTTCTCATGGAAAAGTGACCATATGGATAAAAATCGTCATCCTTGATTTTTCACAAGCTCCAAACTATGCGTACAAACGAGATCACAGCTTATCTACAAGTTAGATGCCAACACTACTCATAAAAGTTACTTGTGGAAACTTCTTACTCCCATGTCCTAAGTTTTTGTATCTCAATATTTTACTTTTGTTGAGAAATGAATTTCTTCATATTTTCTCGTTTCAAGTCCGATAGTGATACCAAGTTTAAACGATAAGTAGTTTTTCATTTTCTCTCAAGAACCACTGCAATAGAAATTCGGTCCACATCAAGGAATTTAGGTACATACAATATCATAGATAAGTTGCGGAGTACTACACGTGCACCTCATGTGTCCAATTCAGAATCATCCACATGCACCTCACGCGCCAACAACTTATATACATTCAAACTCTTATTCATCATAACTTTCACTTTTCATTTTTTCATTTTTAACTTTTTTCACTTTTTTTCACTTATTTTTCATACTTTTATTTCTTTACTTTTTTCTCTACATCAATGGAAGCTTATCGGGTAGCTCCAAAACCTCATACATAATCAACTTTTAACTTTTGATTTTTTTTTCTTTTCATTTTTGCTCTTATTTTTGATGTTCCTTGATATGTACCCAACTTCTAAAGCAAAGATTCTCTTAAGAAAATAAGAAACTAAATATTATCCAAACCTAAATACCACTAATTAACCTATAACATGTATTATATATCGGTGTTGTAATTTTATGGGAGTAAAAAGCCACAAGTACCTCTCATGAGCTCTAAAGAGAACCACTACTCCACGTTTAGCATCTAACTTCTAAATAAACTCTATCATTTCTCGCTCTTCGCAATTTAAGATCTCAAATAATGAAACCCGTGAATACTTAGCCAATAATCAGCCACACATATATAAAGTCAGATACGGAAACTTGCAAATTCTAGAAGAAGAATTCGCGTTTTCTAGCTCCTTATGTAAAAGACCAGCGAAAGCTTTTAAGCTGCGCATGTATAAAGTCAAATACGGGAACTTGCAGATTCTTAAGAAAGAATTCGCATTTTATAGCTCCTGGTGTACAAGACTAGCACAAGTGATGAGGCGAAAAATGAACCGTTTTTAGGGGGTCATTTTAGCCCGGGTTTGAATTTATTTGATCAAATATTGCCCTAAATCGTTCCTTTTTTTCATTATAGCTCCTGGTGTACCTGACGGCGTCAAGTGTTTTCAAGTGACGGTGTCAAGATCAATACAAGAGGTGGAAGTGGATAAAGTCCGTGACGATCCAGAAGAGTTTTGCACTATGGAGATGACGACGTCACCATAGGCCGTCATGGTCCAAATGTTAGTGAAGGCCCAGAGTAGAATTGAACATGACGGCGTCAAAACTGGATCTAGGCAATCCAATTTCATTATGGGCGGCGAGTTGATGGCGTCAGAATTTCCTTCTTGACGCCGTCACCCTGTAAAATCTATATATAGTTTTTGCAATTTTCATTCATTAGGGAGGAACTTTTAGGGTGTAACTTTGGAGAGAAACCCTAGTCCGAATATCACAGCTTTTTCAAGGGTTTTTACCCTTTGAAACCTTTCATGTTCAATTGAGATAAGTACTCTTTCAATTCAATCAATATGTCTATGTGTTGCTTGAATATATCTTACACTTGTCTTGAATTTAACATGCTTGGCTAGATTTTTTGTGTGTTTGCTTAGATGTAGTGAAACCTAGATGTTAATTATGGGTTGATTGTTTGTTTATAGTTGTTACGGATGATTGTATTCGTTGTTAGGCTTAAGAAAACTGGCAGACTTCCATTGGTTACATGCTTGAACGTCTTAAGAAACATGATCAGAGGTGTACTATGATTTTTGGTTGTATTTAATGCGTAGGAGAATTCTAATGATCCCATGTTAGGAGCTTCTAACGGCTCGACATAGGAGTGAATTAGGATCCTATAGAGTTAGGGAATATTGTACACGGCCCTACGAATACGACCCATCATCCATGCAATTGTAACAAACTATCGACCTGTAAAAGATATCTAGGGAGTAATGAAACCTAAGTAAACACAACTCTCCCTATCATTGTTCACACCACATTAGTTTAATTAGATTCATTTTCATTTCTGTTATTTAATTTTGATTTCATCTTTAGTTATTGGGTTAGTTGATTAGCAACTAATTCTGCCCACTCTTCCAAAACCGAGACTTTATTTGCTTTTATAAAATATAAAAATACAAAAAGAATCATCCCTCATCTCTAGACCTAGTTTTTAGGCTTTCTAATCCTAGCGACACTATTCCTGAGTTGAACGATCAATCCCCCGGTACTTGTCACTATACTATACTACAACGATCAGGTACACTGCCTGGTGGGGGTTGTAAGATTCTCGAGATCCCTCGAGAGGTAAAGCCTGGTGCGATTCCCACGTATCAACAAGCTTATACGATTATCATTGGTTAAGGGAAAAAGCTAGGGCTCAACACGCCCGATCAAGTCAAAATATTTATTCCTACTCTCGCCAGCTGGAAAGTCAACAAGGTGTCAATACTTATTCAAACTTTATAACATTTTTGCACAACTTTTTTCAACTTTTTCCCTTTTTTTGTGCTTTTTCATGACACTTCATTCATTTTTCTCAAAATTTTTCAAAATTTTCATTTTTTAAGGAAAAACGGAGTTGCAAGAGTACACGACATGGTGAAAAATGCAAGGTCAAATCGAATTGAAGGTTCACCCTCCCCCGGACTAGAAATAAACATTGTCCTCAATGTTTTATGGGTAAAGGCAATCCTAACAAAATTCTAGGGCCGTTTATTAATTATGCCAAAGAAAACGTTAGTCGATAAGATTCTCGGATATAGGATTTCCAAAAGCATCGATGAATGAGACTCGAGTGGAAAGAAGATAACGAGCACGAGAGCCATCATAAATCGCGGACAATCCTAAACAAACATTCACAAACAACCACGGAACACAAGAGTAGAAGAGGCACCCCCTCCTCACGTTATTCGTTAGAAATAAGAAAAATAAGAAGATGAAAAATGGATAAGCATGGGTTGCCACCCACGAAGCGCTTGTTTTTGTTCATCGAGTGACATGAGCTTGACTCGATCCCCGAATTAATTCGTCCTTGGGGAAAAATCCGTGGAAAAATAATCTCACTCGGGCTTTCATTCAAAATATTTGGATAAACATATGAATTATTTGAAAGTTCCACCCCGAAGAGATAACCGATGGTATTCTAATAGTGAAAACTATTAGACACGATACCAGGGTCAAAAATAAGGTCCTCACTCCTGACGGAATGACAGAGAAGAGAAATCACACCAAATGTGATAAAAGGAAAGAGTGTCATGATAACAATCATGAAAAACTCATCATTATAAAAAGAAGACTTCATAATTGTGGAATTATGATCTTATCATTAAAGTTCATTTGAAAAACTTTTCTGGGTGGGAGGGATGGGATAAAATTTGCATTAAAACTCTCTTTTTTAAGAATGTCACCCGGGTCATGATCATTTTGAAGATCAAAACATAAATTTTCATACTCTGGATCAGAAAGTTTTCCAGAAAACATATCAAAATCAAATTCAATCTTATCAAAACAAAATGAATCATACTCCGGAAGAGAGATAAGAGCAAGAGAAGTGGTACTGCCACTACTCGACTCTTCCGTATGATCAATATCAAATTGAAAAACTTCATAAACTGGATAAGAATGATCAGGACGAAAAGTGGGATTGCCACTAATTTCCTCAGTCATATCAAATGAAAAACTCTCATAGTCAGGTAAAAATTCCTCGAGCTCGGGCTCCAGAGGATCGTCAATCGTAAGCTCAATCTTCTTCTTAACTTTATCCGGAGGGATTGACGGTTCATCGTTCAACAAATTGTCAAGAAAAATAGTATCTCCCTCCGAATCAAAGTAAGATTCATCAATCTCAGAACAAGGAATCGTATCAATAGCAAGGAATTCATCGACCTCTTCCCAAAAAGAATCATATTCCTCAATCGGAGGAAATGACGGGGAAGAGTCAGAGACGAACGTTTTCACAAAATCATCAAAGGAATAATCACAAACATCAACGCTTTTTGCGGTATACTTCTTTGATTTTAAAGCATCGGCACAAAAAATCATTATATCATCATCATGTCGCAAAGTTAGAGTGTCCTCAAAATCATCAATTAGGGCTTTTGCAGTTCGCAAAAATGGTCTCCCTAGTATAAGAGGAACTCTCAGATCGACCTCAAAATTTACAACAACAAAGTCGGCTGGGAAAGTACATGAATTCACTCGAACAAATACATTTTTAGCAATTCCGACCGGATGAGTAATCGAACGATTAGCAAGCTCTAAAGTCATTCTAGTCGGTTTAAGATCTCCCATTCCAAGTTGTTCTTAGATTGATAATGGCATAAGGTTAATGCTTGCACCTGAATCGGCCAGGGCATTGCAAACCTCTTGATCTTTCAACGAACAAGGAATAAGAAATTTTCCTGAATCTCCAAGCTTCTCGGGAAGCTTTTTGAGAAGAATAGCTGAGCATTGAGCATTAATCGGTGTTTCAGCTAACTCAAGCAATTTCTCTTTATTACTTATAAGATTTTCGAATGTTGAAGCAAACTTTGGCATGTAAACAAGAACATCCATGAAACTGATATCAAAGTGCAATTTTTGAAAAATATCAAGAAACTTTTCCATTTGTTTTTTAGATTTTGCACGAAGCTCTTCATCATTAAACCTTGACGGATACGGCAATTTTGATTTGTGTAACAATTCACATTTTCAGGTTAACTTCTATTCCCGGAAAATTTTACTATTCACTTTTACTATTCACTTTTATTATTCATTTTTTTATTCCATGGCCACGAGTGATAAATCATTTCCATGGCAAAATAAAAGTTTCGACACTTTCATGAATTCTATATTTTTACCTCGTCCGATTTTAATTTTCGTAATTTAAATTACTTAACGTTAGTAATTACAGGGATCAAACGACACTCCGTAACTCAGTTATATCATAAAAAGCTATATAATTGTCACTTCCCATAGATGTATGTCGACAAATAAGGTGAATCACCTAGACAATTAATGTCTTTATGATGAATCATACTTACACCTTGCAAAACTTAACCTTTAAGCTAAAACAATAGCTATAACAAAGCAAAAGCCATTTTTGTTTTCTCCTCTTATACTCAACCGACACCAACACTTATATAATATCTGTGTTCCTTCTTCTCATTTGCATCAAAACAACAAAACATATATCTTCTCCATTTCCCTCTCTTGTACTATCAGCCACCCCACACCGCTCCATCATCACCACCGCAGCCTCACCACATTGCCACCATCAGCTTCCATCTCTCCTCCCATCTTTGGGACAAGACACAAGTAGATCAAAGAAATCAAAGGAGTTGTTCGGGCTCGATTTGGGTACCGAGGTCGTGTTCCACTCTAACCACGGTTGTCATCATCTCCTGCTCCTCGTGGGTATGACGAAACCCATTAAGTTTTGTAATATCTTCTTTATTATCTTGTAACCAAATCTGAGATTTGTATATAAATATATGTAAATTAAATGGAATAATGGTTTTGTAATAATGGTATCATCGATAAGCTCGTGGTTTGTGGGTTGAATTGTAGTTTTACTCGGTTTGTTTATTTTCATATTTCAGCTTACATGAACTTATGTGTTTATTTAATCGAGAGTATATATAGCTTTTGTTGCAACAGTTTTGTATTCAGGGGTGTCAGTTACAGCCGAATACACCACCTCATGTGGTGTTTGGCTCGAGGAGTTCAACACAGCCGCACCTTCGGGTGTTGGCTTGTGGCTCGTTGGTTCCCAATCTTCCCCAAACGCGGTATAAATTATTCCGGATCCATTGGTTCGCGGCTGCTAACAGCCTATCCCAAAAGGGTTGTTTGTTTTCAGCTTATAGCCTTGTGGCTTATATGTCATAATTTGGCTTATTTGGTCTTGCTTATGTGTTGGATTGGATTTGCTTATTTATTTGATTTTGGTCCCGGGTTAATGAAGATAAACCCGAGAGGGTGTTGTTTGGTTTGTTTGCGACCCACCATTGCAACCCAAAAAGGGTGCATGTGTGGCTTGGGCTCTGGTCCACCAAGGCAGCCTACAAGGGTGCGCTTGGTTTGGTTATTTCTGTCCAACACCAGCCCCAACAGGGGGTGTTTGATTATGCATACTTTCAGCCCATCAGGGCGTTCATTTCTGCTTATTTTCAGTTCATTAGGGGCTGTAGAATCTGCTTATTTCAGCCCCAAAACGGTGCGCACTTTGTTGCTGATTTTCAGCACAAAAAGGTGTGCATTTGCTGCTGATTTTCTGCACAAAAAGGGCGCGTTTGTTGCTTATTTTTCTGCACAAAGGGTGCGTTTCGTTTGCTTATTTTCTGCGCAACAGGGGGTATTTGTTTTGCTGATTTCAGCCCTAACAAATGACCACAAGGGTGGCTTATTTTGTTGTTCAATTTAATAGGGAAAACCACAGGGGACGTTTGTTTGAGCATATATTTTTGTGTCTTATGTGGTGTCGACTTATGCTTATGTTGAAGCTGCTTATTGTTATTGTTTATACTAAACTGCTACTTGTATATTTTATGTTGGATTATAATGTTAGGCCGAAACCCAGTAAGCATTATTTATGTTTACTTTTGGTAAGATCATTTTTAGTACAATATTAATTTATAACTATAGGCGGATTCGAATATCGGACTAATACATTTATAGTAAACTTATGTTTCGGGATTACTTATTTTGGAATCAAGTTATATGTATACGAATTGGATTAAGATTATCGAAACAAGAACTTGGATTTTAAACTATAGACAAACTTAACTAATCTATTTATCTCTCACTAAATTGCTAATTGATCCTTACATGGTTAGTTCCTTTTATACATGTGTTATGCTTTATTCCTTGGTACGTGTTTATGAGTCTTGACATTCAAACTACCACACGAACGATGATACAAAACCTTTTTACAAACAATGATACGAAAACTAAACTCGCATTACTTTATCTTCCGCGTAACATGATAATTTATTATCTTCAAGGTTGTGCTTTGCTACTCGATTCTATTTCTCGACACTTACGCCTCTACACTCTAAGGTGAGTTCATAGCCCCACTTTCTATTACTTAATTGTTTTACAAACCCTTGGGGGGAATACATGCTATTATTTTTCGACCGAACACAATGCTTTCAAATTGTATGCTTGTCTGATTGTTTTATTATCACTAAGTACCAGCCTTGCTAAACCGAGATCCCTTATTATGAACCATTTAATCACTAGCAATAGTGAGCGCGAATATTGTGAATAGGCCTATTGGGATTGACGAATCCCATTTGTAGTGAGTACATTCATACAAATGCATTAATATTTGAGACTTGGGTATGACAGCAACATACCTACCGGGATAAAACCGCCGATCGATATTGGTACCCGTTAACGTTTTGGTGTCATAAGCTTAGTGAATTAATAACCGTTCCGGGCGTATAACAACGTAGCCTACCTGTTTTGTTTTCCAACCATTGGTGTGAGCCTATAACTCACACTACCAACATATTGTGTTCAAACATTAAACAAACTCTATGAATATCACTCAACCTTTGTGTTGACCTCTCAAGCATGTATTTCAGGTTCATGACGATCAAGGATGGCACGGAAGGGCACGGATACTCAAGAAGGCTATAAATTTTATTATCATTCGAAAACTCATTTAAATGTGATTTGTAAACATGGAACCATTTGGGACCTCATTTTGTAATCTCTGATATTTATACAATTTGAATGATAAATCTTTTAAAACGACTCAATTGGAGTTCGTTTTCTATTATTGTGACTATTGTGCCGTCGAGTAACACCCAGTTTGAATTCCGCTGCATCCATGAATTGGGGGTGTTACAGATTGGTACCAGAGCCATGGTTATAGAGAAACGGGTCTAATTGAGACCTAAACTATAACTACACTACAAGCAAAAATATTTTATAGCCTTCCGATCTTCGTGTCTTCCTTCCTCCAGACGATTATGGACTTATTAAGCATTTTATGCTACATGAACATATAAGTATATTCATATATACACACTAGGCATTTTACACTACACGAACAAATACTAGTATATTTATATATACATTCGAGTTATTTTCAATCATTTTATCTAAACATATCTGCGTATGTCTATTCTAGGGCATTTCGGCACAACTACATTCTCCCAATCATGTTCCTACTCCAACATTTTATGTCCAAGATATTGTAACGAATTATGATGGTCTTTTCTATTTCCCGGACATTGTATGATACAACGGTCTTAACCATTTCTCAAATGTTTTGAGTCACACAATGGTCTAACCTACTTCCCAGACATTGTGAATTGCACAATGGTCTAACCTACTTCCGAGATATTGTGATTTGCGCAATGGTCTCTGGAAGTATTCCATCACATTATCAATATCATTTCATATGATATCAAAAACCTATCACAATCTATCGATTTCCAAACAAGAAATATGAGATTTCTAAAGGACAAACTAATCCATCATCGACAAAAGCTGAAGTTCAGCTCTACATTCATCAAAGTTTTCTTCTGAAACCTTCATTGTTAAAAGTTCATGATCCTCGCCAAGTATGGACTGTTTTAGAACTACCTAAAGCTTCCTTTCCACACACATACCTACCCGTACTATCTTCTATGCGATGGAATGTGAAAACATGGGTTACAAGTCTTGTATGGGCGGGACTTGCAACTGAAGGGTTTGACATCGCCTTTGCTTAGTGGACAGTTTCTCAAAAGCAACGGACATATCACAAGTATACCTAATTTAGGTATTTGAAAATTTTATCGAACCTCGGCTAAATATAGACTAGTCACCTATATTTAACCTAGGGACAGTGGAATATAGTCTGACTAACTATATTCGACTTAAAATTTTCAAATACTGAGAATAGTTGTACTAGGGTTATGTTCAGATTGATTTCCTACATGAACTCGATAAACCACCAGAATTCATTAAAACGATCTAGAGACACGATAGTGTTTTACCACTCAGCGAAATCTTAACACCTTATTTGTACTACCTAATTTCATTCTTGAAAGTTTTCATTTATGAGATAATCCGAACTACTATCTTGGGATAGTTATCAATTCTTCTCTTCATCCCGTAGAAGTATTATCCTGTTTAGGTTCCTAAGGATACCATTCCATCATAAACCTTTAAAATCTCTTAAGATTTTCAAAACAAACTCAACATCTCTACCAATATTAATGTTAAGCATACACTACACACTTTTGTTCATCAACATATCACAACATTATCTTCACAACCGTGGCAAACACAAGCTCATTAACAGATCTTGATGCACTTTTAAAGCTCAAATCATCCTTAGTTACACCACAAGCACCTTCATCAGCTTTACAAGATTGAATATTCATCTTGTACTTTTGGAACACCAGTATCATCTCGTAATACACTACCTTGTAACTCACCGGCTAATTATGAACGTTGTGTTGGGAATTCTTAAGTAGGATGATTTATAATTATTTGAATGGATTGGGATGCCTTTTCATTTAAATAAAGAAATTGTAAATCACCGAACCATAAGTTTATATTCCTGCATTTACATTGTTTGGGATGCCTCTCTATGTAAATAAAGAATTATAAACAAGTGGGCTTATTTGTATCCGAAATAACATAAGTAGGAAGTCAATAAACACTAGGTACAACAACGGATTACCTACTAGGCTATGATTACAACTACTATCCCAATTTTCATTGATATTCGACTACTATATCGATTACTTATGATATTCGACTACTATATCAATTTCTATTTATTCGATTCCTATGTCAATTGCTATTGTTGTTCAACTACTGTATCAATTGCTATTGATACTTGACAATTATATCAATTTCTATTTGATATTCAACTATATCAATTTCTGTACAACTACTATATCAATTTCTATTAATATTCGACTGCTATATCAATTTCCTTTGATATTCGACTATTATTTGAATCTCTAGTAATATTCAACTATATCAATTTCTTTTGACACACCCTATTCTAAGACAAATCAAACTACATCACTGTTAATCCCAGACTCTAGTCCTCATAAGTAACACACCTCTTCATCGACACCACTCCAACATATAACACACATAGAACTTCGGGACGAAGTTCCCCGTAAGGGGTAGAGACTGTAACAATTCACATTTTCAGGTTAACTTCTATTCCCGGAAAATTTCACTATTCACTTTTACTATTCACTTTTATTATTCATTTTCCCGAAATTTTCCCGAAATTTGATTTTTATTCCATGGCCACGAGTGATAAATCATTTCCATGGCAAAATAAAAGTTTCGACACTTTCATGAATTCTATATTTTTACCTCGTCCGATTTTAATTTTCGTAATTTAAATTACTTAACGTTAGTAATTACAGGGATCAAACGACACTCCGTAACTCAGTTATATCATAAAAAGCTATATAATTGTCACTTCCCATAGATGTATGTCGACAAATAAGGTGAATCACCTAGACAATTAATGTCTTTATGATGAATCATACTTACACCTTGCAAAACTTAACCTTTAAGCTAAAACAATAGCTATAACAAAGCAAAAGCCATTTTTGTTTTCTCCTCTTATACTCAACCGACACCAACACTTATATAATATCTGTGTTCCTTCTTCTCATTTGCATCAAAACAACAAAACATATATCATCTCCATTTCCCTCTCTTGTACTATCAGCCACCCCACACCGCTCCATCATCACCACCGCAGCCTCACCACATTGCCACCATCAGCTTCCAGCTCTCCTCCCATCTTTGGGACAAGACACAAGTAGATCAAAGAAATCAAAGGAGTTGTTCGGGCTCGATTTGGGTACCGAGGTCGTGTTCCACTCTAACCACGGTTGTCATCATCTCCTGCTCCTCGTGGGTATGACGAAACCCATTAAGTTTTGTAATATCTTCTTTATTATCTTGTAACCAAATCTGAGATTTGTATATAAATATATGTAAATTAAATGGAATAATGGTTTTGTAATAATGGTATCATCGATAAGCTCGTGGTTTGTGGGTTGAATTGTAGTTTTACTCGGTTTGTTTATTTTCATATTTCAGCTTACATGAACTTATGTGTTTATTTAATCGAGAGTATATATAGCTTTTGTTGCAACAGTTTTGTATTCAGGGGTGTCAGTTACAGCCGAATACACCACCTCATGTGGTGTTTGGCTCGACGAGTTCAACACAGCCGCACCTTCGGGTGTTGGCTTGTGGCTCGTTGGTTCCCAATCTTCCCCAAACGCGGTATAAATTATTCCGGATCCATTGGTTCGCGGCTGCTAACAGCCTATCCCAAAAGGGTTGTTTGTTTTCAGCTTATAGCCTTGTGGCTTATATGTCATAATTTGGCTTATTTGGTCTTGCTTATGTGTTGGATTGGATTTGCTTATTTATTTGATTTTGGTCCCGGGTTAATGAAGATAAACCCGAGAGGGTGTTGTTTGGTTTGTTTGCGACCCACCATTGCAACCCAAAAAGGGTGCGTGTGTGGCTTGGGCTCTGGTCCACCAAGGCAGCCTACAAGGGTGCGCTTGGTTTGGTTATTTCTGTCCAACACCAGCCCCAACAGGGGGTGTTTGATTATGCATACTTTCAGCCCATCAGGGCGTTCATTTCTGCTTATTTTCAGTTCATTAGGGGCTGTAGAATCTGCTTATTTCAGCCCCAAAACGGTGCGCACTTTGTTGCTGATTTTCAGCACAAAAAGGTGTGCATTTGCTGCTGATTTTCTGCACAAACAGGGCGCGTTTGTTGCTTATTTTTCTGCACAAAGGGTGCGTTTCGTTTGCTTATTTTCTGCGCAACAGGGGGTATTTGTTTTGCTGATTTCAGCCCTGAAAAGGGTTGTTATTTTGGTTATGTTTGGATTCAAGAAATGACCACAAGGGTGGCTTATTTTGTTGTTCAATTTAATAGGGAAAACCACAGGGGACGTTTGTTTGAGCATATATTTTTGTGTCTTATGTGGTGTCGACTTATGCTTATGTTGAAGCTGCTTATTGTTATTGTTTATACTAAACTGCTACTTGTATATTTTATGTTGGATTATAATGTTAGGCCGAAACCCAGTAAGCATTATTTATGTTTACTTTTGGTAAGATCATTTTTAGTACAATATTAATTTATAACTATAGGCGGATTCGAATATCGGACTAATACATTTATAGTAAACTTATGTTTCGGGATTACTTATTTTGGAATCAAGTTATATGTATACGAATTGGATTAAGATTATCGAAACAAGAACTTGGATTTTAAACTATAGACAAACTTAACTAATCTATTTATCTCTCACTAAATTGCTAATTGATCCTTACATGGTTAGTTCCTTTTATACATGTGTTATGCTTTATTCCTTGGTACGTGTTTATGAGTCTTGACATTCAAACTACCACACGAACGATGATACAAAACCTTTTTACAAACAATGATACGAAAACTAAACTCGCATTACTTTATCTTCCGCGTAACATGATAATTTATTATCTTCAAGGTTGTGCTTTGCTACTCGATTCTATTTCTCGACACTTACGCCTCTACACTCTAAGGTGAGTTCATAGCCCCACTTTCTATTACTTAATTGTTTTACAAACCCTTGGGGGGAATACATGCTATTATTTTTCGACCGAACACAATGCTTTCAAATTGTATGCTTGTCTGATTGTTTTATTATCACTAAGTACCAGCCTTGCTAAACCGAGATCCCTTATTATGAACCATTTAATCACTAGCAATAGTGAGCGCGAATATTGTGAATAGGCCTATTGGGATTGACGAATCCCATTTGTAGTGAGTACATTCATACAAATGCATTAATATTTGAGACTTGGGTATGACAGCAACATACCTACCGGGATAAAACCGCCGATCGATATTGGTACCCGTTAACGTTTTGGTGTCATAAGCTTAGTGAATTAATAACCGTTCCGGGCGTATAACAACGTAGCCTACCTGTTTTGTTTTCCAACCATTGGTGTGAGCCTATAACTCACACTACCAACATATTGTGTTCAAACATTAAACAAACTCTATGAATATCACTCAACCTTTGTGTTGACCTCTCAAGCATGTATTTCAGGTTCATGACGATCAAGGATGGCACGGAAGGGCACGGATACTCAAGAAGGCTATAAATTTTATTATCATTCGAAAACTCATTTAAATGTGATTTGTAAACATGGAACCATTTGGGACCTCATTTTGTAATCTCTGATATTTATACAATTTGAATGATAAATCTTTTAAAACGACTCAATTGGAGTTCGTTTTCTATTATTGTGACTATTGTGCCGTCGAGTAACACCCAGTTTGAATTCCGCTGCATCCATGAATTGGGGGTGTTACAGATTGGTACCAGAGCCATGGTTATAGAGAAACGGGTCTAATTGAGACCTAAACTATAAGTACACTACAAGCAAAAATATTTTATAGCCTTCCGATCTTCGTGTCTTCCTTCCTCCAGACGATTATGGACTTATTAAGCATTTTATGCTACATGAACATATAAGTATATTCATATATACACACTAGGCATTTTACACTACACGAACAAATACTAGTATATTTATATATACATTCGAGTTATTTTCAATCATTTTATCTAAACATATCTGCGTATGTCTATTCTAGGGCATTTCGGCACAACTACATTCTCCCAATCATGTTCCTACTCCAACATTTTATGTCCAAGATATTGTAACGAATTATGATGGTCTTTTCTATTTCTCGGACATTGTATGATACAATGGTCTTAACCATTTCTCAAATGTTTTGAGTCACACAATGGTCTAACCTACTTCCCAGACATTGTGAATTGTACAATGGTCTAACCTACTTCCGAGATATTGTGATTTGCGCAATGGTCTCTGGAATTATTCCATCACATTATCAATATCATTTCATATGATATCAAAAACCTATCACAATCTATCGATTTCCAAACAAGAAATATGAGATTTCTAAAGGACAAACTAATCCATCATCGACAAAAGCTGAAGTTCAGCTCTACATTCATCAAAGTTTTCTTCTGAAACCTTCATTGTTAAAAGTTCGTGATCCTCGCCAAGTATGGACTGTTTTAGAACTACCTAAAGCTTCCTTTCCACACACATACCTACCCGTACTATCTTCAATGCGATGGAATGTGAAAACATGGGTTACAAGTCTTGTATGGGCGGGACTTGCAACTGAAGGGTTTGACATCGCCTTTGCTTAGTGGACAGTTTCTCAAAAGCAACGGACATATCACAAGTATACCTAATTTAGGTATTTGAAAATTTTATCGAACCTCGGCTAAATATAGACTAGTCACCTATATTTAACCTAGGGACAGTGGAATATAGTCTGACTAACTATATTCGACTTAAAATTTTCAAATACTGAGAATAGTTGTACTAGGGTTATGTTCAGATTGATTTCCTACATGAACTCGATAAACCACCAGAATTCATTAAAACGATCTAGAGACACGATAGTGTTTTACCACTCAGCGAAATCTTAACACCTTATTTGTACTACCTAATTTCATTCTTGAAAGTTTTCATTTATGAGATAATCCGAACTACTATCTTGGGATAGTTATCAATTCTTCTCTTCATCCCGTAGAAGTATTATCCTGTTTAGGTTCCTAAGGATACCATTCCATCATAAACCTTTAAAATCTCTTAAGATTTTCAAAACAAACTCAACATCTCTACCAATATTAATGTTAAGCATACACTACACACTTTTGTTCATCAACATATCACAACATTATCTTCACAACCGTGGCAAACACAAGCTCATTAACAGATCTTGATGCACTTTTAAAGCTCAAATCATCCTTAGTTACACCACAAGCACCTTCATCAGCTTTACAAGATTGAATATTCATCTTGTACTTTTGGAACACCAGTATCATCTCGTAATACACTACCTTGTAACTCACCGGCTAATTATGAACGTTGTGTTGGGAATTCTTAAGTAGGATGATTTATAATTATTTGAATGGATTGGGATGCCTTTTCATTTAAATAAAGAAATTGTAAATCACCGAACCATAAGTTTATATTCCTGCATTTACATTGTTTGGGATGCCTCTCTATGTAAATAAAGAATTATAAACAAGTGGGCTTATTTGTATCCGAAATAACATAAGTAGGAAGTCAATAAACACTAGGTACAACAACGGATTACCTACTAGGCTATGATTACAACTACTATCCCAATTTTCATTGATATTCGACTACTATATCGATTACTTATGATATTCGACTACTATATCAATTTCCATTTATTCGATTCCTATGTCAATTGCTATTGTTGTTCAACTACTGTATCAATTGCTATTGATACTTGACAATTATATCAATTTCTATTTGATATTCAACTATATCAATTTCTGTACAACTACTATATCAATTTCTATTAATATTCGACTGCTATATCAATTTCCTTTGATATTCGACTATTATTTGAATCTCTAGTAATATTCAACTATATCAATTTCTTTTGACACACCCTATTCTAAGACAAATCAAACTACATCACTGTTAATCCCAGACTCTAGTCCTCATAAGTAACACACCTCTTCATCGACACCACTCCAACATATAACACACATAGAACTTCGGGACGAAGTTCCCCGTAAGGGGTAGAGACTGTAACAATTCACATTTTCAGGTTAACTTCTATTCCCGGAAAATTTCACTATTCACTTTTACTATTCACTTTTATTATTCATTTTCCCGAAATTTTCCCGAAATTTGATTTTTATTCCATGGCCACGAGTGATAAATCATTTCCATGGCAAAATAAAAGTTTCGACACTTTCATGAATTCTATATTTTTACCTCGTCCGATTTTAATTTTCGTAATTTAAATTACTTAACGTTAGTAATTACAGGGATCAAACGACACTCCGTAACTCAGTTATATCATAAAAAGCTATATAATTGTCACTTCCCATAGATGTATGTCGACAAATAAGGTGAATCACCTAGACAATTAATGTCTTTATGATGAATCATACTTACACCTTGCAAAACTTAACCTTTAAGCTAAAACAATAGCTATAACAAAGCAAAAGCCATTTTTGTTTTCTCCTCTTATACTCAACCGACACCAACACTTATATAATATTTGTGTTCCTTCTTCTCATTTGCATCAAAACAACAAAACATATATCATCTCCATTTCCCTCTCTTGTACTATCAGCCACCCCACACCGCTCCATCATCACCACCGCAGCCTCACCACATTGCCACCATCAGCTTCCAGCTCTCTTCCCATCTTTGGGACAAGACACAAGTAGATCAAAGAAATCAAAGGAGTTGTTCGGGCTCGATTTGGGTACCGAGGTCGTGTTCCACTCTAACCACGGTTGTCATCATCTCCTGCTCCTCGTGGGTATGACGAAACCCATTAAGTTTTGTAATATCTTCTTTATTATCTTGTAACCAAATCTGAGATTTGTATATAAATATATGTAAATTAAATGGAATAATGGTTTTGTAATAATGGTATCATCGATAAGCTCGTGGTTTGTGGGTTGAATTGTAGTTTTACTCAGTTTGTTTATTTTCATATTTCAACTTACATGAACTTATGTGTTTATTTAATCGAGAGTATATATAGCTTTTGTTGCAACAGTTTTGTATTCAGGGGTGTCAGTTACATCCGAATACACCACCTCATGTGGTGTTTGGCTCGACGAGTTCAACACAGCCGCACCTTCGGGTGTTGGCTTGTGGCTCGTTGGTTCCCAATCTTCCCCAAACGCGGTATAAATTATTCCGGATCCATTGGTTCGCGGCTGCTAACAGCCTATCCCAAAAGGGTTGTTTGTTTTCA
The DNA here is from genome assembly GCA_030686995.1 of Artemisia argyi. Classification (NCBI taxonomy): domain Eukaryota; kingdom Viridiplantae; phylum Streptophyta; class Magnoliopsida; order Asterales; family Asteraceae; genus Artemisia; species Artemisia argyi. The sequence continues at coordinate 221,077,107 of CM060680.1, read as the reverse complement.
GCTTATAGCCTTGTGGCTTATATGTCATAATTTGGCTTATTTGGTCTTGCTTATGTGTTGGATTGGATTTGCTTATTTATTTGATTTTGGTCCCGGGTTAATGAAGATAAACCCGAGAGGGTGTTGTTTGGTTTGTTTGCGACCCACCATTGCAACCCAAAAAGGGTGCGTGTGTGGCTTGGGCTCTGGTCCACCAAGGCAGCCTACAAGGGTGCGCTTGGTTTGGTTATTTCTGTCCAACACCAGCCCCAACAGGGGGTGTTTGATTATGCATACTTTCAGCCCATCAGGGCGTTCATTTCTGCTTATTTTCAGTTCATTAGGGGCTGTAGAATCTGCTTATTTCAGCCCCAAAACGGTGCGCACTTTGTTGCTGATTTTCAGCACAAAAAGGTGTGCATTTGCTGCTGATTTTCTGCACAAAAAGGGCGCGTTTGTTGCTTATTTTGTAACACCCCCAATTCATGGTTGCAGAGTAATTCAAACTGGGTGTTACTCAACGGCACAATAGTCACAATAATAGAAAACGAACTCCAATTGAGTCGTTTTTAAAAGATTTATCATTCAAATTGTATAAATATCAGAGATTACAAAATGAGGTCCCAAATGGTTCCATGTTTACAATTTACATTAAATGAGTTTTTGAATGATAATAAAATTTATAGCCCTCTTGAGTATCCGTGCCCTTCCGTGCCATCCTTGATCGTCATGAACCTGAAATACATGCTTGAGTGGTCAACACAAAGGTTGAGTGATATTCATATAGTTTGTTTAATGTTTGAACACAATATGTTGGTAGTGTGAGCTATAGACTCACACCAATGTTTGGAAAACAAAGATGGGCCACGTTGTTATACGCCCGGAACAGTTATTATCAAATACTAAGCTTATGACACCAAAAAATTAACGGGTACCAATATCGATCGGCGGAGTTATCCCGGTAGGTACTTTGCCGTCATACCTAATGTCTCAAATATTAATGCATTTGTTTGAACTTAGTCAAAACAAATGGGATTCGTCAATCCCAATAGGCCTATTCACAATATTCGCGCTCACTATTTCTAGTGATTAAATGGTTCATAATAAGGGATCTCGGTTTGGCAAGGATGATACTTAGTGATAATAAAACAATCAGGCAAGCATACAACTTAAAAACATTGTGCTCGGTTAAAAATAGCATGTATTCCCCCCAAGGGTTTGTAAAACAATTAAGTAATGGAAAATGGGGCTATGAACTCACCTTGGGATGTAGTGACGTAATGAACACAACTGTGCCAAGGTGTATGGCAGAATAGTAACATAAGTGATGTCAATAATTAGAGCGCAACGATACAGAATCGGCATAACCTAATGAATATAAGCTTGTCTCAAAACATAATACGCAGAAAGTAATCGATACGTATGAGTTTCAAAAGGTAGAGTGTTATAGTTTTCGTGGAATATTTGTATCAATGTTTGTAAAAAGTTTAGTATCCCATTCGTGTGGTGGTATAAAGTCATAGACTCAGACAAAACGCACGCCAAAGTACAAATCATATAGCATAAGTATGAAAGGTAATAAGCACGTATAAAAGAATAAACCGGTAATAAGTGATTTGTTATTAAGTCGTAAGTCCATTAAGAATGCAATACATTAATCCTAAACCCTTGTAAGATTATATATGTATTTGACATGGTACATGAGGTTTGTAACTTGAAGATTTGCTAAAACAAGCCCTATGTATGAGTTAGAAACCTGATTCTAAAACAGTCCCAAAGATTGGAAAGTCTGCACAACTCAGTGAGTTATGGGCCTTAGGTAATTAGATAGGGTGATAGAGCTATGTCTTGTGGTCGTTTCGCCGGGTGGCGCACCTCATAACTCATCCCGATGAGTAAATGAGAGCCAAAATGGCGAAAGGTGTCAAAATCTGCACACCAGATTTCAATCAGAAAAAGCTCATGGTTCTGGTCATTTCTGGAGCTCGGCCCAGTTTTATGAAATGTAGGTAAGACATAAACTTAAATGTAGCCGCAAACGGCGCATCAACCGGAGTTGTAGAACTCTAGATATCGCCGAAAAGGCGGGACTGCAGTGAGCTGTTCCAAACAGCTCATGTAGGCAGTAAATAGACAAACAAAACGCACCCATTTGGTGCAGAAAATCAGCACACGAATACTCCCATTTGGTGCAGAAAATCAGCACACAAACACCCCTATTTGGGGCTGTTTTGCAGCCACTAACCACCCTCGGTTGGGGCTGGTCTTGGGGCTGTTTTGGCAGCCAACAAACACCCGCAGTTGGGGCTGAAATAAGCATATCCAGACGCCCCTGATGAGCATAAAATAAGCATAACCAAATGCACCTTATTGGTGTTGAAATGAGCAGGTCTAAACGCACCCTTTAGGGCTATTAGCGAACCGAGAAACCAAACCCCAACAGCACCCTTGGCGGGCTTGCGGTGTGGTGTGGGCTGGAACAGCAAAACAAACACACCCCTTGGGCTGTTAATACGCACCCACAAACACCCCTGATGGGGCTGTTTGGCAGCAGCAAACGCACCCCTTATGACTGAAAAACCCAACAAAATAACAATCATACAAACACCACTACGCGGGTTACTGCTATTTATCGATAGCCAACAACTCAAATAGGCTTAGTTTACAAAATAAGCCACATGTATCCAAGATAAGCTAATAACGAAAACAAGCATAAGCTACACGAATTAAATTACAAATAAGCTATGAGCTTTCATGACTAAGCTAAAACAAATAAGTCAAACACATAAATCCACACCGAGTCCCAAATGGGTCGACTCAACCTGGAACCACTCGGGTTATAAACCTGACCCGATACATAACCAATCAAGCAAACACTCTTTTGGGTGTCTCGTTGACCCATCGGCAGAAACAAACGCACCCTTGTGGGTGATTTTCTTGAGCCGACAACAAACAAACAACCCTTTTGGGTTTTTGTTGAATCTGAGAGCAGCAAACACCCCTTTGGGTTGTTGCTGTGAACCGAACCACAACAAATACAACACCCTTTTTAAATCTTTGTTTACCACACGAATTATTAACAAAACGTTTTTATTCAACTCTTTATTCCACGAAAACATATGAAACGATTATTTAGTTTGTTATTAAACTAATAACAAAGATGTGTTATGTGTTGACATACCAAGAGAGTGAACGAGAGAGTAAGATAGAGAGGTGATGGAGATGATGGTGGCGGCGATTGCGGTGATTAGCTCGAATCAAACAAACCCAAAAACAACCCTCTACACCTTCGATCTATAATTTTCTTGCCTCAAAAGTGGCGGATGGTGGTGATTTGTTGGCGGCAGAGTGAGGCGGTTGATGAGGCGGTGGGTGTGGTGGTGGTGTTGTCGATTGCTTGTAGTACAAGAGAGGGAAAATGAGAGTTATAAGTTTTGTTGTTGTGTTCTAACAGAAAGTGAAAAGAGCAGATATATACAAATGAGTGGAGTCGGTTTGGTATAAGAAAAGTCAAATTGACTTTTGATTTGTTATAACTTAGCTAGGAGGGTTATACAAATATCTAAGTTGGGATAATATTGAGCTACGGAGTATAGGTTTGATCCCGGTAATTTTAAATGTTAAGCCCTTAAGTCATGAAAATTAAAACCGGGTAACATAAGAATATAATACTTATGAAAATGTCAAAACTTATCAATATACTCCAACTAAATATATTAGAGGTGTGATAAGTTTTAACGGAGCGCGTATACATTGTTAAAACCTAATAACGTAGGTTTGAGCACGTGTATGACGTTAGTTCATATAAAATATGACTATTGGTGAAATATGAGTATTTTGAACACAGACATTTCATAGTCTTTGGGTTGGTCACGAGAAAAGTTCACACTATTAAACTTTCATAATTACTTATAAAAGTAATTTAAATATTAAAAGTAATATATATGACATAAAATAAATAATAATCAAATCAACTTGGTTGTTGAGTTTATTGTTGTGTCGGTACGCGTTGTGTGCGGTTTTCACGTTTTGCAAAATAACTTCTCGTTAAATAGACCGAGGTGAACGAAATTGTTTAGAAAGTAATAATTCAAAACAGAATGAATTATTTAACTTGGAAGACTACCGGTTAACTACCGGTTATAGTAATTGCTTTTACTTTATGGTAAAAGTCAAATAGTCAAACGTCAAAGTCAAAAGGGCAAAATAGTCATTTTGATGTGTGAATTTATGAGTTGCTACAGTATCCACCCCTCAATTGGAACTTCGTCCCGAAGTTCAGCGGGTGTTATCTGCTGACAGAGTGTTCGAGAGTCGAGACAAGATGGAAGTACTTGCGACGTATCTGGTATTGACGCTCCTACGTGAATTCGAGTTCTTACCGAAAGTTCTATCGAACTCTTGAACAATAGGAATGCGACCTTACTTAAGTCGTTTGACCTTACGGTCTATGATCTTGATTGGTTATGTGATAAAGTTCAGAAATTCGTCAATCTGGAACTCTTCTAGAGGAATAGTGACCAATCCTAGTCTGGATCTTGTATAGTCCGATGTTGAGATGTCTGGGAAAGAGTGTAGGTATTTGTGGAGAATTTTGATCTCACACTCCCAGCTGAAATCAGGAACTCTTTTAATGTTTTGATGGGTGAGCGAAAGCGCTACGATTAATATCATGGCTCAAACTAACATTTGTAAGAAATAAAGTAAGGGTATAGATGTTTGGAGGACTAACACAATTGGAGAGTCTAATGTTGCAGGGCTAGCTGAAAATATTGGAGAACCAAATGTTGTAGTGCCTCTTCAAGTGATTGTTGTGCCAGGTGTTAAGAGGTTGTTTTCACAAGGATTTCATGAGTTGCAAATGCAGCAGTTTCAAAAGCCTAGAGAGAGTGGTTGCATTTAGGTGCCTAGATGATGAATCAATTTTGATGTCTCGTAAGCCAGTGGATCATGTTGTAAGAGCTCGGTCTGCTCATGAATTAAATAATGGCAAAAATAACAATAGTAACAAACGGTGTGGGGATGTGGAGAGAGAACATTTCGAGAAACAATGTCTCTAAAATAAAGGTCAACAAATGGAAGGAACTCTTGGGAGAGTTTATGTGTAGGTGTCCACACACTCAAGTAAAGTAGGTAGAATATCAAACACAGTCTGTTAGTTTGAGACTGAACCAAGTCAAAAGTGTAACAAGTCTGTTAACTCAATAAATAACTCATGATTGTAAAGATTTGCAACGACAAAAGTGACAACTTATGAATGAACTTAGGAAGTTCTAATGAGATCTTAAAACTTTTTTGCTGAGAAATAGAATACCGGAGTTTCTAAAGTTCGAGTTCATACTCATGTCATATCGGATACAACTAAGCCCACTTGTTTATAATTCTTTATTTACATAAAGAGGCATCCCAAACAATGTAAATAGAGGAATATAAACTTATGGTTGGGTGATTTACAATTTCTTTATTTAAATGAAAAGGCATCCCAATCCATTCAAATAATTATAAATCATCCTACTTAAGAATTCCCAACACAACATTCACAATTAGCCGGTGAGTTACAAGGTAGTGTATTACGAGATGATACTGGTGTTCCAAAAGTACAAGATGAATATTCAATCTTGTAAAGCTAGTGAGGGTGCTTGTGGTGTAACTAAGGATGATTTGAGCTTTAAAAGTGCATCAAGATCTGTTAATGAGTTTGTGGTTGCAACGGTTGTGAAGATAATGATGTGATATGTTGATGAACAAAAGTGTGTAGTGTATGCTTAACATTAATACACTTAGGTATAGATGTTGAGTTTGTTTTGAAAATCTTAAGAGATTTTAAAGGTTTATGATGGAATGGTATCCTTAGGACCTAAACAGGATAGTACTTCTACTGGATGAAGAGAATAATTGATAATTATCCCAAGATAGTAGTTCGGATTATCTCATAAATGAAAATTTTCAAGAATGAATTTAGATCATACAAATAAGGTGTTAAGATCTTGCTGAGTGGTACGACACTATCGTGTCTCTAGATCGTTTTAATGTATTCTGGTGGTTTATCGAGTTCAAGTAGGAAATCAACCTAAACATAACCCTAGTACAACTATTCTCAGTATTTGAAAATTTTAAGTCGAATATAGTTAGTCAGACTATATTCCACTGTCCCTAGGTTAAATATAGGTGACTAGTCTATATTTAGCCAAGGTTCGATAAAATTTTCAAATACCTAAATTAGGTATACTTGTGATATGTCCGTTGCTTTTGGGAAACTGTCCACTAAACAAAGGCGATGTTAAACAATTCAGTTGCAAGTCCCGCCCATACAAGACTTGTAACCTATGTTTTCACATTCCATTGCATAGAAGATAGTACGGGTAGATACGTGTGGAAAGGAAGTTTTAAGTAGTTCTAAAACAGTCCATGCTTGGCCAGGATCACGAGCTTTTAATAATGAAGGTTTCATAAGAAAACTTTGATGAATGTAGAGCTGAACTTCAGCTTTTGTCGATGATGGATTTGTTTGTCCTTTATAAATCTCATATTCTATTTGGAAATCGATAGATTGTGATGGTTTTTGATATCATATGAATTAATATTGATGATGTGATGGAATAATTCTAGAGATCATTGCGCAAAACACAATGTCTCGGAAGTAGGTTAGACCATTGTGTGACCCAAAACATTTGAGAAATGATTAAGACCATTGTATCATACAATGTCCGGTAAATAGAAAAGACCATTGTAATCAGTTACAATGTCTTGGACATAAAATGTTGGAGTAAGAACATGATTGGGAGAATCTGGTTGTGTCGTAATGCCCTAGAATAGGCATACGCAGATATGTTTAGTCCATTGTTTAGATAAATGATTGAAAATAAACCGAGTTTATATATCAATATACTAATATGTTCATGTAGTATAAAATGCTTACGGGGAAATGCTCAATTATGTTTAGGGTACATATATTAATATGTAATTATGTTTGTGTAGCATAAAAATGTCTACGGAGAAGTGCTCAAAATGGGTATATATGAATATACTAATATGTTTGTGTAGCATAACATGCTTACTAAGTCCATAATCGTCTGGAGGATGGAAGACACGGAGAGCGAAAGGCTATAAAAAAATGTTTTTGCTTGTAATTGTAGTTATAGTTTAGGTCTCAATTAGACCCGTTTCTCTATAACCATGGCTCTGGTACCAATCTGTAACACCCCCAATTCATGGTTGCAGCGTAATTCAAACTGGGTGTTACTCAACGGCACAATAGTCACAATAATAGAAAACGAACTCCAATTGAGTCGTTTTTAAAAGATTTATCATTCAAATTGTATAAATATCAGAGATTACAAAATGAGGTCCCAAATGGTTCCATGTTTACAATTTACATTAAATGAGTTTTTGAATGATAATAAAATTTATAGCCCTCTTGAGTATCCGTGCCCTTCCGTGCCATCCTTGATCGTCATGAACCTGAAATACATGCTTGAGAGGTCAACACAAAGGTTGAGTGATATTCATAGAGTTTGTTTAATGTTTGAACACAATATGTTGGTAGTGTGAGCTATAGACTCACACCAATGTTTGGAAAACAAAGATGGGCCACGTTGTTATACGCCCGGAACAGTTATTATCAAATACTAAGCTTATGACACCAAAACGTTAACGGGTACCAATATCGATCGGCGGAGTTATCCCGGTAGGTACTTTGCCGTCATACCTAATGTCTCAAATATTAATGCATTTGTTTGAACTTAGTCAAAACAAATGGGATTCGTCAATCCCAATAGGCCTATTCACAATATTCGCGCTCACTATTTCTAGTGATTAAATGGTTCATAATAAGGGATCTCGGTTTGGCAAGGATGATACTTAGTGATAATATAACAATCAGGCAAGCATACAATTTAAAAACATTGTGCTCGGTTAAAAATAACATGTATTCCCCCCAAGGGTTTGTAAAACAATTAAGTAATGGAAAATGGGGCTATGAACTCACCTTGGGATGTAGTGACGTAATGAACACAACTGTGCCAAGGTGTATGGCAGAATAGTAACATAAGTGATGTCAATAATTAGAGCGCAACGATACAGAATCGGCATAACCTAATGAATATAAGCTTGTCTCAAAACATAATACGCAGAAAGTAATCGATACGTATGAGTTTCAAAAGGTAGAGTGTTATAGTTTTCGTGGAATATTTGTATCAATGTTTGTAAAAAGTTTAGTATCCCATTCGTGTGGTGGTATAAAGTCATAGACTCAGACAAAACGCACGCCAAAGTACAAATCATATAGCATAAGTATGAAAGGTAATAAGCACGTATAAAAGAATAAACCGGTAATAAGTGATTTGTTATTAAGTCGTAAGTCCATTAAGAATGCAATACATTAATCCTAAACCCTTGTAAGATTATATATGTATTTGACATGGTACATGAGGTTTGTAACTTGAAGATTTGCTAAAACAAGCCCTATGTATGAGTTAGAAACCTGATTCTAAAACAGTCCCAAAGATTGGAAAGTCTGCACAACTCAGTGAGTTATGGGCCTTAGGTAATTAGATAGGGTGATAGAGCTATGTCTTGTGGTCGTTTCGCCGGGTGGCGCACCTCATAACTCATCCCGATGAGTAAATGAGAGCCAAAATGGCGAAAGGTGTCAAAATCTGCACACCAGATTTCAATCAGAAAAAGCTCATGGTTCTGGTCATTTCTGGAGCTCGGCCCAGTTTTATGAAATGTAGGTAAGACATAAACTTAAATGTAGCCGCAAACGGCGCATCAACCGGAGTTGTAGAACTCTAGATATCGCCGAAAAGGCGGGACTGCAGTGAGCTGTTCCAAACAGCTCATGTAGGCAGTAAATAGACAAACAAAACGCACCCATTTGGTGCAGAAAATCAGCACACGAATACTCCCATTTGGTGCAGAAAATCAGCACACAAACACCCCTATTTGGGGCTGTTTTGCAGCCACTAACCACCCTCGGTTGGGGCTGGTCTTGGGGCTGTTTTGGCAGCCAACAAACACCCGCAGTTGGGGCTGAAATAAGCATATCCAGACGCCCCTGATGAGCATAAAATAAGCATAACCAAATGCACCTTATTGGTGTTGAAATGAGCAGGTCTAAACGCACCCTTTAGGGCTATTAGCGAACCGAGAAACCAAACCCCAACAGCACCCTTGGCGGGCTTGCGGTGTGGTGTGGGCTGGAACAGCAAAACAAACACACCCCTTGGGCTGTTAATACGCACCCACAAACACCCCTGATGGGGCTGTTTGGCAGCAGCAAACGCACCCCTTATGACTGAAAAACCCAACAAAATAACAATCATACAAACACCACTACGCGGGTTACTGCTATTTATCGATAGCCAACAACTCAAATAGGCTTAGTTTACAAAATAAGCCACATGTATCCAAGATAAGCTAATAACGAAAACAAGCATAAGCTACACGAATTAAATTACAAATAAGCTATGAGCTTTCATGACTAAGCTAAAACAAATAAGTCAAACACATAAATCCACACCGAGTCCCAAATGGGTCGACTCAACCTGGAACCACTCGGGTTATAAACCTGACCCGATACATAACCAATCAAGCAAACACTCTTTTGGGTGTCTCGTTGACCCATCGGCAGAAACAAACGCACCCTTGTGGGTGATTTTCTTGAGCCGACAACAAACAAACAACCCTTTTGGGTTTTTGTTGAATCTGAGAGCAGCAAACACCCCTTTGGGTTGTTGCTGTGAACCGAACCACAACAAATACAACACCCTTTTTAAATCTTTGTTTACCACACGAATTATTAACAAAACGTTTTTATTCAACTCTTTATTCCACGAAAACATATGAAACGATTATTTAGTTTGTTATTAAACTAATAACAAAGATGTGTTATGTGTTGACATACCAAGAGAGTGAACGAGAGAGTAAGATAGAGAGGTGATGGAGATGATGGTGGCGGCGATTGCGGTGATTAGCTCGAATCAAACAAACCCAAAAACAACCCTCTACACCTTCGATCTATAATTTTCTTGCCTCAAAAGTGGCGGATGGTGGTGATTTGTTGGCGGCAGAGTGAGGCGGTTGATGAGGCGGTGGGTGTGGTGGTGGTGTTGTCGATTGCTTGTAGTACAAGAGAGGGAAAAGGAGAGTTATAAGTTTTGTTGTTGTGTTCTAACAGAAAGTGAAAAGAGCAGATATATACAAATGAGTGGAGTCGGTTTGGTATAAGAAAAGTCAAATTGACTTTTGATTTGTTATAACTTAGCTAGGAGGGTTATACAAATATCTAAGTTGGGATAATATTGAGCTACGGAGTATAGGTTTGATCCTGGTAATTTCAAATGTTAAGCCCTTAAGTCATGAAAATTAAAACCGGGTAACATAAGAATATAATACTTATGAAAATGTCAAAACTTATCAATATACTCCAACTAAATATATTAGAGGTGTGATAAGTTTTAACGGAGCGCGTATACATTGTTAAAACCTAATAACGTAGGTTTGAGCACGTGTATGACGTTAGTTCATATAAAATATGACTATTGGTGAAATATGAGTATTTTGAACACAGACATTTCATAGTCTTTGGGTTGGTCACGAGAAAAGTTCACACTATTAAACTTTCATAATTACTTATAAAAGTAATTTAAATATTAAAAGTAATATATATGACATAAAATAAATAATAATCAAATCAACTTGGTTGTTGAGTTTATTGTCGTGTCGGTACGCGTTGTGTGCGGTTTTCACGTTTTGCAAAATAACTTCTCGTTAAATAGACCGAGGTGAACGAAATTGTTTAGAAAGTAATAATTCAAAACAGAATGAATTATTTAACTTGGAAGACTACCGGTTAACTACCGGTTATAGTAATTGCTTTTACTTTATGGTAAAAGTCAAATAGTCAAAAGTCAAAGTCAAAAGGGCAAAATAGTCATTTTGATGTGTGAATTTATGAGTTGCTACAATTTTTCTGCACAAAGGGTGCGTTTCGTTTGCTTATTTTCTGCGCAACAGGGGGTATTTGTTTTGCTGATTTCAGCCCTGAAAAGGGTTGTTATTTTGGTTATGTTTGGATTCAACAAATGACCACAAGGGTGGCTTATTTTGTTGTTCAATTTAATAGGGAAAACCACAGGGGACGTTTGTTTGAGCATATATTTTTGTGTCTTATGTGGTGTCGACTTATGCTTATGTTGAAGCTGCTTATTGTTATTGTTTATACTAAACTGCTACTTGTATATTTTATGTTGGATTATAATGTTAGGCCGAAACCCAGTAAGCATTATTTATGTTTACTTTTGGTAAGATCATTTTTAGTACAATATTAATTTATAACTATAGGCGGATTCGAATATCGGACTAATACATTTATAGTAAACTTATGTTTCGGGATTACTTATTTTGGAATCAAGTTATATGTATACGAATTGGATTAAGATTATCGAAACAAGAACTTGGATTTTAAACTATAGACAAACTTAACTAATCTATTTATCTCTCACTAAATTGCTAATTGATCCTTACATGGTTAGTTCCTTTTATACATGTGTTATGCTTTATTCCTTGGTACGTGTTTATGAGTCTTGACATTCAAACTACCACACGAACGATGATACAAAACCTTTTTACAAACAATGATACGAAAACTAAACTCGCATTACTTTATCTTCCGCGTAACATGATAATTTATTATCTTCAAGGTTGTGCTTTGCTACTCGATTCTATTTCTCGACACTTACGCCTCTACACTCTAAGGTGAGTTCATAGCCCCACTTTCTATTACTTAATTGTTTTACAAACCCTTGGGGGGAATACATGCTATTATTTTTCGACCGAACACAATGCTTTCAAATTGTATGCTTGTCTGATTGTTTTATTATCACTAAGTACCAGCCTTGCTAAACCGAGATCCCTTATTATGAACCATTTAATCACTAGCAATAGTGAGCGCGAATATTGTGAATAGGCCTATTGGGATTGACGAATCCCATTTGTAGTGAGTACATTCATACAAATGCATTAATATTTGAGACTTGGGTATGACAGCAACATACCTACCGGGATAAAACCGCCGATCGATATTGGTACCCGTTAACGTTTTGGTGTCATAAGCTTAGTGAATTAATAACCGTTCCGGGCGTATAACAACGTAGCCTACCTGTTTTGTTTTCCAACCATTGGTGTGAGCCTATAACTCACACTACCAACATATTGTGTTCAAACATTAAACAAACTCTATGAATATCACTCAACCTTTGTGTTGACCTCTCAAGCATGTATTTCAGGTTCATGACGATCAAGGATGGCACGGAAGGGCACGGATACTCAAGAAGGCTATAAATTTTATTATCATTCGAAAACTCATTTAAATGTGATTTGTAAACATGGAACCATTTGGGACCTCATTTTGTAATCTCTGATATTTATACAATTTGAATGATAAATCTTTTAAAACGACTCAATTGGAGTTCGTTTTCGATTATTGTGACTATTGTGCCGTCGAGTAACACCCAGTTTGAATTCCGCTGCATCCATGAATTGGGGGTGTTACAATTTGTATTTGACATTGTTTTCAGAAACGACTTTTTCTTTATCTTTAGATGCTTGGACAATCGGAGGTTGGACGTTTTCAGTACCTCCGTTATTAATAGGAGGAACCGGGTCCTTTGTCGCCTCGGTCTCACAATCCACTACCTTAGGAGGAGACAAATAAGAAGAGGTAGTAGGAGCTGTGGGTCCATCATATTTAACTCCACTGTGAGTTGTGATCGCCTTAATCTCGCCCCTCGGGTTTGCGATCGTGTTGCTTGGAAAGGAAGTAGTACCCGAACCCGAGGGTCGATCATTTAAACGTTTGTTAATATCACTAATTTGATTAGCGAATAACCGTGTTGTTTCTTCTTGTTTTGCCATGAAAGCTTGTTGGTTTTGAAGCAATTGCTTAATCAAATCATCCGTAGGTGACAGATTTTGAATAACACCTTGATTTTGATTGTTATTGAAATTCAGCTCACGGTTTTGAAAATTACCATGATTCTGATTTCCATGTATAGCATTTTGAAAATTCCCAGGGTTTCCATAGTTTCCTTGGTTTTGAAAATTCCCTTGATTCAGGCCTTGATTGTAATTACCTTGAAAACCCCAGTTTTGATTAAATCATTCATTATGATTTGGACAACCGTTATTAGCTCGACTCTGATTTTGATTTCCATGATTATTACGATTATGCGCATTATGATTCTGATTGACTTGATTTACTTGATTTGGTTGTTCGAGAACGGGTGGTCCAAGAAAATTAGTACGGTAGCTAAGAAGATTTCGATTTCCTTGAGGTGGATAACCGTTGTTACCCGTATTTGCACCATATGTGTTCTCATGAGAAAAGGCACCGGTGGTCGGACATTCATAATACAAATGAGGACCACCACAAGTCTCACAACCATGACTAACCATATTGAATTGATGGTTTTTCGTTTGATCCTGAGTCAGTTGATACATTTGATGCATTCGTAGAATAGCCGTAGACATATCATCGAGCTTCTTAGTAATGGCGGCAAGCTCGGGATTATACGAAGAATTATGAGTCGCAGTCGATCTCGTGGGTTCATTCCTCTCGGCTGAGGAATCCCAATAATTGTAATGAGCCGTCATATTCTCAATTAGTTCATAACAATCTTCAGGACGACGTTTCATAAAAGTACCTACGGCTGCTGCATTGATCGTGTCACGATGTCGTAAAGTCAAACCATTATAAAACGTATCAATGATCGTAATGAGATGCATATTATGGTTTGGACACCGATCAATAGCAAGCTTATAACGTTCCCAAGCCTCGAACAAAGACTCATCGGGAAGTTGCCAGAAGTTACTAATATCGTTTCGTAGCTTCGTCACCATCGATGATGGAAAATACTTCGCCAAGAACTTCGAGACCATTTCTTCGAAGGTATGAATCGAATTCTTGGGAAGGCGATCAAACCAAGCGGTAGCATGATGCGTAAGAGAATAGGGGAAAAGAGAAAGACGGAGGGCATCATCGGAGACCCCATGTTGTTTCATGCTTTGGGTGACGGTTAAATATTTATCAAGATGCTTGTTTGCATCGTCACCCGGCAAACCGTGAAATTGGCATGGATTTTGGACTTGTTGTATCATATGATGCTTTAGTCCAAAATCCGTAGCCTCAATATTTAAAGGGGCAATCGGGCCACCTCTACCGTGCATTGTGGGTTGGCACAGCTCCTCCATCGTTCGGAGATCAGGAGCTAGCACGTGTTGGTAATCATCACCACCCACCGGAGGGTGTTGATTATTCGGATCCATTTCCACAACGTTAGGGAAATGGACACGGTGTGTGTGTCGAATTACCTTTTCTAGGTTTGACAAAGGAGATATAAGATTCTCAAAAGAAGAACGGGTGTGCATACACCAAAAACAAATTTAAAAAGAAAAAGGAAAATCTTTTTGTATATTTTTTTATTTAAACAAATCTCAAAAACTTTTTTTCTTTTGTTTTTCTTTTAATAAAACGTTACATTAATCGTAATCATTTCCTTCAAATCTACTCGCAATGGAACGGGAGAGAAGAGTGTTTCTCTCTTCAGCTAGCAATTTAATGTCTTAGCTTTCCGTATTTTTCGCTTATTCGGTTGTAGAATTTAAAGTAATCCAATAAACAACTAATTTCACATTTTTCTTATGTTGTTAGGCTTATTTGGTTTACAACGCCCTCCCTTCCATGGGAGAGTCGAGGCTATAACTTTAATTTTTGTATTTTTGTAAACACTTTAGGAAAAGTGTTTTTAATTTTTCAATTTTTATATTTTTATAGAAAATATATACAAGATAGAGGAAGGCTTATCAAAACACGATTTTTCAAATCGAATATTTAAAAACTCACTTCAACCTTCCCCGGTAGCGGCGCCAAAAATTGATTGCTTCAAAATCAATTATATATAAAAGTAGTATAGTATCGAGGAGATCCGCAAGAAATACGGATTTACCGAGTCGTTTCCAAACGAAGGTGTGAATGGAATCTCGAATTATCGATTCGTGAACCGTGTAGTGAAAAGTGAAATGTGAAAATTGTGATTATGCAATTCAAATTATGAAAAGTAATAGTGAATTAAGCAGAAGGTAGAAGCTAAGTATGCACAAATGTTTAAAACCTAAAAACGGAAATTCAAACGCTATTTTTAAACGTAACGTACGAAATAAAACGTAACTTTCTATGAAAAATGATCCTAAAATTATGAAACAAATTTCTAAAAATCTTAAACTACTTAAATTAATTTTGAGAAAAAGAAAAATATTTTTTTGACTTTTTATTTATTTTCTATGAATTTATTTTTATTTTTGGAATTAAAAAGTAATTAAAAATTAAGGTAAATTTAAAAATAAATGGGAAAATTATAAAATCAACTTTGAAAAATCTAAAATATTATAAAAGAAATATCTAAAATATTTTTGGATTTTGAATGTCCTTTTTTTGATTTTTTTATTGATTTTTGTTTAATAAAAAGTATTTAAAAATGATTAAAATCTAAGAAAAATAGTAAATCAACTCAGAAAATTATGAAAATTTCACAGATAATCTGAAATATTATGAAAAGCTTGGAGAAAAATTTTGAAACAAAAATAAGTTGCAGAAGTGCTTATTAGCGATAAAACAGCTTAACACAAGTGCTTATTTATAAGCACTTTTGACAAGACTATATGAAATTGAAAACACAGATGCAATTTGCACTATTAAGCTCAAAATCATGCAAAAATCATCAAAAGTAACTCAGATACAAAGCAAATCATGCAATAAGCAGTCTAGGATAAGCCAATCAATAAGCACAATCTATACTGAATAAGCTAGAAGCTAAGAACTACTTGAAATCAATAAAACTCAACAAAAGTTACTCAGAAATGATGAATAAGCTCAGAAAATTAATCCACATAAGCAATAGCAGGCCTAATCACAACTCAGAAACCTAGTTCCAAAACCCTTAATAGCAGACCAAATTAAGCACTTCAAATAAGCTCTAAACTACACTATTAGTGGGGCAAATGATTCACTATACTACTGATTATCTCTAATCCAAAAAGCCCTATCAGAAGTTATCATATGCTATTCTAAATTAACAAATGTTCAGCAGCTTTCAGAAACATAAGATAATGAAACAGTTGACTTTGAACTAGTTTTCACCAATTGACTAAATCCAATTTCAATTGCTTATATCTATCTCTACATGTAATATTAAGCTATAGCTATGATAGAATAAGCTAACTAAGACTAAATTGCAATTATAAAATCAATTATATTGACTGTTTTTAATAAAACTAACAGATATTCTAAATTTAAATCTAATTTTGACTAACCTATAAATTTCTTACTATTTTACTCAATAACATAGCGTTTGGTATGTTGTAATTAAAGGGGGAATGGAAAAGATTATTACGATTGAATGGAGAAATGTTGTTTGTTTACATTTATGTAATGTATACTTTATTACAAGGAATGATCTATTACACCAAAATCATTCCTTAGGGGCCCCCAGCTTTTTTTTCATTATGACCGTAATTGAATCAAAATTACATAAAACTCCACCATTAATTAACCATATTAATTAAACTTCTTATCAATAATGGGCATTTTAGTCTTTTTATTATGATTCCATTACATTTTATCATACAAACCAAACATGATTAATAAATGTAATTAATCATTACATTACACTGTTTATTCCATTACGTCGGTCATAACATTCATTCGACATTTCATTCCGTCCTACCAAACGAACCCTAATACTCTATTACTATTCTAAAGCCACCTATGTGAGACATAAAAACAACAATCAAACAACTATGAATCTCAGCTAATCACAGATCCAAACACTCCCTTATGTGACAGTTACACTATAAATCAATGAGATAATCAACAACACTCAAATCTAAAGATAAAAAACACAGAGATAACACTAATAGAAGCAATTTCAATCAATCAATAACATCTATCACTATATGAACTCTGAAAACATATCTATACTACTAGTTACTCAAAAAATGATAACAGAACTTACTAATGTCTATTTCCTCAGCATTAACAGAGGAATTCACTAAGCTAGCATGTCTCTAGATAGGCCAAAAGCTTCCCTTACTCAATACGGCTTGCCAAAATCACCTCAATTCACCATATGACCAAGTCAGTAGACTTTCTTTGACTTTTTGAATAAGAAATGGATTATGACTGATATGACAAAGACAACAAACTCACCAAAGCTAGAAAGCTTAGATAAGCTATATTAAACTACAAATAAGCTTGTATGAAAGCTAAAATTAACTCAATCTCTTTTTTGTATTTTCTAAATTAATAAAATAGTAGAATGAAAACTGAATTGCAATGATATGTAAATATGTAAAACTGAATTAAGCTGATAAAACAAATACTAAACTAATAAGCAGTGATTAAAGTTTACACTGAATTGAATAAGAGTAAAATTATTTCATTAACAATAAAAGTGCTACAATTGAAAAGTAAATTTTACACTACAAACTGAGAATTAAAACTGGCAGAGCTTCGCTAGCCTAACACTCTACACTCATTACACTAGCCCTAAGCATCTATTTATAGTAACAATGAGAGGATTCTGGAAGTGAGGGTCACGGATTGCCACCTTGGCAATCCGTGTGCTATGTGCTTCTTTGATGCAACCTTGAGCCTTCAGATCAATATTCAATCACTTCCCATCAATGAGAACCCTTGGATCATCACCTGTGACGTGTAGAAGCCAATGATATGATGCCACATTAATCCCTTGTGTGCTTCTTAGAGTCTGACAAGCACTGACAACACTGACACCCTTCTAGAAGCCCCATGAATTGACCAATTAGCCCTTAATTACGGTGAATTTATGGTACGGGTAAATTAGGGTTCCTGAGTGAATAGTAATTCTGGGAAAGTGGTGAATTAGGGGGTGGGTAAGGTTAGTTTAATATTGTTTGACTGTTGACCGTGGGGTTGGTGTTTTGACCAAGGGTGGACTGGGCTTGGGATGGTTTGTGTAATTTTGGGCTTTGGGATTGGGTATTGTTTTGTTATTGGATTAGGTGATTGGACTAGGCTTTTGTATTTGTAATTTCAGATTTTTGGTTTAGAAACATATAAGGACTAAATGTGTATATTCTGAAAATCTAATGACTAAACCTGTACTTCTTCCAAAATATATTCCAAGGGCTCATGATGTAACTTTCTGATTTTCCAAGGACCATAGATGTCATAATATGAAAAGTGTCTTCCAAGGACTAAAATTGCCAGATTTTGAAACTTGGAGGACCAATTCTGACAATCTCATGAAACTTCAATCAGGGATCAAAACTGACAAATCTCACATCTCTGAGGTCTTCTAAGGCTCAGCATTGACTAAATTTGACTGGTCGGCACACGTTCCACTCTCGTGCTCGTTTTTTTCGGTTTCCGTTTACTTATCGTCATTTATTGAAATATCCGTACCTGCACATTCACAATCACAAAAACATGTTTTCTTTGGCGTTTGGAGTTAGTTTCACTACATCTAAGCAAACACAATAATCAACATCTAGGTTTCACTACATCTAAGCAAACATAATAAAAACCTAGCCTAGCATGTTAAAGAGAATACAAGCGTAAGATATAATCACACAACACATGGACATATTGAATGATTTGAATAAGTACTTATCTTCAATTGAACATGGAAGAATCAAGGGGTTGAAACCCTTGAAAAAGCTGTAAAATTCGTCTAGGGTTTATGCCCTAATATCCCACACAAAGTTCCACTCTTTACAATGAAAAATTGGAAAAATATATATAGACTATGCATCCTGACGGCGTCATGTGTTAACCTCTGACGCCGTCAACTCGCCGCCATGATAAAATACGTATTACCTAGATCCATTTCTGACGCCGTCATGTAGAGAAACACTCTGGGCCGTCACGTGTAATTGGACCCTGACGGCCTTGGTAACGCCGTCAGGCCAATAAGCCTAAAAACATTATGGATCGTCACGTTATAATTTCCACATCCACCTCTTTTGTCACTCTTGACACTGTCACTTGTAGAACCTTGACGCCGTCAGGTACTGTTCCCAGCATGGAAAATTAAGTCTTTGCCGTTTTCTTCACTTTTATGCTCCAAAAACGTCCAAAATGCTTCCTTTTCCAGATTTCTCTCCAAAAGTACATAAAATGACAAAAGGAACGATTTAGGGCAATAATTGATCAAATAATCTCGAATTCGGGCTTAAATGACCCTTTAAAAGTGGTACAATTTTCGCCTCATCAAATACCCTTACACTTGAGATTTGCTTGTCCTCAAGCAAATGCGCTTTTATTCTAATCAAAATACAAGTTAGGGTTCACTTAACACCAATCTAAAAGTAATTACAACAGATAATCGTTCCACTAAAAACAAAAAACAAGCACGGAGGTCATACACTAGCACCTCACAAATACTGTTTAGATACTCACATCTCTCGGGTGTAATAAAGTATATATCACAATATGAAAATGGAAAACATCTCTCACTACCTGTCATAGCAAATAGATTATCATAGGCTTGGGAAAGGATCAAACCTCCACCACTTGGCGTAGGCACTTAGGATAAACTATCAAAGAGGTCTTTTAAAGGGTTATAACATTAGGTGTAGGGATATGGAAACCCGGTTTTGTTCGATAAAGGCAATATTTACTGGTGGCGAGTTAATCATCTTGGTTAATTACATGTACAATATGGCGTTGCTAAGCCAAGACTCGACTCGACTTAAGCTAATGAATTAAAAATAACAAAAATATTAAACAAACGTAGAATGAAACGGGATGGTAGTATATACATCATAGAATGAAGAGGTTTTTTTTTTTTTTTTTTTTTTTTTTGCACACACTCTTGCCCTACCATCCAAAATAATACATCATATGGAATGTACATTCCCCTTACACTTGAACTTTTACATACTTTACAATAAACTACTCTAATGACTCGAATCAAGATAATCAAAACACTTGGAGTACTTTTAAATATTAATGCACATATGAGGGTAATAATTGACGTCATCCCCATTACTCCATTACAATAGTACTTTACCCATGAGTCCCAATCGTCCCAAAACAATATGTACAAGATATGACTCGACTTAGCAACCATGTAATCAATTAGATAATTAACTAAGGGTTTAAACATGTAACAATAATGCACTAAAGATGAGTGCATACACGGAAGGCTAAGGCGATTTGGTTGCACATTTGGGTGGGTTGTAACAAATTCTTCCTTTAAGTAAGATGCTTAAAGTTAGAAACGAAAAGATAGGGTCGGAGGGGTGTACTAGGGGTTTCGTGTACTAAAAATGAGTACAACGATAAGGTGTAGGAAAAATTAATTGACTTTACTAGTCAAGTGATATGACTTAAATGGTCAAGTAATTATGATACGGTTTTAACACAAGGGTGATCTTAATGCCTCTTATCATGTAGTAAAACCTACTACACGAATGTAGTATCACTAGCGGTCTCGGGATGCATCACTAATACAAGTTCTAGAATCTAAATGCTACTGGTACACTCATAAGCACTAATAATGAATGCTTTTCCTATCAAATCTAAAGGTGGACCTCACATATTTGGGTGGAAAATTTTTCTGAATGGTACGGTTTTGTGCTAATCATACAACTCCTATCCATGAGACACTTGTTAAGGATAAAGTTTCACTCCTAAATGTTGTAAAAAAATTTAAATTTGGCGCTAAAATTACACTAACAAGTATTTCTCTTAGTTTTATTACACAACTACCATCGAACAAACAAACTCAAGTGCAATAGTATCCTATAAGGTATCATCATTTACCCTCCCCTTACACTTAGGATGAACATTGTCCCAATGTTCAATTAAAGAATGTAAAAGTAAAATAGGTAAAAGAATGAAAACAAATACTCCCCTGATTCGTTCGGTGTGGATAGTGTGTTAACAAGGTTAGATCTTCCTCTAAGAAAATGAACGTTCAAAGTTTCCCTTCCAGAAATATAAATAATCTTCTTGTCATATATAACCTGTTAAACCTGAGAAAACAATCAAGGCAACCTCGCGTAAAATCGGCGGCAATCTATATATACTAACAAATCCTAGAAAGCGATTTAAGATATAATGCTTATGGAATGAATGTTTGTAGATTTCCTGGAGTTTATAAAACCAAAGAATCAACAAAAACTTTTAAGACTCCGTTAGAAAAACAAAACTCGCAAAATTTCCAGAATTTCACACGTGACATCGTTAGGTGTTAAACCCTGACGCCGTCAGAAGTGACCTGCAGAATTCTTTATGTTAAGTTTCTGGAAAATTTCTGGAAAAATTTATGTCCTACTTCCTGGAAAATCCTGTAAAACATCATTATGACTCGATACAAGCATTTGACTCTAACAAATACTAATATACATATTCATTTAATATTGTGCACGAATCATGATCATTTTCGTTCTTATAAACAAATTTGGGGTTTCCCCTTACACTTAGCTTTTGCAAAATACCTTTATATGAAGTTAAGACAAAGTTAAACAACAAAATAAAGCATTTTCACAATTTAGTTTGAAACATGCTCTGCCAACAATAAAAATAAAACATGCATACGGAAACAAATAAAATCACACAAAACATGGTTTGCCTCCCAAGAAGCGCTTTTCTTTATTTACGAGTCTTGTAGCTAGACTCAAGGTCATGGGTTATCACGTGACCTCATCTCTTGAGATGACGTATCCCGTATAATTATGATCCTCGCTATCGAGGTGGTAGTGTTTCAATCGTTCGATACTTGCAGTCACCTCCCCTCCTCCTTTACTGCTCAAGGTAGCTATCCCACCTTGGCGTATGCTTTCAATTGTGAATGGTCCATACCACCAAGGACTCGGCTCGTCGGGGGGTACTTTTATCTCTGAATGCCTTAAGAGTACCAAGCCTCCTTCTACAAATGGTACATGATTCTCTGTCGGTTGACTACATTCAAACTTTAATTGAACTTTATTGCTGCATTTGCCTCTCTCAGGCTTAGTTTCTTTGTAGCTTTTGATTCTTGTTTCCCATGTGAGGATTTTTTCTTGAACATGATTAGGCGATGTGTTAATGTTGTTTTTGAGCTTTCTTTTCATCAGGCTTTCTTGCACACATCGTGGGGTCATAGGAAGGCTAATCTTTCTTTTTCCTGACTTAAGTTCAATTTCCCGCTTTTCATACCTAATGACAGCTCTTGCAGTGGTGAGGAATGGTACTCCAAGGATTCTTGGCATGCATCCACCTCCTTTATCATCGATGATCATGAAATCGACGGGATACATGAACCCTGCAACATTGACCAGTACATCCTCTGCAATTCCCAAATGGTATACATAAGAGTGACCAGCGAAGGATAGCCTAACACGGGTAGTGGCCGACATTTCCGTGGTTAGTTGGGTGTAAATAGTTAGGGGCATAAGATTTACTTCCGATCCTTGTTCGGCGAAAGAATCCAGATATTGTAAATTCCCAATGTTGGCTGGTATCACAAAGTTCCCACAAGCCATCTGCTTAGTAGCTACTTTTCGTGTAAGTAGCTTCTCGAATACCGGTCCCCCAGGTAATGTATCATACTCATCTTTCCCCTCTTTCTCCTTCTTTAAAATCTGTTTGGAGGATTGGTTACGCCCGTCACCCTTTATCCAATTTGTTATGGTATTCTCATTTATATCATGTTTTAGGTAGTAACCTAGTGATTGGGATTTTGGCAGTTCCTCAAAGGTTTGTACACTAGGGGTTTCCTTTTCCTCATTATCCTCATGGACAATTGTGATAGAGTTAACAAATCGTGTAGTGGGGGTAGCGCTTTCTTTTCTTAACAACATCATTTTCGGGTTTTTGTGGTTTGAGTATTCCTCCACTAGGCTCATCATCTCCTTCATTTTCTCCTGCATCTCCTCCTTTTGTTTATAAAAAGCTTCCTCGAATTTAGCAAGCCGCTCAGAATGGGTTGCCATGTACTCTCTCATTCGAGCTTCGAATTCCGGGCTGAGGTTTTGAGGAGGCGAATAAGATTGAGCATGATTTTGAAAGGTTTTGACATTCTCTCTAAGGGGTGACTCAAACAATGGTGTCGGAATCATATTTGAGACAGAATTGACAACTGCCCGTCTGGGACTTATGAAAAATGATTTTATGGCTAAGTAGTAAGATTACTAATATGTCTAATTATTTGATTGGTGAATTTGAAAAAATGATTGGTGAAAATTTAGATAGAGAAGATGTATAATACATGTGTCTAATGTTAAGTGGATTGGGCATGTAATTAGGATTGCATTTTAGGTCTAAATAACACTACTCTTTTCTTATTTTGTATATGTGACACATTAACTTGTTGCAAAAATAAATATAGCTGCTCAAAAAACGTTGATCAATTAGATTTAGGATTTTTTTTTTTCTAATTGAAACAAATATGAGCTCAAGACACATTATTTTTTATTTTTATTTTTTTAATTGAGAGACTCACAAATGTCTCTATCTTCCAATTAAGAGGCTAATTAAGACACTCAAGACTAAACCACTTAATTTAATAAGTAGCCTCTTACTCTATTACTAAATATTCGAATAAGTGGTGGTATGACTTAGCTCCTAACTAGAATGAACATATATGTAGCCGCGGGCACTGTTTAGTTTTTATTAGAGTTGTAGCAATCTTGCCATCTTACTATAAGTTCATTTACTTACTCGGTTATGGTTAATCACAAACTTGAGTATTGTATGTGTACGGTAATTTGTGCTCTTTGAGAAATCCGGATCATGTATTGGTATTGTTGTCTTTATGATTAATATGATTATCGCACATTTGATATGAATATCGGACTTCTTTTATTTTTCTTTTGTTTTGGGCCGACATAAAACCACAAGCCCACCAGGCTCTAAGCCCAAACGCACCCTTATTTTTTTGTTTTCTTTTCTTTGTTCCCTGCCGCAACCTCACCCAAAACACCCCTAGTATTTTACGACTTCTACACATAACCTACAAATAATTTTGCTTGTCTCATCTCCCCTAATGCCAAAGAAACAGAAACGATAGATATCACACTCCCTCTCACATGTTTACTACCCTAGAAACCACCCAAGTGAAACACCAAACTCACACATGAAAGATATACACCAACGTGTCACAACATTCCTTTCTCACAACCCATGCTCCCCAATGGCAAGTAAACTAACAATGTACATCCAAGGAAACGTCAGGAATGAATAGGGAAGATCTCACAAGATCTAAGCTTTGTAAACATGCGATTAGTTTATATTTGTGGCGTTACTATTTGCCTAACATGCAACCTCCATTCTTGTGAGCTTATCTTGTCCATACACCCTTCAAAACTCCCTATATAAGCCTGTGGAAAACTAGAAGGGGGGGTTGAATAGTTTTACGTCTTTTTCGTTTTGCTTATTTTATAAAAGATAGTTTCTAAGATGAAACTTTCAAATCACTTTAATACATAAATATATACTAGTTAATTTATGATTTTGTATTAATACTACTTATGTATAATGTACAATTTCAAAACACTTAACTACAAAAGTATAAATACAAGATTTATTAAAGGTTTTATATATACAATGCTTATGTATAATGTTAAGAAAGAATATACGATTTCATATATTTTATGTAAGCATATATATGTGTAGTAGTGTATAGATATAATTATATGTACTAGGTTGGTTTTTGAAAGATTAGTTTTATGAATGGATTTTAGTTTGATCTTTATGTGAAATCAACATATGCACAATACTAACAATTATGACTATGTATGAAATGCAAGTAAGTAATAAATCAAAGAGTGAGAGATGGAAAGATCAAACCGAGACACAAAGGATTTATAGTGGTTCGGCTACAAGGACACCTTCCTTGCCCTACTCCACTCCCCGAGTCACCTACTCGAGAGTTTTCTTCACTAGATCAAAGACCTCCTTTATGGCGGAGAAAACCGTACACACCAATATACACACCAATTTACACACCAATCTTCACACCAATCTACACACCAATCTTCACACCAATCTTCACACCAATCTACACACCAATCTACACACCAATCTTCTATACACCAATCTTCTATTCTCTTCACACCTTCAAAGTATTAATGTCTTGACACCTTCAAGTCACTAATATCTTCGCAACTTCAATGCACTAGTGTCTTGACACCTTCAAGCCACTAATGTCTTCACACCTTCAATGCACTAATGTCTTGACACCTTCAAGCCACTAATGTCTTCACAACTTCAATCTACAAATGTCTTCTAGTCTTCTCTACTAGAGATCCTTAATTTCTTCACTACAAGTTCCTATTGCTACAATCTCCTATCACCACTACTATCTAACCCTTCTTCTTCACTTCAAGTTACACTTCACACTTACAACAATTCTAGATTCTTCAACTAAATCTAGTTAACTAATATATACACCTTATTCACCAAAGTATGAAAGATATACAAGAAAATGTAAACAAACAACTTAGATAGCAAGATGATACTAAGTTGTAATACTTCTAATAGAAGTATTCTTCTCTTTGCACTTGAAAGAATGAGGCTTTGGATCACTTGGAAACAAAGGCTTATGAAATGAAATGATCAAAGGATTTTTAGGATTGAAATGGAGATCTAGAACAGAAAGTTTTTGTGCAAAAAGGTGGGAAAAAATCCAGGTTTAAGGTGGTATTTATAGGCAAACGTTTCTGACAGAGGAGCGTGGCCGGTCCCCTTAAAGCATGGCCGGCCCCCTTAAAATTAAGGGGGCCGCCCAACTGTAACGGCCAGAAACTTTGTCTTTTAGTGGGGAAAGTTTATTTGGTGAAAAACTAACTGATTTTGGTTAAATATTTGAAATCATATATTTAGTATGATTAAAACATTTTTCCTTATTACCAAAAGTGTTTTTCAAAAATATATAATAAGATTATATAATTAAATAAACTTTGTATTAGTTAATTAAATACCCCTTTGATCATACATTGCACTAAACACTTTGTTTATTCATACCTTAAGTGATTTGTTGGTGAAAGTGATTATTTATTACTAAATACATGTTTACGTCATGATCTTTGGTTTGATTAGTTTAAGTTTTGTGATTATCAAAACATAGAGATATCGGAAGATATGAATAATGTTTTCAGTCAATTATTTATATCAACAATCTCCCCCTTTTTGATGATTACAAAACCTAAACTTATTAAATCCAAAAATTAATATTTAGACAAGTATTTAGTAAGTTTACATTCACTTCTCCCCCTTTTTGTAGAATCAAAAAGGTTAGGCCGAATAAGCTTCGTAAGAGAAGTTTAAACGGGTAGAAAACTCCCCCTTGATGTATGCTCCCCCTCGTTTGAGGGCACCAAGGTTTCGAGAAAGTAATACTTGCAAGAAAAATATTAGAAGCACAAGCATGGCACAAGCAAATACGTATAGCATAATATTAACAAGTAATAATCATGGCACAAGGGAATAAGAAACATATATTAAATCATTCAATACTAGAGAAATGATTATGTCAACCCATAATCATTGTTACAAAGGCAATACAAATAGAATTCTAAATAACATAGAACATCCTATAGTGCCACCAAGAAGTGTCATCAAACTTTCTTGAATCCCAAAATGGTTGAGGAGTTTTGTTTGAAAATGAGAAAACATAAGCATATCAAATGCTTGGTGGTTTAATAGAGGTAAACTCTTGGTTCCATGGGTGTTGGTGAGTTTGTAGAGCTTGGAGGTGGTGGATTTGAAGTGGAGTTTGTTGGTTGAGGGTTGTGATGTTGTTCAAGTGATGGGGTTTGTTGAGATCTAGTAAGAAGATACTCAATCCAAGTGAAGTGCTCATTCAAAGCAATAGTTTGTTGTTGAAGGAAGATGCAACAAGGGCAATTGTTAACATGCTTCTCAAGTTGGTTTTTGTTATGTGGTGATGATGGTGAGCTTGATTGTGGTGGATCCAAATTGCGTTGAGCAAGATGTAATGCTAAAAGAGCACTAAGCTCATGTGCCTCTTTTAGCTCCTCAACGAACTTCAAGTGTTCGGAGGAAGGTGATGGTGGTGGAGCATGATAGTTGTCTTGGGTGAAGGTTTGTACATGCAACATTGGAGTGGCATGTGAGGTTGTAGGAAGTGGTGGTGGTACTCTAGGTGGTGGAGACATGTTTGAGCTTGGGTAATCAAGAAAACAAGATATGGGTGGAAGATGTTCTTCATGAGTGGATGATGTCTTTGTTGAATGAGCAATATGTGAAGTGTTGATTGAGATATTGGGATTGTTGTTTTGGGATTGAGCATGCTCATCAAAAGAGGAAGCATTAATGAGGGTATTAGTGGAAGATAGGTTGTGGGATGACTCATTTGAGTGGGTTTGAGGTTGAGTTGTTGGTTGACTTGAAACAACATCACAAGAGTTATCACAAGAATCAAGTTTCCTCCTCCAAACGGGTTTGACGGAGATCCTTGCGGTTCTTGAAATCTTTGGTTTTTGGTTGTTGGAAGATGACATGTTTGGGTGTGATGGCATTAATGGTGGGAGGAGAGTATTTATAGTGTATGAGAAATGTGGTTTAGGAAGGAAAATTTGAGGGATAGTATGGGACAAAATATGTTTGTGAATTTTGGGAAGTATAGGCTGAAGTGGGTCAAAAAGTGATAAAGAAAACAGTATCCCCGACCATCAGATGGCCGGTCCCCTTAATTAGGGGCCGGTCCCCTTAATCATTAAGGGGGCCGCCTTATATAATTAAGGGGGCCGCCCATCTGGTGATTCCCAGAATGCCAGAAATGGGTTTTTGGCAGAAAATTTTCAAAAAGGTTGTGTTTTTGTTTTTGGATTCAAGTAAGTTCAACTCTTTGAGGCAATATAGAGCATACTATTCATGAATGTAGAGAATATCATAGAAATGATTAAAGTGAACAATTAATTCCTAATAATCATGTTATCTAATAATATTTCAGTTAAGTTTGGTAACTAAGGAAGCAATAAAGCAAACTAGTTAAGTATGCAACTATATGAAGATAATGGCAAGTAGGATTAGTGCAAACGAATTTAAGATTGCTTATGATAAACAAGTGGGAAGATATGATTATATGAACTTCAAGACTTGTTACAAACAAGATCCATATGGGCAAACCATGATTCTCATAAAATGATTTGATTAGATTGTGGATGTCATTTTCTCATAAATTTATGACATATGTGAGAAAATAACAATGTTTTAAATAAAATGTTTTTAGTTTTATTCAACAATGTTTGAAAGTAAGTTTTCACTTAATGCCATAAATCTGGGAACGAAAGAATCTAATGAGAAGCAAGGTTCATAAAAGTAAACTAGCGTTAGGTATATATAGGAAGTGCAATTTAATCAAATTGGAGAATGAGTATGAGACTATTACTAGTGGTGCTCAATTCAGGCTAAACACGACCATTTTTACGGGTTACACACACCCAACTTCTCACATAGAAGCAATTCAACCGTTAGGTTAAATTGAATTTCTAGTCAATAGATTCTCCAGTAGTCATTCTCCTTTTAGAGGAAATCGAGTTCCTAAATTTACCTATCGAAGATTACCAAATATGAAGTATTCTTGATTCACTAAAACTTGGCTTAATGTTTTGAAATACATTCAAGTTTGTATCCTAATAGGACAAATTTTGTTTTGTTTCAAAAAGAAAAATGTTTCTGCTTTGATAAAGATCAAAATAATGTTATGATAGCTTATGATTAAGCATGTTGTTCAAAAAAAAAACATAAAATAGATATCCGAAGGGTTTTAACTCAAAGAGAGAAGTTTTTAAATATGACATATTGATTTTGATAATCAAGAAATTTCAGGTGAAAAATATACTTCAAGAGAATCGATTCAGCCCATTGTCATATGTAATCATCTCTAAGGGCAACTAAAGATATGAGAGAGACATTGAACATCTAAATGCAATGAGATAGGGAAGGACAAAGAAAATCATCAATGAATGCAATATAGACATGTGTATATATGCATGTATACAAGACACATTGTAATATTGAGTCACTAGCAAGTCTTAATTATAACACATCTATTAATGCAACTAGTAAGATCATATAGCACAAGTGGCAAGCATTCTTTTCTAGATCATAGAAGATTATCAATATAGATGAAAACTAAAATAAATGATAATAGGCATATCAATAAGACGGTTAATTATCCTAATGTTATGTATGCATATATTGGTATTCATGATCTAAAAGCATAGCAACTTGCAAATTAAAACATATTAATATACTAATTGAAGCATACTCTATCTTAATGTAATGTAGGCAAGTTTTTGAAAGGAAAACTTACCTCAGGTCCAGCTCTTCTTTAAGAGTGGTCATGAGAGCAATATAAAACGTCAAGAAGGTTTTCCCCAAAGCAAGTTGAAGAAGCGAAGTAATATCCCAATGCAAAAAGGATCAAGGAGACTTGATCATAGAAACACTATCGGTCGCGCCAATCATCACAAGTCGTGCAGATTAAGAATGGTAGAACAAGAATCCTTCGTCATGAGGTAGTGACGAACACACCATAAAGACAATGGTCATCAAATGAAAGAAAGCGAATAGAGTGATCCAAAAAGTAGTAGTTCCTTTGATCGTTAATTACCTACACATGACAGAGAGCTTGGTACCCAGATTCTCATGGGTCCGAGTTGATTAGTAGCGAACATCCAATGCACTTAAATGCATATGAAGAGGATGTCGTCGAGAAGTACAAGAATTCATTATTTGTTTGTTTTAGCAAACAAACAATAACTTTCTTGACTAGAGAAATAATCAATGGATGTAAATAATAATAGTTCTAAATTTTTCCATTAGGTTTAACAAATTTTATTTGTTTTGATGTATTTGTCAAATACTCATCTGCCGTATATCCTAATCCGGTTTTATCATAAAATGACTTTTGAATGTTAAGTAGATATTTTAAAGATTTAGAACTATTTTCGAATTTTGCTAATATTTTAGCTTTTTCCTTTTCCATTTTGATTTCATGTTTATAGTCTTGACAATTTTTACATTCAAGATCAATTTCAATATTACTTTCAAGTCTAGACATTTTGTCTTCTAAAATTATTTCTTTTTCAAAGTTATTTTCAGCGGATGTTGAAGATTCATTTTTAAAAATAATTTTTGAGTCAATGTTGCAAAAGTGTTTGAAGTTATTTTCCATTTTTGAAAATTCTAATGTAAATTGATCATAGCAAAAATGTTTGGTTTTGAATTGTACCTTATTTGTACTTGTACACTCTTCACTCGCTATACGGTGATCAACTCCATTGTTCATGTCGCTCCATGTTTTGTTTGTAGCATTGCTTGGATCTTGGAGCATGTAATCCTTGTCATCACTATTTGTATTAACATTTGTTAGGATGTTCACGTATTCCGTATTTACATCTTCTTTATCGTCCTTGTTGCACCATGATTTATTAACATGCTTTCTTCGGATTTGACACATGTGTTCTTCATTATTAGTACCTTCAATGATCACATTTGAACTAGTAGTACATGTGTTTGTTTCAACTAAATATTTATCTATTAAATTTTCTAGAGTAACAATTTCATGTGCAATATCAAGTTTATCATCTTTGGTTTTACATTTCTCTTGGTGAAACTTTAAAAGGCATTTCCAAATATCATTTGCCGTTTTACAAGAAAATAATCTTTCATAATCAACATTTGGTAGAGTTTTGAAAATAAGTAATTTAGCTTTAGTATTTTTATCAATTTTTATTTGAAGATTATTATATTGATTTTCAAAATCCATTTTGGTTAGTTTAAGATCACCAATTGAAATAATATGCCAAAAATCAAGATCTATTGATTTCACATAATTTTCAAATTTATTTTTCCATTCAAGAAAATGATCATTTTCAAATAATGGTGGTTGTTGCATAAATTCCCCTTCTAAATATTTTTCAAATTCCATAGATCGTTACAAGTTTTAAAATACAGTTTATTTTAAAAATCTTGCTAGACGTGGCTCTGGTACCAATTGTGGAAAACTAGAAGGGGGGGTTGAATAGTTTTACGTCTTTTTCGTTTTGCTTATTTTATAAAAGATAGTTTCTAAGATGAAACTTTCAAATCACTTTAATACATAAATATATACTAGTTAATTTATGATTTTGTATTAATACTACTTATGTATAATGTACAATTTCAAAACACTTAACTACAAAAGTATAAATACAAGATTTATTAAAGGTTTTATATATACAATGCTTATGTATAATGTTAAGAAAGAATATACAATTTCATATATTTTATGTAAGCATATATATGTGTAGTAGTGTATAGATATAATTATATATACTAGGTTGGTTTTTGTAAGATTAGTTTTATGAATGGATTTTAGTTTGATCTTTATGTGAAATCAACATATGCACAATACTAACAATTATGACTATGTATGAAATGCAAGTAAGTAATAAATCAAAGAGTGAGAGATGGAAAGATCAAACCGAGACACAAAGGATTTATACTGGTTCGGCTACAAGGACACCTTCCTTGCCCTACTCCACTCCCCGAGTCACCTACTCGAGAGTTTTCTTCACTAGATCAAAGACCTCCTTTATGGCGGAGAAAACCGTACACACCAATATACACACCAATTTACACACCAATCTTCACACCAATCTACACACCAATCTTCACACCAATCTTCACACCAATCTACACACCAATCTACACACCAATCTTCTATACACCAATCTTCTATTCTCTTCACCTTCAAAGTATTAATGTCTTGACACCTTCAAGTCACTAATATCTTCGCAACTTCAATGCACTAGTGTCTTGACACCTTCAAGCCACTAATGTCTTCACACCTTCAATGCACTAATGTCTTGACACCTTCAAGCCACTAATGTCTTCACAACTTCAATCTACAAATGTCTTCTAGTCTTCTCCACTAGAGATCCTTAATTTCTTCACTACAAGTTCCTATTGCTACAATCTCCTATCACCACTACTATCTAACCCTTCTTCTTCACTTCAAGTTACACTTCACACTTACAACAATTCTAGATTCTTCAACTAAATCTAGTTAACTAATATATACACCTTATTCACCAAAGTATGAAAGATATACAAGAAAATGTAAACAAACAACTTAGATAGCAAGATGATACTAAGTTGTAATACTTCTAATAGAAGTATTCTTCTCTTTGCACTTGAAAGAATGAGGCTTTGGATCACTTGGAAACAAAGGCTTATGAAATGAAATGATCAAAGGATTTTTAGGATTGAAATGGAGATCTAGAACAGAAAGTTTTTGTGCAAAAAGGTGGGAAAAAATCCAGGTTTAAGGTGGTATTTATAGGCAAACGTTTCTGACAGAGGAGCGTGGCCGGTCCCCTTAAAGCATGGCCGGCCCCCTTAAAATTAAGGGGGCCGCCCCTTATAATTAAGGGGGCCGCCCAACTGTAACGGCCAGAAACTTTGTCTTTTAGTGGGGAAAGTTTATTTGGTGAAAAACTAACTGATTTTGGTTAAATATTTGAAATCATATATTTAGTATGATTAAAACATTTTTCCTTATTACCAAAAGTGTTTTTCAAAAATATATAATAAGATTATATAATTAAATAAACTTTGTATTAGTTAATTAAATACCCCTTTGATCATACATTGCACTAAACACTTTGTTTATTCATACCTTAAGTGATTTGTTGGTGAAAGTGATTATTTATTACTAAATACATGTTTACGTCATGATCTTTGGTTTGATTAGTTTAAGTTTTGTGATTATCAAAACATAGAGATATCGGAAGATATGAATAATGTTTTCAGTCAATTATTTATATCAACAAAGCCTTACATGCAATCACAAATCATCACATACACTTATACGTATCATTTACATCAAAAATAGTAACGAGAGAGAGTGATGGAGGGACGAACGGATTGCTAGGAGAACCACATATCACAACGAACCTAGGAAGCAAGGGTTGGAGCTACTTGAACCTTGGAGGGACGTGAAGTGAACCACAAGGCGTTGAACCATACACACGAACCATTTTCATCGTTTTACTCCACCTCTTGAGGTGAGGTGAGACTTCAAATCGTTATTTTCATTTTATACATATACGTAATTCTTATTTTGCACGAACACTTTACCTAAATAAAACGAGAAACTAAAACGTAACATGCTTATATTATAAGTCGTATTGCATGTTTACTAAGCCATTAACGAGAACCTATAATAACATTGGAATTATATTAACGTTTACATACTAAATATCACACGTTTCTAAGTCATTTGAACCTACACGATATGTACTAAAAGACTTAGTTTATTTTCAAGTTTTATAAGATTATACGTATTGAATTTGGGGACTACACTTTGGCCTCGCCATGTCTAATTTCAACACACGACCTACCTATATTTGTACACGATCTAATTGTTTACTTGAAATACTATCAGGAATGATAAATAAGTCGACCTAATAACTTCGTTTAATCACCTAACGAGACCCAAAGTAAATCGATATTAGAACTGTTTTCAGAAAACTTAAAAACCTTAAGTGGGCCGTAAAGCCCAAAAAGCTCATTTTAGCTTATT
This sequence comes from Artemisia argyi, assembly GCA_030686995.1. Classification (NCBI taxonomy): domain Eukaryota; kingdom Viridiplantae; phylum Streptophyta; class Magnoliopsida; order Asterales; family Asteraceae; genus Artemisia; species Artemisia argyi. The sequence continues at coordinate 221,043,505 of CM060680.1, read as the reverse complement.
ACAATAAGCTGAGCGTATAAGCTCTTTTGAAATGAATTTGTAACTTAAAAAGATGGATTTCGACTAAACAAGTATACCCCCAAACCCCTTGGATCGTAAATCCTTAACGGGCCCTTAATTTGGATCGTAAAGCCCAATTAATGAAATAAGCTAATTATAAGCTAATAAGCTGTTGGTATAAGCTGTTTGAAACTTTATGAGCTTATTGAAATAATAAAAATGCTAAGTTTTAAATTTGGTAAAGTTTGGACTATTTTTGCAAATGTTTGAAGGTTAAGGACTAAAAGTGTAAAGTTTGTAAACTTTGGGTGAAAAGTATAAAACTGTTTTTCTAAAGGGTATAAACTGTAAATATTGAAACTTAGGGATAATGAATGTAAATATTTGATATTTGGACAAAAAACGTAAATATATATAATTTTTGGACTAACTGCGTAAATGTTTTTCCGTTAAAGGTAAAAAGTGTAAAATTGAAAAACATGAAGGATTGAATAGTAATATTGATTTTAATAATAATTTTATAAATTATATATATTTATACTTATATATATACATTTGAATATATATTAAAGACGATAAATAATAAACGTTATATATAATACGAATAAAACGTATATAACGAATAACTAAATTTAGACGAATAAAACAATACGTAACCATTATCTATTTTTATACGACGTAACACATCACGTATGCACTTTATCGATTACTCATAATTAATAATAAACGTTCGCAATAAAACGAGACTTAAGAACTGAAACGTGCCATATCTTATAGGTTGTGTGTGAAGCCGTTGCCTTGCATCATTGAGATTACGTTTGTTCTACTATCCTACTAAGGTGAGTTCATAGCCCACATTTAACTTATTTTTGTGGGGGGATACATGCTCAAAAACCGAACACAAGTCTTTTCCTGATCTTATTATTGCTTAAGTAGCTATTGCCAAAAGTCCCTCGATCATGAACCTTAATCACTTGAAGAGTGAACGTAAATAATTGTGAATAGATCTATTAGGAATTGACAATCCCCATTTGGTTGCTAGAGGAAAGTTACCAAATGCATGTTATTTGAATATAATAGGTTACTGACAAATACCTATCTTGGGGGCTCTATATTTTACATCATTATTATGAAAATATTGATGTCTGTTGAATCGTTGAGTGTCATGAGCTTAATGCAATAATGAATGTGATTTCTAACTTGTTTATTTGTATCGATATTACAATAAACATCTATCTCTTGTGTTCAAACTCTTAATTATAAACCTATGAATTTCACTCAACTTTTGTTGACTTTTAGCATGTTTATCTCAGGTAACTAAATGGAATGGATGGCAAAGGCACGAAGTGGGCAAATAAAGAAACGTTTATTTCTCTTTAAATAAAACTTGTTGTTGAATAACGGATTCTCTTGGAATTATGAATATTTGGTATTTTAAATAAAACTTAAAACGATAACTTGAATCGTTTTCTATAATTGTGACGAAAGATCCACAATATAATACCCCAAAAGTCTTCCGCTGACATTTTAAGTCTTCCGCTGTATTGATCGATTTTAGGGGTGTTATAGATTGGCATCAGAGCTACGGTTATAGTGAACCAAGTGTTTTTGGGAACATTGGACTATAACTACACTTTAAACGGGACCAAATTTTCATAAAATACCATCCTACGCCCTTCGTGCCTACGCATCCCAGTAATTTGTAAAAAGTGTTATTTACCTTATAGCATTTTAAATTGGTTATAATTATGCTTACATTTACTAATCAGGAAATTTATTACAGTGTCATGTCTTCAAACACCCACCCTATCAGCTTGTCCTCAAACTCAGGAACTGAAGATGTTACTTCAGCCTATGCTACTTCACCTATGCCTATGTCTCCTGCTACCGACAGATACATGCAAAGCCAGTAATTTCTGCTAGCATCTGACACAGAGGCTTCTCCTCTGGCAACATCTGGTCCGATTCGCCGATCTAGGCAAATTAGACAACTTCAGCCGTATGAAGCAAGTACTGCTGTACCAGCACCAGCTCTTGTCATACCACCTGAATCAGTTGTGCCATCACCACCTGCACCACCAGTAATACCACCACTACCAACTATCTTCTACAGCCAAACTACTACTGTGCCACTAATACCATCACCCATAGCATCACCTCCACTAGCATCACCACCTGCACCTTACCGAAGTGTCCCACTATCACCTCACCAAAGGACTTACCCAATCCGCCCAACCACCTCAGAATCTTGTGTTCAACGCAGACGCCGAAGGATCCACAAGCGGGCAGATGCTCGTAAATGGTCTTTCTTATTGCCCATTATGCGATATTGGAGATCTCAAGAAGGAACACCAACAACAAGGGAACTTGGGGAAAGTTCTTACTCTACCTCCCGAATTCTACCAGTCACTGGGGAACGCATACACCATACCATACCATTGTTAGCTGCAAGAATGGTTCGCCACGAAGACCGACTTGATTCCATCGCTAGTATACTCAACAAGATTCCACATGAACTTCTAGAAACCTTTGAAGATGATATGAACAGTCTCATAATTGGTCATCTTGCAATAGAAGATAAGGTTGAAAAGTTGGATTCTTTATTTTGAGAATCAATGGAATTCCTAGGAGCACTATGTGGGGCTAACACTTCAACCGAAATAGCATTGGGGACTTTATGTAACCCACCACTGCCCTTTTTCATCTTCTCACCCATAAACACCCAAGTCCCACCACCATTATTTCCGGCCATCAATTTTTCCAGTCACCTCCATGAAATTTTGAGCACCTCAATCAAACACCCATATTTCTCTTATATTTTCGGCTAACTAAGGGGCGTTTGCTTCACATAATGTTTTTAAAGGAATTGTAATCTTTGGAATGAATTGTAATTTGATGTAATTGTAATTCAAAGAGTTGGAATGTGTTGTAATTGTAATTGATGAAATCTGTCTATGTGTTTGGTTGATGTGCAACGTAATGTAATTCAATTATTTTTATATAAAACATAAATTTATAATATAAGAATAATAAAAATAATATAATAATAATAATAATAATAATAATAATAATAATAATAATAATAATAATAATAATAATAATAATAATAATAATAATAATTTTAATAATAATAATAATAATAATAATAATAATTTTAATAAATAATAATAATTAAATAATAATAATAATAATAATAATAATAATAATTTTAATAAGTAATAATAATATAAAAATAATAAAAAGTTATTATTATTATTTAATATTTATAATAATAATAATAATAAGAAAAATAATAAAAATAATAAAAAATGATTATTTTTATTTAATATTTATAATAATAATAATAATAATAATAATTATTATTATTATTATTATTATAATTATAATAATAATTATTATTATTATTATTATTATTATTATTATTATTATTATTATTATTATTATTATTATTATTATTATTATAATAATAATAATAATAATAATAATAATAATAATAATAATTATAATTATAATAATAATAATAATAATAATTATTATTATTATTATTATTATTATTATTATTATTATTATTATTATTATAACAATAATAATATTTTTAATAATTAATAATAATATAAAAATAATAATAAATTATTATTATTTAATACTTATATAATACAATAATAATAATAATAATAATAATAATAATAATAATAATAATAATAATAATTGATGCTGATGTTTTAAAATATAAAAAATTCTGAATTACAACGTAATTTAGAACTTTCCATCCAACTTCTTATGTAATCTAGATTCCATCATTTGGTGTAATTGTAATGGGTGAATTACAATTACAACGCCAACCAAACAGTCGCCGTAATGTAATCTGAATTACAATTCCTTCCACTCTGCCAACCAAACACAATTGGAATGTAATTCAGATTACAATTACAATAGATTACAATGAATTACAGCGAACCAAACGCCTTTCATAAACAGTACCACAACAAGCTATCGATTTCCAACAAAACAAATCGATCCACAATCACAACTAATCATCATAACAATCCTTAATCACAAACAATCAAATACCCCAATTACACGTAAACTTTCAACTCCAAAATATTAATTCCAAATGAACCAAAAGAAAAAGAAAGAAAGAAAAAAAAAAGAAAAAAAACTGATGAAAAAATAAAGAAAGCAAACTTGTGATGTTAAAGATGATTCAATCTCTTCTTCATCTTCCATCCTTTATATAATAAAAGAATTACATCATTTCGGAGTTTTTTTTACAAAACAATCTTATGAGGAAAAAAATTGGACCAATAGGAAAGCTCGATTTTGACACATAGGCGAAATCAAACAATATGATTGGCCAATAAAAAGTCAAAATTGAATTGATTTTGGTCAAACTTAAAAATATTTGGTGGAGAATTTGATTGTGGAAAAAACAAATGAAAATATAGGTGTCAAATTTATGAAAATAAAAACTTAAAAAAAGAGGAGGTAATTAATAAAACATTAGTGGTTGAATTTTAAATATACTATATGGAGTTAAGTGTAAAATTATAAATCTTCATGTTTTTTTAATAACTTTAGATAATAAACAAATAACCTCTTACACTTTATACCCCCTCCACTTTATAATATAAACTTTGTTTACAATTACATGAGTATTAGTATTGGCTTGAGACTTCCATCCATTAAACTTACAAAATTTTATAAATATACGAATTAGGTTTAATATAAGTTAAATATTTTTAAAATAAATATTAGTTTTAACTTTCGTCTATTAAAATATTTTTTTTACTATGTCGTTAAATAAAGACTCAAGTTATCCTATTTAAAACTTTAATTTATGCGTACATAGATTTGAATATTAAATACGGCTAAATTATTATTAACGGTAATAATAAATATCAACGACTCATGTAATTATTATTTAAAGTTTATATATGGATATACTGAAAACATTTTTAAAAACTTTACGGAGTATATTTTAACTTAATCAACTCATTATGTGCTACTAAACTCGCATATTTCGTACAACATGATACCAATTGTTAAAAGTTAAACAACAACATCGACCATAACATCTATATCTGCTAAATAAAAGTTTATATACGTATATATTTTAACTTATAACAACAACAACGCTCGTGCTACTAAACTCGCACATTTTGTATAACATGATATCAAATATATGCGATTATACTTATAACAACGACTCATGTAATTATTATTTAAAATTTATATACGGATATCTGGAAAAACATTTTTAAAAAACTTTACGAAATATTAGATTATTAAGTGGGTAAAATCTAACTTAGGCTGATAATTTATAGGTTAAGATTTGATATTAATTAATGACTTAAAGTAGCTATTAGCTTAATGAGACTATTGTTAGATTTCAAAACACATCTTTTTTAAATTTAAGATTTTGTATTTAAATTAAGCTGAACTGAATTTGGTGCATCATATATATATATATATATATATATATATATATATATATATATATATATATATATATATATATATATATATATATATATATATGTGTGTGTGTGTGTGTGTGTGTGTGTGTGTGTGTGTGTGTGTGTGTGTGTGTGTGTGTGTGAATTGATGTTTGATTATTAATTTGAAAACCCTAATTTGTTGTTGGAGTAAATTTTGAATTTTGGATTTTAATTAATGTGTTTTATTGATCATTTCGACACTTTAATAATATTTGAGAAGCCAGAACTAATGGGCATCGAATAAGACACTAAATGTTGATGTAAGTTGTGAATTTATAAACAAATGGTTTGAATTTCTAAAGTCATAATTATTGATCACATTTGATCTAATTTTTTGTTTAAATCTTGAATATTTATTAAGTTCTAATTTTGATCGGGTTTTGGAGATTGGATTGTTTTAATGGTTTTTTTGGATGATAATTCATCTATTTTGAGGTCATTTGTAAAAGGGTGGGTTTTAATATTTTATTGATGTTCTTTACGTTAATTTTGGACTTTATATAGACCGGTAGTAAACGATGAGTTAAATGCAGGTTTTAACTTGGAATACTAATGTGTGGGCTATGGGACTGGAGCTACATCTTTGTACGGTTATACCAGTCACATCCTTCTTCCTAATGGAGAGGCATTTGGGAAAGGCACCAGAGCACGTGAAACGACATTCAACATCGGGCAAAATAAGTTTAAATGATCTATGTTATAATGCTAAACGTGTAAAACGAGAATCATATATTGCAATATCTAACAAATAGGGCTTGGAATTTAATTTTTTTGTGTTTTTTTATCGATAGAGGCTGTCATTGCAAAATGATGGTTACGTTGGGATAAGTCGAAAGATGTTCCGCCAAAGGTACTTCTGCAAAAGAATACATAAAGCCTTACATTTTACTTGAAGTTGCATTCTCGATGTATCTTAAGTGAAGTGTGAAGTTCAGTATAGTTTGTAAAACTAAATTTAATTTCATGAGGTGTTATTAGTGAGTTTTTGAAAGTATAATTAATATTTTTCATATAATGTATATTGATATTACAATTTTCAAAATTTTAACATCCACAGTGTAGGCATACGTATTAGGTCTATTCTGATATGGTCTAAAAAGTTGTACAAGTCAATACTGAATCGAGCATAATTTTTTATGTAAATATTTGTAAATGATAGTTTAACTTTCCCGACCTGTTTCATAATGGTCAACTTTATTAGTGCTATTGCTACACTTTCAACTTACAATAGCTCAACATATTATACAGGCGTGATATAATAGTCCACAATATAACTAACAACATAATATAGTATTACCAAAAGCTACACTATCTGTTTTTGTTTAAGAAATTAAAATAGAGACTCAATTTTTGTGTGGTGATTAACAAAATGGCAGCAAGGCAATTTATACAAATTACGATTGGCGAATAAGACCTTATCACTCTATGTCACGAGTCATCAACACTCCCCTTCTATTCATTTCTGTAAAAAAAACTTATTTCTAAAACTATTAGTTATAGAAGAACCTAAACATAACAACTTTAACAGACTAACAAATAATTGACAGAGAGATCATCAAATGGACCGCATGACTTTAAAAAAGTTACAATCAAATAATATGTATATTTTGTAATGGTATCATCAAAATGCAAATCGTGTTATGCTATTTATTTACATCAATAAAAACAACTAACGTGTAAAAAAAAAAGGAAGATACGAGGGTGAAAATAGAAAATTCATAAGCAGTGGATCGTAATAATTTTGTATCAAGTCTTTAAATACGTCATTGATATACATTATTTAAAAAAAGAAAAAAAAACGGACAATAATATCTGAAGTAAATATGATCCATCTAAAAGTTCCATGTCTAGATGAATAAATGTAAAGTTCAATACATTTTAAGATAATATATTCGATAATATCTTCCATTCAATCTCTTTTTCATTATCCATTTTTTCAATTCAAGATTCAATATTTTCTTCACTCAAAATCTCAAAAAAATTCAAACCCAATTCACCTCCCCTCCTCATATTCCAAGGACAGTAACTAGTTTCAAGATTCAATCTTTTCCTACCATCGATACAGTACCACACCATCGATACAGCACCACACGACCATGGCTTTAAATGCCTCTTTTATAAACTAGTAAACTACCAATATACCCCGTAAAAGGTAACATCAGTTTACCATTTTTTCTTGTTGCTTGTTCTAGATCAAAAAATTAAACATAAGCAACATAAATAAAAGCTTAACTTGATATTGAATCAAGAGATCTTTAGGAGGCTTCACGGGGACAAAACAAATTATAATAAAAAAAAGTTACAATATTATATAGATCTAGAAATCCTTGTTAGCCATCATCATCAAACACACAAGAGATCTTTAGGAGGCTGACCACTTTGGCAACGGAGAATGGAGGTGACCGAAGGAGTGGCGTCGTGGGGGGTTTGTTGGGACACTGATGTTGCAGGAGGTGGTGTGGTGTTTGTTGGTTGTTGATTTGGCGGTGGTGGTGATTTGGCGGTGGGGGTGACTTGTGATGGTGTGTAGTGGAAGAGAAACAAATGGTGTGTGGTGTGGTATGTGAATATGTGATGGAAAAAAATTGGAGAGAAAGTGTTACAAGGTTTTGTGGGTAATAGGTTTTGTTTTGAGGTGTGTTGAGTAAAATTAATTAATTGTGGTTTATTTTGGTAAGAAATTTTGTTATAAATTATCGTTAATGATTGTGGTGATGGATGGGTGGTGGTAATGATGGATTCGAAATGAAGAAAGATGATAGAGAAGAAGAAGATACAGTAGATTAAGATTAATAGAGATAGAGAGAGTTATGGTTACAAGTGAGAAGTAAGATAACGACAAGTGTACGAAAAGACAATAATACCCTTATGTGCAAGTCATATGAGTGGTTTTAACGGTCAAACTTGACGTCCGTTTGGTCAAAGGACTTTTCGTGTTAAGGGTTTCAGAGTTAGTGACTGTATATGCAAAAAAAAGTTAAAGGACCAAAAGTGAAAGTCAACACATACCACAAGGACCATCTTTGTAGTTTACTCTATAACTAATTCACCAAACAATTTTAACAAAATATAAAATTCAGCTTTCAGCTTATAATATAAGCTACTACTCCGGCCCCACCTCACCTTATTGTGCCAACACAACCCATGTGTCAAAAATCTGAAAAAATAAAATTACAAAAAAGTGCCCGTTGTTTTATAAAACTTCAAGGGTCAAAAAGCAATCCCCTCTTTATCCACAAAGATCAACAATTGCAAAAAAAGAAAAAAAAAAAAAAAAATCAAATTAGGTGCAATTTTTTTTCAAGAGTTTCAAGTGTTTAAAGATATCAAATTAGATGAATAAGAGTGATACGAAGTTGTTGGCTGTTGTTTTACATTTCACTATAATCAAATACCCCTTGATTCTAATAAGGTACAGTAAATAAAATTTTATAATTAATTAGTGTTTTACAATTTATATAATCGACAAGTGTTGTTTCTATTACGCGCGTAAGGACAAAATCAAGTACAATAGATCCCATTAATGTAGTAGCAATTGAAATTCTTGTGTATCATTTTAGCCCAACTGGAAATCTTTATGGTGAAATCTCCCATTACTATTGTTTGTTTGTTGTAGAATAGATAAATGTGTTATATAGACTATTTCATTACTTCTATAGAAGTATGCTGCAAGTGTTAGGTATTTTATTTTATTTTATAAATAGACTATAAGGATAATCGGTAAGTTGACTGCAATTGCCCTCATTGGTTTCCGTTGGCCTTATGGACCTGTAAGTGTAACACCCTAGTTCTCATAGTATTGACTTATTATTACTTTATAAGATTCTTGGACGATTTCAGTTATTTATAAATATTTTTATAAGATAAAAAGGACCTTTCATGAAATAAGTGTTAAGCCAAAAAGGATTTTCTATGCAATGGTTCTACTACCAGGGACTAAAAGTGCCAAAGAGTGAAACTTACATAAATTATAAGATATCATTTAGATATCTCTGGAACTCACTGTGTTCTTCTTTTCCTCTCCATCTTCACGACACACATAAACACATCAATTGTAGGGTTTGATTCATACCTTGATTTCTTACAAGATTGAGCTTGGAAATTGTCATATTAAGGTTTGGAGGTGCGAAATATATCTTTTCTACAATCTTATTCGAGGTAAAAATCACACCCATGTTCTAGAATTCGTGTATTATGATTAACCATTAGTGGGTAATGTTTATAGATCGTATCTTGAAGCCATATATGGGGTTTTGTAGAATTTTAGATGATTATGTGAAGTTATAATACTTGTAATCATGTATATGAGCTTATTATGTGATGTGTACCTTATTAAATGGTGTTAATTTTAAGAAATCGTGTTGGTGTGGTTATATAAGCCACGAACCAAACACCCCCTTATGGCTTATTTACTCTTTAGTGCTTATTGTGATAAGCTAAGATATATTCTTAGTAAGCTCCGTGTTAATTATATGCTCCTAGGTTACAAGGTTATCCGGGGACGTTTACGGGAGCTCGCGATAGATTACAAGCTATATCGAGGTGAGTAACATATATAAGAATAAGAACGGGTCCTTAGTAACCCGTTAGAGGTATCACTTACATTGTGGTTGTCATGTTCATGTACTTGTGTTCTACTCGTCATACGAGTTTATAATAGTATAGTTGCGGGATATAAGCTTTAATAGCTTGTGTGATATAAGCTTATATGTGAAATAGAGTAGACGGGTCAAAACAATCCCGAATGACCCATATGGTTATAATTATGTGTTTTTAGCTAAACATTGCATCACTACTTGTATAACGTCCTTAGTAGACGACATAGCTAAATTAGCCATCCTTAGTGGATGATTTGCATAAACATATGCAGTGTAACCCAAAGATGGGGTTTAGACATCCTAAGTGGACGACGTCACGAGACATGTTATTATGTCATGGCATGTTCCGAAACGGAACTTAGACATCCTTAGTGGATGACCGAGCTTTTAATAGTGTCTCATCTCTTAAAATGGGACTTAGAATCCTATGTGGATGGCTGGTTTGTATAAGGAAATGTGAAATTCAGATGTCCTTAGTGGACGATTAGCACATTATGATAGCGAAGGTCCCTAGAAAAGGGACTAGACATCCTAAGTGGATGACTTGAGCATATAATGCTATGATGAACCAAATAAGGGTTCAAGATGTCCTAAGTGGACGACTAGTGTATTTATAACAAGCATGAACTTTTTGATGTTATGATGAAGTATCTAGCCCATAGTGCATGACACGATGCAAGGACATATTCCCGTGAGGAATTAGTGGTGTTAAAGCACCAAGATAGTTACATGAGGGAAGTTCTTATGAAGCAACGCCTAGTATTAATGTCACATTTATTTTCAGTTTTATACATGTTATCTCACTAAGCTTATAGCTTACGTTGCTTTTATTTCATGTTTTCCTTATAGGTGAGGACAAGTTTAAAGCTAAAGGTCGCGGGTTAGCTACCGGTAGAGCTCATGGGTATACGAGCTGAACCCCTACCCTCTCTTATACCAAAGGAACGCCCTAGGAAAATGATTTTATGTTATTACAGGTCTAAACGAATGTTATGTGTTTCTTACAGTTTTTATAAGGTATGAAATGTGTTTAGATTGGGGATACGACATATCCTACTGTGCTCAGTTGTGGATATGGCGTATTCCAATTCAAAGATATAGCATATTGGGTCAGTTAAAACAAAAAAAAAAATAATTATAATAAAAATAAATAAAATTATTATGGGCGTTTCAGTAAGAATCCCTTCGATTATATAAATGGCCATTGAATATTTAAAATCGTTATGCAACACAGTCTGTTTTATGTTTGCTACTTATCATTAGTTTACATTTTAAGCTTTGAGGTTCCTAATTACTTTTTGAATGTATATAAGCATGTTAAGACAGGGTCCTTATTTCTGAATGATACCCGTAAGTTATGAAATCATCCGGTGTCATGTAATATTGCATATATTTATTTATGTATTTCAGGTGGCAGTGACCAACTCTTTCAATTTCCCTATGCTCCAATTGATGGGAGCTCTTTATATGAGAACAAAGCATTTCCTTAAGGTTGATAGCAAGGTGCATTTTAGACATATAATATGATACATTTTAACACTTTTGTAGGTATGTATTGTTAACCTAATCTGCTTGCCTTATCTTCTCTTTGGGTCAAATGTATCAAAATTCGACACAAGTTGTAGTAGCTTATAGAATTGGCGCAAACTCTATCTCTATTAATACGTAAACATTTGTTTTACTTTACCCAAAGAAAAAAGTATATTTCGATTAATATATAAACATAACCCCAAATTGACCCATTCCTAATTAAATGGGTCAAAGTTGCTACATTAATTATGTATAGAAAAGATGTGGTATTTAAAGCACTTAAATCATATAAGAATCATGGTTATGTAGGTATTCTGAAGTAAAGCCATTAGTATGAAATTCGTCCCGAGAATGTTTCTGAAGATGGGTCATGGGAATTGAAATATTAAGTGCACCCCATATACATGAGGATACTTTCTTTGTATGCTGAAAAGAATGAATGATAATTTGTTGTCTCCAAAAGACTTATTGGAGTAGGAAGTATGAAAGACCAACGACCCTCCAAGATCTGCAACTTAAGAATGCAGCTTATCTCCACACTATACTCCAAGCAACAGAAGGTTTGCCTTGAAATATGTTCAAGCTATGGCTTTTGTCTTTATGTTCTTTAGTTATTAACCAATTTTAGTTAGGATTCTAATGGGCAGCAAAGGCATTTGTACTAACAGTTTTTTGTTGTCTGTCTTAACAGGTACTATTTGACTTTTTGAGTTGACCACCCATCTTTGACTTCTGATTTCAACTCGTATCATATTTTAATAAGGTAAATAAAATTTTATAAATAACTACTGTTTTACAATTTATATAATCAATATGGGTTTGTTTTAAAATTGTGATTGTTCATATGGGTGTTTTATTTTGTTAGTTTAGTTGATGAATTAAGGTGTTCGTTAGTGGTTTATGTATGCATGCACAGTTTCTTTTTATGCCTCAATGAAATAGATTGTTTGGTAGTGCCCAAACTCTTTTTTTGGTCTAATTCTCTTAAGCGCGTAAGGACAAAATCAAGTACAATAGAACCAACGGTGAAATATCCTTATCATTTTAGCACAACTGGAAATCTTTATGGTGAAATATCCCATTGCTATTGTTTGTTTGTTGTAGAATAGATAAATGTGTTATACAGAATATTTCATTACTTCTATAGATGTATGCTGCAAGTATTAGTTATTTTATTTTAATTTTATAGATTAAATAGGCTATAAGGATAGTCGGTAAGTTAACTACAATTGTCCTCATTGGTTTCCGCTGGCCCTATGGACCTGTAAGAATCCATTCGATTATATAAATCGCCATTGAATATTTAAAATCGTTATGCAACCCAGTCTGTTTTATGTAGCTTATCATTAGTTTACGTTACATTACAAGCTTAAGCTTTGAGTTTCCTAATTACTTTTTGAATGTATATGAGCATGTTAAGACAGTGTCCTTATTTCTGAATGATACCCGTAAGTTATGAAATCATCCGGTAATATTGCATATATTTATTTATGTATTTCAAGTGGTGACCACCCATTTCAATAGCAAGGTGCGTTTTAGACATATAATGTTGTATTTCAGAAGGCAAGTTATTCTGAATTTCATAAACTTTGAATGTATTTAGACAATATTGCATTTGTACTAAATCGCATCAGTTATATAAATCGCTATTGAATATTTAAAACCAGATCTTCCAAACTTGCTCTCAGAAAATTTATTATCTTTGGGATTATTTACATGAAACGGGTCACTTTTGGTTAGTTTTTATATATAATAGGTCAAACGGGAAATAAATAAAATGAAAAGCAATAGATTACAAGAAGTCCAGTTGGTGGTTTGTGACTGGTGAACAGGGCATTTGGATACAGTAAAACTTTCAGTTCTGTGACAATGAGTAACATAGGTGTTTGGATTCTGGTATAGTTTACTATGGTTTTACTTCTGCGAGAAATCATTCTATGAATACTTTATACATGTGTGGAATGCAATAAGGATGAAACCACAAGGGCGAAAGAAATTGTTGAATATAAAAGGTGCCAAGAAATTTGCTTTAAAGGCGCAAAATTTGTTTCCTGGTCTTGACGGTATTTCCCAACTATTAGCAGTTCTGGATGTGCTTGTTGCTGCCGAAAATGAAGTAAGCGGTGAATCAGATTATTATGGGATACTTGGTGTGAACCTATTAGCAGATGATGATACTGTGAAGAAACATTATAGGAAACAAGCTTTATCACTTCATCCCAATAAGAACAAGTCTCTAGGTGCAGAAGGGGCGTTCCATATCGTTTCTCAAGCATGGAATCTGTTATCTGATAAAGACATAAGATTGGTATATGATCACAAAAGGCATGCTCAATTTTTAAAGCTGAGGGTTAATACTCAGAACCTCTTTACACGAGTACAAATACCTCCAACTCAGAACGGTTTTCACAATGTCACAAAGAGTACAACTGGTGGAGATGCGCAGACAAAGGTTACAACTTCTCAAAAGAAGGATAAAACGACTACTCAGACAAAGAAAAAAACCAAGAGTCAAAAGGATGAGACTAATGGGGCTGCCAAGATGGTTCCCACTTCTGTTCCTTCATCCTCCAATGAAGAGATAGCTCCTGAGATGTTAAAGGTCAAAGCTTCTCGAAAAAAGAATGAAGTTAACGGGACTACCAAGACGGGTCCCACTTCTGCTCCTGCATCTTCCAGTGAACAGATAGCGCCTGAGACTAGGGTGAGCATCGGTCCCGGACCGAGACCGAGGACCGAATTAGCCAAAAATCAAAGACCGAGGACCGGGCCGAATGTGGTCGGTCCGGTCTCGGTCGGTCCGGTCCAACTAGGCAAAATAATCGGTTTGTGGTCCGGACTGGACCGGACCGGACCGAGGACCAAATTAGCCAAAAAACCAAGACCGAGGACCGAACCGAATGTGGTCGGTCCGGTCCAGTCTCGGTCGGTCCGGTCCGTTCGGTTCATTTGCTCAACCCTACCTGAGACCGATGCCTGGGCCTTGTTTAACAGAGGTTAAAACTTCTCAAGAAAAGGATAAAGTTAATGGGACGACCGAGACGGGTCCCACTTCTGTTCCTTTACTGGTTACTAAGATGTTTTGGACCGTATGCATGCATGAGATGCAAACTGCAGTATGAATTCTTGAGAAAGTATTTAAATCGAAATATGTTATACCCCGCTTGTTATGAATTCTTGAGAAAGTATTTAAATCGAAATTTCGAGAAAAAAATACATTGATAAAACTAGACAGAAAAATAAAATTAAACTAGTTGCGGGAAAATATAAGGCCATATTTCGGTTTTTTTTTTTTTTTTTTCGGCCTCGATGATAGCCGTGTGTTCCGGGTCCATATCCTTCATACTTATTTGCAAGAAATATACAAGTATAATGCATGGTCATCTTGATAATAATGATATACCCGAGACATATGTCAACTTTTACTTCATTAATACGTGGCATTTGCATTTACCACATATATCCTCCAAATGACTTTTTGTTGTCACCATTTATCACATATATCCAAACTGACTTTGCAACTTTTACTTCATAGTGTTCATACTTATTTTGTTGTCACCATATATCCAAATGACTTTTGGGTCGTCTTCTTCCTTGAGATACCTGCAAAACACATACACACACGCACAAAAAAAAAAAAGGAACATCACAGTATCATCACACAAACACAAAAAATACTATAGAAGTACATCTTCCTTGCTTTCTTTCTCCATCAGTCCAAGGTAACCTGCAAACAAAAAAATAATAGCATTTAAAAAAAAAAGATACCACAAATACACGTTTGGCGTGAGCCACTCAACCAACTCAAACACATTTGGTGTGATGATGGCGTGTTGCTTGGTGCCACCGATGGCGCATTATTGGTATTGATTTGAGCATTTGGCGTGTAAAAATACACAATACCGAGTGTTCTAAAAACAAAGAATGAGTAGTTTATTAAAAATTTAAATATTTTGGTCATTTTTGTAAAAGAAAGGTGTGATAAATAGTCATATACTTCATAGGTAAAAGTTCAATATAAATCTCATATTTGTCATAGATCAAATTAAGTAATCATAACCATTCATTTTTTTGATTAAAAAAAAAAAAAAAAAAAAAAAAAAAAAAAAACTTTCATATTAAAAAATAAAAATAAATATCACACAAACCGTTAATCGTTACGCGAAAAAAAATCATACCATCGCAACAAGAATTAAATTAACTATCTATAGATATGCACTTCTCTATACTTTCAAAGAACTTTTTTTTTCAAATTTTTTTCCAGAAAAATCACACGTGATTTGTAAAAATCAAATGTGATTTGATTTTTTTGGACGAAAATTTGAAAAAAAATATGGGCGAAAGTATAGAGAAATGCATATCTATATATAGATAATTTAATTCTCGTCGTGATGGTATGATTTTTGTAGCTTGAAGATTCGTTAAAAAGATATGTTGTTTTAAAAAAAATGAAAATGAATTTTTATTAATTTAGATGAAAAATGAATGACTAAAGTTGGTTTTTTGAATCAATGGCCAAATAATTATTTTAGGCTATCAAAGTCTTGATGGGATATTAGATTAGTTTCAAAACAAAATAATAGAAGGAAAGATCAAGCATGCGAATATTTTTACGACTTTTTAAAGTCTTGATGTGTAGCCAACTATTTTTTTTCTTATTGTGTGTACTGAACTTTCAAATTTCGTTCATTGTGTGTATTTTGTGGCTATTCTGGCATGTAAAACGACCATTTTACCCTTTGAAATTTGAAAAAATTAAGGGTAAAATGGCCACAAAATACAAACAATGATCAAATTTTGAAAGTTCAATACACACAAGAAAAAAAAATAGTTGGCTACACACAATTACAAAAATGTTAATTCTTGATGCTTTTTTTTTGGTCATTTGCCATTCTTAATATTAGAATATCTGTTACATTTTTTTCTTAATCACCTAAAAAGAAAATTAGTTGTACTTTGTCAAAAATAAAAAATAAATAAAAATAAAAATAAAAAAATCTAACTATTGGAAAAATGATTTTTGCACATCTTTTGTTAATACAAATTTGTAAAATTTTAATTGACATAGCATTACCCAAATAATAAACTATGCCTCATTTTGTATTAATTTAATTGTCACTTTTATAGTAAAATGTAAAATTTTAATTGACATAGCATTCTTGTGTAAATAACAAACTATACCTTATTTTGTATTTATCTGATTATCATTTTTATAGTAAACTCTTTCTCTCTCTATTTTAACTATAAAAAGGACGAGGTTTTTCATTTCAGGTTGTTTGGAAAGGATGGACCAATTTGATTCATATGCTTGCAACCTCGCCAGTCTAATCACGGATCTTTTTCAATCCTTCCCTGGCCACCCTTAAATGTATATTTTAGCGAGATTTGAATAAGTGACTTCTTATAAGAAAACCAAAAAACTTACCAGTATTTGATGGTCCACTGTCTATTATCTTAGTTTAATAGCATAATATTTTTTTAATCATACACTATTCAACTTTATAACTTTATGACTTTTCTTTTCTTTCATTTTGTTATTGGTCATTTTTGTTTTGATTTAGTTTTAAATTTAAGCCATTTTTTCGAGTAAAAATGAATATGACATCAAGATTAGATCATATTTAGATTGCAATATGTGTGTGTTTTTGTAGGCAAAACAAGTCGTTTGAGGTCTTGCCTTGACATGTGTCATATATACTTGACAGCTTGGGCGTGGTTTAATTTTCTTGATAACACCATACCAACGACATAGAATATTAACGTTTTCCTTTTTTTTTTAACCTTTAACGTTTTTAGTGTTAGCAATTGATTTTAGTTATGTTAATTTGAAGAGATAGAGTGTGAGTGTGTATAGTTTAGGTTAGTGTAAAATATGGGTAAAGAATAAATTATAATAAATGAAAGGCTTGTGATTGGTTAGTGGTTTTAGTCTTAAAGTTGAATTAGACTCGCAACTTAAATATTTTGTCATGTGGTATAAAGAGGTGAGAAAAGTTTTACGAGCATGACAAATTCTCTAAAGATATTCTATCGTGGAAACCCTTAAAAAAAATTTAAAAAAAAAAAAAAAAAAAAAAAAAAAAAAAAAAAGATGAAATAGACAAATCACGACGATTCATTTTTTTATCAAATAAAAAAAATTCACTTTCATCATTTTTTTTAAATTAAATATCTCACAAACCGTTAATCGTTACACGAAATGAATCATATTATAGCTACGGGAATTAAATCATCTTTCTATAGAGGGACACTTTTATATACTTTCGACGAACATTTTTTTTTTTGAGTTGAAAATTCTGTCACGAAAAATCACATGTGATTTTTGAAATCAAGTCGATTTGTTATTTTAAAAATCACATGTGATTTAAGAAATTACTTGTGATTTTTAAATAACAAATCACAAATTATTTTACCAATCAACATGTGATTTTTCAAATCGTATGTGATTTTTCAAGGCAAAAATTTCAACACCAGACTAAATTCACAAATCACATGGTATTAGTGATTTAAGAGACAACGGTTGAGTTTTAGCTATTTTATTTCAGATGCTAAACATGTGTTATTTCTTAAAATATAGAGTAACACAATATTGACAGAGGCTTTACTAATCTTCTTCTACATCTTACGGATGGGTGACTTTTTTTGAAAAACAAGGACAAGGAAAATTTAAAGAACTTTCATGCTTACGATAATAACATTGTATTTTCTCTCTTCTTTGGCTACGAAGAGGAAGAAAGCAATGAAGCACAACATTAGAGCTTCATTTTACAGCAACTTTGACACCGGTTATGAAGCCCAACATGAGAAGCGAAAGATAACACCGAAGTCACTAAAACACGGTCAAAAGTAGGCGAAATCTATGATTCTTAGATATCCCGTTGCATTTTTTCTAAAAGTGATTGTTGTAAAATTAATTTCAATTCAATTCAATATTAAATTCAATTCAGTACATACACGTTTACGATTTACATAGCTAATACGGCCTTAACTGTTAATAACGACATAAATGTATCATAGAGAAATTGTCATGTGACATGGATTTATCATGGAAAAATGGATGAAACAGACCGGATATATAGAAACCATGAAGATGCAAAGCCATCAACATAAGTATTTCGAACATATAGTTCACAATTACGTTTTATTCTCAAAGTCGCATCTTGTTGCAACTAGATGAATCACGCTGGACTCAAACACAACTTACTTTTGATTAGTGCGACAAAATCTATAGATTCATCATAATTTATTGACGAGGTCTAAGTTTGTAATCTCTTGTAGTGACAAAGGCTATGCTTCGAAAACTTTCTAAAGGAACTTACAGTTTAACATCTGAGATAAGTTTTTTAGGAACAGACTTTGAGTTTTGGTTAACACTTACTACAAATTTTTCGGTAAAACAAGGATAATGAAATCATAATACTTCGCAATTCAATCAGAAATATTATCATAGCGCAACGGCTGATATGTCATATTTGTATGTCATGTATATCGAATTCACATTGGGTTCGTATGATAATCTTTTAATTATGGTCTACATATGTAGGAGAACAACGATTATACACGTTGCGTATGTTTGACCTTGCTATCATGTCTCCATAAAATAGTCACCGTATGATTAGAGGAGTAAATAAATTTTCTTTCTTAAAAAAACAATATTCACATACTTGGTTCTCTTTTAAACATGAACATGTTTGGATAGTTGTGTACGTATCTTTTCTATAAGTATGAGGATTGTTTTAGGTTGAAGCAACACTTTTCTATAAAATATGAGCTTTTTAACTTGTATTAAATTTGTTAACAACTTGCTTAAATTTAATTAGTTTTTCCAATCAACAACTAGCCATGTGTCAACAAATTAATAATGATGCACAAAGATTAACATTTATATCCAAAGCATATGTTTATACTCCATTGTATTTTGCGAAAATGACAATACACAACAATTGTGAGCGAATGATATATCTAGAGTAAACAAAATGAATTTTAGTTTACCAAACACATATGTAAGTTTTAAGACTTGTTTAACTTTTTTCTTTTCTTTTCTTTTTTCTATCTCTTATATATGTACCTTCTGTTGTAATTAAGTACACATTAGATTTTATATACTTCGTTTATGGTTTTTTTTTTTTTTTTTTTTTTTTTTTTTTTTTTTTTTTTTTTCATCTTCATAATGTTGTACTGCCAGTAGTTGTGCCATAAAGATCGGGACAAAACAGAGTAACTAAACAATGGAATGGTTCGTGAAGATTTTGTTGAAGGCCATGATGGATTGGTGCTGTAATTTGTTTGTGTTTAAGTTGAAGTTAGATTGTTTTTTGAATGTTGTTGAGAGTAAGAATTTGACAAATCAAACGAGTGAAATTTGGATTAGAAACTTTGGTCAATGACCACTAAACCCCTTTTTTCCTGTCCCTCACATTACTCTTAAAAACCAAAAGGGGTAAAATTCAATTAAAAAAGACCTGGTTGGTTGTGTTCTTTTCACTCAGGCGTTTTATCCAACACATGGCGTTTTATACATTGAAAGAGCTGCTTTTATTTTCTCTGCTACTTCTAAACAAGTTAAATAATTGCTTCTAGTATAGAAATTCTGTACCAAAATGCGTGATTGAATGTTTACAAGTTGCATCCAAAAAGTAGTGAGGTACAGCCAAAAGGAAGGAGTCAAGTTGCTTACATCTTGTCCCTTCAATTATAGGTGATGCTAGTCATGATTAAAGTTATAATGCAATATAAGTCTAGTCTTCCCACTCCCAAGTCTTCTTAAAGTCTTCTGTGATTATACATATAAAATAGTTATCATTTGTCAAGGAATTAGTGGATGTTAGAATATAGGCGTTGCTAGTAAAATTGTAGTAAAATGGTTCATCCCCAACTGTAATGCATGTAAAACTCAAATAAATAAATAAACAGTGATGATACTTTATTATGTCTCTGAAATACTTCCTTATTTCTGAGTTCTGAAACAAAATTTTAATTTTGAAAATTCCAAGTAACCGTAAGAGTGTTAGACAACGGTAAAATAAATATGACTAATGACATACCTGTGCAAGATCTCAAGTTCACGAAACTTATAATCTCAAGCACATCATACTCTGCTAACAACTAACTTTAATAACAACTAGCGTTTCCTCCTAAGATCTAACAACCCAGTTTGACCAAAAATCTATCAAACATGAACCTACATAGATAGGATAGGACTCAACAAAGCGAGTAAGTGACAACAAAGGGCTTTACCTTTCCAAAACCCAAGGTATTAGCAGTTCATAGATGCAACGTGTATGTGATCACAAATATCAAACATTAGTCATCTATACCTGGTTAATTGGTTTCAGCCGGTGGTTTCATCAATATATATAGGCTCAAAAGTGGGATGTTCCGCCTGTAATTGTGATCAGAATATGTAAGCCAAAGATCAAGGAGCATTTTAACATTACATAAAGCACATTTATACATAACCATGAGCTATTTGGAGAAAGAAAAAAAATTTTGGCACTAGGGTTAAGGGGGTTGGCAATGCACCCCACACCTCATCACCCTTCACTCACAAACAACGAATCCCCTTATGCCACATCACCCTCCCACTTTTCCCTTCACTCACTCATTTTTTGTTGGCGGCACACCCCTCACCCTTCACTCACTCATTTTTTTTTTTTTTTTTTTTTTTTTTTTTTTTTAAATAAAACAAACTTTAAATAAAACCCTTTGACTTGACATAGACCAAAAACCATTTTGTTTTTCTTTTCTTCTTCCCTTGTGCTACTGTTTCACTACCATCACCCAAAACTCAAACACCTTCATAACACACCACCTCCATGACACCCAAAGACCCTTTGACTTGACATAGACCAAAACCATTTTGTTTTCTTTTCTTCTTCCCTAGCTGCTACTGTTTCACTACCATCACCACAAAACCCAAACCATTTTTTTTGTTTGTACTCATTTGAAAAGTGAAATGTGAATATATAGAAGAAAACAAACTATCCGTTTGAACCATAAATGGCCCCAACGTTCAAAAACTTTAATGCACAAACGGCTAGTTTGGTTCGGTAAGCTTTACCGATTTTCACCTCCACGGTGCGGTAAGGAGGGGAGGGCGGCGGTGTTCCCGTGCGGTGGGGATGCCGCACCGTGCCTCCCCGCATGTGTTGCCAACCCCCTAAGTACTTTTATACCTGTGGGGTATTTGTAGAATTACCCTTTTTATATATCGGGAGATGCGTAAAGCAAGGTAAGCGTTTCTTTGCACATGTCAAAATTATATGGGTAGAGATGGTGAAATTACAAGCCATATGTTGGGTTTCACAAACATAACCCAAATCGAACTACTCGTAAGTAAGTGGGTCAGAATGTCTCCCCTCTACTCATTATAAAGTTTTTGATCAGTTTGTACCATTGTGTTTGCTTTAAAAGTATATGATTTGGAAAACGGACCATGCTTCCTATTGTTTTTTAATTTGGTTTGAATATATCATCATTTCATACATATGAAAAAGAAAGACAATATTAAAAAGTGGACGGATATATTAATCGGTGACAATTTAATCCATAGGTTCCAAGTCAATAGGGCCCGTTAATTATGTCATGGGTAAACGGGAAAATGAGAAAAAGGTTATGATCTGACACCCATTTAACATCTATCATATTTTGCGGACTTTTCAATGAACCTAAAACGTTTTCCATAAAGGTGGAGTTATCCCAACCTCCCCTAGATTTTTATACTAACCCTCTCTATGCATCTAAGGGTTGTACGGTGTGCTTCACGGGTTGCACGGTTTGACCAAAAGGCTATGATGTGATGGGGTAGAGAGGGTCCGGTTAGTGTATCCCCCAAATAATTATGTTAGGCAATCAAAGTCTTGATGGGATATTTGATTAGTTTCAAAACAAAACAATAGAAGGAAAGATCAACGGTTGCGAATATTTTTACGACTTTTTATGTTTAATTGGGCAAAGTAGACGGCAAGTCACTGGAACATTATTTTCCAAATTGATAATTACGTGAAGTTGGGTGGAGTATAGCGTCATAATGTTTCTATTCTATTTATAATACTTTATTATTGTTTATTCCAGTAAGGTGGCTTATAGAAATTTTTACTTTGTAAAAAAACTAACCATACTAATTCTTAATAGGGCAAATGATAAAATAATGCATCGAACTGACATTTTTGTGATTGTGTGTAACCAATTATTTTTTTTCTTATTGTGTGTGCTAAACTTTCAAATTTCTTCTACATCTTACGGATGGGTGACTTTTTTTTCAAAAACAAGGACAAGGATGTTGGAATTATTATATCATGACATTCATATAAATAAACCAAGTACATCAAAGTGAGCATATAGCGGAAGCAATTATAATAAGATCGAATAACATGTAATTAATTAATCAATAATTAAATAGTAAACATACCTTTGTGATCCTAGCCCGAACAAGAATCAAAGCAATCTTCCGGAACAAGAACCCTAATTAGGGTTTATATGGATTACAAGAATTACCCTTTACCTCTTTTGTAATTCAATCCAAGAATCAAACAATAGTGTGTTTGATTCACGTTCTTGTACACACGTACTAATTCAAGAAAAAGTTTATGCAAGTAATAAACACAAAACTTGTTTTGATCTTATGAAAATCGAAACCCTTAGGGTTTGTTTGATAAGAATCGACCAAGGAAAAGAGAGGAGAGAAAAACACCAAGATGTGTGTGTACAAGTTATGAGAAAAACATGCATCTTGAGTTTGCTTATATACTATACAAAACTTGGAGCTCAAGGCACAAAGGAGGTGGGTAAACCCCCCTTGCCGATCGGTTTTGGAGCCCCTAGGGGTTTCCGGAACCTTCTCTTGTTTCCATGTTTTATCTAGTATTACTTTCCTAATCTTCGTTTAATATATAATTAGTCATTAATCATTAAATACTAATTATTATTATTTATTTTGTGTTTAATAATTAATTATAACATTTTATAAATAATTATTACTTTTTCTCTTCATACGTATTGTGTGCAATCCTGTGATCTCAAGTTCGATCCTAACACACGACTATTATTATTTTGTCTATAAAACCAACAAAGGAAACTTTAAAGAACGTTTTAGGATAATAGCATTGACTTTGCTCTCTTCTGTGGCTACGAAGAGGAAGAAAGCAATGAAGCACAACATTATAACTTCATTTTACAGCAACTTTGACACCCGTGAATGAAGCCCAACATGTGAAATGAAAGATAACACCGAAGTCACTAAAGCAAGGCCAAAGTAGGCGAAATCTATGATTCTTAGATATTCCGTTGCATTTTTTCTAAAAGTGATTGTTGTAAAATTCAATTCAATTCAATTCGGTACGTACACGTTACGATTTACATAGCTAATACGGCCTTAAATGTAAATAACGACATAAATGTATCATAGGGAAATTGTCATATGACATAGATTTATCATGGAAAAATGGATGAAACAGACCGGATATATAGAACCCATGAAGATGCAAAGCCATCCACATAAGTATATCGAACATGTAGTTCACAATTACTTTTTATTCACAAAGTTGCATCTTGTTTCAACTAGATGAATCACGCTGGACTCAAACACAACTTACTTTTGATTAGTGCGACAAAATCTATAGATTCACCATAATTTATTGATAAGGTCTAAGTTTGTAATCTCTTGTAGTGACAAAGTCTGGGCTTCGAAAACTTTCTAAAAGAACTCACAGTTTAACATTTGAGATGAGTTTTTTAGGAACAGACTTTGAGTTAGGTTAACACGGACTACTGATTTTTCGGCAACTATAAACATGGATAATGAAATAATAATACTTCGCAATTCGATCAGAAATATTATCACAGCGCAATGACTGATATGTCATATTTGTATGTCATGTGTATCGAATTCACATTGGGTTCGTAATATAATCGCATTTTATCACATTCAATGTTTTTGCTTTGAAATGATATTTGAGATGAAAAAAGTTAGATTTAGTAACTTATGGGTAGTTGCAAAAGCTACAAATGTAGCTGCAGTTAGGTGTCACATACTGAACATATCAAAACATATGTATTAAATCTATTAAAGTACACAATCATTGGGTTAATCTTGAATATTTAAAAAAAAAAAAAAAAAAAAAAAAAAAAAAAAAAAAAAAAGTTTAGCAATATATCACAAAGTTGAGTCTGGAAATAAGTGTCAACTGCAGTGTCATAAATGCAAATTTCACTATAGATATAGGTATACATATTTAAGAATTAACATAAAAGGCAAGTAACAACATAGGAATAAAAATAAGTGTTTTATATGTAGTATACACTTGGTATGTTCACGGCCATGTTTAAGCACGGCCGACCGACGTATGATAATCTTTTAATTATGGTCTACATATGTAGGAGAACAACGATTATACGCGTTGCTTATGTTTGACCTTGCTATCATGTCTCCATAAAATATTCACTGTATGATTAGAGGAGTAAATAAATTTTCTTTCTTAAAAAACAATGTTCACATACTTGGTTCTCTTTTAAACAAAAACATGTTTGGATAGTTGTGTACGTATCTTTTCTATAAGTATGAGGATTGTTTTAGCTCAGGGGCAGGGACGGAGCTAGAAAGAAATATGACCGGGTGCACAAATTTTTTTGAACCGTAATATAATAGAGTTAAAACGTGAATTAAAACGAAGATTTCACTAAAACGATAAATAAATAAACATATTACCTTCTAATTAGTGATTCTACGATCTCCGTTAGCAAAATAACGTACTTACGTGCACCCTCATTTTTAATATTAATAAGTTCTTCTTACTCTATAGCACGCAAGTTAAAGCGCCGTTAAAATAATCATCACCCATCCGATTTCGGAAATCAATTTTAATGAGCTTCATGCAAGAGGCAAGAGGCAAGACTAAATTAATTAAGCACTACTTTTCATATATATTGTAACTACGACAACAATAAAAATGCCCCATGACAACACAATTGGGGTGCTATTTATATTCTAATATATTGTTGACTATCACTTAAACTATTATCCCTATTTGTCTTAATAGAAATTGCATAGTTATTCACTTACTCTTATTGCCCTAAGCCCTTATTGATGATGATAGATTATACGGAACCAACTAATTAGTCAAGATTTCATACAAAAAATCAAAACATGAAAACTTTAAAAGACATAATAAACAAATGAAAGGTATATGTTACTACTTACGAACGTGTTTCATCTTTGTGTATTGATTAAATTTTGGATTTTGTAAATTGTTAGGATGATGAATAAACTTGTTCCATTAATAAACCTATTTCATCTTTGGGTTTTTGTGCTTTATTTTATTAAACTTGTTTTGGCTTTGGGCGTTTACAAAATTTTATATTTAAAGTATACGAACTAAATAATACTAGAGACACGTTTAATGCACCGGGTGTATTTAAGATACATTTAGGTAAATCGATAATTTTTTTAAAAATTAACACTATATTGAAAAAATCAATGGGGTGCACGTGCACCCGCAGGCACCCCCTTGGCTCCGTCCCTGCTCAGGGGTGTTAACGAGTCGAGCTTTTATCGAGCTATGCGAGTTCGAGCTCATTTAACTTGATTCGAGCTTTCAAATAATCAATCTCGATTCGAGCTTTCAAATACTCAATTAGTTAAACGAGCTCAGCTTTAAATAACAAATATTCGACTCCGCTCATTCGATAACTCGTTTAGTTTCTCGAGTCGAACAAGCAAAACAAGCTATTTGAGTTTAACGAGCTAAACGAGCCTAACAAGCAAAACAATAAAAGTTTTAAATATTATGCTTTTAAGTTTTCTCGACTGTTAATACCATTGATTTGAACTCAAACCATGTAATAAACCTTGTAGAATTAAAATATTACAAGCATGCGAATTTTAACTCCCATCACATGCATGTTTGCCTTTTGTTTTTATAACTCCCTTGTTTCCTTTTTTTTGTTTCTTCCGTCGATGTGGGTTTAAAAGACTTTTCACTTTTGCATTTGTAATGAGCCATACAAATTCTACAATGATCATCTCTTAGATATAATTATTAAGTAGTAAGCTATTACTAAATCAAATCCAATATTAAATATATGTCTGACAACTAAATAAATCATATAATCAATTTAATGTTAACTAATTGTAACCATCAACTAAATACTAAAGGAAAAACCATATTCTAGAAATTGAAAAATTAAGAAAACTATACATGAACACCATAAACTTTTATTATTATTTTCGTTTATAACCCATAACCCATATTATTTTCATTCAGTTTAAATCATGTTTAATCCAAAATCCTTACACTTCTATTATTTTTCGTTTATAACTCATAGTCTTTTTTTTATCACTACAACTATCTGCCGCTATAACCCATAACCCATATATTGTTGTTCCCTTTTAGAGTGATATAAAATTAATAACTAAGTTAAATCACTATCTATGTTTATCAAAGTTGAAAGACAAAGTTTAGTGTTCTCCTCATTTTCTTATACACAAATAAAAATTATTTGTTTAAGTAAAAACTATGCTAACACATTAATCGTAAAAGATAACATTATTCCTTTACAACATTCCTTTATATAGGCAACTCGAGGTATAATACGTCCAACCTTACTTTAGGGTATAATATGTGAAATGTAAATTTATTTGATATTCGATGAAATAAAACATTACATTTATGTATTACGACTTTTCTCATCTTTGTCTCTTACGAGCTTGGCCAAGAGATGAGTCACATGCTAAAATATGTGATTTCAAATCAAATTCGAGTTGCAACACATAAACACACACAAAAAAACGACATACTGGTAACATGTGTCTATTCACACCTACATACCACACATGACCTTCTTTAGACTATCCCTTCAATACTTAGTTTTAGACGACATACACTTCGAATCTATCTCACTATTCCTAGAACGATAAATCCCATGGACTTACCAATACTACACTACAACTGTTAAGTACACTACACTGTATAGGAGGATTGTAAACTTAGTGTGTTGCAACCCGACGCGTCAAAACTTGTCCTTTTTTAGAATGTGTCGTTGCTCGAGTTAGATCATTAGAATGAATAGCTGAAAGTAATCATTCAACTATACATGTTAAACATTTATAGTTTGCACTTACCAATTTGTGTGATTACGTTTCTCTAAAAGGTTTAAATCAATGGAGAAACTTTGATAGTGAATGTGATAAACAAGAAGAGTAACATGAGTTCATAGTTATTTAGTTAAACAAAACAACATATATAGTGAATGTGATAAACAAGAAGAGTAACATGAATACGCCGAATATCAAACCGATTGATTTATTTATTTGATAGTTCAACCAGTCCAATCGATTAAACTAGTCTTAACAACCATTGGGTTTTACACCATTTGCTTGTTTAGGTCAAAACTCGACTCGACTCGGATCGTTAACACCCCTAGGAGTGACATGACTAGTAAGCTTATCCCACATCGCTTGAGGAGAAAAACTTTTTCTTAAAAAAAACTCTATATAAGCAAATCCCCCACATTATTTTGAAACTTAGTTAAGCTTTAGATGTTAATTGTGTGATCGTAAAAAATTTTTTTGTGCATATAAGTTACATAAACTTTAGTTTGAACATTAGAGCAATTTTTATAATTGCAAACGAGCTTTCGAGCTCTAGTTAATAAACAAGCTTGTTGAGTTGGATCATTTAATTGTAAGAGTAAAAAAAGTTATAAATCTTAAATGAGCTTCGAGCTCGAGCTCGAGTTCGAACAACAAAAAATATATTCGAGTTCGAGCTCGAGCCAATTTACAAAAGTTTATTCGAACTCGAGCCGAGCTCGAGCCGAGTAGTTACTAAACGAGCCAAGCTCATTTAGGTCAAAACTCGACTCGGCTCGGCTCGTTAACACCCCTAGAAGTGATATGACTAGTAAGCTTATCCCACATCGCTTGAGGATAAAAACTTTTTCTAAAAAAAACTTTATATAAGCAAATCCCCCACATTATTTTGAAACTTAGTTAAGCTTTAGATGTTAATTGTGTGTTCGTAAACAAGATTTTTTGAGCTTATAAGTTACATAAACTTTAGTTCGAAGAGGTATTTTTTTTCATCATAATTGTTGCCCAGTTTATGAGAAGAAGAAGATTGAAGATTTGTCCCACCTGTTTTTCCTTTGTGAAGTTGCACGGGATGTTAGTCTTCTTATTTGTCGGTGGTGGAATATTTCTTGGATGAAAGTTGGTTCTTATGCGGAATGGCTAGTTTGGTTTAATTCGATTCGATTGGAATCTAAACTTAAAAGTCTCCTTGAAGGTATTTTCTTGGTCGCCTGGTTGAGTATATGGAATTTTTGTAATCAACTTATTTTTTCGACTCAGAAGCCTCGAAGGAATGTCCTTTTCGATGACATAGTTACTCGTTCATTTATTTGGATTCAAGCTAGATGTAAAAGTAATTTTAGTTGGGATAGTTGGCTTCAACACCCTTACTCGCTTTCTTTGTAACTTTTCTAGCTCCTTGCTAGTTTTTCATTTATAAAAGTTGCCGTTCAAAAAAAAAGAGTAATTTTTATTATTGTAAACGAGCTTTCGAGCTCTAGCTAATAAACGAGCTTATTGAGTTCGATCATTTAATTGTAAGAGTAAAAAAGAAGTTATAAATCTTAAACGAGCTTTGAGTTCGAGCTCGAACAACAAAAAAAAAATATTCGAGTTTGAGCTCGATCCAATTTACAAAAGATTATTCGAACTCGAGCCGAGTAATTAATAAACAAGCCAAGCTCGTTTAGGTCAAAACTCAACTCGGCTCGAATCGTTAACACCCCTAGGTTGAAGCAACTCTTTTTGCATATTCAAAGAAATGTGAGCTTTTTAACTTGTATTAAATTTGTTAACAACTTGCATAAATTTAATTAGTTTTTCCAATAAAAAATAAGCCATGTGTTAACAAATTAAGTGATGATGCACGAAGATTATCATTTATATCCAAAGCATATGTTTATACTCCATTGTATTTTCCGAAAATGACAATACGCAACAATTGTGAGCAATGATATATCTAGAGTACTTATCCACAAAATGAATTTTAGTTTACCAAAGATGTAATTCACATATGTAAGTTTCAAGACTTGTTCAACTTTTTTTTTTTTTTTTTTTCCATCTTCATAATGTTGTACTGCCAGTAGTTGTGCCATAAAGATCGAGACAAAAAAAAGTATCTAAACAATGGAATGGTTCGTGAAGATTTTGTTGAAGGCCGTGATGGATTGGTGCTGTAATACTCGAAGGATTTTTTCATTCTCATTCTAATTCGTTTGTGTTTAAGTTGAAGTTAGATTGTCTTTTGAATGTTGTTGAGAGTAAGAATTAGACAAATCTAACGATTGAAATTTGGATTAGAAACTTTTGGTCAATGCTGTGGTAACTAAAAAGTTGTTACTATTGTATTTATACATTTTATATAAAAACATGAACACAAACACCTTTTTTCCTGTCCCTCACATTACTCTTAGAATCCAAAAAGGGTAAAATTCAATTAAAAAAGACCTGCTTTTATTTTACTCAGGCGTTTTATCCAACACGGACAAAAAACAAAACATCTTTTATTTTCTCCATTGTTAAGTTTCTTCCATTGTTTAATAAGCGAGAGTTAATTCATAGATTGAAAGTGTTGCTTTTATTTTCTCTACTACTTCTACACAAGTTAAATAATTGCTTCTAGTATAGAAGTTCTATACCAACATGCATGATTGAATGTTTACAAGTTGCATCCAAAAAGTACTGAGGTACAGCCAAAAGGAAGGCATCAAGTTGCTTACATCTTGTCCCTTCAATTATAGATGATGCTAGTCATGCTACATGGATGGCATGATTAAAGTTATAATGCAATATAAGTCTAGTCTTCCACTCCCAAGTCTTCTGTGATTATACATATAAAATAGTTATCATTTGTCAAGGAATTAGTGGATGTTAGAATATAGGTGTTGCTAGTAAAATTGTAGTAAAATGGTTCATCCCCAACTGTAATACATGTAAAACTCAAATAAATAAATAAACAGTGATGATACTTTATTATGTCTCTGAAATACTTCCTTATTTCTGAGTTCTGAAACAAAATTTTAATTTTGAAAATTCCAAGTAACCGTAAGAGTGTAAGACAACGGTAAAATAAATATGACTAATGACATACCTGTGCAAGATCTCAAGTTCGCGAAACTTATAATCTCAAAATGAATTATATATCTAGAGTAAACAAAATGAATTTTAGTTTACCAAACACATATGTAAGTTTTAAGACTTGTTTAACTTTTTTCTTTTCTTTTCTTTTTTCTATCTCTTATATATGTACCTTCTGTTGTAATTAAGTACACATTAGATTTTATATACTTCGTTTATGGTTTTTTTTTTTTTTTTTTTTTTTTTTTTTTTTTTTTTTTTTTCATCTTCATAATGTTGTACTGCCAGTAGTTGTGCCATAAAGATCGGGACAAAACAGAGTAACTAAACAATGGAATGGTTCGTGAAGATTTTGTTGAAGGCCATGATGGATTGGTGCTGTAATTTGTTTGTGTTTAAGTTGAAGTTAGATTGTTTTTTGAATGTTGTTGAGAGTAAGAATTTGACAAATCAAACGAGTGAAATTTGGATTAGAAACTTTGGTCAATGACCACTAAACCCCTTTTTTCCTGTCCCTCACATTACTCTTAAAAACCAAAAGGGGTAAAATTCAATTAAAAAAGACCTGGTTGGTTGTGTTCTTTTCACTCAGGCGTTTTATCCAACACATGGCGTTTTATACATTGAAAGAGCTGCTTTTATTTTCTCTGCTACTTCTAAACAAGTTAAATAATTGCTTCTAGTATAGAAATTCTGTACCAAAATGCGTGATTGAATGTTTACAAGTTGCATCCAAAAAGTAGTGAGGTACAGCCAAAAGGAAGGAGTCAAGTTGCTTACATCTTGTCCCTTCAATTATAGGTGATGCTAGTCATGATTAAAGTTATAATGCAATATAAGTCTAGTCTTCCCACTCCCAAGTCTTCTTAAAGTCTTCTGTGATTATACATATAAAATAGTTATCATTTGTCAAGGAATTAGTGGATGTTAGAATATAGGCGTTGCTAGTAAAATTGTAGTAAAATGGTTCATCCCCAACTGTAATGCATGTAAAACTCAAATAAATAAATAAACAGTGATGATACTTTATTATGTCTCTGAAATACTTCCTTATTTCTGAGTTCTGAAACAAAATTTTAATTTTGAAAATTCCAAGTAACCGTAAGAGTGTTAGACAACGGTAAAATAAATATGACTAATGACATACCTGTGCAAGATCTCAAGTTCACGAAACTTATAATCTCAAGCACATCATACTCTGCTAACAACTAACTTTAATAACAACTAGCGTTTCCTCCTAAGACCTAACAACCCAGTTTGACCAAAAATCTATCAAACATGAACCTACATAGATAGGATAGGACTCAACAAAGCGAGTAAGTGACAACAAAGGGCTTTACCTTTCCAAAACCCAAGGTATTAGCAGTTCATAGATGCAACGTGTATGTGATCACAAATATCAAACATTAGTCATCTATACCTGGTTAATTGGTTTCAGCCGGTGGTTTCATCAATATATATAGGCTCAAAAGTGGGATGTTCCGCCTGTAATTGTGATCAGAATATGTAAGCCAAAGATCAAGGAGCATTTTAACATTACATAAAGCACATTTATACATAACATTCTCATATGAGATAATGAGAATAACCATCTCAAAGAATTTGTAAAAACATATATACTTGCACTTGTATATATTGCACGATTATGTTAATTCCTTGTCGATTACAAACTCATTTTTCTGAATATTTACATACTTTCGAGGGAAAAGCTAAAACGTACAACCACATGGTCAAAACAACGCTCCAAATCATATGTAGCAACGTTACCTTTGCCCAAATCATTGTATATATTGCACGATTATGTTAGACATTTCATCAAACACCTTAGGTGCAGCCAATTTAACATTGAGAAGTGTAACAAAACCTAAGGCTATTCGTTATCACATAAGAAAATTGAAATTAGTTATCTCAATTAAAGCTTATATTAAAGTTATAATGCAATATAAACTTAGTCTTCCCACTCCTAAGAAATTAGTGGAGGATAGAAAATTGGTGTAGTCTTCCCTACCCCAACTCTTCTTTATACGTAGAAATTGTCTGTCTTGCTCAACCCAACTATAAAAAGCCAATACTTGTTCTTATGAAATCAAGTAAATTTCCAAAAATGAAGTCACCACAAGCAATAATTCACTTATCATCTTCCTCTCTTATTTCTTTTCTCTTTTTCGGTCTCGCGATAACATGTCTTACTTCCGCCACCGTCTCTGCTTCATATGACAGTAATGAGACTGATTATCTCGCGTTGTTGTCATTTAAGTCAAAGATCACCCAAGATCCATACCAAGTTCTAACCTCGTGGAACCATTCCTTTCATTTCTGTGACTGGAGTGGTATTTCATGTGGAAAGCGGCACAAACGAGTGACTGTTATATGGCTGGATTCGCAAGGCTTAGAAGGCTCGTTGTCTCCTCATGTAGGAAACCTTAGCTTCCTACGTGTGCTTTCTCTCTCTAATAACAGCTTTCAAGGAACCATTCCTCATGAACTTGGTAGTCTATCCAGGTTACATCGTCTTTATCTTGATGAAAATAACTTCAGTGGAGACATTCCAACAAACTTGTCTGCTTGTTCTAACCTAGAAGACCTTTGGCTCGCTCAGAATAAGATAACTGGAAGCATACCCATGGAGATGAGTTTACTCTCGAAACTTACTCGTCTTTCAATTCACTACAATAAGTTAACAGGTGGAATCCCACCTTTCTTGGGGAATATCACATCAATGGAAGCGTTCTCTGTTGCAGGGAACCCGCTTGGTGGGAGTATTCCAGATACCTTGGGTCTTTGGAAAAGCTTTACGATATTTGAGTGTGGTGGGTGCAACTTATATGGAAGCATCCCTCATTCCATTTTCAACCTCTCACTCCTAGTTCATTTTTCCTTAGCTGGTAATCACCTCACTGGTAGTCTTCCTTCAGAAATTGGTAATCAGCTCCCAAATCTTGAGTACCTTCAGTTATGGGGTAATGAACTGACCGGAGTTCTTCCACCTTCTCTTTATAATTGTTCTAAATTAGGATATCTTGAAATGAGTAGAAACAATTTTAGTGGGAAGTTGACTATTGACTTTTCAAAACTAAGAGATATTAAATCAATTAGATTATCGTCTAACAACTTCCATGGACGCGGAGAAGCTGATGACATGAGGTTTATTGATTCTCTGAAAAACTGCACCAAATTAGTGGAGTTGAATCTTTATAATTGCAACCTTATAGGAATTCTTCCAATATCAATAGGTAATCTCTCTCATCGACTCAGCTTTCTAGCTTTAGGAGAAAATCAATTATTTGGAAGCATACCTTCAAGTATAGGTAGTCTAGTTGGTTTGACCGCTTTATTTTTAGGAGAGAATCGATTCAAAGGAAAAATCCCCACTACCATTGGAAAACTTAAAAACCTACATTCTCTTAGTCTAGATAGCAATCAATTTTCAGGGCCTATCCCTGATGCCATCGGGAACCTATCATTGTTGACTAAACTTTATTTAGAGTCCAACAAATTAGAAGGCCATATTCCACCAATCCTTGGGAATTGTAAAGAACTTATTGCTTTAAGCCTTGCACACAATAGACTTAGTGGTAAAATACCCAAGCAACTTCTTCAAATTCCATCACTAACTATTGGTTTAGATCTTTCATACAACAGCCTGTCTGGTTCCATTCCACCAGAGATTAAAGATCTCAAGATGACGAGCGGTCTTTATTTATCTTATAACAATTTGTCAGGTACCATTACTAGTAGCCTTGGTGAGTGTATTAGCCTTGTAGAGTTGTACCTTAGTGGCAACATATTTGAAGGCATAATACCACCTTCGTTCAGTTCCTTGAGAGGATTGAAGGTACTCGACATTTCTCAAAATAATTTATCAGGTAAAATTCCTGAATTCTTAAACAAATGGAATTCCTTAGAATTTTTGAACCTATCCTTTAATGATTTTGAGGGTGAAGTACCGGTGGTAGGAGTGTTTGCCAATACAAGTGCATTTTCAGTTTTGGGGAACAACAGGCTTTGTGGAGGTTTGGTTACACTTGAGTTACCCAAATGCAAGGATATGGGTAGTAAGAAAAAAAGGTTTCCTTTCTTCATTTTAGTCATTGTGATTGCACCAATGTTGCTCATCGTGTTATGCTGTGTGTATCTTTTGTGTAAGAAGAAGCGTAATAGTCAACCATCTCAGTCATCAGGTAGTGAACGGTTCATGAAAGTTTCATACAATCAACTTCTAAAGGCTACTGACGGCTTCTCTTTAGCAAATTTGATTGGACAGGGTGGGTTCAGCTCTGTCTATAGAGGGATCCTCGATTCCGATGATGGCAAATCTGTTGCAATCAAAGTTCTGCATCTTCAAAATCGAGGAGCTCAGAAAAGTTTTGTAGCAGAATGTGAAGCTTGGCGGAATATTCGACACCGTAATCTGTTGAAGATAATAACTTCATGTTCGAGTACTGATTTCCAAGGCAACGATTTTAAAGCGTTGGTTTACGAGTTTATGCCCAATGGAAGTGTACACGATTGGCTTCACTCAAGTGCATATACATCGAAACTCAACGTTCTTCAAAGAATAAATATTCTTAGAGATGTTGCCACTGCACTTGATTATCTTCACAATCGCTGCCAAACAACGATTGTTCATGGTGACTTGAAGCCTAGCAACATTCTGCTTGATGCTGATATGGTGGCTCATGTTGGAGACTTTGGTTTAGCTCGACTACTTGGTACCGACTTGCACCAAAATAGCTCAACTGGGGTTAAAGGAACAATTGGTTATGCACCTCCAGGTAGTATTCCATGATGCTTCCATTAACATAAAAGGTTATAGTTTGGAAGTAAATTAATTGTTTTTAATTCGCAGAGTATGGTCTGGGGAGCGAGATGACAAGTATTGGGGATGTCTACAGTTTTGGAATATTATTACTAGAAGTGATGACCGGTAAAAGGCCGACAGATGACATGTTCAGCGATGGTCTTAGCCTTCATAAGTTTGCATACATGGCATTACCACATCAGGTAATCGACGTTATTGATGATGATGCAATTGAGTTGCAAAGTACGGAAGCGAATGCAAACAAAATGGAAGAATGTTTGGTTGCAATTATCAAGATTGGAGTATCGTGCTCTGTGGATTCCCCACTCCAACGAATGAAAACAGAAACTGTTGTCACTGAGTTGCAGCGTATTCTCGATGAGCTTCAAAAGATATAAGGTACTATGTTCTGCCTTTTTGTAAAATATGAGTTTACACGAGTTTGTTAATAAATCATCACTAACTTGGTTTTATTTTTGAATGATTTCAGGTCTAAATGCAACAAGGAGCGATGCATGTCGTAGTTATATAAATGTTAATTTGTCAAATATGTTTGCAACTGTGTTTTAATTTTCTTGTTGCATAGGTACTGTAAGAGAGGTAAGAGTGCATTTACATTCCTGATGACTTATCAAACATGTTTATGATTAAGTGTGTTTATTTGAATGAGAAGCTTAGCGCTTTCCCCTCTTTTAATTGGTAAGTTAAGCGAGCCTAGGTGAGAGTAGTACCGGGTTGGGTGACCAACCGGGAAGTCCTCACATGGGGAACACAAGCTCTAATGATATCAACCAGCTACCTTAGAAGCCTGGGCCCAACCATGTGATGTCTTGATCCAACTAAAAGGACGCGAGTTCGATTCCGTTCCGCAAGCATGGTTGGGTATTGGGTGGAGGTATTTCGCAGGCATCAAACCTTTGCTGGGTAGGGTTGATGGGTACTATTATGGTACACAGGGTTGAGGTGTCCCTGCCAATCTACACTTTTTGATCCAAAGTTTGTGGTTACATCACTGGATCCTTTTATTGGGACAAAGTTGTTTGTTTTATTACTGCATTTTACTTTTGACCCTTGATTTAGGTCTTGTAGTTTGTTTATTAGGCCCGGTACCTGATACTGTCTTTTTACCGAAAAAGCGTACAAAAAAGAAATGCTTCGACAACCCCATCCCAAAAATCTGGAGGGTGAATCTGGGGAATGTACTTTTGCTTCTAAAGTCGTCAAAATCGAAAATTTACTTGATTTCGAGTTCATGATATTGGAAGCATTAAACAGCACAGTGAGTCTGACTGATATTGGGATAAAAAGGACTGAGTTCCTGTTGGACCCACATCTCGCTAAACTGCTTTTAACATATGAATAATTGAGTTGCGTAAACGATGTTTTAACGATTGTATCTATGCTCTCAGTCCCGTCTGATGCACATGGAAAGTTTTTCGTGCCTAATCCGATCATCTAACCTTACTCAACATCTACAAACAATGGAAGCTAACAAATACTGTGTGGACTGGTGTAGCACTTATTACTTACAAGTGATAGCTCTACGAAAGGCTCGGGATGTGAGTTATTAGTTACTCGACATCTTGAAAAAGCTCATGATCCGGCTGACATCATGTGGGTCGAATTGGAACGTCATCAGAAAAGCGATATGCTCAGTTACTTCCATAACGCTGCAAAACCTAAAGGGATCATGAATACATAAGTATTAGGAACCGGATGCCGTGCCATTTGCACCGGACCTCAGCTTTATGTTGCAACATCTTGGATGGTATGGCTGATCTTTGAATAAATATTCGTAAGGGTGGGAAAATGGGCGGGTCTAGCACTTGTGTAACGGGTCAAAATGAGAATATTCTTGGTATGGATCAGGTTGGCCCGGAATGTATTTTTCCCAGTTTTATTAGAATCCCCTATAAGCATTATGATTACAAAAGTTATGCTTTAGTTTTTTGAATAAAACTATTTAGGAGCTTATTAGCATTAGGTATTCATTTTTGCCACGCAGGACCCATAAACTATATTAGTCTGGTATTCATGTTAGCTTGCCATATGGCGAATATTGGCAAGAAATCATTCATCTGGCTACCAGAAGGACTCCGACAAATAGACTGTAGCAACCAAAGCTACAAGTCTTATTGATAAGTTATTTGATCAACATCTTGGATGGTATGGCTGCTCGTTGAATATATATTCATAAGGGTGGGAAAATGGGCGTGTTTGGCGGCTTGTGTAACGGGTCAAAACAAGAACATTTTTTGAAAGGATCAGATGGGCCCGGAATGTTTTTTGCCCAGTTTTATAGTAATAATCCCCTAACTGGATGAAAAAGTAGCACATTCTTCATGTGGCCATCGGACATGATTAGCTGTTTCTACTGTTCTACATTGTAAATTCACATAGTCACTCCATGGAACATGTACTGGCTTTGATACTCGATCGAGTACTGTGTAGATCTTCACACATCCCAAAACAGCTCATAAACTCGGTTGGTGATCAAGTTTATGGCTTCTTCCATTTCCATAACCTTCCCTTTCCTCTTCTGGCAAGCCAATGCAACTGATGTGATCAAGTTTATGGCGTATCTCTGAGATGTTTCAACCCCAATTTTTGTCAACAAAACCTATGCATCATCAAATACGTCCACATCTTCCTCTTGACACCTTATATCAAGAATCTTGTGAATATCATCTTCAGTGTACGGTTGTGTGGAGATGATGAGAAGGCGGTCCAGGAAATCAATTGGAATCCCAAGGGGGGATTTGTAGTTTGTGCTTGTGATTCCTCGGTTGGTGGCAACAACAAGTATCATTGGTGTCATGTCGTTTTCTAAGGCACGGTTTAGGTATGAATAACACTCAATATCAAGCATGTGGACGTCATCTATGAACAGAACACCAGGAATGATCTCTGCCTTTCCTTCCTCTCGTCAGTCTGCAACCTTTGTATCAATCTGTTCCCTCACTTCAACTCGTATTTCTCCAGTATCACCGGTGAAAAGAGCAAGAAAACCTTGTGTTCTGCATTTCATTACAAAAATAATTAAGTTTTCAGAAAGATCAAGTACCATAATTACTTTGACATTTCCTAGTTTCTGCCTTTTTTTCATCATGCAAAAGTTCACTGACTATAAAACCTTAATAGGTATTGTATTGATGTTATTGTAATTGTATATTGTACATTAGATAGCGTATGTATATATACTAATACTATTGCTTGGAGACCAAGCAACTACCATCTATACAATTGGACCGACCCATGTAATCTAGTTTGGCCTAATACGCCCCCGCAAGCTAAGGGCGGGCAACGACCTGTAGCTTGGATCTTAGAAAGAGAAATCTCGGAGTTGGTAGTGGCTTTGTAAAAATATCTGCAATCTGATCATGTGTAGATATGTGTTGAACCCGAAGATCTCCTTGAGCAACCTTTTCCCAAACAAAGTGGTAGTCTATTTCCACATGCTTTGTACGCGCATGGAAGATAGGATTAGCTGACAAGTATGTTGCACCAAGATTGTCACACCATAGTATAGGCGTTGAAGATGAACGTATGCCAAGCTCATGAAGAAGAGCTTGAAGCTAGGGGTGATCATCGGTCGGAAACCGGACCGGACCGGCCAAGACCGGACCGGACCGAAGACCGAGAACCGGAAAACCATAGACCGAGACCGGACCGAATATGGTCGGTCCGGTCTCGGTCCGGTCTCGGTCCGGTCGGTCTTCGGTCGGTCCGGTCCAATTAGGCAAGTTTTTTCGGGTTTTTGGTCGGTCCGGACCGGACCGGACCGGACCGACCGGACCGAGACCGAATTTGGCAAAAAGCTTAGACCGAGGACCGGACCGAATGTGGTCGGTCCGGTCCGGTCGGTCTCGGTCCGGTCGGTTTTGTCGGTCGGTCCGGTCCGGCCGGTCCGTTTGCTCAGCCCTACTTGAAGCCATGTGAGCTCAGCAACTGTGTCAGCAAGAGCTTTGTATTCAGCTTCTGTAGAGGAACGTGAAACCGTACGTTGCTTACGAGCGGTCCAAGAAATAAGTTTTGAACCAAGATATATAGCAAATCCCCCCGTGGACCGTCGATCATCTGAATCCCCAGCCCAATCAGCATCTGAGAAAACTTCAAGAGAAGTATTGGGACTACCTTTCCATAGGACATCAGTAAAAGCTTGAAGGGTAGAACCAGAAGAACGACGTATGAGCATACCATATTCAACTGTGCCATGAAGATAACGTAAAATCCGTTTAACGGCAGACCAATGATTCTCGGTCGGAGCATGCATGTATTGACATACCTTGTTAACAGCAAAGGCTATGTCAAGCCGAGATAGGGTAACATATTGTAAAGCACCCACTACCTGCCGATATTTACTCGAATCAGAGAAAGCATCACTGTCATCTAGACTTAGTGAGCTCGAGGTAACCATGGGAGAAGACATGGGATTGCAGCTAGAAAGACCAGCCTTTTGTAATAGCTCCAAAATATACTTCTTTTGAGAAAGCAGAATACCAGACCCATGAGGAACAATTTCAATACCCAAGAAGTAGTTAAGTGGCCCAAGATCTTTTAATGCAAAAGCTGATCCAAGTTGGCAAATGATATTGTCGATAGTGCCCCTGTCATTACCTGTAACGATGATATCATCCACATATACCAGAATGTACAAAAGTGTCTGCCCACGCGAATAAATAAACAAAGATGGATCCGTTTTGGAGCCTTTAAATCCAAGATCAGAGAGAGCCTTGGAGAGTCGGTCAAACCAAGCACGCGGGGCCTGCTTTAAGCCATAAAGAGACTTATGAAGCAAACATACATGATTTGGTCGTTGTGGATCAATAAAACCTGGGGGTTGCTTCATATAAACCTTCTCCTTGAGATTGCCATGAAGAAATGCATTTTGAACATCTAATTGGCGTAGCGGCCAGTTGTTAGTAACCGCAGGTGACAAAACAGCTCGGATAGTTATCGACTTAACAACCGGGCTAAAGGTCTCATGAAAATCAATACCTGGTTTTTTCCGAAAACCTTTGGCAACAAATCTCGCTTTGTAGCGAGTGATAGCACCATTTTTGTCTCGTTTTAACCTGTAAACCCACTTGCCATCAACAACATTGGTGTTAGAAGCACAAGGTACTAAAGAAAATGTTTCGTTTTTTACTAGAGCACCATACTCTTCTTTCATAGCTTGACGCCACTCTGGAGACTTGTTGGCAACGGTAAACGAGGTTGGTTCAGTGATGGTAGTGGGGAAGACGGTAGCATGGTTTGCGGAAGGATTGTAAGGAACCCGTTGTTTGGGATTTTGACGAAGATTAGAGGGACGTTGGCGAGGTACAGGAGGTGGTGGCGGTGGTGGGGGTGGTGGGGTTGGTATCGATGTAGCCGAGACAGGATATGATTGGCCAGTAGAAGGCTCGGGAGAAGTTGGAGAAGTTGGACTCAATTGTGAAATTGACGGAGATGATATTGGTGAACGTGGCAAATTTGGACTTGGATGGTCTATAGTAGGAATTACATAAGGTGATTCAGAGGAGTAATAGGGAGATGTTTTTGAAGGGGGTGGGGAAGTTGTTTTAGGGGTATTGAAAGGAAATTGTTCTTCATTAAAACGAACATGCCGAGCTATATAAAGACGCTCGGTTGAGATGTCAAGACAACGATATCCATGATGGGAGGGACTGTAGCCAAGAAACACACACGGAGTTGAACGAAAATCCATTTTGTGATGATTGTATGGACGAAGATGGGGAAAACATAGGCACATGAAGAATATTATTGAGAGAAAATGTTTTTTGTGGTGAGTAAACTTTAGATGAACCAACATGCCTCTGGATTGTCCATCGCTGCCAAATCAGGTGTTACGTGACTGTTTGTTCTAGTGTCTGAATGCCAATTAGCAGAGGCAGTAGAAGATTGAGCACGACTATTTGCAAAGTTAGCGGATGGCCGATTGCGAATAGTAGAAGGGTCACGATTAGGGCATTGTGATGGAATGTGACCAATACCACATCTATTGCAAGTGCCATACACTGTGTTCTGGTTGGATGCCCAATCAAATTGACGACCATTACCACGACCGCGGTTGTTGTTGTTACCACGAGAGTTATTGCAATTGCTATTGTTGTTGTTGCCACGATTGTTATTGTTACTCCTATTGTTGTTGTTGTTTGATGAACGAGCACCATAAAAAGCTTGTGGACTCGATGGTGCAATGGGTGACACTTGGAATCCAAGAGCACGTAACTAGGCAGCCAACTCTGAAAGCTGAGCTTGACGAGGTTCTGGTATGCTTGATGAGCCCACTGCATAGTTTGCAGTAAAAGATGGAGTGATAGACGGAGCAGGTGCACGCGTTTTTCCAAGCATATAATCATGATCACTAAGGAGTGAACGAAGCTCGCTAAATGCAGTTGGACTTTGACGGGCAGTGATGGTGGATTTAAGGCCATTATACTCTTCACGAAGACCAGAGACAGCAAGCATAACAAGATCTTTATCTTTTACAGGTTCACCAATGGCGACAAGTGCATCAGCATATTCTTGAGCACGATTTAGATAAGCATCGGGAGTTTCATCACCGTACATCTCTATTCTCAGAAGTTGTGTCTTGAGAGTATATTCCCTGGATGTGGAATGAGGTGCATATGCCTTTTCAAGAGAAAGCCAAAGGTCACGAGAAGTTGTCCCTTGGACATGGCGAAACGAAGCTTCTGATATGGTAGAGATAATTAGCATTCGAACGTGAGCATCATTAGATATCCAAACTTGATGATTTGGGTTGTCCTTTGGAACAGCGGTACCTTCAGTAAGTGGTAAGGTTTTTGATGGGCACGGTATGGAACCATCCACATAACCCATCAAATTGTTTGTGATGAGGAATGGTTGAATCATAGTTTTCCAATAACCATAATTTGTAGGTGAAAGGGTAAAAGCAAACTTACGAGAGTTGTGAGCTGTTTTATCAGCTGTGCTAAAAGCAGCAATCATAGCCATTAATTAGGGTTCCGGCAGGGCAGCGGCGACGGCGGCGGTGATCGGAAACCAAAATTGTTTTGGGGGTTTTGTTGGAAATTATATGAGGATCACAGTGGTGTTGTTGGTTTAACGTAAATCAATGTCGTTTGACCGGAAAAAGCAAAAATGTGGCCGGAGTTTGTCAATTCTGGCGAACTATTATGGCAGCACGTGGGGAGCTTGACAAGTCCAATGGTTAGGATACTGATAGGGTTTGGTCAGGAATTAAATTCCGAACAAGATGAAGTGGGGCGTGGTGTTGAGGAGATAAGCAGATGTAGGCTGCCTTGTGGTCGGAAAGTGTACCGGAATTGTGCCGGAAAAAAGATCCGGTGTTTTGGCTCTAATACCATATAAAACCTTAATAGGTATTGTATTGATGTTATTGTAATTGTATATTGTACATTAGATAGCGTATGTATATATACTAATACTATTGCTTGGAGACCAAGCAACTACCATCTATACAATTGGACCGACCCATGTAATCTAGTTTGGCCTAATACTGACTCCCCCTGCCCCATAGACCACAGAATTTACCGCAGACAATTGCACAAAAAGACCATCTTTGTACTATTATCAGAAAGTGTAACTTAAAAAACCAACACTACTTCAGTTATTCATTTTAGTTTAACAGTTGTTTCAGCCATGACCATCAAAAGTTCCACCTAATGAGGCATCTAACTTCAAAGCATCCTTACTGTAAAGGAATTAATCCAAAATTCCTAATTTCAATCAAACCTTATGCACCTTTGCGAATGGGCTATGCTCTTATCAGTTATATTACAGTTATTAGCATTAAACACCAACATACATTTTGTAAGCAATGCACATCAACAAAGGGAAGCATTAGTCATG
Source organism: Artemisia argyi (assembly GCA_030686995.1). Taxonomy (NCBI): domain Eukaryota; kingdom Viridiplantae; phylum Streptophyta; class Magnoliopsida; order Asterales; family Asteraceae; genus Artemisia; species Artemisia argyi. Next base: position 221,000,071 of record CM060680.1, on the reverse strand, counting down.
ACTTTGAGAAAATGGGACTTTTGTTCGTAGCAAAGAAGAGTCCTTTTAGATTTCAAATCAGTTTAAATTTTAAGGCATCATACCAAATTAATGAAAAGAGAGTCATATATACCATGATAAATAGGAACATTGATAATCAACACAGTTATAACCTTAATACACTACTTAAAGAAGAGACCGTGTAGACAAAAAACGTAAGTAAAGAATCTAGATGTCACATCTCCTGTATTAACTAGGCAACTAGCAAGATACCACAATCACCAAATCAATCTCTCTTCCTTCATAGGGATCTAGAGTATCTGATCTATCGTTATTTGTACATCAATATATCAATGAATCCAAAATCCTTTTATTTTTTCTAGTATTTAATAAGACTATTTTCAGACCATATATCTGCTATAAATATTTGAATGATCAAACTTTAAAATTAAACTAATTTACATGTTGACATGAAAACAGAGTTGTATACAAGCTTTCTTTCTTATCAGCTACTAGTCAGTGCAACAAGCTAAATACCCTAACATATGAAAACATTACATATGGTTCCAAGCAAACTAGCACAAGATCATACAGTCTCCATCTCAGTCGTTTTCAATGTCAGCTTCCTCATTGTTGAAACACCCTAATCATCAAACACCCTAATTACCAAACAATTGCAAAATCTAGCGAGACATGGAGCTCGAGTACATATCACATTATGTATCAGTGCATGCATAGAAGCCATGGGGTCATGATCACCATTCACATGTTCATTATAAAAGTATAATAGTCCGTATCAAGACTATGGTTTATCGGCAGTGATGAGTGACCCCTATCATTTTCACATTCAACTTATCATACAATGTGGAAATGTAGTGGTCCTTCGGTCTATGGGATGGCAGCGGGGTCAGGTATGTCGGGGATTGCATTTACCATCCCCGTCCCCAATCCCACATCCCCATCCCCATTGTGGAATAGTTTTGCTTCCCCATCCCCATCGGGTATCGGGGATCCACATCGGATATTGGGGATTTTTAAGTTTCTTAACAATCGACTGATATGTTCTCTTTCACATGTCTACGTACATATAAGCTGAAATCAAATGAGCTCATAAGCATACATATAAGCCTACACAAACACCCCCTAAGATTAGCCCTGTGTATCCCTGACCAAGAATTTGAAGGTACCTCAACACTAGCATTAACCGTAAACACGCAGCTAATTTGAAACAGTAAACCATAACTTTAGAAATGCAGAACAGTTTCTATAAATTAAAAGCGATATCAGAGGGAGATATGTTAACAACTTAACACATACAAACACACATATACATTAGCTTAATTTGTATAAACATGCATACAAACATGCATCCTTACCCAGTTGCTCTTTCCACCATCCTCAAATCCTTCTTCCTTTATCATATCACCCACAATAAACTCCATAGACACACCCTTATTTCCATTCCTCTGAACACTTTTCTTCACAAAGTTTTCCATACCTCCAATAGCTCTTAGTTGAGTGTCATAACCACCAACAATTACTTCATCCCATCTGTCATCGGAACTATCAAACACCTCACTGAATTTCTAAATTTGTAATTTGTGAATTCTCAGGCTCTTATGCTTCTAAAAGACTAAGATTAGCCCCTTGTATCCCTGACAAGAATTTGCAGGTATCACAACACTAGCATCAACTGTAAACATGTAGCTATTTTGAAACAGTAAACCATAACTTAAAAAATGCAGAGCAATTTCTCTAAATTAAAAGTGATACCCGAGGAAGAGATGTTAACAACTTAACGCATACAAACATACACATATACGTTAGCTTTAGAATTGGCAAAACGGGAGGGTCAGTGTAATAATGGGTCGAAACATGTTCGGGTCAAAAGGGTAAGTTTGGGTACGGGTCGTGTTGAATATGCACTTTAGTCGCCTTTTGACCTGTCTGACCCATTCGACCCCTTTCCTTTTTAACACTTTTGACCCAAGCCAACCAATTCACAAGCGAATGGGTCGAAATTGCCATCTCTAGTTAGCTTAATTTGTACAAACATGAATCGTTATACAAACACGCACCATAGATATCATTCTCTTCTAGAGACATAATTACTGTTTAAAGCTGTAGCTGTAACATCTAAATCCAAAATTAATCCATGTTATTTTAAAAAACCAAAATTCACATCACTTGAGCAGACAAAACAGGTATTAAACCAGGGTAGTTGCACCGTCACTTATTGTCAAATACTAACAAGCCACAAACATCAAAAGCAATCTCAAATCCATATCCTAACAACTGACCAATAAAATCTCAAAAACCTGAATCCAATCAAAATCTCGAAAACCGAAAACCTAAACATCTTAACTCAACAATCCAAGCTAAACCCGGCTGATATCCTAAATTCACCCCATTTACACACACAACATACAAATCCATTGAGGGTAGTTACATCATCACTTATCGTCAAATACTAACAAGCAGTAAACATCAAAAAGCAATGTTAAATCCATATAAAAACAATTCAAAAGTTAAAAAACATTCATAGACTTAGCAAGATCTCGAAAACCAAAACCCGAAAAATAAATCAGTTAACAATTAAAGCTAATAAATCTAAGCTTGCAAGAACATCAACAAATCTCGCCATTATCTAAACATCATTTACAGCAAAATCTAAAAAATAATCAACTTAAAAATAAATTCTAGCTTTTTCTTGTACAAACAATCATAAGAACATTTCCATCAAACATCACGTCAATACTCGCTGTAAAATGAGCTAATCTATGGTTTTCAAGTATGTATATAACTATCAAGAACACACATACTAATTAAATAACCATCGATCGGCGGATTTTACACATACTTTCGGCTAAACTTGAAAAAGGTTGAAACTTTATGTGAATTTGAGGTGGGGTATGGATGAAAGTTTGAACCAACAACATATAAGTCTTCTGTGATAGTTGCTGCGAAATTATACAAAGAAATGAGTGATGGTTTTTCGTGGATGGGGTGCTGTGCTTGGTGTGAGAAGTCGTGGTCAGGATTGGAAATTTGGGACATTGATTCTCAAGGGGTGGGATTGGACGGAGGAGATTAGAGTTTGAAATTTTGTATTTTGGATTGCCAGCGTGGCAATTGCTAGTAGATCAAACAAATTGTTAGAAATTTAACAAAACACACCCTAAAGTCTACTTTTCTATCAATTAGAAGACACGGTACAGTGTACAACACCATAGTTACCCCAACAGTTATAGTATTCTTGTTAAAAATTATTCAGTGTATTTGCGTGTATGCCGTTTTTTTGGTTCTGTTTTAGTAGGTCTGTTTTTAGTATTAAGAGGGCAGGTAAAATTTGGGCCGGCCGTCGGTGTTACCACGCCTGATAGGCTGGTACAACAACAATACCCGATCCCTCCACGGGGTATGGGCGAGGTAGGATGTAGATAGTCACACCCCTACCCGAGGGTGGGGGGACTGCTTCCATGTGTGTATGCACATATGTGAGCAAAATATGTAGCATAAATATGTGTGTGTTCCTGATCAGAGATACGAATAGAAACATATACAGTAAATAACAAACATAAAACGCACAAAAGCATGTGAGCATATAAGAAAATTTTGGCCTATGAGCATAAATGTACTAAAATTTGTAGATTTATATAACTATGAGTCGCTCATATACATATATGTAGCCCCACAACCAAATTCAGACATACCATGGTAAAGATATATAAAAGGCGATCGTGCAATTTCTTTTACATTGAAAGTGAACAAAATAAGTATCAGAATACTAGAACTTCTGAACAATGACCAGAATCAACGGGAAAAAAAATCGCATACCAGTTCCTATCATAGGCCCACCTGAATAAGCAGTGTGGCAGAGAGTTGCAGAGGACGATAAGGGTTCCCTCCAGGCAGACGGCTGTTGTAGTAGTAATGATAAGCGGAACCATCATAAGGAGGCATAGATGTTGCATTGAAGGGAGAAGCAGCATAAGGTATTACACCCATATACATTGAAGAGGGTGCACCACAACTAGCATAAGGAGAAGACGAGGAGTAGCCTTGTGGGGTCGGCATTTTCCTTGGAGCAGATTTCTGTAAAACAAACATTTCATTGAAATACTAATTACAGTAATAAATACACATCAACAAAAGAATAAATACAACTATTCGTTACCAAAACTACCAAGAGCAATCAGTTTCTGAAATCTGTTGGAACTCAACTAGAGGAACAAGAGTGAGAGACTTGTCCTGTAAACGCCTATTTTCTTAAAGCCATTACCGACAGCTAATGCGATATCTGTAATAAACGGATAGTGTAACTTACTGAGTTATAATCATCTGGTCTTGGCTCTGTACAGTTGCGCACATTGCAAGTTGTCCGAAAAGAAAAGTTGACATTCCCACAGCTAGGACAGGTCCAGTCATCTTCTCTACGACCACCTAATATCATAAGTACAACAAATAAATACGACTGAGAAGCAAGTGTCATTTACACATAATAGATGTATGGGTCCATGTATAAACTAACACGGGCATAAGTAAATGCTTACACTCCCAATGTGTTTCTAACCAGTAACCATGACGAAGCTAAGATTCTGTTTGATGCGGCATTCCTATGTTTTTAAAAG